>JANDJT010000169.1:31854623-31879675 GCA_024331685.1 Stegophilus panzeri | reverse complement strand
TCAACAGGATAATGATCCTAAGCACACTGGCAAATCCACCAAGGAATGGCTCAGAAAGAAGAAATGGAGGGTTATGGAACGGCCTAGTCAAAGCCCGGATTTGAATCCCATTGAAATGTTGTGGGGGGGATTTGATACAGGCAGAACATGCAAGAAAACCCTCAAACATCTCGCAACTGAAAGAATATCGCATGGAAGAGTGGTCAAATATTCCAGCAAGCCTGGTGGACAATTATGCAAAACGCCTACTAGAAGTTATTTCTGCTGAAGGGGGCAATACTAGCTTCTGAGGCCAAGGGTGTACTTACTTTTTCCGCAGAAGAATATCACAAATATCTATTGCTATTTCTGTTGAATAAATGATTGAAAAAGTGGAAATAATTTTCCATGTGGGTTTTGTTCAAGTTTATCAACTGCATTAATAGACACATTGATAGGTTTCAAAGATGATCAAATGCTTGCTTGTCCAAATATGTCAAAAAAAGCCAACAATTTATACATCAGCGTTTCTGTTAGCCGGTGAATACTGGTTTTTGACCGTTAAAAATTCAAAACATCTGATAAAATCAAAAACTGTCAGGCACAATGTCTGGTAAAAATATTAACACGAAGCAGCCATACATTAGACAGTACATTGTACGATACGTTAGACAGTACGATGAAGTACGTTCGCAATTGCACAACTAAATAAGGTCTCTGTGTGTGCACAAATATATATATATATATATATATATAGTAAGTAATGTTTCAGGCTTTGAAAATGGACATATTTACAATATGATGAAGCTACTTAACATTTTAATCTTCTGCCACATGTACAGAAAAGGTGGACAATTTGCAGTTAAAAGCACAAGAGCAAGAAGATGAAAGAGAGAGCTTAAAATAGAGAGTAAAAAAGTCATGAAGAGAGAACTGAAAGCAACATAAAGATGCAAAACGGGGTTGAGCTTTGGCATGACCTACATACCTGCTAAAGTGAGCTGTCACAGGTAGCTAGGCCCTCTCTCAACACTCCCTGAATTATTTAGCATAGTGAAAAGCCACTAGCTATGCAAGACCATAGACTGTCTGAGATTGAGGACTTAAACAGGTAAAAACACAAAAGAAATGCAAATTTGCCAAGAAAAATCTTTGTACCTGGTGGAGCACTGGTATTTACGGTCAGAGTTCAGGAAACAAAGCAGAAATGTCAAAGGAGGAAAATAATTCTAGCACTAAAAGCAAGCAAACTGTCAGAAAAGTGATAGATTGGGGGTGATGCTAGCAACGTGAAAGCAAAACTCCATTATATAATTACCCCAGTGCTCTTAGCTCAACAGTATTTGATAAGTAGAGACATAATTCACCACAAAGTAATGCTTTTGTTTTAACAGGTGAGCATTATTAGTTGTAATGACAGTTTAAATGCACAGTGCAGGTGTATGTGGTTGAATCTTGGCCAGTTTACATCCACTCCATTCTCACATTCTGTATACTAGTTACACAAGAGCAGGAAGAGGGACACTTTTATAATCGGTTACTTCTTATTAATCACAGACAATAATATAATTCTGCAGAATTTATGGGCCGAGACGAGCAAAAAGCCTACGAAAAATGCTACTAGTGTTTATATGAAATTACGAGAAAGATCAAACACTTTAAATGAACCTGGATTATTTAAATAAAACTTAGAATTGTATAATAAGCATTGCTGATAACTCCAGATAAATTTTAGTATGGGATGCCACAGTTTGAGAAGAATAACACTTCATATATTACTAGAGACAGATCTGCATTTGTATGGAGAGATGGGAAAAAAAAAAAAAAAAAGGTGATGCTTAGGCTTACCCTCTACCTCCATGGTCTCCACTAATCCTTGACTGTCTGCTTCTTTGCTGTTCATGCTTGTTACTTGGTCTTTGGAAAGAAAATGACAAGAAAAAAAAAAAAAAAAAAAGACACATTGGTTGAGAAACTAGTTAAAGTGCATCCATATGGTATAAACATCACGAGGCCATTGCTACATTCATTAAAAATTCTAATGATTTACTGTCATGAGTATCCTAAGGTGTGAAGTGTGCTTCCTTAATTAAGATGGCTTATTTCAAAAAGGTCCCTCCAATCTGAAAATGGCACAGGCAATATTAGGTTGTGGGTGTATAATATAGTGTATGAGGCTGAGAAACAAAACCAAGACAAAGGAATATGTTAATCAAGCCTGACAAAACCCGGCTCTTTGCATAATCAGACACAAATCACACGCTTTACAAATCACTCTTTTCCCTTGTTTGTGTGCACTGATGTATTCTCCCAATGTATTCCACACATCTTTCCCCTGAACCTCAACCTAAAAGGCAAGAGGACGGACGGTGGTGCTGATCAAAAGCAGATCTTCAAAGCTCCACTCAGGGACACAGGTAAGAGGCTTCTCTTCCCCATGTTAGCTTTGATGCTAACTGGGCCGCTGGGACACAGGAGAGCAGAAATGACCAGAATTTATAGGTTTGTAGTCTCATGTCCATCAACAGCAGATTGACGGTTATAAGATGGGGTGTGTTTATGATGTTCACATTTAGCCTTTTAAGCAGTCATTAGTAATTCTTTTAAATAGCAATCTATAAATAGACAATAAAACTTTTTATTTTTTTTATTAAGACACGGTTTTCCTTGGTGCTCTCAAACACTTGATTAGGTTTTTTTTTTTTTTTTTTTTAATTCATTTTGTCTTCCACATTTCTTTATGAGAGTCAGAGTAGCGACAGTCTGAGAAGGCCAGCCTAGACATCTCTTCACAAAGCTGTGCAAGAATAAAGAGCAGTTCCACTGTTCCATGGCTTGGGAAGATCTGCATTTCTTCTCCTTAATCCCAGGTTCATCTACTAGAGTCTTATCTCCAGAACCCTGGTATAGACTTTTCCTACTAAGTTTTTCCTTGAGTTTGAAAAGCATGAAGCTGAAGGCCAAGCTCTGCTGGACAAGTAATTAGAACAGAGTTTTGTCTGAAAATTCTGTTATAAAAAGGTCAAAGCTTAGTTGGCTAACTAATGTGGAAGAACTCCACCAGCTACCATAGATTCTGGGAGAATGGGACATTGCCCCACTCCTTCACAAACTCCCACAATAATCTTTAAACAGCAGCTCATTATTTGTGTTTAACATTACATTACAAATAATTCCAGAATTTGGAAACTCTTTAGTTTGAAAACATTTTTTCTTTCTTTCTAGGGACAAATCAGAAGTTTCTGCCTTCTGAGCAACTGGAGATTTTAACCAAGATGCCATGTAAAGGTAAAAAGACAGCTAAAGTTTCTATCTATAGGACCACTTAAATGGTTACAGACACACAGTCAATTGGTCAACTGTATTACTGATTTCCATCAGTTGATTTCCATTAGTACATTAATTAGGCTCCCTTAGCTCATGAACTGAATGAAGCATTAGGAAAACATGAGTGCATAAAGGACTATTGAAGTATTGAAGAATGAGAATATGGCAGGCAAATGATAAGCGTCACAAGATTGGAAATGGATTTAATTTAAAGTTGATGTTGAAAGAAATGGCAGAAATCTCGAAGCATTATGCAAGTTACAATGCCTACACTTCCCGGTGACTTATTTATATTCAGTGCTCCAAGGACAAAATGTAGGCAGATGTTTGATGTGTAGGATCACTTGAAATAAATGGACTGCATTTTCCAGTCATGTTCACCATTCTCCTTTTGCCTCTCTTATGCTCATCATGACTTGTGTTACTGAAATATCTACGTTATTCAGTACAGAAAGCTCCATTTAGAAGGATATAGACAGAAGAATTTATTTTAATTAATTGGTTTTCTGCTGCTTCGTAAAGAAATATAGAAAACACAAGGCTTCCCTCCAAAGACACAAGACAAAAGAGTAGACCGACATTTCAAGGGCAACTCTGTACTTTTGCACGGTTATGAATTTGTTGCAGTAAGACCAAAACTACTACTATATAATCAAGAGAGTAAGTGTGTGTGTGTATACATATAAAACATTAAAAAGTCAGGAAAGACAGGAGAAAGCTTCACTTAACATCAGCAGGAGCTAACAGAATTTGCTTACCTCATGAGTTTCCTTCTCATATGCTTTACATCCAAAATCATTACAGCACTTTTTAACTAAATCCTTGCAGACCCCCCACACACTTGTATCATTTCCAGGGACAATTACAGGGCTATATAAAACAGCCCAAACTGTTATAGCTTCCATCCTTTTCACTGCTCTCTGATGCAGAGATGAATTTGTAAAGCATGGCACAGAAGATGAAAACATCTGGCCTTTAGTTAACGCGGTGTTCGGACCGTTCTGCCTGCCTGCACTGATCATCTTATGGAAAATAAAAGATTTGAAAGAGCCGTGTTGAATTTTATGGCAATTATGTGAAAGCCACTTTAACGAGCTCTCCCCATGCACAAAAACTGCAAGTAATACAGTAGTAATAATAACATTAACTGCCAATCTCAAAGATGGTCACTATAAAATCTACATTAGAGAAATCATAAATATTACAGAAATAACAGGAATACACTTCCAGAGTAGAGGTCAACTCGGACTCTTTAATTCAATTGACCAGCGATGTTGCTTGCCAACGTTTGCATAAAAATGAAGTCCTAAAGGACCCAAACACATACGAGAAATGGAAATGGCTGCTGAAAAGCTTGCTGAGATTACATTGATGTCAATACTACACCAGAATTGTAAAGGATTTGTGCTTTTCTATGGCTCAGCAATCTATTTTAAAGTGTGTTATAGTATAGTATAATCTAAATACAAAAATGCCTGGTTCAATGATGATTTGGATTTAATAGACAAGACTAAGAAAATATCATTAAAAATATTTATACCACCAAGTATAAATTGAGAGCTGTGTTTTCCAAGTCAGCTCACAAATAAAAAATCAGGGAAAGATCAGAAGTGTGTGCTAGCATTGCCTAGTTTAGTCAGTGCAGTGTGTTCAGTGTGTTTAGTCAGTGTGTGCCAACATGTGCCTACTTTGCAACAAAAGTACTGCCTTGTACTTTTATATAGATAAAAAAAAAAAATGCAGGGCACACAGGAACAGTTAATGCTGCATGAAGCTAAATCTCATCTCTGGCTTGTGTAAAAGCAATCAATTAAAGAATGCTGCTTCTTTAGTCTCATTACATTGGAAACAATCTGTTAAATTATTCCCTCTACATTTCCTAACTGCTTTAAAGTAAAAAATAAGAACACTGAAATACACTACATGTGGAAAGGTTTATGGACACCTGACCGTCACATCTGTATGTTCTTGCTGAACATCCCATTCCAGATTTAGTCCCCCTTTGTTGTTATAATAACCTCCACTCTTCTGGGAAGGCTTTCCACTAATGTTGGAGCGTGGCTGTGGGGATTTGTGTTCATTATGATCATTAAGAATATTAGTGAGGTCAGGTACTGGTGTTGGTAGAGGAGGTCTGGAGTGCAGGTGGTGTTACAGTTCACCCCAGAGGTGTTCTTTGGTGTTGAGGTCAGGTCAATCTTGGCAGACCATGTCTTTATGGATCTCGCTTTGTGCACAAGAGCGTTATCATGCTGGAACATGTTTGGGCCTCTTAGTTCCAGTGAATGGAAGTATTAATGCTACAGCATATAAACAAAAACAATTATGTGCTTCTACCTTTGTGGCAACAGTTTAGGGAAGAACCACAAATGGGTGTGATGGTCAGGTGTTCACAAACATTTGGCCAAATAGTGTATATAGCATTGTTATACAGCCACAACTAACAGGTCAAAGTTTACAGCTAAAAATTATTCAGCAATGAATAATGCACGTGGAGGCATGCTGTTAGAGGAAAACAACCAACAATGTGGTGGCATCATGTGGCCTGGCGCAAGGCCGAGTTACTGTTACCATCCTGAAGTTGATTACAAGAAACTACACACAGATAGAAAGCAAAATGTGTCCGTTTAATAAATGAAACTACAATCAAAATTGTAATGTTATGGTAAAAGTTAGTTCCCGTTATCAATTACTGTTACGTTATACCAGCTACAAAAAGCCATTCTTTCACCAGCCTTTTCTCTCTCTCGCAGCTGGAATTAATGTCAGATCTGATGTTATAGAAAATTAATCACTTACCGATCTACTGTTTCTGAAAAAAAATTATATTATATATATATATATATATATATATATATATATATAAAAATGTACTAAGTATTTCAATCTAACATTTAAATGTACACATAAAATGTACACAAAGACAGCAGGCAGTGAGAACAGAGAAGGTACAGACAAAGAGGGTGAGAGAAACAGAAAAAGAAAGAGAATGAATAAATGCAATAGGTCCAAGCAGCGTCTCTGTTTCTAACACATATGGACAGCCTGATGTGAGCGTATGTACATACATGATTGAGTGAGTGTGTGTGTGTGTGTGCATATGTGTCACCAATGGCTGGCCTGCTTCCTCTCCTGTCTGTTCAAGCTTTCCTCCCACGCACACTTAGCTTGACTTCAACACCCTATACCTCTCCGCCAATGTACACTCACTCACACACCCACTCAACTCAGTCCTGTCTATCACAGCTTGATCCCAGTGAAATATTCCTACATTAAAATAACACACACATTAAGATTCATCCGAGATCTGCACAGCACCTATAGCATGTCAACAGCAAGTGTCCGGAAATCATTATGTGATCAAAAGCTAAATATAATACAACCCAAAATATAATAACCCCCCCCCACCCAAAAAAAATAAATAAATAAAAAATAAAAAAAACACAAAAAAAACCCAGAAAAAAACCCCCACAGACAGCAAGACATGGTGTGCCCTCTAAACAGTAATATATGATCAGAGTCTGGATGCACTTTGTTCAACACAGTGCGAAGGCCAAGCTCATTTAAAACCACTGAGGCTCTGGGGCCATTACTGTAAATCTTCACCTGTCTGAAAGAGATGGGACTCAATTTTCAATTCTGCAGCTCTTTCTTTTCTCGCCCTTTGCAAAGCTGGATTTATTTACATGTGGCTTCGGGATAAAAGAGCTTCCCTTTAATTTGTGTGCTGCAGAGTCATTGAGCGACAGCAGGCTGTGTGAGAAGCACCATTGTGGTTTGAACCATTTTGTATTCAAGTCTGTTTTGTGTTTTTATCGAGTTTTTAGAGAAAATTTATCATTATTATTGTTAGCTGGATATTACTGGTAGCTGGACTGTTTCTCAAAAGTGCATATTTAAGATGATTCAAAATCCCACCAACACTGCTGCACTGCTACCAAGTCACCTATATTGTACCTGACAAAAACGTGGCTCAATGAGTATAGGTTTAAGTGACCACACCTGCAAAAAAAACAAACAAACAAAAAAAAACCAAACATCCAGAAAAAAAGGCACAAGCAGATTTAATAACGCTCTTCAGAACATAGCAGAGTTGATACGTTTTGCATTTTTGCCTTAATTTAGTTTCAAAATAGAGGGTGGAATCAATGAAAATCAATTCATTTTGCAGCCTGAAAGTCAATTCTGAGCAGAGTTTGCTAATGCAAATGAACACAACCTGTGAGCAGGTATTATATTTTTGGGAGTGGTGACTCAGGGGTTAAAGCTTTGGATCAGATGGTTGAGAGTTCAAATCGTACCACTGCCAAGCTAGCACTGTTGGGTCCTTGAGCAAGACCCCTTAACCCTCAACTGCTCAGTTGTATCCTGTGTCAATTGGGGAACGTCTCTGAGGAGTGTATTTCTTGGGGAGCGTCTCAGAACTTAGCAAAACTATTAAGAACAATTTACTTGTGGCTTGTAATATCTTTCATGCAATTATTCTTTGTAGATCACCTACATCAATATCCAACATACCTGCAACAACTGAACAACAAAGGTTAAGGGCAGGGTTAGAGTTTGGACCTTTTCTTATGACTTCCAATCACACCACCCTTACTTATTTGAATCTGTACACTTTTTCCATGACATCAGGTGCATAGTGAAAAGTTCTGTACTAGTGACCAAAAACTGTTGGTTCAAATCCCACAGCTAATCCCTGCAATATGGTCCAAATAAATAAATGTACATGCGTAGATCTTGAATAAGTATACGTTGTAAAATATAAGGACTTGTACCTTCCTCATCTTCTTTTTTTGCATCAGCAGGAGCATTCTCAGTCTTCTCTCCAGCACTATTCTCCTTCTTGGCCCCTTGAATGGGAAAGTAGGATTAACAAACTGAAGGATTTGATAAATCCGCCTCACCCCTATTCTAATTCAGTCCTCAAACTGTTTTGATCCATAATTCAAACAGCCCAACAGTGTCTGCCTATTTTATTAGCCCTTTCAAAGCCAGCCAATCTAAACTGCATGGCCAGCAGGCAGCCAGATTACAGTTATCATTTTTAATAATGGTGCCCAGAGACAAATTTGAATGCTGCTTATGAATAGAAGAGGGGTATCTGTGACTTGGTTTGAATTATCTATCAGAGTGAGGGCATGCCTTCATACGCACAACCATGTCACAGTCTAACAAAAAACACATATGCTACACATGAGCTCAGATTAAAGTAGGAGTCATACGTTGTTTTGTTGTTTTTTTTTGTTGTTTTTTTTTGGGGGGGGTTACAAAAGAATCTTAAGAATCTGTTTAGGTATCAAATTGATCAGTTTGCTGCATGTATTTTGCTAGAAATGCTATCACGATCTTGATGTCTGTGTGAAATTAGTGGAGAACTTACCGGCACTACCAGTGCCTTCCTCTGAATCGCCATTCTTTTCCTCATGCTTCTCTTTCTCTTGCTTGGGTTTGCTTTCTCCTGCTGACTTCTCATCCTCCACTTTAACACACAAATACACACACATACACGGATAAGTAACTCCGAAGAATGAATTAATGGCTTTTTACAATGCAACACAGTGCTTGGACTGTAACAGAATACATAGCAAAATTTTAAAAGCGGTACTTAGGATATAGTTATTTTTCCGTAAAAACTTTACCCCTTAAAAATAGCATAATATAATGTAGCCATGCTGGAGCTCATCAGAGTAATGTCTGTTACCATCAGAGTAAATATCTGCTAATAATGCTAATAATAATCGTGTCTTCTGCTAGCAGGGCATGCAAGTGGAATGAGTGGATGGATCTCTCACATGGCGGCTCATTTCTCCTACACAGCTCAAAGCCCTCTCCCATCCCATACAATACACTTTGTACGATATAACATATCAACGGGTAATAATACAGACTTGCACGTCCCTATTGACTTCTGTGATCATACAGTCTTATACGTATCCCAGGATTGTTGGTGCACACTCTGTATCCTTTCAATAGGCTACATGTAGTACTGTACATGTATGGCTTATACAATGGCTTTTCTCTATATAACTGTGCGCTGTAATGATTGAAATCCCGCTTGAACAAGATGTGTTCTCTTTTGAGTCTGGTTCCTCTCAATGGTTCTTCCTTAGGGAATTTTCCTTGCCATTGTCGCTTCTGCCTTGCTCCTTATGCTTCTAAATATCCACATTTCTGTAAAGCTGCTTCGTGTGGATCAGCTGCTTTTGAGGTAAGTGAAAAAAACATGTCCAGATATTTTCTATTTGAAATAAATAACTATTCGTCAGCATGTGAAGCAGCACACATGGCAAGATCCTCAAACAAACCAAAAAAAAAAAAACTTCCCACTTAGATTTTTTTTCCCCTCATACTCTTACCCATGCACCTTGCTCTACAGACTTGTTCCAGAGCCAGCTGGAGGTTTTATTGATCAGAGAATGAGTGTTAATGGTAAAATAGTCTCCATTTGAACCTGCTTGAAATAATATTTCTTAGCCTTAGTGTTGGGGAATTGGTTGAGTGCCCTCGCAAGACTGATCAGCATGACTTAAAGCTCCGATTTGTCACAATCTGCTCCCTACATGCTGTGAGTCGAGTGTGTGCGCGCCATAGCGGGATGAGGATTTAAGCTTTCGTCATTGAGGGGAAGCTCAGCGTGTCCCGTGATGCTTTGTTGACCGGGTATCGACACGGCCAGCCAGCCCGAGGTTTCCTCTGGTCTAAGAAATCTGTTTTCTGCTCTGTCTGTGTGTGGAAAATATGAAATACTGGCAATAATCCTTTCAGTATAGTAATGCAGCCATGTTCTAGTTGTTATTATTTTTCCTTCTTACTCCCAGGTCTAAATGACATGGACAAGATCGCCACAATATCACAGTTTAAAAAACAACAACAACAAAACCTTTCATATATTTCTTAGAAAAACGTAGTCATGCCTGAAAAAAAAAAACCTGATCAATATTGTGACCCTTACAGAACAGAGTAGTTAATATGGGAGGATGCACACTTGTCAAACTCTGCATCTGGTGTGACTCGACAGCGGAAAAGAAGGCGGGCGAAGAGAAGTGAAAACTGGCTTTTTATAAATCCGAAACAATTTCTTTCCTTAGACCTCTGTACTGAAGCAATCTCAGAGATATAAATAAGAGATCCCACAAAGAGTTCTTACAGGATAGAGAAGGAGTCTTGCTAACTGATTGGCTAACAAGGTTACTGCTTAAAACCTTGTCGGTTTCTAAGTTGACAAACTTAAAACGCCACCACATCAACTGCCTGGATTACTACATATATACATGTTCTCCTAGAGACACACGATAGCTCGTTAGCTACGTCGTGTCAGGATGCCTTGAATGTGGCGTACCATGTTTTCATAACGGTAAAGATAAATGAATTTCATATAGTTTTATTGATACAGTATATGGTATATTGGGTATATATTGAGTGGATTCTGTATTCTAAATACTACATTTGTTTCTTATCGTTTAGGGAATTGAAGATGATTGGCCAAGAGGAACGGGCTGAAATTGAACCACAGTGCTGCACTTTTTACTGTAGACGTCTGAAATCTGTAAGCGCTTTGCAACAAAGTACTTGGTAATTTTTGGTGTCTGAATACTCATCCCATGGCTTTATGCATTGACAGTATGTTAGGTAACAAAACAAAAAACTGTCCGAATACTTATTTTCCTTCCCTGTATTTTAATATAAACGAACGTAATGTGTTTCAGGGCGGAGTTTTCCTTGAGATTAGAATGAAGTGAAACAGACCAGAACAGACTCATATTGAGCATTTCGCTATTTTGAACAGCTTTAAATGTTAAATAATTATCATTTCAGTCCTTTTTCTTCAGATCAAACCATGCTGAGATTTGAGTTTGTAGGATTGCACCTGCACTTTGGCTAAATTATAGACTAATAGTGAGGGTTTTTTTTTATACATTAAAAGCTCAGCTGCTGCTCCTCACTGCTTCAGGGTTTCAGTCAAAAGCCTGAGATTCACAGTTCACGTTATTCAGAGTGCCACTAAATGCTCTCGTAATTGTTCGTCCCTTGTTGACATCTTATGAATTACAAATGACATCCTGAATACAGATGAAAAAGCTGACCTACTACTGAAGCCCACGTTACACAAGTTTAATTTTGGGAGAAAGATGAAGCAGCTGGTTCAGTCTAATGCCTTTAATTGCACTGGGTTTAAGCATGCTGTTTCTGGCAGAGCACGCGCACACACACACACACACACACACACACACACACTATAAATGGGATGCAGGATTCATCTGTGGGGTTCCAGCTAACATCTGTGTGTACTCCTGAGTGGATTATGTGGCAGTGGTGAAGGCCATCCATTTTGCACCGCATGCACACAGGTAAAGGTGAGAAAACATGCAAATGGAAAACATGGAACACACACACACACACACCTATGCTGATGCGCTTAGTAGTGCTAATGTTAATGGAGATCACAATGTTATTCTCCAACAGACTCAGTCACACAACACACATATATCGTTAAAGAAGAAAACAAAACCATCCATCACATGGGGTAATTACCTACTGTATCATGCTGTGACGATGTGATTGATTTTAAATTTGTAAGAACTTCATACACACTAACTTGTGCTCATTTGTGCAAAGGTTGGGGAAAGGTGTGTGTTTAGGGCTCATAGCTTTTCTTGTGGCAAATATTGGAGGAACTGCAATACTTCCTTGCTCTTTACAATCAGGACTGCTAGATTTTTTTTCTTTTCATTTTGGACCTTAAAGTTACCCTTGGTCCTACCATGTAGTCATTAATGGTGTTTAATTTGTACAGGGCTGGATCCAGTGCTCTTTTGATACAATGATTCTGGCTTGAAATTCAAACAGAACTGGACTGAACAATATTGCGCCCATTGTAGGAGAAATTTGAGAACGTTACGTTGATATTAAAAGCGTATACAAAATATAGCTGTATGTACGTATATACAGGCTCAAAGTCAGGTGTGTAACCATTCGCATCATCACGGTTAGTCAAGCTGTATGACCAGATGGTAACCTCACCACCAACGTTTTCAGAATGCTGATTAAAATGCATTTCCGGGCATTGCTGTCCACCAAGTTTACTCCTCACTCCAGTGGTTCATCACTTTTTTTATCTAGCTGGGACACCACAGAAATTTCCCAAGCTCTTTCCTTTGGATTCGCACTAAATCATATTACAGAAACCTCTGTTTCTCAGCACAGGGTACACCACTAGTACTGTAACCACGTTACACCGCTACTCCGTCTTATCTTATAATGACACGATACATTATTTAATCCAAGAAAGAACAATTCTTTTCTTATTTTTTTATTTTATGTATCGAGACTAAGTTATCATGCCGTGAACATTTCTAACCATAACGCCATTTAATAATCACTTAAAAGCGTTGGGAAATATTTCAGAGGCGAATCTTACCGGGGTCACTTCCTTCTGTAGTTATTTCCTTTGCAGGATTTTCAGCGGCTGAAGTGCAAGTTTCTGGGAGAATAAAAGAACACAGGAAAAAAAAAAAATAGCTCTTTTTTTTTTTTTTAAATAACATTTCAGATAGGGCCTTTATAACAGATTCATAAGCAGTGTGCAGTACTGAGCAATCCTCTATGAAGTGTCCATCTGTCATCTTACTTTGAATTTAGAGACGTGCTTTTCAACCGATGGGATGCTGGTGCATTTACATTCAGAACTCTTCCTAGAAAACTGAATTCATTTATGAAGCAAGTATAATAAATAAATTTAAATGAATTCATGGGGGGGGGGATTTGCCCCTAAAGCTACAGGAGCATTAGTGAGTTTGTGTGAGGAGGTCTAGGGTGCAGTCGGTGTTCCAGTTTATCCCAAAGGTGTTCAGTGGGGTTGAGGTCAGGGTTCTGCGCAGGTCACTCGAGTTCTTCTACACCAACCATGGCAAACCATGTCTTCATGGAGCTCGCTTTGTGCGCAGGAACAGGTTTGGGCCTCTTAGTTCCAGTGACGGGAAATCTTAATGCTACAGCATACATAGACGTTCTATACAATTGTGCGCTTCAAACTTTGTGGAAGCAGTTTGGGGAAGGCCCACATATGGGTGTGATGGCCAGGTGTCCACATACATTTGGCCATTATAATGCATCTTATCACGAATGCATTGTTGGTAAAAAAATAAACCAGTACCGTACAAGATCAGTATAAACAATTACAGTAACATTTTTGATCAATCTACCTAAAAGTTAACTGATGGTTCCTCTCTGTTCTGCCTTTCATGTACACATAAAACCACAAGTTCTGACAAACTTTTCATAAATTCTCCAGCAGTTCTTTAAACTAATAAACTTATAACTTATGCAATGCGTATGAATGTTTTCTAAAGGAACTATGTAGGTACCCTTATTTATAGATACATTAGGAGACCTATTCATCTATCAGCTGAATAAACACACACACACACCCCTGGACATCATTAAACATGGCTTGCAGGTGTTCCATGCTAATTTGAGAATGTGGCTCAGTTTTAAGTAGTGCTGCTTCACCTGGTCTCTCCCATACGTTTCTTTTTATTCCTCTTTTTTTCCCCCCTCTTTGCCGCATAATTGCAAAGAGTGCTTGTTTTTGGGCTCGGGCCAAGACGAACATTAGCTTTGCTTCCGTTGGCCAGAAAGCAAATCCAAGAAATGGGCACTTGAGGATGGTGATGGTGACACGGCTGTCAATGCTGGGAGAGTAAAACTAAATCACAACGGAGGTGGGGGGGGAGAAACCACAAGCTGCTGCTTCGAGGTATGTAAATATGGAACTGTAGCACAGAGCAGAACAGTGGGAGACACAGTGAAGATGGGATCAGCGTTTGAGACTCCTGCCTCAGAGTTTGACAGTAATGGCTCCTTCTTATAAGTCAAATGCCCTGAGGGATGAGGAGCAACTTGAGTGTGTGTGTGTGAGAGAGAGAAAGTGTGAATGACTAAAGAGTCAGAGAAATGTCTAAGTGTGCAGGTGAAACATTTGTAGATGAGCAGGATGTGTGTGTGTGTGTGTGTGTGTATGAAACAGATACACACACTCACACCTGTGTGTTTCCCATTCCCTCAGTAATAACCTATCCTACAAACACTCTCCCTGCTCGTAATGAGATGTGTTCATGGCTGATCAAGCCAGGATTACAAAACAACAACAACAAAAAAAACCACTCCACTGAAGTCTTTACATTATTATTATGATGATGATTAAGTGGAGGATTTAAGAGCTGCACTTAAATCGTTCGTGTGTGTGTGTGTGTGTGTGTATATATATATATAAGCCTTAACACCCCTGTGCTCTTCATGTCAAAATTCTACGTCTCAAATGTAAAGTGTTTTTAAATGTGCATGTTAGAAATAACGCACTGACCCACAACACTTAGAACTAATACATTCTCTGTTTCGTGGACTTTAGTAGATGTTCGCACAGGTTAGCTTCCTACACACAGTGTTTCTAACGGTTCATTTCTCGTCTCTTTGATGCGGGGGTGAAATAAAACCATATTATATTTGGATTATATACATGTGACCGTCAATATATATAGATATATATATTTTTTTTTTACTGTGGTGAATTTAATACGTTTACATTTTGAATAAATTTTTCCCCCTTTGTTTTGAAATTGCTAGGGCTAAGATTTCACATTTAAAAAAAAAAAAAAAAAAAATCAGAACCATACATTTTCAGATTCAAACTTTTCTTACCTTGCTTCTTATTGATTAGTGTTTTGGGCTGCTAGCTTGTTTGAAGTAGAGAGTTTGTTAATTACTAGTTCACTGTGTACAGATGAAAGCAACATAAATGGTTTGACAACACCAGACAATTCCTTCACGTTCACACACATTAGGTATTAAGAACTGTATAATCCATTTAGAAACCTTTAATTGGTTAGAAATACATCTGTGAACTTGTCCTGGCCACCAAGGCTGCTGATTAGTCCATCATCACAATAGCAATAAATTTGGCCCATTTGGTACTTTTTGTTAGCTATTTTGTCTAATTCATATTTAATAACCACAACTGTCATATTTAGTACTGAGTACTCAGTTGATACATATTAAGTAGTTCGAGGTAAATGTGCCTGTTTGGGCACAACCAAATGATCAATGCTGGAGTCATACCATTATACTACTCTTGTGCCTACATGAAAATAGAGCTCTAGTCTCATTCCTCTCTGACTAAGGAAAAAAAAAGCAGGCACCTCAAATTCATGTGCTTGAAGTAGAAAATAACACCTGGAGTAGTCATTTTATACCTGGTTGCTGGCTTGGTGTGTCAAGATGGTCCACATCCGCATCTATAATCAGAAAAGAAAATCAGAAGAAGCACACGATTTCATTATCCAGATCTTACAAACACACTTATCCTTTTGTCATCAGAACAGCGTGTGCAATCCCACCACGGCGCTTCCGGGATCAATATCTAATCAAGCTTCCAAGCTGGAATTAAAACCCAAAATTCACAGGAGAGAAAATCGTCGTCACTGTTGAAACATACTGTATAATAATTATGAGGCTAGTGTGTACTGAGGTGAGGTTTGCTGTTCACGTTGGAACTCAATCTGTGCATGCACTCCTGTATACACTGCGCATGCTGGATCGTGCATCTCCTACACAAATCTGGATCAATTACATCTGTAACGTCAAGTAAATCTAACGTGTGCCAAAAACAAAATTGTCCTGAAGTGTGAATAAAGCAACATCAGCTTACCTCCCTGGCTCATCATGTCAACATCTGGAAAATGAAAAACGCAGTGTCAGGGAGAAACAGCTCATTAACTCTTGATGCAACTTCCACTACGAACACTGAGTAAATACTCCACAGCATCTCACAGTTTGTCTATATATCTCTAAAGTGCTATGTTTTTTCCACAGGAAAAAGCTCTCATCAGTGCCAGCTAGTATTAGTTAACGAATCAGCCTAACTTGCTTTCTGGATTAGATTGCTTATCATCATCAGTAATACAGATTGATGAGGAGGTTGTTTGCCTTCGCTGTGGATATGGGAACAGAAATTTCCGACTCATTTAAAAAAAAAAAAAAAAAAAAAAAAAAAAAAACACCTCATGTTTACAGTGGGTTCGGAAATTATCCAGACTCCTTTAGTTTTATTGTGTTCTAGATTTAATTAGAATTGATCCAATTGACTTTTGTCACGACAAAGTTTTTAAAAACGTTTTTAGAAATGGAAGAAAAATCAAAAAACAGAAATCTGTTATTGAGATAAGTATTCAGACCCCTGCCTAAAGGTACTCTAAATCGAGCTCAGGTGCATCCTGTGTGCTTTGATTACCTTGAGATGCCCTTAGAACGTGACTGGAGTCCACCTGTTGCAAATTCAATACATTGGACATGATTTAGAATGGCACACACGAGTGTATGGGTTCCCACAATTCACATTGCGTGTCAGACCCAAATCCAAGGAACTCTCCCTAGACATCCACGATCAAATTGTGTCGAGACATAGATCTGGGAAAGGGTATAAAACCATTTCTGAAGCCGTGAACATTCCCAGAAGCATGGTGGGCTCCATCACTGTGATATAGGAAAAGGTTTAAAAGCACCAGGACTCTTCCTAGAGCTGATCATCTGACCAAACTCCGTAAGCAGGTTAGAGGGCCTTGGACAAGGAGGTTACCAAGAACCCAATGGCCATTGTAACAGTGCTGATTCTATAATAAGAACCTGCCTGAAAGACATCCATCTCACAAATACTCCATCAATGAGGCCTTGGTAATGGTAGAGTGTTGGAAGTGCCAGGAGCCATTCCTGAGTAAAAGGCATATGGCAAGCATTTAGGAGTCTGAGAGCATGAGGAAAAAAGATTCTCTGAACTGATGAAACAAAACTTTTTAGGCTGAACTCAAAGTGTTACATCTGGTACAAAACCAGGTACTTCTCATCAACTGACTAATACCATCTCTACGGCGATGCCGTATGGCCAGCCTGGTGGTGGCAGCATCATGCTACGGGTGTCCATCTCAGCGGCAGTGGTCAGAATTGAGGGGCGGATGAATGAAGCCAAATACAGAGGGGTCCTTGAAGAAAACCTGCTCCAGAGCGCACACAACCACAATCTGGGGCGAAGGTTCACCTTGCAGCACAATAATGACCCAAAGCATGTATCCAAGACAAAGTCTTAGAATGTCTTTGAGTAAGCTCAGCCAAAGCTGAGACTTCTGTGAACCTGTGGAGAGAGATGCCAGTTCACCGAAGCTCCCCATCCAATCTGAATGAGCTTGAGAGGATCTGCCAGGAAGAACAGGTGAAACTGCCCAAATGCAGGTGTGCAAAAGTTGTAGCGACTACCCAAGAAGTCTTGATGCTGTAAGTGCTTCACAAAGTACTGAATAAAGGGTCTGAACACTCATCTAAATGAGAGATTTTTGATTTTTTAATAAATTTGTAAAATCTCAAGCACAAACAAGAAAACTGTAAACTGATGTCCAAAAAAAAAGTCAACTTAAACAATGTGACGCAACAAAGTGTGCATAAACTGAAGGGGTCTGAATACTTTCCGAACCCACTGTATACTGTATAATTGCATATTATACATTCACTCACAAAAAAGACATTTTCCACCTGCACTTTGAAAAAGAATCGTTGGCTTACCTTGATCTACCTGGCTGTCCATCTGAACATCATCAGCATCATTTTTATTAGCATCTGGAAAATGAATGCAGTTGAGTGTCAGGGATGAACAGCTCATTAACAGCCGGTACAATAATCACTAAGGACACTGAGTAAGTACGTACACAACTTCATCTCACAGTGTGTTTTTAAATCACTAAAGTGCTCCAAGTTTCTGCGACATGTATTCTAGATCAGTGCTTTCGTCCCTATTAATTAACCATTTGGTCTGCAACGACCTGGATGATAAAACGCAGAATACGAGCTTGAAGGATTTGCATATTAGACGCATATTTCTATATTGATCCTTGCAGGGATTATAGCGACCTTATACAAAGTTATAGTGATAAAATAATAGTGCTTAGTAATTGGTTTTATTCTTTGACGTTGATGTCGTCTTTCCTGGTGGTGCTCCGTAATGTAGCCATCAGGGTTTTATTGTTTGCTTTCTGTAAAAGGATTCTCAGTTTGATCTTCGGCGAGTGTACGGCAACTCATTTGGGGCCCAGGTTATGTCAAGACCATTCAGTTTTCTGGCAGTGAGAACCTCTTACAGTTGTGACGTTAAGTCAATATGACCTGCCGGCCACCGTGATGCATTCGGCTGGTTTTGAGCAGTTCCGTGCTTCTGTACACTTCAGAATTCATCCTGCCTCAGCCATTAGGAGTCACATCTTCGATAAAGACTAGTGAAGCCGTTTCACTGGCAGCCACGCGCCCAGGCCATGACACTACCTCATGATGAGGTGGTACACTTGAACTCCATTGGCAGGTGGGCCACCTTAAAAACTTTTTTTTTTTTCCACTGGAGGACGTCATTCAATCAACCCATGTGGGGTTACACAACCACACAGCAATAAAATAACAAAAACTTAACCACCTGTCTGACACTTTGAAGGAGCTCAGCGGCAAATGCTTAAATAAAAGTGCTGAGGGTGTGCGTTACATTGGATTCTCTTACAAGAGTGAAAAACAGATTTAAATAACTGTCACACATTCAGTAATAGGAGTTTTTGCTAAAACGGTCAACTATGAAACCGTTTGCTTGCATGCGGCATGTCGTGGAGCCCTATGACTAATATTAATTGCTGTATCTATATACATTCACTGAGCACTTTATTAGGAACACCTGTACACCTACAGATTCATCAAATCATGTGGTAGAAGCGCAATGCATAAAATCATGCAGATACAGATCAAGAGCTTCGGGTAATGTTCAAATGAAACATCAGAATGGACAAAAAAAATATAAGTAATCTCTGTGACTTTGGCCAGGGTGTTGGTGGGTTGGTTGGTGTCAGAAATGCCGGTTTGAGTTTATTAACTTCTGGGATTTTCACACACAACAGTCTCTAGAATTTATACAGTGGTGCAAATGAAAAAAATTAAAAAATGTTGATAAGAGAGGTAAGAAGAGACTGGTTTGAACTAATAATAGTTTGAGCAAATAATCACTTCTTTACAACGGCGCTGAGCAGAAAAGCATCTCAGACACATTGAACCTTGAGGTGGATGGGCTACAACAGCAGAAGACCACATCAGGTTCTACTACACGAGGCTACAATGGACACTGGACAGCTGAAGAATGGAAAAAGACAAGGTGGCGTTTTTCCAATCTTCAACTGTCCACGTTCGGTAACTGCTTTACCCTGGTCAGGGTCATGGTGTCATCAAGCAGGAGGGAGATCATCATATAGGATGGGACACCTGTCCATCACAACGCACCATGCACACACACACACACACACACACACACACACACACATATCCACACACTCATTCACACCTAGAACCAATTTAGAGCCAATCCACCTACACGCATGTTTTTGGGAGGTTGGAGGAAAGCCATGGAGAGAACATGCACAGAAACTGCCATCCCAGTTTCACTCTTGTACATGCTAATCTTGGTCTCATCTGTCCATAAAACTCAATTCTGGAACTCTACAGACTATTAAATGGATTTTGAATCAGTTGTAATGTTGCCTTTTTTTATTTTATTTTATTTTTTTATAGGGCTTAGCAGTGTTTTTGGATAGCTCTCTAATATATTGTAATTTATTATGATTCATTCAGATTGTTCAGCCGCGTGATGATCCTCCTCACTGGCAGTGACACTTCTTTGGTCCTCATGTTATGGGCAAACAGCAACAGTCTGTAGATGCAAATGCCAGACGTAGAATTAAGTTTCACAGCAGAGCTAATACGGGACAAACACGATAGATAAGCATAAAGGATGCTATTTTAGCAATACGGTTTATTCTGTATTATATCATTTTTGATGTCCTATGATGACATCATGCAAGTGCAAATGCATCTAAACCTTCTGAACAGTTCTGATTAATTGCTTCAGAAGTGGCACTTTTCTGATATTTATCAAAAAATTCCCTGCAGATATCTGAATGCATCACATCAAGTAGGCTGGGAGAAGACAAGACAGCTCAGGATCAGGGTGTGTGTTTATTCATATAGACGTCTAGGACTCTCCCTCTTCTCCTGTTTATTAATATCATTCTCTCTCTCTCTCGCTTGCTTGCTTTCTCGATGACATTTAGGACAAATTGAGGCAATAAAAGCCATGACACCAATAAGTCTGTGTGCTTTGGCAGTACCATTATGTAATTGCTTTTTTTTTTTCTTTTTTTTTTTTTCAGAGCGAGATTTTTTCATGACGATTAAAAATGGCAGACCTTATTAAAACCTAAACACATTGGTTTTTCATCAGTCTTGGCTTCTTTACCAGAACTGGAGGTTTTGTCAATCAAATTCAAGATGACACTTGCGCGACCTTTACCACATCAATCAATCCTGACTTAATATTTATTCAGTTTTCACGCTAGGGGAAGTGCAGACGTAATATTGTGTGAGGTCGACTTACTGCCCTCTTAATACATTTAAAAAGAGCACAAATCGCCAAACAAGATTAGTCTCCACACACACGGCAAAGATTTGTTAGAAGACTCTTAGAAGATCTGTCATCTTCTAACAGCCTAATGGTTCCTGCTCCATGGCATCTTCTAACAGTCTAACGGTTCCTGCTCCATGGCATCTTCTAACAGTCTAACGGTTCTTGCTCCTAACAGTTTAACGGTTCCTGCAACTAATAGTCTAATTGTTCCTGCTCCATGGCATCTTGTAACAGTCTAATGGTTCCTGCTCCTTGGAATCTTCAAACAGTCTAATGGTTCCTGCTCCATGGCATCTTCAAACAGTCTAATGGTTCCTGCTCTGTGGCATCTTCAAACAGTCTAATGGTTCCTGCTCCATGGCATCTTCAAACAAACAGTCTAATGGTTCCTGCTCCTAACAGTTTAATGGTTCCTGCAACTAATAGTCTAATTGTTCTTGCTCCATGGCATCTTGTGATAGTCTAATGGTTCCTGCTCTGCGGCATCTTCAAACAGTCTAATGGTTCCTGCTCTGTGGCATCTTCAAACAAACCGTCTAATGGTTCCTGCTCCTAACAGTTTAACGGTTCATGCAACTAATAGTCTAATTGTTCTTGCTCCATGGCATCTTGTGATAGTCTAATGGTTCCTGCTCTGTGGCATCTTCAAACAGTCTAATAGTTCCTGCTCTGTGACATCTTCAAACAAACAGACTAATGGTTCCTGCCCCTAATAGTCAAATGGTTCCTGTGCTGTGGCATCTTCTAACAGTCTAATGGTTCTTGTTCCATATGGTATCTTCCATCAGTCTATTGGTTCCTGCTCTGTGGCATCTTCTAACACTCTCTAAGGGTTCCTTGCAATATTTAAAGATTTCACAGGAGAAAAATAATTCTAGAAATCTCTCTTATTGTTTATTTCTAAGCAACTCAACATCCAAAAGCAGAGATCCTCTGTTTAAAATAAATAACTCCAATCTACACACCATCATTACCTGGTTCAGGTGTGTTGATGCAAAAAAACCCCAAAAAAAAAACCAACAAAAAACCCCAAAAAGTCCACCAGCAGATGGTAGCAGCATAACAGGGTTCTCGCACTCTCTCATCTATCCAGTGACGTGCACAGTTATGTAAATTGTCCAAGCTTTCCAAGCACGACCTTTTACTGCCGAAAAAAAAGAGAGAACATTTTAATGCCATGTTTTGAAAAACCATAATGTGTCTATGCATTTTTTCCATCTAGAGGATTTAATAGGGGAGCTAATGGTGAGAAAATCAGAGGCAGTCTTCCCATCGCAGCTGCAAGCGGTCACACTTATCTGACCACAGCAGCACAGAAAAGCCAGCAGTATGAATTATTCACGAGACATAAAAGAGGAAGAAAAGGTGAGTGACAGTGTCAGGATCAACAGCTGTAGCTCTGCAGCCTGCTAGTTCATGCATTACACGTGTGTGTGTGTGTGTGTGTGTGTGTGTGTGTGTGTGGTGGCTATCCTTTGTGAGGGAAGGAAGGAAGCATCAAGCAGTGATGGGCTGAGGAACCTTCAGCTCCTTTAGTTGGAAAATGCTGGCTACATTTTTAATCCACGCAAACTGAAGGCTTAGTGGTACATGAACACACTCACACACACACACACACACACTGTGTTTGAGTCGTCCCCCCCACAATTCCTACTATCTCTTTTTTCTCTTCTCTCTGTCGGTATCGCTTCTTCAGTGCTAGTCATCTGCTGAATATCACAGTTAACAGACTGACCTTAAGCCCTACATCTTGATCTGTTTGTGTATCTGGCTACCTCTTAATCCGCCAAATGCCAAATCATACACAAGTTGTGCAACAGCCATCCCAGTAGACTTTCCTTTGGATTCCTCTCCCCATCTACCATCGTTTTCCCCCTCTAGATTAGCTTCTTTTTTTTGCTGGTTTTTGGCCTGCAATCTCTGGAGCATCTTGGATTGCATCACAAAGTGTCTTTTTTCAGCTCAAAGCCTGCTCATTTGCTGCTAAACTGTGTATGCTATCTATGCTAATAAACGTTTGCTTCCAGGGGTTTACATAGAATAAATTGAATAGCTAGCTCTAGAGCAAGGGTGTCCAATCTTATCCGGAAAGGACCAGTGTGGATTCAGGATTTCATTCCAACCAAGCAGGAGCCACACCTGATTCCACCTGTTTAATCAGTTGATCTTGGCTTTCAATAGACTCAGGTTTGGCTTCTGATTGGTTGGAATGAAAACCTACATCCACACCGGCCCTTTCTGGATAAGATTAGACACCCCTGGTCTAGTTCCATGTTTTGGCTGAATGTGGTCAGCTAGCAACGTATAGCGTTCTAGTTAGGTAGTTAAGTGCGTTAATACAGAGTATATAGCATCATGTTTGCGACCTCTGTAAATAGTCTCTAAGTTGTTGGCTAATGTTTCAGCTATGAGATTTGGTGTTCGCTCATCATACTGCATGTACAAGATATTATTGGAGTCTGTCTAGTATCTTTATTTTCTTTTGACGCATGTTATCACAAGCCTATCTGCGCGTTCATTCCTCATGGGAAGTCGTAATTATGTCATTACAGGTGCGTTCAAGTCACTTTGGTCAGAGCAAGATGGCGGTGTACATTCAAGATCTATCTATGAAGCCACTGTACACCTTATCCTTAGATATTATAGCGTAATTGTACAACACTATCGTATTTTGTGCAGGCAGTTAGCTTGTTTTATTGTAAATAAAAAAGCCTGACATTAATTTGCTGCACATACCAAACCTGTAATAACTGAAATCAGCCTCTGAGACGAACAAACTGATTTACCTTCATCTACAGACGTCGCATCCACTGATTCCACCATGTTTTCTTACTCATACGCCACCGACTCGGAAACTCCCCAGAGTTTCCCCACTCGTAATTACGACTTCGTGGTGGCGTTCAACTCGTAATTGCGATCTTTCCGACATGACCTGAACGCACCATATGCATCAGTTTAAATTCTTAAATCATTCTCCCGTTTATCAGATTAACGCGTCTCGGCTGATGTGTGTATTGCAGCAGGTGGGCGTGACTCAGAATAAGTAGTCCATCCTATAGTCACAGCATCAAGGTGTGTTCCACTACTGTGACATATATTAACATTTGAACATAAGTACCAAATGATTTCTAAGTCAACAGGGTTTAGGTTGTAGAGTTTTTATTCTGATAGAAAATCTGCTTGTTTTATCCCTGGGATATTAATTTGTCCACTCCTGCCTTCCAATATACATAGTACACATTACTATATTGAAAAATTTTACATTTTGGCTTACACTCAGCATTTAATGGTGTGCACTGATAAAAAGGACCTCAAAAATAGTTTTATATATATATATATATATATAAATATATATATCTATGTTATTAATGATAGGGTGACCAAATAAACATAATTTCCAGGTGCGTGGTGTCCCCTGGGTGTTCCTATGAAATATGCAATGCTTTTAAAACAGGGTAGCTTGCTATATAAAGAACACCACCTAATGGCTGCAAATGAAAGGCAGAGTAATAAAGTAATCCTACTTCCGTTTAGGTCTATTAAACATGCTCCAGCACTAAACAAAGTAGTTTTGATGCTTGCGGTGTTGCTGATGAAGTTTTCGTCGCGTTCCAGTTCTAACAAAAAAAGCAGGCTTGTCAGAATATATACTGTACTGCAAGGCCATTTCGTAACATCTCACTTTTTTCACTTTTCGATGTCCAGGCAGTAGTGCTGAACCCGCACTAACTAACTAGTGACAATTTGATTTGTTTTCTATTTAATCACGCACAACACGAAAATGCCATTTCAGCGAGTGTGACATCACAACAAGCAATATTTCAACTGAGATTTTCGCAATTCTATTCAAATTATGTACGATATGTTAAAGTGACAACGCCAGAAGATTGGTTCAAATGATTCCTTAGACCAATCCTATGGCATGTGAGGTCCGACGTTTCCTTTACTTCCCCACTCACAACGTTCGTCCCTACCGCTAATTAGCTCATGTTTCACAGAAGAAAATCTTGTAACTGTTGTTTCATGTTATCCTGCCACATACGATCTCTCGTTAAATGTTTATAGTGACATTAGTGAGGGAAAAAAGTTTGAGAGAGAGTAGCAGTGGTTGTTGGTGCCTCTGATCTAGTGTAAGTAGCTAGCAGAGTTAGCTTGCTTTGCTAATCTGCCAGCAAAGATATTGCAAAGCCTGGCATGTAACGTAAATAAGCATACT
>JANDJT010000169.1:31835754-31846416 GCA_024331685.1 Stegophilus panzeri | reverse complement strand
TTATATATTCGTGGAGACCAAATGTCCCCGTACGGACAGGAATACGTGACAGTTTTGGCCTTCTGGGGACATTTTGGGCTGATCCTGACAAGGAAAACTACTTTCTAACTAGGATTTAGATTTAGGTGTAGCATTAATTTGCTGCATTAATAATCATGTGAATGGAAGGTCCTCACAAGGCCAGTTTAGACAAATGTGTGTGTGTGTGTGTGTGTGTGTGTGTGTGTGTCTCCAGCTTTAAAGTCTGCACCCGAGCAGCGCTGCACTTCTGTCACATAGACCTTGTCTGTAAACCTTAAAGGCACATAGACACAGTCCCACGCACACAGCCCACAGCTACAACTCAAGTTTGATTAAACACTCATGTCATGTGTTCTAGGGAGACAGTGTGCGTTAGTGAGCCCTCTGGCTACAGCGGACAGACTTCTGCTCGAGTCTAACACTGACGATAAAAGTATGATGTGCTCTTTCTTTGAACTTTTTTTTCCTTTCAGAATAAGAAAGAACAAGGCAGAAAAAATCCCCACCCCTTTGCATTCACAGCCATAACATCTAAGTACAAAGGGCAGAAAAATTTATTTTCATAACCATCAGTGCAATGGTGAAGATTTAAAACTATCAATGAAACAGGGAATGGCACGTTATATATAAAACCGGTGTAAATATTAGTGCGTTCAATCTCTTGAAAGTTTCTGTAGCCTGACAGCAGCTGGCACACTCGCATCTGTTCCTGTTGTGTTAATGAAACATAATGGAAATACATTGGTCCTTGAGTTTTTCCATGATGGTTAAAATGTAGCAAATGGTCATACTGGAAATCATCATACTACACGCTCTAGAAATAAAAACAAAAAATTTAAATAAATAGATCTAATAACATGCATAAACAATCGTTTTGTATGTTCAATCAATGTAGGACAGATTGCAGTGTTTATGCCTCCATCAGCTGTCTCTTCCTCTTTCCTGAAAATAAACGCTAGCACAGATGTATTGCAAAGAAGAAGAAGAAGAAAAAAAAAAAAAAACCCTAACAGCTAGTTTTCATTAAGTACTAATCCCAGCAAATAGCCTTCTTTACTTCCCTCCATCAGGTTTGTCTCACACATAAATCTTTAGGGAGCAGATTGTGTTCTGGAACTTTTTCGATTTGCCTGTGTCCAAGTCCATTTTAATCAGTTACACAGCCTCGCAAACCAATCAGCTCCTGCAATCAATCAATTACACCGCTAGTTTGTGATGAAAAACAGAACGCTCCTCCAAACGAATTAAAAAGTCTCACTTGACGAAACAGTAAGTCTAACCTCGGGCTTAACCGGTTTTGAGGATGCGCATCGTAGTGGCTGAAGTGCGATACTGCTCCGGTTAACCCTAACGACTTGTTTACTAATTGCCAATGAATTTCCCCATTGTCCAGACTGGCCACTGCTTTAAAATTTATAGCAGAACTATTTTAACTTTTGTTTTCCGCCACTCACATTTTGTTTTGTATTAGCATATATTTAATAGAAACATTTACAAAAATATCGGTATTTAGACCTCAGACGATTCTGACCTTAATCGTAATGTTGGCATTATATAATCCAGGTTCCCTACCTGACGTTTTTTTTTGATGTAGACACAATGTCACTGTGAAATTTATGTTTTGCACTGTAAATACAGTGCCCTCCACTAGTATTGGCACCCTTAGTAAATATGAGCCAAGAAGGCTGTGAAAAATTGTTTCTATTATTTAACCTTTTGATTTTTTGTTTAAAAAAAAAAAAAAATCACAAAAATACTCTGCTCACATGGAGATCAAACAATTGCAAACACAACACAGGTTTATCAAGATATATATATATATCTCTTTGTTAACTATATATGTGTGGCGCAATCATTGGCACCGTTTGCCATGATAACAGCTCTGAGTCTTCTCCTATAATGCCTGATGAGGTTGGAGAATACATGGCGAAGGATCTGAGACCGTTCCTCCATACAGAATCTCTACAGATCCTTCAAATTTCATGGTCCACGCTGGTGGACTCTCCTCTTCAGTTCACCCCACAGATTTTCTATGGGTTTCAGGTCAGGGGACTGGGATGGCCATGGCAGGACCTTGATTTTGTGGTCAGTAAACCATTTTTGTGTTGATTTTGATGTATGTTTTGGATCATTGTCCCGCTGGAAGATCCAACCACGGACCAATTTAAGCTTTCTGGCAGAGGCAGTCAGGTTTAACACATGATATTACAAAAAGCAATACAGTAGGATGTGCTGGATCAAGTGCTATTTCATAAGCTGCTAAATAATCAGGGTGGAAGCAATTTTCGTAACTCATTTTACTGGCAATATATGAGACTCCTATTAGATTTTTATTTTAACTTTTGTCACCAAGTTGTCATGTTTCAAGTCAGTGGTGTAGATGCTAATGAAAAACCCTGTCTCAGACACTTTTACTCAAGAAAAATCTCAGAGGTGTGAACTACATGCAAGTCATTTACATAGCTACATAACCAGATTCTGAATAAACGAGTTATATACTCCGAATATAACTTAACCACGTAAATACTGACACAATTTTGGACTTAAGTTGCCGACTTAATGAATATCAACATATCAGGTTTTGGAACATAAAGTAGGTTTAAAATTCCCACTAGACCAAAGACACACATGCAAAGAAGAGAGCTAAAGAGAAACAGGAAATACAGTGACAGTTCTGCAGTGAAAGTTAGATCTTTCAAGTGCAGTACAAATAAGCTGCAGGTCTTTCGGACTGCTTGGTTCCTGCAGGGATGATGATGACATGCAAGAATTGGGCTTTTCAGGGCTTTTATATATTCACAGGTTTTATGACAGGCACTGTCTGCAGCACCAGTGGTGCTAAATTGGTCCTATTATGTTTCTCTCTCACAATGCAAGGTGATGTTTCAGATTTACCATCTCAAACTTAATTTCAAATGCCACACCCCCTATTGTGCATATCTAACCATGGAGAAAAAGGCAACTGAAGACAAAAGGGGGGGAAAAAAAACAAAAAAACAAAAAAAAAAAACAACTGGCTTACTGGCAAACAAATTAGCACTTTGCTGCATTATATCAGCAAATAGAGCCCTTAATGTTGGAAAAAAAAAGTATGATCCCACTGTTAGTACACAGTTAAATTACTGTGAGTCATAACTAAACATGTACCATGACAAAGTAGGAGAAATATATTTATATATTTTTAAGAAACCCAGAAGGAAACTTGATTCCCTACTAGTTCTTTGCACATAATGGACATGCTCTGAGGCATGTAAAATGGCACATGCAGTGATGCTCCAAAACAGTCCTGTGGTGTTTCTGATGATGTTAACCTGCCATGTCCCATTCAATATTCATTCTCCAAGGAAAGTGACAGCAAGGCGTGCTCAGCTCTCATTTTCACCCCTTTTGGCAGTCTACGACCCCCTGTTGTACTGCAGCAGACAGCGTGTACACACCCTGCTAACAGCTGGCTTTACAAATTACAGCCCTTCTCCAGCGCAAACACTAACGCAGGAAGGCCACTATTAAAGCTAGCGGGTGGTTTCCCTATTATGTGCAAATAGAAAGTGGGAATGCCCGGCAAACATAGAAAGGTGCTGGAGGAGCGAGCGCGAGCCGGAGAGAACTGCATGAATGAACAAGAGCGGTGTTGCGCATAGACTTCACATCTAATTGCATAGCATGGATAACTTTAGAGAAAGGCAAGACCCAATTTATGGACAGTGTGCACCAAGGCGTATCGACAGCGATCCGTTCCAATTTCAGAGAAAAAAAAAAAAAAAAAGAACCGAGACTTTAACTCGAACGTGACACATACTGGGTTTCATTTACAATTTTCCATTGCATGAATTCTGGTTTCTCCTACTCTGAGAAGGAGAGATAATGACTGCTTGCACTAGATCCCTCAATTTTACCTGAAACACAGATTACTTTAACATCATAAGCCAGCGGAGTTATTCGACAGAGTTATTTGAATGCTCCTTGCATTTTAAACAGTCTGTGTTATATTATTTTCAGGCGGTTTTATCTTGTTCTGGAGTGTTTATAAAATACCAAGTGATTAAATTCCTCGTATCCGTGTATATCTGTTAATATATTGTCGGTTTTTCCTGCCTCTTCAACTCACAGCCTGCTTTCACAGAAACCATCCACTAGTCACTAATACTGAAACATCCAGTGCCTACTTATCAATATTCATTATACCACAGTACTGTTGATTTCTCAAATCCGACGGGTCAGGTGTTGATCGATTTTCTATAATGGCAGCTTTGGCAGTGGTTCCGGTTATAATAAATCACAGGTTTATATAAAAGTGCTTGTTCTTTTCTAATAACAGCTCGTTCACACGTACAGTAGACGCTTCACAGAGTGTAATGTAATTGAAAAACATAATTGTTGATGGGGCACGGTGGTTTAGGGGTTAACACATTTGCCTCACACCTCCAGGGTTGGAGGTTCGATTCCCGGCTCCGCCCTGTGTGTTCGGAGTTCGCATGTTTTCCCCGTGCTTCAGGGGTTTCCTCCGGGTACTCCGGTTTCTTCCCCCAAACCTAAGACATCCTTCCCCCAGTCCTTCCCCAGTCCTGCTGTCTGGCAGCTCTGAATTATCCTTAGTGTGTGTGAGTGCGCTGCGATAGGTTGGCGCCACGTCCAGGGTGTCTCTCGATTTGTTCCCCGAGTTCCCTGGGATAAGCTCCAGATTCCCCGTGACCCTGTGTAGGATAAGCGGTACAGAAAATGGATGGATGGATAATTGTTGATATGGTGAAGTTTTCTGCAAGGACATTTATGGGAGGAGTCTCCAGTGTCAGTGCTTTCATGTGCCAGAAACCTTACCCACAGTTACAAAGCGCTGAGGCTGGAGACTCCTTCCAGAAACGTTATACAAACAGAAAACGTCACCATATGAACAATTTATGCGTGTTTATTAATAGTCTGAGGTTATGTGTTGCGTCCACCATACAAGTCCCTGCGAAGTCCCTAGTTGTTACCATAGAAACTATAACGTGTTAGAATGAATGCGTTAATATAAACCTGTGATTTGCCTTGCAGCTGGCATTACTGTCAAAGCTCCTGTTACAGAAAATCAACCAACGCCTTCTGATCAATCAGGGTTGGATATTCATCAGGCCTGCGGTATAAAAAGGCATAATTAATGCAGCAGAATTAAGAATCATGTCAAAGTTGATAGCGGAGCACAAAAACGGGCCTTTTCTGAAGTTTGAGGCTCATTTGAGCCTCAGACTTTTAAAGATTTACATTTCCTTAAGGGTTCTTGGGAGAGTTAATGGTTCTGGTATTCTAACGGGATAAACTAAAGAGTAAGTAAACTACTGCACATCAAAGAGATGACTTAACATTTTATATAAACTTAAAAGGTTCGCATTAAACATTTTACATAACTTTTCACATTTGACAAGTCCATGACCACACGTTCTCACGTCCAGGAAATATAGAAGGTAAAAACGACTTGGTCTGAAGGATTGTGTAAGACTTGTTAAACGGACAGAGACCGAACGAGAAGGAGAGAGATACAACAGGAAGCTGAGAAAGAGCTAAAGTGACGGTGACAGTTCTGCCAAACTATACGTGAATATCTGAAAAGAATACCACAGGACTTTAAAGCGCAGTACAAATAAGCAGCGGGTCTTTTCTGGCTCCTCGGTTCCTGCAGGGATGATGGAGTACAAGGATTGGGCTTTTCAAGGGCTTTATATTTTCACAGGTTTTTATGGCACAAACACTAATGGTACTAAACTGGTCTTATTACGTGTCTCTCGCACAACCACAGGTGTGTTCTGAGGTGATCTTTCACATATCCATGTTACTAAAGCGATCCCTGTTTCAATCAATATATTTATCACTTTCTTCAGTCAATAAATATCTTGCACGCTATTAGGGACCAAAGTTCTAATGAACCACTGTACTGTAGGTGCCACTTACACTGGATAAGTATGCTTTGTCTCAGATGATAACCAGACTTTTGTGCCATTTCTCCTTAGCTAGTACTCTTGACTTTCAAAACTCGAGACATAATGGCAGTAATGAAGACCCTGATGCCAGTTATGATAGAGCAGAGACTATTGTTTTCATAAAGAACACACTAACAGTGGGTGAAAGACCAGAATTTGTCAGAGCATGAAAATGCTCTTAACACACTTTTAAAATCTTCAGAGCAGATGAATCTCATTAATCACCCAGGGGTCGCAATTAACATCAGTGACCCTGCCGCTGCCACAATGTCATTTACCCTGAAATGAGCGCTACCCGCTTTTTTTTAATCTCCCAAACCTTTCACCTTTACCACCTGCGATTTTAATAACAATACTACTTGCTATGCTAGCACACCTGCATTTCATTTACATAATGCTTTCTACAACAGATACTGTCAAAATCCACTGACTTAAGATGTCTATCTTTAAAAAAAAAAAAAAAGGTTGTTTTTTTTTTTTTTTTAAAAAAGACAAACACACAACCCCCACTTCCCCAACTTCCGGTTTAGGCCACACATACTTTGAGTTGAAATCCAAACAGAGACATGGCTATTCAGAGTACTAAACAGATACAAATATCAGTAGTGGCATAGATAGTACACCCCTAATTCAGACTAAAAGGTGACTTAAACAGGTACTCTTTTTTTTTTTTTATTAGAAAAAAGAAATAAAATAAAGTTAAAAAAAAAAAAAAACAGTCCAAAATTAGAACTGCCTTTCCTGTGCATGACCATGTGGAAGGATGTTTTTAAGCACAAGCCCATTTGCTCATTCTAGCTAGCATAATCTTGGAGAGTGGTTATGGAGAGAAAAACAGCCACACCATCTCATCTCCCAGAGCTAACACAAAGAGACGGGCTGAGTGCGCAGGAGGTAGCCCAATATAATCAGAGATCCTCCAGTGGCTGCCATCTTTCAGGGGGGCCTTAGGGAAAGACAGAGATAGTGTGTGTGTGTGTGTGTGTGTCTTTATGAACACTGGCGTGAATAATAAAATCCCCCTGGTACCCGTTTGAGAAGTTCTCCAAAGGGCCTCATCATGGAAGAGAACATATTCTAGACTCTGTGACAGGGATGCTAAGGAAGGGCTAACAGGTCTACAAAGCATTCTTTACTGAAATAATATGGCTGTTTATCATCTAGGGAAGCAAAGGAATAGCAGCAAAAGGACTGTCCTTTGAGAGCAGTGCCCTTTCCGTGGTACGTGACTGCAAAATGGGAAATGGCTTGTGGGAACTGGATGATGTTTTATCTCAAGAGATGCACCAGGGTCCATGGAGACACAGGATAAGAGGTAGAATGAGAGCAAGAACAAAACTAAAGACAGACCAAAGAGGGCTCCGGTCTGTGAGGATCACATACCACTTCAGCATCAGAGACAGCCTGGCTCTGACAATCGAACGAGAACCAGACTTGTAGAGGTGCGAGATGCTGTGATTCGGTGACAAGGTGTGGATCTGTCTCAAATACATCGGAGGTCTTTCCCTAGTTTTGGATGACTGTAAGTGATGATAGAATCAGAGCCCCATTGAATCTCACTTTGTATGAGGAACTTCAGCCTATGCCGAGTCAACTTCAGAGAGTGAGTCACCATAAAATATTAGCTGCCATATGGCTCACTCATCGACTGTCCCACACCAGTTCACACTGTGTGTGAAGGTGTTTCTAGAGATTTTCAAATTGCAAAGATGAATGATATTTTCTTGAGTTAATAGTCCTGTTAAATCAGTCTTGAACACATCATTTGGAAAAACCATCAGATTTTTACAACCACAATAAAACACTCGGCTAGTTCAACTAGGTAACTGGTAACCTAATAAAGCTGTTTAATGGGCAACCCTATGTTCCTTCTCAAGAGGAAACACCCTGTGGGGCTGGAAAAATCTATCGTGCATGGTGTCCCACAGTGTGCAGTAACAGGACCGTTATAACTAATTTACTGTATACGACAATTCACATCACTTATAAAACATTTTACTTCTTAGCAAATCAAATGTCGAAGCCTATGACAATCCTCAACCTTACTTATCTTACTGGAGATGTCATTAGAATGACTCAGAGTTCCTCAAATTTGTGCACCATATTCAGTGTTGGTGACCTGAGTCCAAAGGTTACATGAATATGTACGCAGGAAAAGTTATGCTTATTCAGAGTCAAGTTATGCAGATGCCTACGATGATTTTCTGGGCTTGCCATTCACATTATGCAAATCAACAAAAATCAGGGTTAGAAAATGCAGCCTAAAGAAGGCGTAGAGTGTTTTATTTTTACTGTCAAATGTAATACAATGTAACGTAAGAGATGATTTAAAAATGAATAATAAAGTAAATATAATGAATATAATAAGAGTCTTGTCGATATATATATATCGACAGTGCCTTCCACTAATATTGGCACCCTTGGTAAATATGAGCAAAGGCGGCTGTGAAAAGGCTGTGTCTTTTTTGTTCAACCTTTTGTTCACAAAAATTCACAAAAATACTCTGCTCCCATGGATATCAAACAACAGGTGCATCTCAAAAAATTTGACTATCATGGAAAAATTCATTTCTTCCCCGTAATTGATTTAAAAAAGTGGAACTTTCATATATTCTAGATTCATTACACATAAAGTGAAATATTTCAAGCCGTTTTTTTTTTGTTTGTTTGTTTTAATCTTGATGTTTACGGCTTACAGCTCATGGAAATCAAAAATCCAGTATCTCGAAATATTAGAATAAAGAATTTATAATCCACAAATGTCGACCTGAGAAGAGCTCTAATCAGCGAATTTACTCAAAACACCTGCAAAGGTTTCCTGAGCCTTTAATCTCTCAGTCTTTTTCAGTACACACAACCACAATCACGGGGACGATGAAAGTAAAACTTTGCATTTCATTTGGAAATCGACTGATTAGGTAAAACATCAAATACCTTGCCTTTATACGTTTTTTGTTTAAATACAAGTCAAAGTACAATTACAAACAACTCCTCTTTGTTCTTATTAGCATTTTCCATACTGTCCCAACTTTTTCAGAATTGGGGTTGTAGACTTTGCTCTAATTTGGAGCACTTATTTATTATCAATAAACCATGTCTTGTAGGACCCCCTATTCAACAGTAAATGAACTGGTGCTCCATCACATTTCCATATTAGCTAGCACTCATAATTTGGTTCACATTAGCCTGTTGAAAATGCTTGGCTTGCTGGCTCATTCCTTCAGCGATTCAAGCTTTTTTTTTTTTTTTTTTTTTTTACCCCCTCAAGTATTTTCTTGACTGCCGTTATTGAAAGCACGAATAAAGCCCGACACGTGTGTGCATGAAGGATATGTGCAGGAGCTCTTAAGCTTTTCATATTTCAGTGGTTTTATATACTCAAAGAGCATGTTAAATGCCTTTCAAAGCAAGGTTGACATCTGTGTTAATGTAAATTAGCAGGTTCAGATCTGCACAGGAACTGCAGAATAGCAAATAAAGCAAAGTGAGCACCAGAATTATTAAATACCTGGAGGGAAGTAATCCGACATCTTCCTGTTGTAAATCCCATAGTCGTTTTCCAGGAAGACACAAAATATGATGCGGTCGATCTGCAGGAATAAAAAGAATATAAATGAATACATTTATTCTTAAAATCATATAGCATTTTTTTTTTTTTTAACTCACACTTAAACCAAATACCAATATTGGATATGAGAACACCAGATTTTACAACTTGTCTTGATATGCGAGTGTTGCATAAGGGCATGCGAGGAATAATTTTAGAGAATTTCACAGACACTTGATGTAGTTTCATGACATAAAATACACATTAAAATCAAAGTTAAGCTTATTTTTTTCCCCCTCCCTCAAACCAGGTTTTGCTCATTTCATACTAATAATTCATAATATAATAATACCACTATAATTCATGTACTTGACACTGTTTTCTGAATTTTATATAAGTAATAAGTAACATTTATAATAGTGATTGATAATAAATACGTCTTTCTAGTCGTACAGTACGTACGCTGTGTACTGCTGTGATGAAATTATATTGCTAATTAAAAAGACTGCTGTGTTGTTAATTGCATTGCTAATTATCACTTTTCAAGCTGTTTAGCGATTACTTTGATACCTCGATAATAAAACATACTTGTGGTACGTTTGTTAATGGATACAGCTAATGGATGTCACTATGATTCATTGACTACAGGTAGAACCAGGCCACCTTTTCCTATCTCACTTGAAAATTTCTTAACAACAGCTGCTAAAGTGTATATATAAAATATAGAATATAAAATGCACAGGACTGAAGATGTAGGTGTAATATTTGGGCACTGAGCAAAATATCTATTATACAACAGTATCAGACAAAGCATAAAGAGGGGGGAAAAAAAAAACAAAAACAATCTTACTGTTGAAATAATGTTCTGCAGGAAATTTGCCCATTGTCTTCTTACATAAAGTATCGATTCTAGAAAACACTTCAGAGGATTTCCGAAGATTTTATCAGAGTAGATAAAGAACAGTTTCAAACTTATAGGGTTTTGGTGTTTTTTTTTGTTTTGTTTTTTTTGAGTGAAGCAGTAAAATTACAATAAGCATTTAACTAAGCGGAAAAGATGATGAACTTAATATTGCAGTATTGCAAGTTTTACACACACACACACACACACACACATATACATACATACATATTTTATAT
>JANDJT010000169.1:31817688-31830660 GCA_024331685.1 Stegophilus panzeri | reverse complement strand
ATGAATAAAACATATGTGGACCAGTCTACCAGCCCCTCAAAACAAAGCAGCTTGAGTCTGCTTGTATACAAAACTATACAATAGCTTCAGGCATGGTATTTCATTGCCTATGTACAATATGTACGGCACTGGACAATTTGGTTTGTGTATGATGCTTCATTTCCTCAGGCATTCGGTTCTAATTTGTTCTAAATATTCCTATTTGTTCCCAGAATCCTCAATCTCATGTCCTCTTCTATAGACATATTTACCTTTTCGGCTTTCCCTTGCATCGAATGAAATGGAGATTATGTAATTTACCATCACCGGCCAATCTGTGACATGATGCCTTAAACAGGAAATACGACATCCGTGATCGAGACGCCGGGAAGACGTTCACGTCGGTCTTTATCAAGCAACAGAGGCGTTTTAATAATGAACCATAGCGAGGAAAGAAATCCTAATCTGCATCTGAATGCGCTAAACGACAATAACCTTACATAAACATTATATTTACATACAGTAAAATAAATAAATAAATAAAAAATACACAAAGTACTAGGAGTTAGTTAAGTTTTCAACTTAAGACCACATTAAAACTACACTATTTGCTGCAGATGTTAATATATTTAGTAGTGTGTAACCCCAGACATCGTGTCCATCTCCTTTCAAACTACGCTATGACAGAGCTTATGTCCTGTTCCTGCTGCTGGAGTTTATTCAGCACATTAAAAATACACCTTGGATGGAATGCCAGTCCATTTTAGCTATTCTAATGTTGACACACAATATATTCATTTCCTGGATTCAACACTTGTTTTTTTTTTTTTTTTTTTGGACCCGGTGGCTTATTCAGAAAGCTGCCTATGCCGAGTCAATAAGAACCGTGTTAGAATTTACTAACGTGATTATATTTGGTTATGTCTTTGAATAAAATCGAAATAAAAGCAAAGCGAACAAATTAGCTGTGCAAATTATCATGCTACAAAGGCACTAAAAACGCTGCTCTCACTCGGTTAATAGCTGTACTGCCAATGATTAAAGAACCCTAGAAATAATATGGCCCAAAAAGCCCGGGCCTAGAGGCTGCACTGAGTGGAAGCTCATGTGGAGAGGATTAAAGAGAGCGTGATTTTGAATCTGTGATCTGCACATGCCACTCAGCCATGAGTGAAGAGCCATCACTGGAGAGCCCAGACTGGGAGATCAGCTGCTTCAGCGCTGGCAGGAGGACAAGCGCGATAAAGTACGGACGAATCCGCCTGTGGTCGAAATACCTCTCGGTTTATTTAATCACTGCTAGCAGTGAGTGAATGTCTTGTGTAATCTTTAAGGAGTTTCCACTCTCATCAAGAACATTCAACAGACCTGGTGAACCTGTATAAAAAGTATTGCATGAAGACCCATTTATTCTAATTTAACCTCATGGAATATTTTCAATTCAGTTCAATTCAAATTGCGCTTTTAACAACGGACATTGTCTCAAAGCAGCTTTACAGAATCATATAAACACAGGATACAGATGTTAAGTGTGTGAATTTCTCTCTATTGAGCGAGCCGGTGGCGACGGTGGTGAGGAAAAACTCCCTAAGACGATATGAGGAAGAAACCTGGAGAGGAACCAGACTCAGAAAGGAACCCGTCCTCATCTGGGTAACAACGGATAATATGATATATATGACGTGTCATGGACAGACGTGTCCTGTTATCACTTCCATAGCAACTATAAATAGTCGTTTCTTCAGTAGTCTCCTCTTCACTCTCTCTTAAAGGCAACAGGACATAAAAACCACAGCTTGTCATGGTACGGAGTCCATGTATCCAAGTCCGGCCTGTATCAGACGATCCGAGATTACAGCTTTACCTCAGACCGTTACAAAGTGCTGACACTGGAGACTCAACAATAAATCCATTTACGCAGAGCGCCCGTCCCCAAGTTGTTACTATAGAAACTATTACATAACCGTGAATGCACGTCAATGTCAACCTTGCAGTAGAACTAGTGTCAGAGCTGCTGTTATAGAAAATGAACCAACACCTCTCCAAACAGAATCGATCATACAACAGTGCTGTGGTAGAACTGTGACATTATGGAAAATATTTTTCAGATTCTACCAATTCAACAAATCGCTGTGCACCTGGAATTACTGCTTCTCAGAGTGGTGATGTGTCTACAAAATAATGAAACATGTCTAGTCACCTTGATGAATTAAAACATCTTGGAGTAATTAGTGAAAGTCATTTTTGCTTGATTTCATTAGAACGACTGTGCTATCTGAGGATATTTGCTGTAAAACAGTGCCGGCTCTTGGCGTCAGCACACCTGTGTTGGTGGTGCAGCTTGCGCAATAACGGTGTACTCTCCTCGTTTCGATACTGTTGACTATTATTCCACTGTAGCTGGTGCCAGGAGCTGAAACGATGTGCAGGTGCGCTGATTTTCCACTGGCTGGACTTTAGGTGATCCGTCAGTGGCGGGCTCTTGTGCTCATAATTACGAGGTGATGGTGCCAGTGGGACACGTACACACACTAGCTTCCTGCAGGAGTTCTGCTACCTGTGCCAGTTCCACTGAGTCTGAAGTGATGTGATTATGTGACCAGAATCAGGGTACAGTGTGATTACAAAGATATGCTATACGAAAAATATTTAATATGATTTATATACCTGACAGCTCATGAAAGGTAATTTTGAATGAATGGCACACCTGCTCAAGTTCTACAACACAATACCTAAAATAACTACCTGAGTGGTGATGATATTTCCATACATGTCTGCTAAGTAATGTTAAAGGACGTAAAAGGTGTGGTAATTAGGTGTGGTAATTATGATCGATTGGCATGGGACAACGTGTGTCTTCATGATGGTTTTCACACACACAAAAAATTCCATGCATACTACATAAACCTCATTTTAATGCAAATGGATTGTTTTGACCTGTAGCGTGCATCGCTGCACAAGTTGCACTTGAGCATTAGCGTGTCACATGACCGTATCGTATATGTAGGCTATGCTCGGTGCTAGGAACTCAATAACTCAGCTTTTGAAAAAGTTAGCTTGTTCAGAATTCCAGCTACGCTAGCTGCTAGGCAAAGCTAATACATGAACCTTTGGTGATGGGTTATGGTATCTAGAGAGAGACAGCTGTATGTAATGTCATCTAAGAAGAAAACGCATTACATTTAGCATAAATGTAAAGCCGGGCTATTCATTTGGGTTCATACTTTTAGAGCCCACTAATATCTCCAGGATATTTGATCCAAAACGGGTTCTCTACGATCCACAGTGAACACGCAAATCTAATCTTCTCACTACAAACCCATTCCTCCATCTTAGGGGCTAATGGTAGCCTAGCGTTTGATGTTAAAACACTGAATATACATCGAATTCACATTCGGTGATGAGGTATAAATGACAAAAGGCGATACAAAAGTCTCACGCACAGAATCAAAGCTTTGTGCATAAACAAAAAGCTAGCGCACAGTCGCATGATGTGAAGTAATGAAGCGTGTCGTGCCTATCAGTTTAGAGACAGAGAGAGAAAAAGAGGAAAGGAGAGACCAATGAGAGACAGGTGGAGCCTTTCCAGGTCTTATTACCAGCGTGATTACACACACCTGAGCCGCCCGTGCATGAGTGGACAGTAAGCAATGGACACTCCAGTAGGAACAAGCACATGCAAACACACACACACACACACAGAATTATGTGCCAATGTTCACAGAGGGAAACAAACGCAAGGGCAAATAGATGCTGGTGAGAGCCACTAAAAGTCATTTAACAGACATGCGACGAGCTGCCAGACATCCAGGAGGAGGAAAGACCGGGTTAAACATACACTGCGGGGATCACGTATTAAAAGGTTTTCATAATGAGACCGGTGATGATGATGCATCATTCACGTAGATGTATGCGAAATGATGAAGTGAGATGCTACAGCGGGCTGCAAATCATAGCCTGGAGCGTCGAGCCAAAATCCCGAGAACTCTAAGTGCCCGTGAAAAGACTCCCAGCGGTAATGCTGATTAGCACTTGCTTCACATGAACGTTAACATTCACATGACCTTGATCATGCTGATAAGACCCATTTTCCAAATGAAAGCGCGCAGACTGATGAGTTCGAGCCAGTGCCAGCTTTTATGCTGAACGTATTACCTGAGACCCATCAAACGGCGCCCAGTGAATCTGAATATCACAATAACCCCCAGCACGGCGACTAAACTCAAAAGAAAACAGCATTTCTACGGCTTTACGCAGGTGCGTAACCCGACTCTGAATATGCAAAACTCCCCCCCCCGCATAAACATTCACACAAGACTCTGAAATTCGGCCCTCTGAAATGAATCCACATGCTCGCCTATCCATGGTGTGCTCCCCTAGCAACGATTTCCTCCGGTTCTTCTCAGTCTGCTCATTCGATAATAAATGACTGGCTTCAGTCACTCTCCACGTTTCCTCCATCCTCTGACGTCCAAACTCATTGATCGACAGCTTCAAACAAAGACTGGCAGCGGCCACGCTAATGGAAAGGATTCTGATAGACTGGTGGCGTCTGCCAGAAAGCAGGAGAGTGTGTTCAACTAGTAGCTGAGGTGAAAGTGGGAAGAGATGATGCTGACAGTGATCAAAATAGCACGCTATGCATACCATTCAAAACAAGCATGCAGTTTATTAACAACTAAAAAAAACAACAAAAAAACTCATTTCCAAAACAGCAAAAATACCTGGAGGATATACTACTTGAACTGAATTATGTAGGGCTAAATTATGCAATTAGGAATGCAGAATGAAATATATATCTTAGAAAAAAAAATGGATAAATTGGAAAGAAAACACATCCACAGTTTGAAGGATAAGCTGACCAAGCATTCTCTAATACGCTTATAACTCACTTTACGTATACCCCATTGCTTTAACCATAAAATATACTGAGATGAGCAATGACTCCAATTAAACTGTCCTCCTCTGGACTTTATGTGGACTTTAAAGAGATGATACTATTAATGAAATGTCATATCGTTGTATTGTTTTGTTTCATAGTGTTTTGAATGTATTTACAACAAAAAACCTGAATTTCAGCCTGACATGTTGCGGTTACGTCGAACTGTCAGACACTGGCGCTGGACTTAAAACCCCTTGCTCGAGACAACAATGAGAATGGCATTTAACCGAGACATGTTTTACTCGAACTCTCCCCCATACAAACAACAATCTGAGTAGCGGTTATGTGATTCACGCTGGGGTATTTGTGACAACGCTAGTATTATTTTCAGCTAATTTGACTGCACGGAGAACACACGGAAGAACGAAATGCAGGAACGTTTCGAAATATCACAACATCAGTGTAGCCTGGAGGAAATCTATTCAGGCTCTGGATCTGTCGAAAATGTGTAAATGCCAGCCAGCACACTTCCTGTCCCTAGAGGACAGAGAGGTCCATCACATCGCCAGTGAAATATATTCCCAGCTTATTAGCATTGGTAATAGCGCGATCTGAAAACAGCCCGCAGTTCAGACAGGAGTGTTTTCTTGAGGGAGAAATCGACCCCGTAGCCTGCGGACCGCGCTGCATCGCTGTGGCCTGAGAGAATGGAAACAATGCGTGATGATATAACCATGTAATGCTGAAACGTAAATATTCAAGCTGTGGATTGTTGATATGATGAAAGCAGCTGTTGAGCTAAAGTGTCAGACTGTAATCACAGCCCTGATTACAGAGTGTACAGATAGAGGAATACGTGACTGAGAAACGGAAAGACGGAGAGGAGAAAATACTCGATGTGCGGCTGTGTGAGAGAGGCAGATAGTGAGCTTTCCATTTCCTTTTAGAAGATTTCGCTGGCCTTCTGGCATGGAAAACGGATGAAAATGATGACACCGGCTTGGCTACATAGCGGAGGAAAGGAAGAACTCATGACACACAGACACGGAGAGGCAGAAAAAGAGGGAGATGACACTAAGTATCATGAACACTCCGGATATGAGGTTGAGCATTATATGCTCTGAAGTGAATGCATTAGAGCCGAGTCTCAGCCTCAGATGTCTGATGCGCATCAAAACCTTAGCTGACCATAGCTATGCGAATCTCGCCAGCTCGACTCCTGCCTATCCGAAACTGTGTCTACGCACTACAGCGCTTTTATCAGTGCTTTTCATTTTCAATGACAGCAGTGAATTTTTCCTCAAATGATGAAGTAGTTGATTACAAAAGTTAGTGTCGCAGAAGACCAAAATCCAAGATGTTTGCAAAACATTTTGAAAAAGGAAAAAAAAAAAGACCTGTTTTCCTATGGGGATTCTGGTCCGGAGCATCGGGGAGCATATACTACACCTGTGAAGCTCCAACACTTAAGTCATTAGACTCAAGACTCAAAGAAACCGTATATAAATCAAGTAAAAATGAAATCAAGTAAGATTAAAACAAAAAATATTTCACTTCATGTGTAATGAATCTAGAATATATGAAAGTTCTACTTTTTTAATTCAGTTACGGGGAAAAACAAGTGAACTTTTCCACGATATTCAAATTTCTTAAGATACACCTGTACATTTGTAGCAGGAAGTTGGCTGAAAGTTCGTCCCCCATTTATTTTTTTTTCCTCGATCTGAGAGGTTTCAGAAAACACTGGTTTTTGCGGTGCATTGTGGGATTTATTTAGAGAGCCAACGTTCCAGCACGCTGGAAGGATTTTGCAATCGAGACAGCCCTTTAAAATGGCCGACTCCGTCCCTGATCAGTGCCCTGGCTACTGAACTAGGGAGCTGATCGAGACGTACCCATTACCTAAAAGGAAATAAACTGCAAAAGTAAATCTAGTCCTCATCCGTTCTACAAGTTGTACGTTCTTCCCAGGTTGTTACATGTAGGGCTGTTTTTATTCTAGCACCATTTTGAGAACGGCCTCCATCTACACATCGTGCAGAAACATCGCTCTGTGCTTGGCCTTTGTAAATACATGACTACTGGTCATATTGAATAAGACTTTTAAGCAAAAGCTAAAAGTCTGGATTCGGATACGCTCATGCACTTGAATAAGTGAATACTTGCTCTGGTCCAAAAAAAAACAAAGGTGGAAAGATAAATAAATACATACTGTAATAACTAAACAGCATCAAATCTGCACTCATGCCATAGGTAGTCCTCGGCTTACCTAACCCTCAGTATTGGTGGCATTTTCTGGCCTGATTTCTGTTCAGTCTCTTCTTTTATGTACTTCTTCGCGTCTCCAGGCGTCTCGCTCGGCCTCTTTCAGTGTGTTGATTATCTGCACTCCTGCTGTGCTCTCTCAGTAGGAGAATGTTCTTAAGACAAAAGCAGAGACAGGAGACAAGACATGTGTCTTGTTTTTTTTGGGAACGCTGCTGGCTTTTTTCGTTTGCCAAAATTCAGCCACAGCTACATCTGATGGGTTTTCCCAAACCGCTGAACTGCCTTGTTACTCTGTTGTGCCTGCCAGGTCAATGAGAAACCAAATCAGAAACATCTCTGTGCAATGGAAAACGAGGAGGAAATTCTTGATTGATTTTGTACGTCCGCTGCCAGGAAGTAAAAGTAGAACACGTTCTCCTGCTAAACCCGACGGCGTGTCAAGTTCAAGGCTCAACGACGCAACAGTTTCCATTAAACACGACTATTCAGAAAAAGAACTGACAAGCGAAAAGAACATTCGACAACCAGAACCCACATACAAAAGTACTATTTGTGCTAGCTTGTGTTATTGTTGGAGAACGTTGGCTTTGGTTAGGATTCGTCTTTGAGTAATAATAAAGCTTTTCACTGAAGATCAGTTATGTAACCCAAGACACAGGAAAGGATATTGCACTATGTGTCCACTTTCATACCAGCTCTAGGTCAGCCTTGTGTAGCTGCTATGGAGAATACAAGAAGAAGAAGAAAAAAGAAAAAAAAGAAAAAAGGAGGGGGGAGGGGTAGGAGGGAATAAAAGGAAAAGCTTTCAATTTGTTACCAAGCTGGATAGTAGATGAATCTCTAGATAGTTGCAAAACCCAATGATGGGATTAGCCCAGGGGGTCCAATGTTCCATACAACTCAGTAATAAAAATTTAGCACAGCAGCTGTTATCTTCTTTCCTTCATATTGACAAGGTCTCATATGATTTAAAATGGTAATCGCATTACTTAAATTATAGTTAACTTATATTATCTCCATCATTTCTCAAGCACAAAATGCCAAAATATGACTGTAAGAATGTATCTTACGGCTGAACCCCCCCATAATCTCTATTATTACTAAAACCTCTTGAATAAAGTCACTGCTTTTTCTTTAGATTAGTACTATAGCCTTTAACCATTATGAGTCAGTTTTCATTTATTTACAAGTTCTCCTGGACTGTTTTTAATCCCAAATCTCTACAGCAACAGCATTAGTAACAGCATTAGCAGATAAAATTGCAATTGTTTAAAACAAATGATTTCCCCCTCTGAGTAAAAGGATTAACACATCAAGCTGATTTATCTTCCAGAGTAGTAATGAAAACAGCAAAAAGGATATCAGCATGCCAGTAAAATGATATCATATCACCAGGAGGGTGAGTGAGGGCACACATTCACTTTCTCCTCTGTTTTTTTGGTTTTTAAAAAAAATATTATTTAACAGCTGATGTTGTGTATCTTTATTAGTGTCACTCTCGGTTCTCTGAAACTGGTGGGCTGGTGATGGGCCTGAGGGCCACATGCATTCAAAAAAAGAAGGAGGGGGGGTTTACAAAAAAGGAGGATCACTTGTACCAGCACGTAAACCATTCTCGCCAGAGACACCTCATCCTCTTTTATGTTTCCATCTCTCTCTCTCCCTCTCTGGTCGCCTGCTGCAGGGCTCCCCTTGTTCTTAAATCAAGCTCAAAAATCAATATGAACAAAAGGAGGTGCCTGATAGTCTCCTGGAGCAAAAGTGAAATCAGAGACCGGGTTCAATTACAAAAGCCTAAGTAGAAGCATCTTAGAAAAACAGAACAAACTTGGAATTTGAAGGACATGGCTACAGCATTATAATGAGTCCTTCCTTGCTGTGTTTATTCAGATGTGGCTTGGCGGTGTGTGAGCATGTGATTCAGCTAAAACCCACTGTTTATGGCAGGGGTTCTTACTCTTTTGTTGCCAGAGACCCCCGTAGCTACAAAATAAATTTCACAGACCCCCTAGGTACAGATTTATTTTATGATCATTATTTATGTGTGCACTACAATATTTTTGCCTGTTTATTAGCGCCACAGAGCTTTTTATTCCTGAACTTTCTACAGAACACATTGGGTCCAGGTTGACAGAGTTATTGCGGTTTGGTTCAAAGTCCTGAATTCAAGGAACCTATAGGACTATAACTATAGGAACTTAGTAATAAATATAATAACTTCGATAATGGTGGGTTGTAATTTCCACAACTGTAGCTAAATAAAAATATATATCACAGACCCCCTGACTTTGCTTCACTGTCCCAACTTTGAGAACCACTGAGTAACGGTACATCCCAAGTACACAGAGCATCATCAGCGTAGACAGACTGACTTTCGAAAAGGCAATTTGAAAAAATACTGAAATTCCACCATAAAGGGGCTACAATTAATTGAAGCCATACATACAATATAATCCTATAAGGCCATATTTAGAGTCGGCAAGTCCAAAAGTTGCATCGATATTGATAAGGAAAAGTTCCTCATATCCAGAGTCTGATTTTTCTTGAGTAGAGACGGGCAAGATGGGTGTTTTTGTTTGCTTGTTTTTTAAATAGCGTCTACCATCGCACGTGCCTTTAAGCTCAATTTAAGCAAGAGACAATTGAAAACTAAAAATAAAAGACCCATACAATGATATACGAATGATCTGCAGATGTGACCCAAACAAAACGGACCCAAGACCCATCACCGCCCGTAATCTACATACACTATGCATTGAATTGTGACAGCTAGCCATTCACATTCAGCTTCTTTGTATGGTTAGGTTCATCATTATTCTAGCTAACATTTGACAGATGAGGAATAAAGCTGTTTTTTTTTTTTCCTGATGTTTTCTTATGCTCCCATGAGAAAGAAGCACTAATTTGCCATAGGGAACTAAAATCACACTTCCATACTTGAAGAAAATTTAAGACTATGTTTTTCTACATTAACTTGAGTGAACTTTAATTGAGAAGAGTAATTGCACTTTTACACGAGTAAACAACCTGGGTACTTCTTCTACCACCTCTGGTCGTACCATAATCACCATGTAGCTCATTTCCTTCCATCCTGATCGTGCAGACACTACTGTTTATTAAACACGACACGGGTTTCCTTTAATAAACTGTAAAAGTACTGTAGTGACTGTAAGAATAAAACTAAAACTGTCAGACAAATATGAAACATAACATAGTAATTAGTAATTAGAATTCTTCTTGTTATTCTTTCCGTTAACCTTTTGCTATTATGGTTAGATGTAATATATATTTCTCCACCGCACCGTACTGCCAATCACAACACAGACTACAGAGAAGACATTTGAGGGCTGTAATGTCTTAAACATAAGTGTTGGGGATCATGTATCTGCACACACAGGTGCAGCTTACTACAGTACATCATGCCGTCATGGAGCTCAGAGAAGTTGGCAGAATGCTTGCTCCCAGTGCACTGGCTAGAATATATATATATATATATATATATTTTTTAAGCATTATAGATGTCTTACTATTGAAAGATTTATGGATGCCACTTGTGTAAGTGATCTTGAGTGCATTTGACGGAGTATTGCATCATTCATATATCTGACATGGCTGGAGCACAAGCTTTGTGAGTTTTATAAAAATACAAAAAAATAAATAAAATAAAAAATATCCAAGTCCAACTCCAGTCGTCTGGTCACACAGAGTTCCCAGTCAAACACGTGCAGGTCTCAGTGCAGTGAGTTGATCCCTGCAAGCATTTCTGACAGTTTTCCAATGGTTCCTTTGTGTACTTGGAGCCATTTTACTAATGACCATTAAGAATCAAGTGCTTTTATGCTACAGATATCTGGGCCAAACCACTAAGTAAGCAAAAAAAAACAGGCTTGTCTAATGTACGGTGAATTAATGTGATACGACGTGTGACATACCATACCCCAGCACAACACTTGTTTGGAATGAAACGCTTGGAGGCATGCTGTTACATGCTGTTAAAAAATAAACAACTATGTGGTAGTGTGATGCAGCCCAAAATGAAGCGGAGTTAATGTTCAATGAAGTTTCCATGAAGTTGATTACATTCCAATAAAAGCATGTCCCCAATGGTTTTAAACCTCTTCTAGCAATGCAAATTCACCAATTATTAAAATGTATATTTTATTCATCAAAGAATGACCCATTTTACTTATGTGTTCATGTAAACAAGCCACTCTTTTTTTCCCCCTCTGTTACAGCGTGGAAAGTTACAGCGTTACCTCAGACTGTTACGGTCACCGACACGCAAGTACTGACACTGGAGACTCCTTTGCCTCGTATAAAATTTCCTATGTACCGTTTGTAAACTCTTACGATAATGTATTAGAACGAGCGCTTTAATATACATCTCATTTGAATACAGTCGGAACATCTGACCAATGAGATTTGAGAATTCAACACAACATAATGTAGCATAACATCGGTAAAAGACCTCCAGTAGCGGCAACACAACTAAACGCTGTGCCCAATGTTCATTCCTCCACCGTCACCCTCTTAAACCCTGCTGTATCCGAATATAAACTAAGTACATATATACTGTACATAATACTAATTAATGATACTAATTAATGTGCTTGATAAATACGCAGTGTTACGAGTTTGCTGAGAAATTAATTAGGCCAGGAATGGAAAGAGCCTCTGGGTGCTAGGGCTTGTGTCTTGGGAGAAGTGGAGTGCACACTTCGTCGCTAGCTTTGGCTCAATGGGGAAACTATAGGCAGCTTAATACCCCCGGATATATATGTAGAACCCTCGTTGATACATCAGTGGCAGAATAATTACATGCAATTAATCTTAACCTGGCAAGCAGCCACAAAAAAAAGTGAGGAAGCTGCAGAGAACCAGGGGAGAGCGGGGCGAGACAGGGGAGGAAGATGAGACAGGAAAAGAAGGGGAGAACAATACGGTGCATGTGGGGTCAGTCACACGGCCCGTAACCAAATCCAGGTGGACAATCTCAAAGTGCCTTCGACGGCCACTTCGAACAAAGTGGGTCACCGTGTCCAAAGGGGATGAGGGGGGTGGAGAATAAAACACCATTCGAGTCTGTTTTAAACAGCTTTCTGGATTACTACTGTGAACATGCTTATTAAGACGTGATCTCAGCATTATCCATATATCTATATGCTTTCCATATATGAATAATGAATTGCTAAAAGGTAAATGCTGCTTCTTAATGATGTTCTTGCGGAGACCAATTAAATGCCTCAAACCCAATCGTCTGTACATTTCACACTACTTTACTGTTGTATTTTTATCTTTATGAATGGTTTCCACTATATTATGGAAGTATTGTATTGCTGTAGCTAAATTTATCTATAGATAAAAATAAATAAATAAATAAATAAATAAAGATAGTAGATAAAAAGTAGAAAAGAAAGTAGATAAATGCTTTGGTCACATCTAGTCCTAACCTAAAAATCACAAGTTACACGCTCAGAAATAAAGGTACTTTGCTTGTCGCTTCTGTGGTACCATCGAGGACACGTATTTTTAACCTTTAGTGTGTAAACTTCACCCGGAAAAGGTGAATATAGTATACCTTTAAAACAATTCAAGGTTGTACCTTAAGGACCACTGATGTATAGATACGGATGTTGACCCTTGTTTACAGAGCCAGCAACGCCATTAAGACCAGATATTTTATTGAAAACTTATATTAAAAATAATTTGTAGAATCCATTTACTGTACTGAGACCTGTACTTACACTAGAAATCCCATACGCTCGCAAAAAAAAAAAAAAAAAAAAAAAACCCAACCCCATCCTGTGTGGAATGTTGAGACATTGGAGGAGAATGACCAGACA
>JANDJT010000169.1:31776003-31786904 GCA_024331685.1 Stegophilus panzeri | reverse complement strand
GGAATACTCCACACGTCTTAATTCCATTCGTGTTTACTTCGAGTATGACTTTAATCGGATTAAGGTCATCGATAATCACTTTACATGCTAGTTTCTTAATCAGAGTATCGTCTTAATCGGGTTAATATCGGATCATTGTTGTCCGTGTAAACGTACAGAATGTCCTCGCAAATTTTCTCAAGTCTTTTGTTTCTGCCTTCAATCAAAATCTCAGACAATTCCACCCACCTCAGTCGATCATATTGCACATTTCTCATATACACTTTTATGCGAATGTTTTATAACAGCAGCAGCATAATCACCACTGTGTGAAGTCGTGGCTTCAAAAACCATGTTGTGTATTAACAGTGTCACAGACAACAGTCTTCTGAAGAAAACATTTCCAGTTCAGCAGACTTAAATACCTACTTAAAAACCCACACAGCATCAGCAGATGAGCAAGCAAGACAAACAAAGTAAATGCGAAAATCTACTTGATGATGCACAGAGTACAGCGCAGCAGCTATAACCAGAATGGTGGCTGGTGTGCCAAATTATAATGCGAGGCATAGCCAGAAATTGATTTCAAATCAATGTTTTGAATAAACAGATGGCTTAAAAATGAATCACGGGGTAATCATCGGGCCTGCATTAATCTTGAGATAATTAGATGTCAATTGGCCTCAATCATGGAGCCTACTGACAGATTATTTGGCCAGCCACCTACCTGTTCTCCCACTTTTTCAACACCAGCTCTATTTAGCATAGTTTTGTAATGATTTATGACTCAATATGCTTCTGTCCTGTTCACTTTTCCACTCAACTGGTCGGTGGATACAAGTAAAGACAAAGGCATTTTTTATTTTTACATTACGGTAAATCTGCACATAAATCAATTAGCATGATAGCATGGATGTGAGAAGACTACAAAAAAAAAAAATTTAAGGGGGGGGGGCACCAGTGACTCATCAAGTACCTTTAAAACACGATGAATATCTTGCAGTGTTGTGTAGATTACTGAGAAAGACTAATCCGATACCAAAGAACAAATGACGTGATTAAAGATGTAAATCAGTAATGTTTTCTAATCCGATTACTGTTGGACGTACTTCTGATCTAACTGCTTAATTTATTTTCATTATTCTGTGTTCAATTACATTACACTGGTTTTAATACAAGCACAAAAATAAAGATGAATAAATCTTTAACTGATTATTCCATTCATTATTGATAAGTAGCCAGGCGCAGGGTTTCTTTGCATGCATTAAATTAAGGAATAAAACACTAAGAGCACACTGTTATGGAAAACTCATCAGTGATGGAGTGGTGTGGTGTGGTGTGGTTTGGTGTGATGTGGCCCAACCCGGAGCGGAGTTCTTGCTACCGTGCCAAGGTGGATTATTTTCCAATGATAGCACTTTCTGAAGTGTTTCATTCCTCTTACACCACTGTAACTTAGCCATCACTAGCGATGACGATTAAAGAAAGGACACATGTTCAGTTCGGATTTCAAGTGACTCCCGGAACAGTCAAACTAATGCAGATTAAAAAGCAATGAGAAAAGTTCTCGTAAAACTGCTCATAAAAAGACATGAATACTAAATAAAAAGAAAGCCGGCTCGAGTGTTGACATCCACTGTTATGATGGACATAACAGTGTTAATACTTTGAGGGACAGTAAAAACAAATAAATGTTAATTATGGTTTTATTTTGTCTTTATCCAATCCATACAGGATCTCGCTGAGTTTTTTTTTGTATGATTGTCAGGGCTGCAGCTTTTTGTTGTTGTTGTGGAAAACGACTAGAATTGCATGAAACTGTTTCGCACGGTCTTTCGCAGCGATGTTTGTTGGTAAATGAGACCTTTTAGCTGTACTCATGTTCGACACACGTGAATCAGAGAGGGCTTTGGCTAAACGCGCTTTGTGATGATGTCACGTGATGCGTCTTGGTCCAAATCTGCTTGATTTTACGTTCATTTCGGCGTTCGCAAAATCCTGGCAGGACCGGTTTACTGCCAGAAACAAGACTCTACAAATTTAATACTTGCCAACGACGACGAAGCTGGTACCCACACACTCCTCTAGAAAAACTTGACTTCGCATCAAAATATGGACTAAAATTGAAATCATCTGGTGAAAACACTGGTGAATTATCAACTAATGCCTTATGAGTATTATACAGAGGACTTTGTAACATAAAGGTGTAACATAAAGCCTTATTTACATCTTAATTTCCAGTCCAAATGTCATTTCCACTCATCCACATGACCTGAGAAATAATCGAATAGGAGGAGAAAATGCGATATCATACATCGTAAAAAGTAAAATATCTGCGTCATCATTTTAAAACCGCTGGGGACTGCTGAGCAGATCCCGATCTGTATTTCTATATCGGAAACATTTAACGTATGTGTGATTCCACGATCGCGCTGCCATTTAGACTTTATATCTCATAAAAATGTAGCTTTAATTCTTGAAATCATTTTCAACATCGAATCAAAGAAAACATTTTTTTAAAAATCACTAAAAAAAAACAACAACAACAGCAAAAACAAACAAAAAAAAAACTCCGGCAACATCATCTCATTTCTTACAAGGGCTTTTGGGAATATTCCAAAAAATTTCCTAGGAACGAACGTGTTCAGAGATGAGCGAATGTTGTGTGAAACTGAAACGTACATTTTTCATAACCTATAGTTTTAAATCTGTGTAGAATCTACTCATATGACTGAGTGAAGGTATATGCTTATGTGTAGAAATCTAAGAGCGTAAACCATAAATCCAAACAATCAAACGGAGAACACGCATAGATGTTACACATCATACGAACCTACGCATTGTATTAAGCAGGAGACTTCCCGTGGCGCCTCTGGGTTCGAGACTAGAAGGTTCTCTGAAATCACTGATATCGAGGATGGTCAGTGAGCACCATCTATACTAGAAAGATCTACTCGATGTGAATAACACGCCCTTCTTCATCGGAATACTTGATGGGATTTGTATGAAGCAGGTCGGAGAGTCTGCCTCTGTCACACCGTATTTGCCAGATTCCTCTCATCGTGTCTCCGGATTCGGAGCGGGTATGAGTGGAATCTTATCTCAGCTCCTGTCCTCTCGCTGCAATACAGATTTCAGTCTGTTAGAACACAATCGGGCTCGTTCACGGCTATCGGCTTTTGTCTGAGCTTCTAAGGTCTGCGGTTTCGTTTCTGTTAGCATGTGCCAATATTAGGATTCGCGAAACCTAACAGGAGTACTCGCTCCGTCATGCTGCGCCGCGAGAAAGACGAGAGAGCCGAGTAATTCGGAGAGACCTCGAGAGAAAGAGAGATGAAATGGAATAACATTTCCATAATAATTGCCCAGAGGGGGAGAAAAATCATTCAATCAAGGTTCAAACAGATGCACTACAATAAGTAGATAACTAGCCAGTTGGAATAGAGGCTCATGAAAGAAAATTAAATAGGCCTTGTAGGAAAAGTTGCAAACAGTCAAGAGCATGATTATGAATGTGTTTAAGCAGTCAGAGCTTTTTGATTCCTTTCTTCCATTAGGCTCATTCTTGGTCATGTATACAACCTTCATTTCTTTTCTTTTCATTACGCTCTTTATCTGTGGTTTAAAAAAAGAAAAAAAAAGAAAAAGCCTAATCAAAGCCCACTGCAGAGTTCAGTGGATCTCTGAAGTCTGTCTGGGTCAAAGACCTCAGTGTGAATCGGATGTTAACGAGAACTTGTCGGTTTATTGCCATGGCTTTTGTAATTATTTTTCGTATTGTTCTGCTCTGGTTGAGTAACTGCTGATGCATGCTCTATGTTAACCAGTAAAGCACTTCCTTAAACTGAACACCGGTGTATATTAGTGGTGTAGCAATGGTGCAACAATCAGAAATGGATTATTAGAGATTATAAATAGATTATTATTGAAAAAGGCCAGACAACTGGTGTTAAACGGTGTTTTAAACGGTGTGTATATTGATCAACAGGCTAGCAAAGGGATTTTCCCGTAAGTCTGATACTTTAAACAGTCCGTCTCTACATCATTATTATTCACACAGTATTGATACTGATACAGTGGTATTGGCAAATATTAAAAATCACTGCTTTAAGAATCAAAATCATATTGTATTGTGTGGAAGCCAGAGGTTTACTCCCTTAGAGTATATAGGAGGCGGTCTGGAAAACCCATTGGATGTTGCTGTGGCTGAATTCTGGTTTAAAAAAAAAATATATATATATATATATATATATATATATATATATATATATATAAAAACCAACCATAAAAGATGAAAAATCTGGTTTTGACCAACAACATGTCTATGTCTATAACATATTTATCAACTTTAAGAACCCCTAAGGATATTTTACCAAAATTATAGTTTTTTTTGTTGTTTTTTTTAAACTTATGTACACATTCTTCATTTAGTGTAAGTGTTTTTTTTTGTTTTTTTTTAAACTTATGTACACAATCTTCATTTAGTGTAAGTGTTTTTTTTTTTTTTTTTTTAAACTTATGTACACAATCTTTATGTAGTGTAAATTCAGTGGTAAAAATAGTCAGTCTGCCTAAAGATGTCGAAAACCTCACTAGCTAAGTGAACGTCATGCTTCGATCAAGTTTTTGGACAGCTACGTGGACATAGCAAATGGACATGAGCCTAATCAATTCAGTTTCTGATCTTTACATGCGATTTTCTCTCTTTTCACTTCTGGGTGTATACAGATTTTAAAATGTCAGAACTTCAACAATAGTTGAAACACAAAAGAGAAACTTCTCCAGTTTCAAAAGAAAAGTTTCCAGTTTTCAGAATTATATATAGTAGAACATGTCAAATACTCACCATCTGAAGGGTTTTCCCAGGATGCCACACATGAAAAGTTGAATCAATATAGATATGACACGGAGTACATTATACATAAAGAATATGAAGAACATTTTCAAGTGCAAAGCTTTCCAGAGCTAGAGGTATACTTCAAACAAACAAACAAACAAACAAACAAAAACCTTTCAAAGTTAAAATTTGTTTCAAGTTCATAAAAGTCTGAATGAGCTTCCAAACAGAACCCATAACCAAACTGTTTTCAGTTTTCCTGTCTTCACTTGGTCCGAATATCACATGATCGCTTCAAGTCCTACTTCTGGTGTTTGTGTCAAGACGCCTAACCATCTTCTCCATGTGTGTTTGTGTTGTGTGTTGGCCAGGTCAGTTCTAAAAGTAGCCCGAAAACAAGCGCAATACTCAAAACCCTGTACCAGGATTCAAACCACCCTGAACCCTGCTTTTACAGTCTACACTAGTGAAAAATGTATTATAGTAATTATGTATTTGGACCACGCTGTACGTTTTATTGAGACGATATTACAAATATGCAGTTTCTGTAAACAGTTCTTTCCCAGATTGTCCAATATTGTTGCATATATTATCATAAATACAGAAGAGCTATGAGAATGAGTAAGCCAATTCACTCATACACAACATCAAATATTCATACGGTAACAAAGAGGTAATATCGAGAGGATGATTAAGAGGTGGTGCATTGTGTGCTCCCACCACACCGACAAAACATTCGACTCTGAGAAACCTTTTAAAAGTATTCTGCAGTACAAAAAAAAAATAAAAAATCTTCAGTGATACAGGGTTATCTGCTGGGTCACTTTCGGTCTGTTCTTATAGCATCTTTTTCTACTACTACTACCACATATATGTAGTGTAACATGACGGTGTGAACTGTTATAGGAAAATAATCAACAACCAGGTGGTGTGATGCAGCCAGATGGCTACAAAATGGAGTTACTCTTACACACCAGAAGCTGATTTGCACACTGCAAAGTGTTTTATTCCTCTTTCTACTCCAGCAATTTGCCAATCATTACGATTTTTTATTTATTTATTTATTAATGAACGACTTTCATTTATTAAACATTTTCACGGTTTCATTTTGAACATCTGTGAAACGACATAGTTTACATTAGAGCAGCCATAAACGGATGTTCTGTCACCAGCCTCATTTAAGTTCTCTCTCTCAATAAGTTAATAAGACAAAACAAACAAACAAACAAACAAAAAATAAAAATAAACACAGCTTGCCATGTTACTAAGAAACACGTAAAGTCCTGAAGACTTTCCCATGGTGGAAAACCTACTGCTATAAAACTCGGACACGCCTTCCATCGATGTTAAACAAACATCTCTTTACAGAAAGCTAGACCGTTTCAACAATTTAACAAATTTTTGTTGGTTAAATAACAACATGTTTATTATTAGGCTTCGTTTTGATGTTACTGATAACATATTAGAGTGAGTGCATTAGCATAAACCTGCGATTTGAACTACAGCTGGAACAACCGTCAGGGCTGCTGTTATAGAAGATTAATCAACACCTTCTAATGAATGAAAATACAGAACTGAACACTGCTGTCATATAATAAGAATTTATACATACCATTCCTTAATCCCAGAGATGTTTATAGATATTAAAACAAAGGAACTCAACATGTCAGGAACGCTCATAGTGACAGAGTGCTGAATTTTAATGAATGCATTATTATTATTATTATTATTATTATTATTATTTCCAGTACTTCACCTAAAATCAGCAGTAGGTTGTATGGGAATAAACCATTTATTTGATTTGCACAAATAACTGTGTAACACTGTGGAAGAAACCTAAAAGCGATGTATCCTTAAAGCAACCCTTCATCTTCTGATTCTAACTCGGACTTTCTCTCGGTAAGGAACAGCAAGGGACTGAGGAGAAAGCGTGTGTGTGTGTGAGAGAGAAAGAGAGAGAGAGAGACTGAGGCATGCTGTCAAAGATCAGTACATAAATAGTAAGAGAGTGCTGTAGGCAGTGGGAGCAGGACACAGAGACACTGAAGGCCTCTCAGCACAAGCACAGAACCTCCAACCACCTCTACCGAGTGACAACACGACAAAAAAAATCTTTATTCAGAGGCCAGCTGCTGATCTTTCGCTCTCTTTTCTGTTGTGATTTACTGGCCCAATTGCATCCAAAGAACAACCTAAGAAGAGCAAGGATATATGAGAGAAACAATTCTGTCAGAAGAGCAGCGCACATCGCGGACATTACCGCATTCACGTAGCGCACGTTCTTGTACGTGATGGCCCGGTTGAACAAAGCACTGATCGATGCACGGCAGATTAAACAAGCGCTAGAGACGTACAACACACCCGTACACAAAAAAGACACACAGCCACCTAAACACACAAACGCACACTCGCGTGAACGCTCGGACATTCTGGGACAATAACGGGAAGGGACTCGACCTGTCAGGGCTTCTCAGGGTGATAGAACGCCACCGGCTCCTCTCTGACAGTATGAGATTGGCTCAGGCGGAGTTTGATAAATGCAGTTGTAATATGAGCTCCACAAACCAGCCCTTATGTCTCGTTCACATCAGGAGGCATCAATGTCCATTTAAACCTCTCTACTTTTCTTAAACAGTTGTTTACCAATTTTTAAGTGCTCGATTCTCACAACTTACAGGAAGAACCACTGCAGAAGTGCTAATTCGATTGGGCACAAGCAGTGGTCAAATTAGTGAACTCTTTGTTTGTTTGTTTGTTTAGTTTTTCTCTTATTTGTTGGCGGTGGCTAAAAAAAAAATTGCAATACGAATGCATAAGAATTCGTCATAAAATATCGCTTATGTTACATGAGATGAAATAAACATTTAAACGTAAATCAAGCTGACGATTGCTCAAAAGTCTTTATCCCGAACCAGGAGAGCCTACAGGGGATTAAAAACAACCACAATCCTAATCACACTGTTTTTCCTGAGACAATACGCTAGCATACTAGAGTACAAGCGTACTAGCTCATATGTTCAGTAGCAAGCGGGGACTAGAAGATTCCCTGAAGTCTTTCAGCTTCCCGGTACGTTGCGATGCTGAGGGGTCAGACGAGTGGCGGACATGATCGTCGTGGCGAATCTGCCAAACGTCTAATACGCTGCCGCTAACGCCACAAATATGTATGGAGTGCGCTCGTACACGCATACGCACGCAAAAAGTTCTCTGCTGCATTAAGGCAGTGCTTCCTTGCTGATTCAATCCAGGCTTTATCTATAAACCTAGCCTAAGGAAATATTTCAAGGCCCTTTTAAATATACTCCAATATACAGTAGTCCCTAAATCCTACAGTGTTTCATTTCCATATCTGAAGGAACTGCACCATCAAACCGCTCCACTGCATTACAACTGCTAAGAATGAACATGCTCGAAACTCTCCGCGCAGTTCTCTTCACAAGCATGCAGGTTTTGGCATATCAGTTCATTTCAGGACCAAAAATGCACTACAAATACAAATACCAACACACCACAAACATGTCTCTTCTACTGAGAACACTGTCAATCAGAGCACAAAAAAAAAAAACAACCAACCAACCAAAAACAAAACAACAGTGTCATTACAGTATGCGTATGATTTGCAGTGATTGTTTTGTATCGTACCGATTCATTTTTTTAACACACCATTGTGAATTGGACGCCTTTATTAAACAGAATGTACCAGAATGTAGTGATGGCCATCAGAAAAAAGCTGTCTTTAGTGAAACCCACATTTTCAAGTTCATATATGCACAAACTGCTTAGTAACAAGCCCAGATCCCTCTGTGGGACCATTATTATTATTATTATTACACCAAAGTCACATACATTAAGTACCCTTGAGAACAATTTTGACTATTTTATGTGCTCCCAGAGGCAAACTGTCAACAGGTCCACAGCATGCAGACCTACGCAGACCTACGCAGACCCCCCCCCCCAAAAAAAAAAAAAAAAAATTTAAAAAATGATGTGTCTAGCTGTAATATAATGGGTTTACACACAAACAGACTAAATTCTGCATATGTGCGGGCAGCTTGTTATTAAATACATGTTATTATGTAGCAATTAAACCGAATTCTAGCTTAAATTAATCACCTTCTGTCCAATCATTTACTTAACATCATGGATTACATTGTTAAACTTCACTGTAAAGCAGAGGTAAATTTGATTAATAATGGAAAATAATGCTGCCTTTATAACTTATGAAATTTATAACAGTGAAGCTTTCTATTCCCCTGCCTATAACTGTGTTTCATTTGCATTGGAAATGAGGCCAAAAGAGTTTGTCATTTTGTTTCCTCCCATTATTTATTAATCTGAGCCGAGAATTCGGAAACGAAGGTGTGTACGAAGCAAACATAATTAGGAAGTACACTTTAGAGCTTAGACGCCGGACAAAACGGGCGACTTGTGCCAAATAAATGATCACGTTTATCTTTTTCGCTTGCTAATGAAACACACTATGCTGCTTAGTTTTGCTTGAATTTAAGAAGTTATTCACACACTAGTGCTACATGCTGCACAGATGAAAATAACACAATCGTTTAGAAGCTAGGAATCCAAAATGGAGTGAACAGGGCTGTTCCGAACCTGGACTATTGTGATTTATAAAATCGGAGTTTACCTGAGCGATGTGTCCTGTCTATCAAATTTTTTATTTGATTTTAAAGTAGTGCTTCACTTGCCAACGCTGTTAGTTATTTACTAAAAGCAGTCCCGGTTCTTCCTGTGTGTAAATTAGTTCATTATTAGATAAGCGTACTATACAATTTCAAACAGCTCGACAGACAGGGTTCCCCAGTAGGCCTATTTGTGATGTTCATGTCAAAGTATGACTAGACGGGACTAGTCATTGTGATAGTGGCAGGCTTGACAGGATGGCTTCCAGGCACCATTACCCAATGGGAGTTTAAAAAAAAACCCAAACAAACAAACAAAAAAAAAACCACCCAAACATTTTATAATGTCTCGTTTAACTACTTGTCATTACATTTTTTTGTAGATAAATTGTAAAATATAGGTAATATATTAATATATCAAGTGGGCTGCAAACATTTGTACTCAACTCAGCACTTGTCATTCAGTATCGCTGTATAATGAAACACTCCAAATGATATGATATATAAACAAATTTGAATTCAGGATAGATTTCTGTCCAGTGCACGTTTAGGATCAAGTTTCATCTTGTGAACATTTGGATGTATATTAATTCTGCTAATCATCTAGACATTCCACAGACAAATACGGTTGTTTATTCAGCCCCCATTTCAACGCCACCTGAAGAGAGAGCTGATGGAAATTTATCATTTCTGCTGCTGAGATCCCGAATACAAAAGGCTAGCGCTGGCATAAAATAAACGAGTTTTTAAAAAAAATAATAATAAAAAAAACAACAAACAAACAAAAAAAAACACAGATCCTGTAATTTTGTAGCCTGTGTGTTTTCAAGTGTCTATATTTGGCTGAATGAGTGATCCTGGCTGTATTTTTGTTCTTTTTTCCTCATTTAAAACAAACCTGCATGCAGAAGCTGCAGAAAATGACCCAAGGCTCGGTGATGGATTGCTGCTGCTATCAGACAACTAATGCACAAAAAGATAAAGACTTAAACAAGCCTGAGTCAAACTGATGTTTAAAAGTAGCAGGTATGACTTTCCACTGATGGATACTTGAACACAGCATATATTTCCCAAGACAATACAATCAACAACGACCTTCTAGCGTTCTGATGTTGTCTCTGGTTAGAAACAGGGGATCTTTATACTCTTGTAACCCCAAAAATCTGAACGCTGCATTCTAGTGCATGCCGAAAGAAAAGAAAGTAATGGAAAAATCTTTATTTTATTTTTTTTTTTAGCAGTGGCCATATGTCAAGGTCTTTACTTATCTCAAAATGTTGATTTAATAAGTCAAGCTTTTGAGAAGTCAGAATTCTGAGATAATAAGTCAGAACACAGGTACTTCAGAATTTTGAGGTCATAAGGCGAAAGTTTGAGATGAGTCAGAATTCTGAGATAATTCAGAAGTCTGAACAGCAAGGCCAATTTTTGAGATGAGTCAGAATTCT
>JANDJT010000169.1:31723521-31743857 GCA_024331685.1 Stegophilus panzeri | reverse complement strand
GTAAACACCTTAATCAGAATATTGTCTTATTCAGAATAAGGTCCATAATTAGATTACTGCTGTCCGTGTAAACGTAGTCATTGTCTTTGATCCAGCTGCACAAATTGAACCAAACATGACGTTTTTTGGGGTTGCTAGAGAGATTTTTCCGTTGACGCGAGCTGCTACACAGAGGCAACGGACGGCGCTGCAGAAATGTGATGAAGCTGTGGGCGTGAAAGGAACCTAGAAGGGATCACCTCAGCCATGCTTTTATCATGTTATACTGTGTGTGTGTGAGAGCGGCTTTCCAAGTGTTTCGGCCAGGAAAAACGACGTTGAGACGTATTAGTAAACTCACGAAATAGTGAAAATTCTGCAATCTTTAAAAAAAAAAAAAAAAAATACTTATATATATATATATATATATATATATATTTAAATTACATAATTTTTTTGCATTCAACACTTAGTTCTACTTTCCAGATGGCAGAAATGACAGAATTAACAGAATTAGCTTTATCAGAAACTGTGATGCAGCACACATTCATATTCAGACTCCAGATTAAAAAAGCGTGATGTTTGACATGACTTCTTTATAATATACTACATGACTGGATAAACAACTGGGCCTCTGACCACTAATCCGTCTCTCATCACGGATACGTTTGAGAAGTTCCTCTCGTTGCATACCGACACGGACACGCAGAGGTTTGCTCTACCAGTCTCTGTAGCTTTTAATCTATTTTGGATGCCGATGAGATGTTGGGATCTTGCAGTATAGCTTCCACATTTCTGCCGCGTAAGCACGTTTTGAGCTGCACCTTTCCTGCGCTTCACTTCAGAGCTGACGTGGTCATTTTATTAGCTTTCCTCCCCCGCCCCACCCCCCATTAGATTTCATTTTTCTTTACATCTATGATAATTGTTCTGACGTTGTCCATAGTGGATTTCATCAGTCAGCTTACGCATCGCCGAAGCCGACGTAGTGATGGAACGTCTACCTTGTTTACTAACAACAAATGCAGATCAGAAATAAGATTTACTGTATAACGGTGTTTTAATGCATGTGGTAATTAATGCAAGGGGAACGTAATGACCGATAATGAATGATGTAAGTCTATAATTTACTACACTAATCGAAAATAATTCAGCGCTAGTACTGTGGCACTTAGCTGGCACCCAGTGAATGTGAGGGTTGATTAAGTGGCAGCTACATTTCTAAATTCGGTGCGAACGCGGCAGAGGGATGGACTCGTAGTTGCGGATCAGTATGCATGGTTGCAGAGGTGAAGCTTCATGCATAATAATTCAGAACTCATGAATAATATCATAACAATTGGAATTGATCCATCGCTCAACCTGGTATCTGTGCTTGACAGGTTCAGCTCCGGTTATATTCTTTTTGCACGGGCCTGTTTGAAAGCTTATGAAACTCCTGGGCTTGGATTATTCACAGCATGAAAATTATCCGCAATCAATTTTATAAGGTTGACAGCACTGAGAGTAAAAAATGATTGGTGGGGAATTTTCCCGCGATAATTCCACAATACGGCCTCGAAATTGCAAATTCTTAAAAAATTAAATTCCATTTTTTTATTTTTTATTTTTTAAATCATGTCAACCCAGAGAAGTGGAAAGTGAAGCGTTTTTTTTTGTTTGTTTGTTTTTTTTTTTGGTAGCTGCTGAAGATTCCGCTTATATATGAAGTCCAACAAAATCGGACTCACTCGCTCGAATTAGTACAAATTTTGCATTAGCTGAACTGGACGTTTAAAAATTCAGAACCTGCCTGGAAAGTTGGTTTGACGTGATCCTAGGTCATTCTCCCTGAGATCTAGAAATCCACACACACACACGCAACCTGTGTGCCTGTAGTTAAATGTCAGCCACGTACACTACAGGAGATGTAGCCTTAGTAGCGAAGCACACACATTTCTTATTCTCTTCATTGTGAATAAACACTCCAGGAGGATAATGCTAGATTAGCTACACTGTTAAAAAAAAAAAAAAAAAAGTCTGTGTGGAGTAAACAGTGCTGAAACAGGAACAATACAGTCAGGGGAAATAAGGATCTCCAAAGATTTATGCTTATGGTTGGGAAGATTTCCTGCAGCAATCATGGTGAAACAGCACTCAGATGGGAAAAGCTGCAAAGCCATAGCAAAGACCTTAAACATTCCTGCAGTGCAACCGGTTTGATAATATGCAGTTAAGATGATAATACGGTTAAGACGTTAGACTATTGATCAGAAGGTCGTGAGTTCAAACCCCTGCACTGCCAAGCTGCCACTGTTGGGCCCTTGAGCAAGGCCCTTGAGCTAACCCTCAACTGCTCAGATGTATAAATGAGATCAATGTAAGTCGCTCTGGATAAGGGCGTCTGCCAAATGTAAATGTAGATTTCACAGCATGCTCTAGGACAAATAAGGGAGGTAAGAGAGAGGCCAACAGTTGCGCGAAAAGAGTTGCAGGACGACCTGAAAGCAGCAGTTACACAGAGAACTAAAAGCAACGAACTGTAAACATAAAATATTCTACTCGTGTGTTTGGAGAAACAAGCTGAAGTACTCCAAAACGGTACTGGAGCATTACACATCACGGAAAGATTTGAGGAGCATCACTGTGTGTTTTGGCAAAATTCAGATGAGCCTTAATGTTCGTCTGGGTTAGTAGTGGTTTTCACCTCACCACTCGTCCATGGATGGCATTTTTGCCCAGTGTGTTTCTGATAGAGGAGTCGTGAACAGTGACCTTTATTGATGCAAGAGCAGCCTGTAGTTCCTCTGATGTTGTCCACGAATCTTTTCTGACTTCCTGGATGAGTAGTCACTGTGCTCTTGGAGGAATTCTGGAAGGTCGACCACTTTTGGGAAGGTTCACTACTGTGCAGAGTTTTTCCATTTGGAGATAATGGCTCTTGCTGTGCTTCTTTAGGAGTCCCTTTGAAATAGCTTTGTATCCCTTCCCAGACTGATGTATTTCAATCACCTTCTTCCTGGTCATTTCTGGATTTTTTTCAACTTTGGCATAGTGCGTTCCTCATTAAGCCCTTTTAACCAACTTCATGCTGTTGAAAAAATTCTATTTAAGTGTTGATTTGATTGAACAGGGTTTGCAGTAATCAGGCCTGGCTGCGTCTACTCCAGCTGAACTCCATTATGAATGCACTTTCAGAGATTTGGGAAATTAGTAACTACAGGGGGCAAAAACATTTTCACACAGGCCCAGTTGGTACTGGAGAACTGTTTTGCATCAATAAATAACATTATCATTTGAAAACTCCATTTTGTGTTTACTCAGGTCGCCTTTGTTTTAATTTCTGAATGAATTTAGTACGAGATGTACACAAAAACTGAAGAAATCAGGATGGGGGCAAATACTTTTTTCCACAGCACTGTCCTTCCCTATCAGTTTTGTTTTTTAAAAAAAAAACTTTTTGTTGTTTATGCGTACATTCATATTCATAAGTACTTTATGTGTGTAAATGTGAAGCAGATGTATGCACTGGAAGCATATTAACCAACAAACCAAAACATGTCTGAATATTTATTTCCCCTCACGGTATGGTCTACAGACCAAATGAACAAAAAATATTCGCATTTAAGGAAAAACCTAAACGTGAAAATGTGTGCCTTTTTTCTGTCGCTTGAGGATAATAAAACAAACAAACCACAACTTGTCATGTTACTGAAAAGCACAGAGTCGTGAAGACTCTCCTGTGGTGGAAAACTTCCCGACTGTCACAGAGCCCTGACACTGAAGACTCCTTCCATAAATATTAAACAAACAGCTCCTTACGGAAACGACGAGTATACGCTTTTCTTCGTCAAATACATTTTTATGACTCCCCCGAAGTTATATAAAATCTCCGCCATTTAAAGTGAATGAGCTGTTACTATAGAAACAGTTAACGGGTTAGAACGTATTCAATTAATGAACACCTTCTGACCAATCAGATTTGAGGATTCAACACCGCTGTGCTATTATTAATAAATAAACATCGTCTGGTCTGCTTGGCAGTGTGAGCGTGTGTGCTGAATGAAGGTCTGCGTGTGTGTTTAAGACAATAAGGACGTTCTCCTCTACAATTTCATTTGGAAAATCATTATTTGTATCGTGTCATCTTTACCAAGTACCACTTAGTGAACAACACAAATTCGGTTATTTGGTTCATTGCAACCTAACGTGACTTAATTGCCCAACTGCTCCATAAAGCAGGCAATTAAAGTGACTTTCTGCAAATATTCAGGCCACTAAAAGTAATGGCATCTCTTTTCCTTTTCATTACATAACACACATTGCAAATACCATCTTGCTTCTACTAATGTGAATTATTACCATATGGGCCGCTGTCATAACAGAAAATGGACTAAAGCAACACTGGGGGGAAAAAAAAAAAAAAAAGCAGACCATCTCTGTTATTTATGGCCATCTTTTTTTTTTTTTTTAAAGATTAAAAGCTTACCATACAATAATAGTTCTGGCTCGGCAGCACTTTGTGCCAGACAGATTGCTCAGGAGTGGATTTATAACTAGGAATATTGTAATTTTTCTTAAATTCCGAGCTCCGTATTCCTGTGCCACATTACTTATGCAAAGATCTCATTTTTCTATGAGCAAAAAAAAAAAAGAAGAAAAGGGGGGGAAAAAAAAAAAAAAAAAAAAAAAAAAAAAAAAAAAAAAAAAGGTGCGACCATAGCACTAATACAGCTGGGTGATAAATAAATGTGAAAACTCAATGCACTTAATTTAAAAAACAGAAATATTAGCCAAAGTGTGTGCTAAAATGCTGGAGAACAGAGCGGCACAAATTCTGACCCTGTGAATGTGTGATTAATAAAAGCTGCTAATATGTAAGGGGGGGGACTATTTAAAAAAAATAATAATTTAAAATATAAAAATGAGGAAAATAATGAATTAATGAAATAATAAATAAGTAAATAAAATGTTAGCATTTCCCCCCACATGCTCCAATAAGGCTGTAATTGTGCTAATTCTGTGAGAGGGGAAAAAAAAAGTAAACGAAAATAGCGGGTAACAGCTGCATAAATCAGACGCAGTGTGTGCTTTCAGTGAGCGCCGGATTATACTTTTTATGTATCGCTATAAAACAGCGCCGTTCAATTAAGACATCACAGAGCGCATACGCAGACGTTCACGTGGACCTTTTCGAAGCACGGTGGTGGTTTTAATCGTTTCTGCTGCTTTGTGTCAAACCTCACGCTGTCAGGATCGATACCTTTTAGACTTCCTTTCGCCTGAGCCGTGACCTTTCCGTGCGGCCGTCCCGCTCTGACTCAAACTCTCTGTGAAGTGCAGAGCGCGAGGAAATAAAAGTACGTCTATACGAATAAAATGCACCTTATAGGAAAATATATAGCCAGGCCTTGTTATTTCCGGAGCGGATTCTCTATCAATGACCAAACAATTCGATATGGATCGTCGTTTAACGAGATCTTTTCATACGTCTCCACGTGTTGATGTTATAAATGTATTTTCTAAGCACAATTGTAACACCCTCAGAACGTCTTAGAAACGAGACTGTAAGGCGAGTCCAGTCACCTTGACTCCCGACTACGAGATATTCCTTATAAAAGTTTTTACAGACGTTATAAAACACCTGACCTGGCACCTTTTCGACGAGCCGGAAAATGTCACTTCCTGCCTCAGAGCGGTCAAACCCGTGGCCGTGCCAGTGTGCTGAAATCAAATGACATTTCTGTAGAGGTTTAACACGAGCCCTTTGTCTTCCCATAAATTTGTATAGAGAAAAAAAAAAAAGAATTCATTCTGCAGGCCTGTAGCATTACAATTCACCAGATAATAGTGATGAGGAAGCGCTGTTCATATTGACATTGCTCTCATAAGAGTGCATGAGCAAACAGATTTGTTTGCACACATTGATCCATATTAATTGCTAATCAACACAGAAATGGCGCTGGCACACGTAAAGCAACAGAATCATGTGCTGTGTCCTCAGTGACCCACGAGAAACACACCTCCTACAGTCACCAATCGACTCCGCGCGCGCTACAGCGGCCTAGCCTAGCACAAACTCTAGCGCAGCCGTGCTAACCATGCAATCTATTACACCGACGCACTGACACGAGCCCCCCCCCGGCTTATTTAACAAGTTTGACATTATTACACTGCATTGATGAGTTATGATCCCTGCTTCTCTGTTATTATTTGTGCTTCGCCAGATCATTAGGAGCGGAACAGCCGGATGGGCCGCGTGCTTCGACAGGAAAGCGCATGCCTGCTCTTTTCTGCGCTGTATTTTATTTGCTTGTGGAACTGTGAGGAAATTGGTCACTGGGGAAATTATTGCATCGTGAGCGTCCCTACCGAATCAATCAAAGCTAGTCCGCATTCCTCACGGCTAATTGGAGAACCTTCCCTACACCTGAATACCTGCACACGCAAAAGAAATGAAGAAAAACAAAACGTAATCCGATTCGTATACCGGTTATGAGAATTAAAAACTGAAGGGACGTTTTCATCTTAAAAAAAAACTGGCCAAGGTGTTTGCGGAGAAACTCATCACGCCCCATTTCAGCGGAAATACTCTGGTTAATTCCTTACTCTTGGAATGAGATGCATTTCCGATTAGTTTTCCCGTAGTTACTGAATAATTCATCGTAATCCCAGACGCTGACGGGTTAAACCAATTATTTAGTCATGACTGTTTTTTTTTTAAACAGGCAAGTTGATTAAAATACCACTCTTTAGTTCAAATGAGTAAATTCATTTCAAACAGTGAAAATGTCTTGAACATAGTATTATATACAGATGTATTTGACTATGATTAGTAGTAATTACTCTCATAATAAGAAATATTACAGAAATTTGCCCGTATTCAAGCTATTTTCACGGGCTAAGCTATTATTCTTCACAGTGTTGAATGGGAATATTTAAGGTTGGCTTAGTGCAATAGATCAGGTTGCATTTAATAAACGCCGGCAGCTGGCGGATCGTTTTTACTGCTCTGTGCTTCGATTACTATACTTTCGCATGCCGAAAATCACATTTTAGAAAATCGCGAGCGGTCTGAGCAGGCTAGGGCGACGATTAGGTTGCAAGAATAAATGATGTCGATAAAAGACTCCAGAAAATCTGAATTTCTAATTTGAAATAAAGATCAAGAATATGTTGTGATTTCTGTACTGTGGCATTTCACTAGCGTTATTGTGTACTAATATGTAGATCTTCAACATTTCAATTTTTTCAGTGAGTTCAGAATTGGCATAATATATTAAAAAATGTTATCCCCCCACCAAGTGGTAAACTGGAATCACTCCCAGTTTACCACTTGTATTATTATGGTACACGAACACTCCGGTGCATCAGGGCCACGGTCAGTGAACGGCTCTCAGGGATAACGAATTCGGTGCAGTTTCACAGCCTCTGTGGTCTCCGTGTCCTTGCAACGTAAAAATGCTGAATTGACTGCTAGTCGACAATATGGAGGTTATTCTCGTACCGTTCGGCTGTAATGTCCCGTGTGAAGACGCCGCAGTCTATTAAAGTGTGCTCGGTTCGTGGTTTGAATCGCTTAGACAGATCCCGGGCTGGATTATGCGGAAAACGATGCCAGGTGTATCAAAGCCGTGATGCCAGCAACAAGAAGTGCTAATTGATTGAGCAGCTGCTCTACTGGTCTTGATTAACGCTCAATGGCCACTTTTATGGATGACCAACTCTTACGCCTTCCAGCAATCTGGCAAAGAAGCTCAATATGCTGGTCAACAGCTGTAGCCATTTGAGGGGGGACGTGAACTAAACACACTTTAATAGACTGCCGTGTCTTGATGTGGTGTATAGCAGCTGTGCCATGTGAGAATAGCCAATAGATTTTTGATTGGCAACTTTAAGACGCATCTTAAAACAGAGCCTACGGTGGCTGGACTACTAGCATTTGTGCAATATGAACAGGCATGTGAGAAACCTCTTGGCTTACACAAAGAAGTTTTTGCACTCGACGGCATGCGTACATTATTAACGTGACGTCAAGCTCATCGCGTATATCAAGATGAGCAACCATATATTTGTTCTCTGGCCAGAATTGCCGCCTTTGTGGTTTTAAAGGCGCAGTAGATGCGCTTTTTGTTTCGTGCTAGTACAAAATAATCGTGTAAGCAGTGGCATCAGAGCAAGTGTGTTACGTGTCTGAGAAGACGCATTTGGAGAAGAGTTTAGGTGTGGAATGCTCGTCTCATTAACATCCTTTAACTCCACGTCCATTTCATTCTGCTCAGAAAGGAAAACATGGCGAAATCTGGGAAGCACTCAGTGTATTTTAAAACAAAACCCAACAACATTAAAAATCTCAATCATGAGGATCACTCAAAAACTAAAATATTGGTAGCGCTTTTTCAAGATGGAGTAACAATTACTGGTGAAGGCGAAGAAGCTGGGCGTAGCGACGTAAACGCAGCCTGTATAAAGCACTGAACTAGCTTTACATAAACAAAGTAGAAACTACCCCCCCCAAATCTATTGATTAGACGTAATGTAATGCTTTGGGTGAACTTTCTAGAACCTTCCTAGAAAAACCCTATGCAGCTAACACTGGAGGTCTGCTGAAAATGTCATGAGAACTCATTACAAATAAACACAGGACAGCAACGGCATTCTTGACTATTCACATAAATCAGTATGAGCTGGATGCCACGTATGTTATAACTCGGCTTTTAAGCGGCCGAACGGCTAAAACGCCAACGGGAATCACGTTCGGGTAACATGATGAGGCTCTGGATAAGTGAAAAGTAATGGAATATCTTGCCTTTTAACAGCCTACCTCATTGCTTGAAAGTTATGTCATGATAAGCCTTGATAATGCTAACGGCCACTCCCTGTCCCTGCCCAGTCTCTGGCGACTGTAGATGGGACGTGGGTTGGGGGGGGGGGGGACCGTAATGTTGAACTTCATCTATTTAACTGCTAATTTTGACTAATCACTATTCTATACCTTTAAAGAATCTAAATTGGTTTAAAGAATGTTGAAAGCTTTGTATAAACAAGATGAAGTCTTCTTCAGCAGCTACCTAGTATATTTATCTCTGAGGCCCTTTAGACACCATGACAGGCGAATTAATGGAGGTTTGGCCCGCTATCTGCCTTTGAATCTCCTCCTCATTACAAAATGCACGGATCAATTCGTCTAAAGCCGTGAACTTTCTATTGATTAAGATTTTTTTTTTCCTCCGACACGTGGTTAACGGTCTTATTAAATGTTTTATGGTATTTATCACCTGAGCTATGGCATTATAAATTGATGATGACATCGGATTGGGAGGAGGCTGTTAAAATGGGAAGGGGGGGGCAGGCTGAAATCAAACTGTGGCATGACAGAATAACGTAATGTTTCTGCGTAGGGCTTCATGAAAAATTCACACGTTTAGAGCACACTTGCACGACACATTTACAGTGCACTGACATGTCGTTGTACTGTAGACATCTTCCTGCCTTCAAACAGCTGAATAAAAATAAGAAATGCACAGGTGAGCTGAGAGAAATTATTAAAAGGCATATAAGATTTGCAGTAATTCTCCTTCACCTCATAGCAATAAAAAAAGAAAAGGAGATAAGAACATTTTAAATCCTGAATTTCAACTGCACTGATGAAATCATTCGCTTCTTACTCAGTATTTTATATATATATATTATATATATATATATATATATATATATATACACACACACATACACACACACACACACTTCTTACTCAGTATATATAGTAGCTGTGTTACATTATCAGTACTTAAATATAACCAATATATTCATTCTAATGTTTTCTTTTTGTGTATCTTGTAACATGTCCCCCATTTCGAAGCGATTTACCTGAAGTCAATTCTCAGCGCATTTCAAAGATGTTTTATAATATCCTGCAAATGAACAGCGAACGTTTCAGAGGTTAATCTAAATTAAGCATTAAATAGTAATGAGAAGGCTCTTTAAAGTGACATTACGAGCCTTACAATGAATCAACGTTAGTGGCTTATTTGACTATATACCCAAATTTACATATTTTCCTTTCAAAAAAAGGTCCTCCAGCAGTTCAAAAGGCTTCTATCAAAGCGACGGTTCAAAGGAAATATCCAGTCATAAACCACACGGTGCCAAAGTGACTCTCTCCCTGTCTGGCTTTTTCTTACTTCACAGAAAAGACATAATCAATAAGGGGGTTATTATAGTAATAGACAAGGGACAACAATTTTTGCCATTAGCAGTCTCGTTTAAATGTGACAGTTAAGTTAAACATGAAAGAAATTAATAAGCGCTTGTATTATATTGTGAGGGACATTTATTTGTGCTGGCACGGTTCACTTGTCCTCTATAGAGGCAAAGGTCAATGTAAATCAATATGACGTTCTTCTCACTGATCACTTCTATCCTAAAACGAAGCATTTCTATTCTGATGGTCTCTTCCAGCATGACCTCGCCATGGCCCATCCACAGGTCCCAATGTGATGAAAACTATGTAACTCATAAGCTGTGGCCTTCACAGTCACCAGATCTCAACCAAATCGAAAAACCGTGCAAGATTTTAACAAGATTGTATTAGACGAAGCTCTCTGCCATCATCAGCAAATTACCAACTGAGGGAAGTCTGTTTCACTCCTCCGGTATTGTTCCAGAGACTTGTCGAATCTATGCTAAAGCATGTTTATGCTGTTCTGGTGGCTAGAAGTGGTCCAATACATTACTAAGACAATTTCACCTCTGTATATAAGTCAAGACTGCGGCATATTCAGAGTTGAGTTACACATGATTAAGACAAAGTGCAGACAGTGGTATTCAGACCTCAGGCATAACTACAGACTTACGTAGCTCTGTTCAGAATTTACGTGACGGGTACACACGTGGCTTTCAGACACGAACGTGTTTCTCAGTTACACGCGATTCTGCCCTTAAGAGCATTTTTCTTGTGAGAGCAGCTCGAATGAGAAAGACATTCTGACAGTTCGACGTAACGCAATACGTCACACTATATGGTTTACGCTGTAAATATACTCGATAAAACTGTAATCAGTGAGACGATAGTAATTTATTAACGGTGCTAGTCCTTTTAAAAGCAACGAAGAGGTTTAAGCTTGTGGCTTCATTAAGTTGTGCACACGATGAACTAATTAACTGTCTCGACACGATTAACATGCTATGTGTTGGGTCAAGTGCTATTTCATAAGAACGATGATGGAAGACATTTTGTTAATGTTGGACATCTTGGTCTAGTTCTCCTCAAGAAAAATCTGTCACTCTCAGGGGTGTGAACTACAACCAGATGATGTGCATGATCTTAAGCAAGCTTAATGGGGCGGGTGTGGCTCAGGTGGTGGGGCAGGTTGTCCACTGATCGTAGGGTTGGCAGTTCGATTCCCGGCCCACGTGGCTCCACATGCCGAAGTCACTGAACCCAAAGACACTGAACCCAAAGTTGCTCCCGATGTTAAATTAGCGCCTTGCGTGGCAGCTCTGCTACCATTGGTGTGTGTGTGTGAATGGGTGAATGAGACACAGTGTAAAGCACTTTGGATAAAAGCGCTATATAAGTGCCCAGAAAACTGAACTCTAGATATGCGTAACTTTCCCGGTGTCAGTATTAAGTCAGCGACTCTGAGTGCAGCCCTTGGTGACTAAAGTGTTTTCTTTCCCCCATACTCTGGGCCACTCGAGCCCTGAATTCGTTATGATTTGTGAAGTGTGAACATTGTCCGTCCCCCCCCTTAAAAACAGTGGCCTGACGTTCGTTTCAACTGAACCATGGTACACTCTGGATAGCGTGTGGAAGCTGTCCGTGCCACATGCCGAGTAACATGACTGGTTCGACTCGCATGATAACTTCCTGTTACGATGCTATTTATACACTATTATAAATTAAGCCAAACTTTCATAGCACTGGAGCACTGTAATTAATGAACGTTTGTGACACACGTGCTTGCACCGAGAGCACAGCGAAAAGCCAGGTATTGTTTCACAATGACAGGTTCTTTTTATTTGCTGCTTGATTGTTGTACCACAAAAAAAATATATTTTAAAACACACAGCAAACAGATGAACCTAGTACTGCCACTTCTGCAGAACTGCATACAAAATAGTGATGTAACACAAGGAAGGAGTCCCTGTATACAAATGAGCCCCACCCCTTATGAGCCCCACCCCACCAGTGTGGACTCAGGAAATCCAAATTGAGAGAATTTGCATGATGCAACATGTATGGAAAAAAAACCTATGAACTATGGTTTAAAACTCAGACAAGAAACCTAAGTCACTGGCCATATGAAAAACACTAGAAGTGCTACTAAACTTGCTCTTTAACCCTTACAGCTAACACAGTTACCGCTCACCAAAGACTTACTACGTAAGTGCATTTGTCATCACAGACTGGCCTCTTTCCAGTAGCAGGTTATTAAAAACATCTGGGCTGCATGTGCTTGGCTTACTCGAACACTACTGTATACGAAAGCCATTATCGGCACATTTACAGAAGGAAGTCGCTGAAGTGTGGATTTATGGGACTCACGCTTGGTCTAAATGTCAAAAGAGATGAAACGTTGTTGTTGTTTACTTTTTATTGTCCCCCTTAGAGGAAACTAGTTTTGCAGCAAAAGGTAACAGACATTCAGACAATACGCGTCGCACAAATCATAGTCCAGAGATCATATCAGAAACCTACCTATGAAGAGTTCATTAAACCAACAGACACCGAAGCAAAAACAACAAAACAACCTTAAATCGTTTTCGTCGTTCCACCCGGGACACTCTAAAACGACGCCCAGAATTCACCGACTGAAATTCTCTATATAAAAGGTAGGTCGAAATTTCTTCAAATTGAATGCGCCTTATTCAAAACCTGTCTATGATAACTATCGATAGGCTGGTTTGGACTCCTATAACTCTATGCCCCTATACCTTTTCCTGCCACCCTTTTAAACAAGATTATTCAACCTGTTCCTATTAGTCAATGTAAGATTGCCAAACCAAGCTACGATACAAAAGGAAAACACTGATTCAATAAAAGACTTATAAAATAAAAAGTCATCATCCTGGAGCATACATTCAATGTTTTCATCTTCCTTAAAAAAAAAAAAAACCAACACACCATCTTTGTTGAAACTTGCTGCAAACAACCGATACGTTTGCTTCAAACCTTAATTTGTTCCAAGATATTTATAATCGCCAGTCATTTCAATGTCCGCACCATTTATCTTTGCCATCCCTGGACTTAATGTCCACCTCCCAAAGTCAATTAACATGTCTTTAGATTTTTTTTCAACATTTAACTGAAGGACCATAACTTCCTGCTCCTGGTCACGGAGTCGTGACCGAGTAGTTCCAACAAGAATGAGTCTCATATTAAGCTGATTTCTATTCATAGCTATTGTTTACCTCATAAGGAGGAGTGCAAACAGGGTCAGAGCTGACAAAGTAGGACGGAGAGCAACGATCATGAAGTTTCAAGGCAGAATATACAGGCGCATATCCATGCATATAAACCTGGCGATGGATGCAGTTAAAGCTTGAGCCCGAGTGGAGTTTTCGGGAAGATTCAGACCAAACAGGTTAGCAACTGCCGCGTTTGCTTCTCCAGATATCTCAGTCTTAAGTGTCTTCAAGTGTCATAAGTACAAACGTTTTATTGGTTTAAAACCTGATGCATCAATACAGAATTCAATTATTGTCAAGATTTTATAAGCGGAACTGTGTGTTTTATTATACGTTAAACGTTATAGACTTAGCCACGGAATGAATTCAATACGCAGATTTTAGAAGGATGCATGAAAGACCGGGGCTCAAAAATAAGATTAATATAAAACGAACGATTCAAGGTGAAAGATGTAATGTTTTTAAACACATTACACTCTTCAGCTTCAGAGCATGTTCCAGCATCCTGTGGGATGAACTTGTGTGTATATAGTAGCAGAGTGGTAGGTGGAAACCCCTTGGTAAGCACATAAATCTGCACGTGCCCTGCAGGTGGAAACCACACTAATTGACTGTAGAAGGATTAGAGGTCAAGGCCCTGCTAATATTAGCATTAATAAACCAGATCCTTCAAACGAAAGCAATCAGCTGCTCAAGGGGTAATAAAATCCTCTAGATTAATAACCCTGTGACCGGGTCATGTTAACCCCAAAAAAAAAAAAAGAAGCTATGTTAGCTTAGATAAGCTAAGGCAAACATAAGGAACGTCACTTTAGAGAAGGCAAACTAGAATAACGGTAGATTAGCAAAGGTGAAATGGAGATAATGGAGGATGGGAGTTCTTTTTGACAGTCAGGTCTCGGGTTTTCAGGCATGCTGACTAGAAAAATCTGCCTCCTTGACCAGAGGACGCTGCTATAAGGCTTTTCTGCAGAATCGGACCCTTGATCGAACGCCTCTGCTAGGGTCGAACCTAGGAGAGAGAGATCAACACAAAGCACTCTGTACCTCTCGTGTGCACTCATTCCCTCTCAGACAAAAAAATGGACACAAAACACCACCGCAACCCTAAAAAAAAAAAAAAAAAAAAGATGGCTTCAAGGTTTGTATTTCTTTTGAGGTGACTTCAGCCCTTTTGTGTGTGTGTGTGTGTGTGTGGGGGGGGGGAGAGGAGGAAACCTTGAGAAATGAAAGGAAAAGGCAAGACAGTGATAAGCGTGTAACGCCTCACTTTGAGGAGAACATGTTCAGACCCTGAACAGCAAGCCATTAGTCACACCATCGCCTCATTTCCATATTGCTTTCGTTTGGTTTTCTTGTATTTTTTTCCCCCCTCCCTGATCTTTTTTTTCCCCCATTCGTGGCCGTGCCCACAAAGCTGCCACATCCTGCGAGCTTGAACAAACGCCGCTAATGATATTCACACCTACAAGGGGACAAAAAAAGGGTCTTCATAGCTCTTTGTCTGCCAGTGACAGGACTCGCACAGAGTCATCTGCTTTACTCTAAGTGCACATTTTCATCTGGAGTGCTTCCTCCCTGATTAGTCTCTCTGCCTGCAGTCTACTTATAATAAGTACACATAGCTGAAGTCTCTATCGCCGCAGGACAGTGCCGAGGCTGGAAATAGTTCGGGACCTTTAAATCACTGGCTTTTTTTTTGCTCTTTTTTTTTTTTTTTTTTTTAAAGCATGAGCTTGAAACATTTATAAAAAAAAATAAAAAAAACAAAAAAAAAAACAAAGATTGTTAAAAGTTTAAGAAATCGAAGCGAGTCTAGATTATTTTTGTTGTACTGTAACAGCATTTCCCAAAAGTGTTTTGTTCCTCTTACTCCACAGCAATTACAAGTCTTTATTCGTCTAAAACATGACAACTGTGTAACATGAAACAATTTCCCGTCATCATTTACAGTACATCATGACATCTTTTTGTTCTCTCTTCGCAGTCCAGATTAAAAAAATAAATAATAATAATAAAAAGTCCCCTTTCTTGAAAACTCTTCACAATATTACCAAAAATTTTCGTTTTTTTTTTTTTTTTTTTTTTTTTTTTTTTTAATTAACAGCACATTTTAATTATAAACTCTCGGATTCTCTATCTACAGTATTAGCTATTGCTGTAGAAACACTTAAAGTCTTAGAATGAACTGTGTGACGTGAATTAGAGCTGGGATTATAGTCAGAGAAAATGAATCAACACCTTCTGACCAATCAGAGTTGCTGTTGTACATTTTGCTGGACTGTGCGTTGATTGAAGGTGGAGCCAGCACACTAGACACGTTGCCAAAGGTTTGTCTTTGGGCAGGACGATACGAGGCGTGTTACAGTGAGAAGATCAATGACGAGGAGCTCGATTCTCCCAAAAGCCGTCGTCATCATGTCTACCGATTCCCCTCACACGTCCTCACACTGTGCTGGGGATCACGCTTGCTTCTTTGCTCCACTGTGGATAGAGTACGGTTTGGCGCCTGTCTACGCAAAGAAATCATAAAAAAATCAAAGCAAAGCTCTGAAAACTGGCGTCCAGGGAGCCTGATGATCAGTAAGAGGTCTAGCAGAAACAAACAAAAACAAACAAAAAACCACAGCACTCAGAGGCGTCCTAGTTGTCCCTGTCGCACCATTCTGATTTAATATACAGCTTTATGCCAGGCCACACCGAGACACTTAATCGAAGGTCAGCGAGGCATGAGAAAGACAAACAGACAAAAGTAGGTGGACTTGTTTTGGGAAGAAGAGTCCCTCATGTTCTCATCCACCGCTGAACAGGAGACCCACTGGCACTGGTCATCATTAAGGTGCTTAATAGACTGTAGCAGCAGGTATGGAGACAGAAGGTCACCTTCAGGGAAGAAGCACTTCATCAGAGCCAAAGGCAAACACGGCCAAACACTCTCGTTCACTCGTACAAAAGACGGATGCCCGCCGCCATCCAGGTGGAACGCCGCAGCCCCGACCTCGGCGCCCATAAAATGCCAAGCTGCTTATCGACTGGACCTTGGAAAATTCTATAGGCCAGTAGAAAGCCGTATCGACGGCATCACCACGGCGAGAGCGTTACCCATCGTGGTGTTATTGAGGTGTTTCGTTTGCAAAAGTTTCCTTTTTTTTAACCTTATCGATGTCTCTTCTGTCTTTCATGCCCTCGGGATGAAAAGCGGTTCTATTTGGGAAGCATCGATTGGACTTTGTGACGGAATTTTAAAAAAAAATTAAATAAATTATACACCTCTAAAGAAGTATTTATAGCTGAGCTCCAGAGGGGGTCTTAGTCTATTTAACTTGTAAAATTATTTTATGAGTAATGAAAGGTCATTTGGAGCGGAATACTTAGTGAGAGATGAACAAATGAATTATTAAAAGAAACCAGAGAGGATGTTAACTCTTGGATTTCAGAGCATCTTTATCGAAATACGGTTATGCGTATCATTATATAGACACAGAAAATTAATCATTAAATATACATAGAAAAAAATTATAATAATAAACAAAAAACAACAATTATTCCTTTCCTTACACTTGTGCAAAGAATAATAAAAATAAATAAATAAATAAATAACTTTTTGGTAAATAATCAACTTCAAGATGGATCCTGAAGCACATAACAGCACATGCTGAAGCGTTTTATTCCTCTTATACCACAGCAGTTTAAGAACAGCACTTTGTTCATTTTTATCCATTTATAGTTACATTTAATGTCGCAGGAATGTCTGTGAAGCAAGTTAGTTCTTGTTAACACTTGAACAGCAGCAATAACCAGTCGTTCCCTCACAAGCCTCTATTTCTTTTCTCTCAAAGTAAACAAGATATAAAGACAGCTTGTCATGTTACTGGGAAAGTGCAACGTGGAAAAAGAAAAAAAAAACAAAACAAAAAAAAAAAAAAAAAAACACCTCCGTCCTTTCTCATGTAGGAAAACTTCACAGCTTTACCCCTTGCGTCTCTCCAAAGCGCCGACACTGGTGACTCCTTCCAGCCATCTCTTTACAGAAAACGTCACCATATCACTGATAACACAGTTTTTTAGTCTGTTTATGTGAGGCGTCCGTCCATCATCCAAATCCCTGTGCAAGTTGTTAACCTTTTAGAGAGAGCGCATTAACATAAACCTGGGATTTGCCTTATAGCTGGCTGTACTGTCAGAGCTGCTGTTATGGGAAATTAATCAACACGCTGTGACCAACAGCACTGTGGTATAAGGGCACGATGACATGGTTATGACACTGAGGAAATTAATATGCAGATGTGTAACTCGGCGAGGGCAAACTTTTAATTCTTACTTATTAATTTAATCTTTATTTATTCAGGAGGTGTTTGCCTTGTAATTGTAACTGGCACTTGTAATTGGACTGGAGAACAGTGTGTTGCTTCAAACTAATTTTCATATCCTGTTTCAGGAAGCTATTCCCTGCAGACATGCATTATAATTATGCATGTCTTTGCTGCTTCAATGCTTTCTAGACCATGTCCAAGATCTATTAAAGCCCCCGTTCATGGACCGAGACAGCTGGTAGATTGGCTGTATTGCCCGGCTTCCTTTCGTTCTAAACCACAACGTGAGTGTGCGATCCAAACCCTATCTTTTCCTCAGTCATGTATTAATACCATGCCATTATAAATGTACATTATAAATGTAATCTTGGTCTGAGCGTTTCTGAGACTGTCGGAGACTTTTTACCGAGTTTATTTGCATATCCCTAGCTCCTTAGTTCCTCATTCGATTTGTCAGAATTAAAACCTTTACCATGTATTCCTTGACCCATCCCATACAGTATATATTATGCGTTATTACCCCCCACCCCACACTCTCAATTTTCAAACCATTGCCTTTGGCTCTTGTGTGATACTGAGTACCATGATCCGACTTTAATCTGGGTCTGGACACAGGTGTGTTGCCTAATGAGTAACAGCAAAGAGGGAATAAGCTCCCGAATGGCGAAAAAGCGGAAGAATTGGACTCAAGGTCGGTCTACGGTAAGATTGATTGGATGCAGCAGAAGCATCTGGCAAAAAAATGAAAGCGAGGAAGGTGACTAGGGGGAATCACCAGGTGGTTTCGATGAATTATAGTCACTTTGCTTTAGCGCCTGAGCCATCTCAAAACCTAGTAAAAGACGCTATTCTGGAGTGGCACGGTCAAGAGCTTGATGCCGGGTAATACATTTGAGCCTCCGTTAGCCAGCAACGGTAAAACTCGGCAACACTTAGCAACAGAGATCTTTTGATCTAGGCCTCTCTTACAATATTTAAAGAAATGAGCAAAAATATTTACTCAAACGACTGTATTCGGAGAAGAGTTACACATGCATCGTGAACGTAACTACAGATTCAGATTGTTCGTTTAAAGACATTGTGTTTAAAGGTGTGATTTGTTTATGGACAAAATTAACAGAGGAATTAACATAACGTGAGCTGTAAACATGGCTCATGAGTGCTTGGTCAGCTTATCCTTCTATCCAACAACTCAACATAGCGAATTAAAAGATATATATATATATATATATATATATATATATATTCCCCTGTGGGGGATCAATAAAGCTACATCTTGTCTTATTTTTATCATGGTTACATTAAGTGTTTAACTGTTGGTGCACAATATTAAAAACATATTATGGAAGCCTTATTGTTAAACTAAACCAAATATGCAGTGATTCATGTGAAAATGACAAAACGGACCTATTTATGTAGTAATTTATTGCCAGTACACTGTACTCCTATTAGATGTTTATTTCACTGCTTGCCATTTTCTTATTTCTGTATAATCAAATTTGTCTTTTTTTTTATTTTATTTAAATGGTCTCGTTTATTTCATTTGATAGCAAAGGAAAAAAAAACAAAATGAAACAAAACCTTCCTCAGTCTGCTTTTTCTTTTTTCGAGCTTAAAGTGGTCTTGATGCTATTGAGAAACCCCATTTCGCCACTTCTACTCAAGAAAACTCTGGCAACATCAGAGACCTGAACCTCACACAGGTTATCTGCATAATCTAAGATGCGCCTGCGTGACCCGACCGTGAATATGTGTAACTTTACGCACGTAAATATTGACCTAATTTTGGACAAAAGTCGCCGACTCTGAATGAGGCGTAAAATGTCTCGAAACTGACCTGAACAAGAAATCTCTTCTATCTCTTCGATCTCTAAACGCGATCTTAATGGAGTCATGATTTTTAATGAACTTGATTAGCTTATTTGACAAGCAGAAGGGGATTAATCGTGTGTTCGACGATGTACAGAAATCCGAACAAAGCAATTTCGGTCATCAGTCTGTGCTCTTTGCTGGGAGACCTTATATCCATGTGCACATTCAGTCATGCTATGACCTATAGGACCTGACAAAAATATGCATGAATATTCCTAATGCATTAATTAACATCTAAATTTGGCGGCACAGATTTTAATTACAGTGCCGTGTGAAATATAGGCCTATTACCTAGAGCGCTAATTCGGTATGAATATGATGGATCGTGTCAAATATAAGCTGGTTATCTCTGGCACTTGTGCAGCGCTTTTGATTGTGCTTCATGCACAGCTTCTTGATTAAGGAGCCTGAGGGTCACGATCACCTGATGAAACACGTCTGCATACCTCCAGAGAAACCTAAGCCAACTTCTAACAGAGAGGCAGCGTGCAGTGGCTAAGAAGGAAGAAGGAAGTAAGAAGGATCTTTCTGGCCAGACTCACACACGTTTCGTACTGTTCTGCTAATCAGACATGCTTTCGCTAGAGAGAGCTCTTTAAGTGGACTCGGCTAATGAAGCTTTATTACGGCATGTCCCCAGCATGTTTCTGGGCTGCTGATAAGTCCATAATCAAAGTCATTCTCAATGACTACGTTTACATAAACAGCAGTAATCTAATTATGGACCTTATTCTGAATAAGACAATATTCTGATTAAGGTGTTTACACGAGTCGCTTTTA
>JANDJT010000169.1:31699110-31709110 GCA_024331685.1 Stegophilus panzeri | reverse complement strand
ACATACAAAAACCGATCGCTAGGAGAGTCGGTCATCCATTCTGTAATTGAATTTGGTGCTACTTGCACACTCTCACGATTATTTATGAGTGAAAGGGGCTCGAAAGGCTACAGAAAATGGTTGCTGCAGATTCTATTAAGCACGTATGTGTGCGTTAATTAATCACTCTATAAATTGACATTCAGAAACACTGATAGTGGGTGAGTGCGGTTAAGCTGCTGAATTTTATACAGCAAGGATTTGGTGAAATTGGGTGGAACGTATTCATTGATGAACATCTGTTTTTAACCAATCACTGATTAACCTGTTTTTAATCAAATCACTGATTAATCTGTCTTTATATCAATCACTGCTCTCTGACGTCATCAGCGTGCGACGCTCCTGCTCAGGAGCTGTGTGAAAATCCCCTTCAGAAGACTACAGTGGGGATAAAAAAAAAAAAGACTTCAGTTCAGGTGTTATATATATATATATATATATATATATATATAAATATATTATATAAATAAAAGTTAAGGGGCTAAGCTAGGTAAGTATACAAACTGCTGTGTATAGTACTAAGTGTTTGGTCTGAAATGGTCAGAGACAGAAATATGGTAAATAACACAAATATAAGCCAATATTTAAACATTTAACATAAATAAATAATGCTTGCAATAATTTTTTCCTTTTTATTTAATAGTATCCTGCTGTCCAGTGGAATTAAAGTATGGAAAATACATCTTTCATTAAAAACTAACAAACCAACCAACCTATCACTACTGGCTTATTAAAAATTGCAAGAGGGTGATGGTAAAGGAGAACAACATGGAGGTAAAGTACACATCGTAACCATAGAACTGCGCACTAGAACTTCCACATGTATGCTGAAAAGTACTGGACATCATTTCATATCTGGATTCATGATTTTGTCATTTCTAGACTAGAAGCAAGTAGGAACAATTAAAAATTTGTATATTTGAAAACCGACATAATTTGATTAAAATGAATTTATTTCCTATTTTACGAGATACAAAAATAATTGATTTCCATTTCAAAACAACAACAACAAAATAAATAAATATATTCATAGTTTATGGTAAATATATTTGTGGTTGAGTTGTCAAAGTATAAGTATATTATTGGCAGAAAAACCCCCATTTTTGCCAAAAAAAACCCCCAAAAAAAAACCACTGTTGGAATTCAGTTTGTCAGATTGAATGCAGAAATCGGCCACAGATGAGTTTTCCCAGCATGCCATGTATATATATTAACATGACATTTAGGTGGTGGTTACAGTGGAATTAGTATGACATCTCCCCAGATTCTCTGACAGTTTCCTGGAAATCTGCTCAGGTGTCATCTCACCCCTCTATATAATAATGTCAGGCAGGAAGAGACTCCTCCACCCAACAATAAATTCCATGAAAATCATATGGCTGTGATTGCATCGTAATTCCTGTTTACTTCATCTGTCTCAGTCTGAAGGCCAGACTACACCATTCAGCTCTTGCCTTAAGCCTCTTTCACATGGTATACTAGCTTTAAAACAGCAAGAATATGGTAATAATGAGGAATACTGCACTTACAGCATTACATAATATTGCAGCATGTGAAGTATCCCCCAACATTAAAGAGGTACTTTCTCTTTACACGTGTAATATGAAAGCGACTTTTCGGCTTGGATGTTTAAACCCTGCCGAGCATTAAAGGCTTTCAAGGTTAGAAAACAATCATTTCTGAGTTATGATGCAATAAAAGAAAACATGGCCACCAGTGATGCAGAAGATGTCAACTACGCAGCCTTCTTAGCAAAATCATATGATCCAATTCCATTATGAAAGCCAAAGCAGCCAGGAAGGATGTGAATTTGAGTCATTTGAACAGCTTGAGAACTCAACAGATAAAATGAACATTTTCCATGCAAGCACTGCACTGTATTTTTCTCGGATTTATAAGTGTTTCCGTGTCCCTGCATATTTTCAAAGCAATAGATTACTAGCTCATAGTCAAGCTCTGACCTCAAACGAAAAGCTCCAGCACTCCAGTCTCTGACTCTGATGACTGTTTGTCGTCTGTGTAGGCTTTATGCGTCCACCTCCGGCGCCATGCTAACCATTAGGACCATAGTTCTCACCTAAAATGCATGTTTAGTCATTTAGCAGACACTGTTGTTCAAAAAATGATTCACAAAACTTGCAAAGAGCTGAAGGTGCAGTGACACAAAGTGCCAAAGAGTTGTCAACTGGCAGACTCCGGACGAAGTAGTGGACAAAATCGAATACTCAAAAAAAAAACAAACAACAACAACAACAAAAAAAATAAACACACACTCTAGTAGATCCAATAAACGTGTAGAAAAAACGTTGCAGTTAAAAAAAAATAATAATAATTCTGCAACTGTCAATGTACAGATGATTTATATTTGATGAAAAATAAAAAATAAAAACCCAATAAAATAGCAATTATGACATGCAAAGGTCTTAGAACTTATTTAACTTGTCAAGCCTTAATCGAGTCCATAGGACTTGTTACTCGGGTCAAGAATTGCTATTAGGAATCATCACGAGAGCAAATACCATCACAAAAAACAGTTTCAAACATTGTGCTAACCCTAATAGCTATGGACTCCGCTAAGCAGCTGACTGAGGATCTGAAATGAAGCTAAGTGATGCCTACAAAGCATGGGAAGACTGTATAAGAGTATATTTTTAAAAAAATACTATATCTTAAAAAATACTTATCGGAAGCTCACGATTTCCACCGTTCGAAATGCTGTCAAGAAATGGCAGTTAAAGTGATCTGTGTAAGACAAAGCACGGTCAGGAAGACCAGGAAAAGTCTCACTAGAACCGCCTGTGTGCTGGCCAGAAAGACGACACAAAATGATAGTAAAGACCTGCAGTGAGGTTTAGCTGACGCAGGAGTGACGCATGTTTGTTTGCACGAACATGATCTGCATGGAAGAGTCATCAGAGGTTAACCTTACAACATAAGTGTATGCCTGATGCAAAAGGACAACGGGACAATGACACAGAACACACTTCAAAATTCAGAACTACTTCAAGAAATGGAAGCTGAAGCTTTTGAAATGACCCTCACAGTCCCCTAACATCATTGAAAATCTGTGGGTAGATCTTAAAACATGCTGTGCATTCAAGATGGCCCAAGAATATCTCAGAACTATAAACATTCTGCAAGGAATAGTGGTTGTAAATTTCTAACAACAAGAATAGAAAGATTCGTAGCTGGCTACAAAAAAGCATCTGCAAGGCGCGAGTGTTAGTCAGTCAGTCCGTACAGGATTTCAGAGAGTTTTTTTTGTGATTGTTGTGGCCAAAAATGCTTGATTTTACTGTGGGGTTTTTTCAAAAATCTGTTTTTTGTGCTTGTTTTTTTTATTTATTTTTTTTTGTGGAAAACTACTTGAATTGGCGAAATTGCACTTACATGAAATTGTTTTGCACTGCCTTTCGTAGTGATGTTTCCTGGTAAATGCGACCTTTTAGCTGTACTCGTGTTCGCCGCACGTGAATCGAAGAGGGCTTCGGCTGACTCCGTGTCGTGATGACGTCACGACACGCTTCGCCCCAAATCTGCGGAAAATCTGCGGGAATTGTGAACAGCTGCAAGCTCCTCCGAATATTGAGGAGTTTGCTTGTTTTTGCATTAATTTCTGCGATCGCTGATAAAAGTCCTTACTTAATAGGGTGTCTAAACTTTCGCACTTGCCACAATTACCATTGTTTTATTTATAAAATATCTGCGCATTAACATTTGCAGAAAAATCATCTTTTTTTTTCTTCTTTTTAAAAAATATTTTTTTTTAAGATAGTTTGCAGAGGTCGTGTTTACTTCTTTGCACTTTAAAAATCAACAAAATATGTGATTTGGTGAGAGTTGCTTTGAATACAACTCCATATTTACATGTTTTTGGTATTGAATTTCAATCTATAAATGTTCATTTCCGAACACTGAAGATCATTACTGTCACTTGTGAGTACTTGAGTACCTGAGGCTCCAACAAACCAAGAAATACTTCTGATTTTACACACAAGCCTAAATTATCTCAACAATTTGGCATATCCCGCATCGGCCTTCATGAGTTCATGCAGCGCAAAAACAGCATAAAGGAAATAGAAAATCTAGCATATTATCCTGTTACAAAGCAACATTTATAGCAATATACAGTAGCTAGGCTATGTAAAATGGGTTGTTTTCCGACATTAGTTTCTACATACCAAGTAATGCCGTACATACCTTCACGAATTTTCACGAGTGTACTTGAATATCCGACGTCCATGATATCCATCAGATATTAATGCCAAGTACGGAGTACTTTTCTGTTAAACAGTAGGTATACAGTGTATTGTAAAATAAAAGTCCTCGATAAATGAAATAACAGCTGTGGAACGTTTTATTTCCTCCTCTTTTTCATGTTTTCCATGTTATAAATCACCTCTGGAATGAATAATAAGAAAATTAAATCACACAAATTAGTTGATGATGTTTTGGATAAACATGGATGCTTTTTTTCTTTGTTAACAGTCAGAAGGAGAGGACATGCTTTAAGCTTTGAGGATGGCTGGAGGGGGAGGGGGGGGGAGAAAATCACCACAGAAAGTTGAATGGCTTCCAGATGGCTGTGTTCTCAGTCAGAATGGATTATTTTAAGGTTTTGTAGGGGGAATAAAAACAGGCTGATAAATATAGACAGGAAACTGATCTAGCTCCACTATTTCCCCTTCAGGTCATTCCTGATACCATGCAAGGTCCCTAAATTCCCTCAATGTCCTTAAACTGCAACATTAAGTACTCTGGGGAGCATGCTGGACTAACCTGACCTGAACGGTTCCAAATGCATGCATGAGTAAAAGTAAGACAGGCCACTTGTACCCACAGACCAGTGCTTGATATCTTGGGGGCAATCTTTCTGCTCGATCTTCTGTTACAAATGGGCACTCTGGGAGTCAATGCTCCATGAAGTCAACACCTTCAGTAGACCCAATATGTGAATGCCAAGTTGGCATCATTGCACCACAAACCCCCCCCCCCAAAAAAACCCTCTTATTCCTTATGATATTTGCCCTCCATTAGGTACTCGTTTATATTAATCATCTACAAAGAAGCTAATCACTTTCAGCCTAGAAAGAGAAAGCATGAACTTTCCTGACATGGTTTCTCAATAGTCAATACTATGAGCTCCATCCACTAAACTGAAATGGAACCACTTAACATGTTCTGGTGCCAACAAATATTGACAATGGGATAAGGCAGCTTCTCCCCAAATCCAGATGGTACAATTGTCGCAATTCATTTTCAATCCAGGCCCATTTAAAGCCAAACAAAATTTCTTCTAGGATATTCCTCTATGTGTGAACATCTACCGCTGACATCTCCCACAAACAGAAAACTATTGTGTTTGGGAATTTATGATATTTTCTTAGCAAGCCAGAGACCCTGGAGCTACAGTTTTTTTTTTGAAGCGCATTCTACAGCTCGGTGGACACATGGCAAAGCCACTACAGCTTGGCTGTGGTCTCCACTATTCCCAAAGCTGATGTTCTGGAACGTGCTTCTCGCTGCTGATTACCAAGTGAGCCTTGTGGGGGACCGTGACACGCTGCCCACTTGGCCGGAGAGAAAATACACACATGGGAATGAGTGTGTGCATGTCTCGAGGGATTTCTGCACGAGAGAGCGAGGGGGGATGAGTGGCTGGGTTGGATTGCAGTGAATAAACAGACATATCATGACGGGGTTTTTTTCCGAAGTTCATTAAAATACAGTATGCAGAGGTGCAACTATGAAAATATATGCATGGGGAAGAATGAACATTTTAAGAAAACAGCACAAAACCAATAAATGGTACACAATCTACACTAGATACAAAATTGTAACCACTTATATCATAATCTGTTCTCAATATTAATATAGTTCAGTCAGCAAATGCCCTGACTGGCCCAGACAAAGACAAAGCGAGGAGGTTAGCGGTCTCTTCCTGCCTCTCGAAAAAGTGTCGAACTGCAGTTGGGAGGTTAACCGCCTTGTTTCTTGGCTCAGGGAGCTCATCATTTTTCTAGATGAAGCCCATCCTTCATCTGGCTTCCTAGCCAAGGGTTGCAGCTGAGCATGCACGAGTGATGTGCTAAACTAATGTAGGATACGGTATCTCTCTTCACATAACATTACTCATCCCCATCTGCATGAGTACACCTACTTCTTGCATGAACTCCTTCCCTCCTTTTTATCCATAACACATAATTCCCATTCCCAGAAAGAAAAAAAGTAGCATTTAGCTGCTTCTAATAAATTAGAAGAAGTTAAAACCCTGGGGAGTGCATTAGTTAAATACATTTGAAAAATTCCCTGTGGAATGATTTCGCTAAATGCCCATGAAGATAAGCGCATTAAATAAGAAAAACGAGAAAAGGAAAGAAAAAAAAAAAAAAAAAAAAAAAAGTGACCAATGAGTTTCAATCACAAAATGAAAGAATGGAAGCTCTTTATATGAAAGAGATCGAGATATTTGCACCCAAATCTGCATTTAAACGCCTGACACACACACACACACACACACACACACACACACACACACATATATATTACATATATAAGATATAGATATAGATTCTGAAACTGACTCAAAATAAGCCCCTATCTCTTGAGGTAATCAAGAGGAATTTATCCGTGCTGTGCACATGGACTACAACATGTGTTCCAAACTCTTATTGCCTGAAGGGGAAAGCTTTGCAGTCTCAAGCCATGGGATTATGCAGCTAGCCCGTCTCCCATCTTTAGTTGCTCAAGTTTATTTTTCAGGTAGTGCTTTTGTTTTGAAATGAATCCCAAAGTAATGCTCGGAAATCTCCACTATAGGCGCTGTTGTATCTCTGAAACCAAGTCCACCTCCCTTAACCCTCTGCATTCTCCTTCGGTGAGGAGCATCCTCCGTTCTGCACTTTCCAATAAGCTTAGTGCTAATCCGCTATCCGGCTATCCTGAAAGCTTCCACAGCTAGTCAGCATGAGCTGCTCCTGGGCCAAAGAACACCACAGGGGTAATGAAAGAAGCTCAGCAGCAAGGCAGAATGGGACAGCAATTTGGGATTTTCACAGCATATGCGTATTAGATGAATTTAAATAGATTTTTTTATTATTATTATTATTATTATTTTTTTTTTTTAAACACGAGGTACAGTGCAAAGGAACAGAGCTCATGGGACAATGTCCAGTCATCCACAGGGGCTCTTTCAATCAGGAGCAGCTGTCCAAACACGTCCCACCAAAGCAGGGCCTGCCCTCTCCGTGAAAGCGCAGCCCTGTTTCTCATCAATACGTGAATTACTAAATAAATAAATGAAAGTGGAAAATGAAATAAATGTGCAGGAATGCGGCTGCAGACGAGCAGGGAGCTGAAGGCGGCGCTGGACGGAGGAAGAAAAACAGGAGCTGGGTACGTGGCCCCTTTCCTGAGTCTCTCCGATTCCATTTAATGAGCGCTCGGAGGAATTTGGAGGGTTTGGGAAGTTAGCGTACATGTCAGGTCTGCCTGTCATTCCTGTGTGGTCTGTCCGACAACAGCGAGCTAACTACACCTGCTAATCAGGATTTAGTCACGGCTACTGAAGCAGCAATCTGGGCTTGCACATGAACTCGCTCTTTCAATACTGGTAGGGGGCTGAGCAGACATGAGTAGACAATGATGAAGCGGCTCCCCTCATCTCAGCTCACGATGGGAATGCACTTATTCAAGCCTGAGGTGGCCTCGTCTCTACTAATTGCTGGAAATGGTCAATGTTCTGCGCTGGTGCTGGGTCTCAGGGAACCAGTATAGGGATTTTGGAGCGTTCATTCAGGCTGTGGCCATCACGGATTAAAGCAGATTCATAAGTTATGTGGAGCAGATGGTGGAGACTGGGACAGCAGCTGGAGCAGCGTGGCTTCTGACGCCGCTTCTTCCCAGGCCAAACACTCTGGTCTGCCGCCAGATTCATTAAGGCATCGGGACTCGGCCGTCTGGAAGCCCACCGAGCTGAAAAATGACCCGAGTTTATTGCTTATAAACATAGCTTCTGCTCTTCGTTACACCTATCACTGTTAAAGTCATACTTGTAACCTGCGGATACACACTGCCTCGCATAAGTATTCACTCCCCATGAACTTTTCCACATTTTACAGTGTTAAAACCTGGAAGGGAAATGGATTTAACTTGCAAAAAAGTGTTCACCCCCTCTGAAGCAACATGTTGGCATCGGACGTCATGTAATGTGCAAGTACAGTATAGGTCTCGGTAGTGTACAAGTGTCACATGATCTCAACATCAATCGACCTGCTCCTGAATGACCAGAGAGAGAACATACCTAAACAAACAGCATCACGAAGATCAAGGAAAGTCCGGAGCAAAGTCCTCGCATACTGCAGAGCACCATTAAAACCTCAAGGAGGCCATCCACCAATATTCAGTGACTAGTCAGAGAAGCTCAGCTAGAAGAAGCTGTTCACAGGACAACCATAACCTACTGCTGGACAAAAGCCATATCAAATCCTGCTTGGAGTTTTCCAATAGGCATACCGGAGACGGCAAAAAGTCTGGAAATAAATCAAAAGCTAAGAAAAATAAATAAATAAATAAAACACAACAAATCATTAAACAGTACTTAAGCAAGGAACTGCTTGCACTTCTATTCTTTCAATTATATTTATGAAACACTTATTTCAATCTGACTAGATGAAGAATAATATATTTAAGTAACACCGTGCAATAACAGACTTTTTGTCATGGAAAAGTGCATTAATCTAGTAGGCCACTCCAGGGTCTCGGAAGAAACGAGAGTAACGCAGCGTGTTTCATTGTCGTGTTGTTGAAGTGTATTCATTTTAAAAAGCTTAAAAAAGGAAACCTCTTGAGAAGATAAAGTGTGTCATAAAATAATGACTGCGGAAAGCAACATGCAGTGGCTGCCAACAGCAAGGCTGGTTCAAGACCTTGTTTTTTTTTTTTTTTTTATATTATTTATTTATTTATTTTTAAGACCAAGCAACAGACTGTTTAAATCCTTTCAGAAAACAGCTTCTGATTTCATCAGCGCTGTATAAGAAATGAGTTCAGAAGTTCTCAGCCTACAGGTGAACTATTTTCTACATTCATCCATTCAATATTCTGTTTCCGTGCAACTTTTAGGTGGTTTGGTCAGAGACTAGGAAAGAGGCAACGTTATGAAGTTTCTTACAGTACTCACCACAGAGCGCAAACTATTGTCCTTCACCAGCTTTAGGGAGCTCTTGTAGCAGGATGCGAGATCTGCTCTTTGGACCACGCCCACGTTTCCTCTAGCAATGGGGCCAACAGTGTGGATCACATCTGCAAAAACAGTTCTTAGATAAATATTACAGAACATAAGCCAGACAAAATTCTTACAAAGCTGGATATCACAGATCAAGTCGCTGGGTGATTCCATGGTTGGGTCGCCATTTTGTGAAGTACTGATACCGCATTTATAAATATGTATGGTAAAAGTGAAGGTAAAATACATGCCCTTAATAACAACCACCTACATGCATATTTCAAATAAATAATGTAAAACATCTACATAGAAAGCACTTAGAAAACAGCCTTTGCCAGTTTACTGCTGTAGTACCACACTCTACCTTGAAATGTCATCATTAAAATGCTTACTTTTGCATTAATGTGTGAATCCATTTAACATCTAATGCTTCAATGTCTTTTTCCGTTATAGGTTAGGAAAACGTACATTTTAGTCCCACAACATCCACTCAACCCTGTCACCTGAACAAACTAGGAATATATGGAGGAACATATGGAGGAACATATGGAGAATATATATACACACACACACACACATATATATATACACCAAATATCTAGTAGTCGGTAACAATACCACCAAAAGTACACGATACTCGATACCAAAGTCAATAAAAAAAAAAAAAAAAATTAAAAATATATACAGATATATATATATACATTATATATATATACATTATATATATATATACAT
>JANDJT010000169.1:31683253-31697517 GCA_024331685.1 Stegophilus panzeri | reverse complement strand
ATATACACACATATACATATATATATATAGAGAGAGAGAGAGAGAGTGTGATGCTTTTTCATTTTGTTTTTGTGATTCAATGTTTAAAAAAAAATTAAGAGTTACAAGGGCTAAACGGCCCCGGTTCTCGGTATCAGGCAGATCCAGAAGCCTGTTACACACTGATAGGAATGCATTAGCTTGTGCAGTGAACTGTGTTGAAATATTAGCATGCTCTGCAAACAGCAATGTCATTCGTCTTCACAATGGGACAATAGGGGCTATTTAAATGAGGCCGACTGTCCTAAAATCTGGCCCATTAATGAAACGGTGGTGCAGATAGAAAATCAATTAGGATTCTTTTGTTGTGTCTATTCCTATACTGCACTCATATCTGTTCTGGCCCCTCTCCTCCTTTGCATCGTGATGCTTTGGTGTGTCAGTCATCGCGAGCTTTGCCGAGGCAGCCAGAATACGAGAGCTTAATAGAATCATAGGAGTGATGACAGGAGAACAAGAGAAGTTAAGCACTGATCCAACAGAGAAATAACACGGGTCTTTCTGCTCCGTTCCTCAGGGTGGCTTAAGGTGGGCGGAAAAGTGATGTAACCAGGCCAACTTGCCAGAGGCATTCATGTTTAGTGCTTGTAAACCTTGTTAAGATGACATCGGCGGCTGCCGGAGACCTTTGGAAAGCCAAGAGACTTGTGTGACTGAATAACAATGGCCTTGCCACTGGGAGTGAAGGTATGATTAATAAAAATAAGGTGAGTCAAAATACGCACACGATTTTCACAAAGTAAAACTTCCACACACAGGCCTGCTTGTCTGAGCCTCGTATATGGAATAGATGTGGAACAGGAAGCGTGTTTGCATTATTTAGTGAGACATTACAGGGACGATTTCTTCTCTAGTGCCTGGGTAAATGGAGAAAGAAAGAGATAGAGAGAGAGGGCAGGAGTAGAGAAAAAAGATAAACAGAGCGAGAGAGATAGACAGAGAGAGAGAGAGAGAGAGAGGGGAAAAGGCTGAGCTTTTCTCATTGCATAATCACCGTTCTTATGAATAAAACCACTTCCAATATTTGATGTGCTCCCACCACATTACAAATCAATTCACAAGCCAAAAGCAGCCTGTCAGAAACAATCTGGAGGAAAAAAACCCCCAAAAAACACACACACACACACACACACACTTAAGCCACCTCTCCGTAAACAAGACATTTTTAAGAAAAGATAAAATGCACAAATAATTGCTAGACTGCAATTGTGTCACTATGGAAAAAAAATATTAATAGCATTCATACAGAACAGGAGCGTGACACATCCAACAGCGTGATTCGTCTAAAGCTGAAACAACCATAAATCTCACTTTAAGGCCTATTAAAGATTGATAATGTCGTGACTCATTAATCTGACTTTCCCACATCAAATAGGCATTTGTGCATTCAAATATTAAATCCTGTTAAATATGGATAATTGAAATGTGCCACTGGGAAAGAGGAGTGAAATGGAGGCGGGAAAGCGTCTCCCTTTTAAGCGCCGTACTGTGGGACTTTTAAGTGCATTTCTGTGGGATGGGGTATGTGTGTGTGTGTGTGTGTGTGTGTGTTGGGGGAGGTATAAAATGGGCTACATGTCTTCATAATAGTGTCAAATCACCTCACAAAGAAATCTTACCAAAAAAACCCAAAAAAAACCCAAAAAAAACCACACACGTGTGTTATTAATTTGAACTTAAAACACAGAATGAATGAATCAGCCACAGTAACAATAATAAATTATGGACACATCAATGAAACTTGTATTATGTATCGATCCGATCCCATGCTCATTACTCATATATACACACACACGGCATGTAATGACAGAAATCTGGATGTATTTCATGATTAATGACCGCAATCAAAGCAAAGCAGGCTCCAAATGTCAAGAGATGCTACTACAGCATCTCCTTACAACACAATAGGGTTGTCACGATACCATAAACATACTGTACCTACGATACCTACGATACTATACAGGCTGAAGTATCACGATACCACGCAATATTGTGTTAATTCATAATTCAAATCTACGACATGAAACAAGTTCACAAAAATGCATAGATATAAACGAAAACGGACAAACCGGATTTTCCTCTCAATACTTTATTAATGAGAACGAAGAAGCAACTAATTCAGTGTGTCACATATTTCATCTATTGTTCCCTAGAGTGATGAACACCAAAAATAAATCAATAAATTGTAAAACTGGGAACGTGAGCTCACTTACTATCGAACATGGCTTAGAAAGTTTAGAATTTGCAAACAGCGGTTAGCATAACGCTAGCTCGCTTCGGCTAATTTTAGTATTTACACACAGCGGTTAGTGTAACCTTAGCTTGCTTACTAGCGAACAGGAAATCTTGAAAGATTAAGGTATAGAATTTAGGTTAGATGAAGTGTCGCTAACCTTTGTGTACTCTGCAAAAGCAGTGAGGCGTGTCGTTTTAGAGAAAATAGTATTAACTTCAGCACATACAACATTACTTAAGGTACTACCGTATTGACGATACTACCGTTTTTAAAAAAAATACAGTGACATCGGTAGTATTTTGAAGCTTTAGTAGCGCGATACTACCATAGTACCGGTATACCGTGCAACCATACAATACAATACAAGGAAAGAAAACATCTTATGGTGTTTAAAAAGCATCTTTAACAGAGCGTGTGAGCGCTATCAGTGAGCATGGTCATTAAAATGCTGGAATTATAGTGCAGAGAAACTGTAGCACATGAGAAACAGCACTTCACTGAGCGCTGAGACACAAGGACTTCCTTTACTATTCACTCAGAAGTCAAAGCGCAATTGTGGTCTTCTTCTTCTTCATATTTTGTCCAAGCATCACCGAATTTGGATGATATCACTGCGAGAAAAAAACCTGCTGATCATAATATTAATCAAATCATGATTCTTCTTTCTCTTCGTTCAGGTAAAGTGCCGAGTGTTCATGATGAAACAAATTTGTGATTTTCCAAACAGCAAGACATCCATTGAGTTTTAAACAAAAACTCTTCTTTTTTTTTTTTTCTCCCCACCTATAAATGTTGTCCAATCAACAGGATATTTGGATCACAGCATCATGAGGCTTGTGTCTCAGTTCTCAGACATGTGCGTAATGCACAAACGGATTTGACGGCTAAGTCACCAAACAGGAAGTGAGGGCACGCCAAATTTGTCAGATCTATTCAGCAACATGACCTAAAGTTAACAACCAAGACGTGAGTTTCTTTGCAACTTAGGAGAGCTACTGAAAACAGGAAACGAAGCAATAGCTCAGAAACGGATTGATGTTTTGCCTTCAAATTTAGTACATCTTCTTGGGAACAAGTGCTTATGGTTGGTTCCAATAGTTTCTACCATCACTAACAAGCGGGGCGCACGGTGGCTTAGTGGTTAGCACGTTCGCCTCACACCGCCAGGGTGGGAGTTTCCTCCCCCAGTCCAAAGACATGCATGGTAGGCTGATTGGCATGTCCAAACTGTCCGTAGTATATGAGTGGGTGTGTGAACGTGTGTGTGATTGTGTGCCCTGCGATGGATCGGCACCCTGTCCAGGGTGTACCCCACCTTGTGCCCCATGCTCCCTGGGATAGGCTCCAGGTTTCCCCGCGACCCTGAAAAGGATAAGCGGTATAGAAGATGGATGGACTAACAAGTGGGGCCTAAAAGTGTTTGGCCCCCTTAAATTGCTGGTTGCAACTTCATTTCATTTTGGTACAAGTATCGAAAAAAACGTTTTCTGGTACAGAAAACAATGGCATCGATGCAACTGTAGAAGCAACCTAGACGCAACCCTAAAATAAATAAATAAAATAAATATGTGCGTTTATACACACAATGTACAACATAAATGAACTCCACGCCATACTCCACAGTCAAACCCCTCCATATTTTCTAGTCTCCGAAGTATATATGTGCTGAAGTTGCATGCTGGAAACACTGAGCACGCGCTCTGTCAAAAACACTACAACATTTATACCAGGTAATGAAAACAAGACAAAGCAATGCCTTCTGAAATAATCATTTATTTTATAGGCATAGCATCAGCCATGCTTAAAGAAGCACTTTTTCAACTGTATGTGTGTGGGTGTGTGTTCTAGATGCTGGCATGGACCTTAATGAGGCTGTAACGCTGTGAAATATTATCTCTCCCCACACCAGCCGGACTGGACCAGCCGTGCACAATGTGGCCATAATGTGCCCGTTGCTTTTTATGAAAAATGCATGAGGCACCGGACCGCTGGAGCTGCAACACACCAATTAGTGTGTGTGTGCAGGCACTGGACAGGGCCGTGGGTGAATTCATAAAAGTGAAAGCAGAGCCATTATCACTGGCATGAGCGCTTACTCAAGAAGGATAAAATCCCACGACAAAATATTATAAATAAAACATCATAGCTACCCTGAGCTGCGCTGGACGAGTTCGATTGTGGCGTTCGACTGTACAAAACACTGCTACTTACAATGCGCAGTGCATTCACACGCTGCACAGAATTCTTCAGAGGTTTATATCTGATGGATAAGGCATAAAAACATGGCTGGTGTAGGCTTGTCGCGTAAGGAGGTTGCGAGTAAATGGATTATTTTCCTCTAAGAGTACAGTCCCAAAGTGTTATATACTGGATTTGATTTATTGGAAGTGGGAAGCTGGATCTCTATGTGATTTTCGATCTCTGTGTAAACGTGCTACAAATATGGGGGGGGGAAAACATACGCCACCGTGTTCTTTTGTAAGCAACATGTCAGCCAGTTAACTGTGATGAGTGATGGATAACTTTCTCCTCAAGAACAGCGATCTGTATCGTCAGTGTTATACATTTAACAAGTGAATGTGTGTGTGTGTGTGGATTGATTTAAAGCAAATACTCTTTTAAAGGTAAGAGGTGCTACTTAGTTTGTCGCTGATGCTGTACGCAGCCATGTTGATTCGACATCCCTTGCTGAAGTCGTAGGAACTCGAACCTTCTCGAGGAGGACGTTGCGTGAGCGTTTTTTTAATTAGGTTTTTCCTGGTCGGAGCCCGGGAATTTACGGGAAGTTACGACTTCTAGTTCAATGAGCTCTAGGACGATAGTTAATCTATTAACGAATGACATACTGAACTAACTTTTTAACCAGTTAGTTCCTGTTCTCACATGCATTTAAGCAACTATAAAACGTCGTTCCCCAACCAGTCTCCCTTTTTTTTCTTTCTTGAAAAAGTAAGTATATATATATATATATATATATTCCTATATATATACATTTTCCTAATAAACCATGCCCATCTCTGTCCTGAAGACTCTCATCGCTGGAAAACTTACTGACTGGTACAAACTGCTGACACTGGAGACTAGAGACAAACTTCACCTTGTGGAAATAATCGGATTTAAACATCTGTTTATTATTAGCTTTAGATCACGTGAAGCGTCTGCCATAAAAGTAATCCCTGTGATTTAGCCGTTACTATAGAAATGATAAAAACACGTGCATTAACATAAACCTGTGCTTTAAATTACAGCTAGAGCTACTCTCAAGGCTACTGATAGATAATTCGGGCCGATCGGAATTTAAAATCGAATCGTACTTTACATGCGTATGTAATTACACCTAAATATAAATACTGAACAAAACAGTTGAGATGGTAAGAGTTACATGTTTGTTAGAGAGAGACAAAAAAAAGAACAAAAGCCCACCAACAACCCGACACCACCAATATTCCTATTATCTATTATCATAAGAGAATGCTGACAAAATATCACCATCACTCCGACTGGAACAAATAAATTCAAATATTTCTCATTTCCTTGAGTATTCGCCTGCATTTGTAGGCTACGACGATACGTCCTGATGATTGCCTCTTCCCATTCTATGCATTTATAATGCGCTCTTGCAATAAACCCGTTCCCAGGCAAGTGTGTACACGTCCGCATAAAAGCAACTTTTGAGGAAACCTTGACAGGTGATTCGTTCTAAAGGGGCTTCTTCCTGCTTTACGGAAATTTTCTGTTTCCTGTCTCTTTCTGATCGTACTCTAGTCTCTGTTGACTGATGGATCGCAGTATCTCATTATTTCCATACGACGCCTGGGCGTACAAACACTTCAGGAGTTATAGCCTTTGCCCCTGGTCGGGAAACTTCACTTAAAAAAAAATATATATATATCCAGTTCTACCACAAACAGCCGGGATATGAGTATTTCAGCTTCGCCTGAAGTTATGAGGGAGTATGTAGGTAATAATAAAGAATTATAACACACTTGGAACTGGGCTGTGGATGGGAAATAACGATTGCTATATTGTAGAACCCAGAAACATCGCAGTTTAAAAACACAAATGCCAGAGGGTGTATCTGATACTAATGGACAATCATTTTTCACTTAAAGAATAATTTCAAATAAATAAATAAATAAATAAATAAATACTGTCTGCTTGTCAGTGGTATCTCACCGTACCGCTCCGAGTCTGCTAGAACATTCCGTTGTTACGTTTCTCATTATACTAAATGAATAAATACATAAATCGACACGAGTTAATTGTTATTGCCTTTTTATTACGTGCTTTTTCTTTCTTAAATTTTTTTTTTTCCCTCTCCAATATTTATTTATTTATTTATTAACTTGCTTACTTATCAATTTATTTCTGGTGTTTAGAGCATTTTAGAGCTTCTCGTGTGAAAATTTGAAATGTGAAGGGATACGTACGGTCAGATCATTATTCGCTCCTCCTCGGTCTCCGTACTTTTACCTGGCCACAATTCCTCGAAAATAAACCCTCTAGAGAGAATCGTACTCATTATGAAGTAAACAGAATGATTTATGCACACCCGCATCCTCCCTACTCTTCATTCGGGGTCAGTTCTGGGTTGTGGAGTGTTTTTCATTATTGTACTTGAGCAGTGTACTTTGCCCCAGGGATCAAGCGACCCTTACAGCCACGGACAATGACTTTTCCAGCCCTCCCCATTCCACAGAGTTTCCATTTGACGTATCTCCTGTAGTCCGGTGCTCAGGGCACCGAGGAACTCGTATAACTCACCTCATAAAGGCCTTCGACTGGCCACTCTGACTCACTATACTGACCGGCACTTCCAGGAGGTGGAAGAGAAGACTATTATTTTGCAAGAGGACCGTGACTGAGTTTCTTTTATAGGTGTGTTTGTAGGATGTGTCATCATTGCACGTCTGTTTATGCGAGGCTAAACTCTGTGTGAACCCTCGACCGACGGCCAGCGTTATTCAAACCGACGCAGGCACATTATATACTGTACATATAAACTCTACTTTCTCTGTCTCAGCTAAACCTCCGTGCGGTTTACAGCCACCACGACCAATTCATGCGGCGACCACAAATCAATGCAGCCAGATAATGAATTCGGCAGAACACACAGGTGTAGTATGCAGTCGACTGATACGCGGCTTTGCGCCAGGCAAAATAAACTGCTAAAATGCACGAAAACATGCGGAGGAGCTTAATCATGCAAATGAAGCCTGCTTTGCTCGCAATGCGTTTAGTGCAGAGGGATCCTTTTTTCCTTCATCGCAGTGCTTTTATTTTTCCTTTGGAGAGCTGCATTTGATTTGCATAAATTAATACACACCCTGGAACAGACTATAAAGAATAGATCGAATCCGAGTAGAGGATATGCAATGATAACGTAAGACATAAAAAGCGCAGCGCAAAATTAGTCTCTCGGGATATCTTGGAATAAAATGTTGTATTTAGGCGCACCTCTTCAAGCAGGTGGAAAAAAGGCCCTGGGGAATACGTGTCCACGCCTCAACGCCATCAGCAGGAATAATGCATACGATGAGTCAAGGACACGTTTCCGTAAGTGGAAAGGTCGAGAAACGGGACAGTATCTGAATACGGATCGTCTTCTGAATACAGTGAAGGGGGCGGAGTCAAACCTTCTACAACGGGGTGGCGAGATTAGACTCGATTATGTTATTTGGGCATTGGGGACGATACCCAATATATATCATGATATGTAGGCTTCCTAACAAGCTGCCAATGAAAGAATGGGAGTGTTGCTGTTAAAAATTAAGAATTAGTTTGATGCTTTTATTCGACAAGCTCAAAAATAAGTTAAGCTAATAATAATAATACGATGAAGAAGAAGAAGAAGAAGAAGAAGAAAAAAGAAGACTTTAGCATGACTGTTCATTTCATGCTTCTAGTTTTGTGGGTATCACTACACGGAAACGAGCTGTGTAGGGAACGCACTTGGCACCATACAGGCGATCAACATAAGCATCAGCTTTTCCGAAAATTTGTAAATTCTACAGAAAATTTTAGTTCGGTTTGGCTTACGCGAACATTTCCACACAGCTTTACTAAAAGATTGATAAACGAGGTCAAATGTCTTTACCTAACAATAGCTAATAATGGACTAAAGAAAGCCAATGTTATTGTTTGTTGTGGTCAGCGGGGGAAGGGAATAGTTTGCTTCACCGTTGGACAATGATGAAACTGACCTTGCTGTAGTAGGTGTTCTGTTATTATTCAAATGAGCTCATTTAAAGTCTTACCGGGGAGGTCACCCCTTAGCTACACCCATGCTGCTCAGGTTTCCATGACGGACTTTCTGCTCTAATCAACCTGCAGAGAGAGGGTGCTTTCAACGCCTCTGCTGCCCGACAGGCCGAGAACGAAGCAGGAAGGATTCACCTTACAGGCAACTACCTATGGGCTGCAGTCAACAGCCATTAATAATAGAAATCAGGCTGAACCATCATCCTGAACTGTACTCCTCTTTCGATCCACTTATAAAACTTGCAGAGGAGGACTGGGACACAGATATTGAATACTGCATCGTCTCTCAGCAGCGAGGCTCGGATCACTCGGGGATGGGGTTTTGTATCAATCACCTCGGTGTCGGGAAAATAAATAAATAAATAACGTTAAAAAATAAAATAAAAAATGCAGACCGTGCCCCAGTTTCCAGCATGAACTGATACGAAAGCCAACCGAAAGGTGCAAATCACTTATTTTTGTTTTAAAGTGAGCGTGAGAATCTCGGATTATCATCCGGGCTGTCTCGTCCTACACTTTATTACGAGTTGCTGAGATGGAGAGTGAAGTAGCAGAGCGCTAGGCTAGCATTAGTGCAAAAGCTTTCGTAACAGGTAGAGTGTTTGGTGTTTCAGCACTGACTGGAACAGACATCAAACGCTGCATTAAAACAGAGTCTTAGCAGCACAAGAGAGACTTCCGTGGCTTTTTGTGAGCCTTTCACACTGGGAGAGAAACCACCGAAAGAACAGATGCACATCAAAGCAAGATCTTGCTGTTTTAGTGAAATCAAACAAAATCGGGGAGAGTACTTCTCTAGAGGCAAGGCTTCACAAGTAAATAAAAGGATTTTTAATTCTTTAAAAAAAATAAAAAATAAAAAAAATAAAAATTCAACTTTCGTACGGTTTATCAATTAAACGTAAAGGATGCAAATTTATTTATTTATTTATTTATTTTTACGGGAAGAACGTTCCACTAGCTTCCATACGAATAATAAAGAGGTCAGACGTCATGCATCGGTTACGTATTCTCAGCTTTGAAACAGGAAACCATCAGGAAAGAACAGGCTTCCTCACGTGTTCCCAAATATTCTCCGGGCTAATCTATTACGATTCACAGAAGCATTCAGTCAATAAGCAAAAGCACTTTCATGCTTCTCTTAGCAATTACCATCACAATTAAAAATCAACAAAGCACAAAATAACGCAGCGCTGAAATAAGGAACGCTGTGGAAAATCTGTATTCGGAGGTGTGAAGGGCTAACGGGAAATTATGCAGTAAATTATATTACTTACTAAATATTATTTCATTTCATCAACTCAGACGCTGTAGGAACCACGACGGGAAATGATTATTTCGCCATAACATCATGTCAGCAATAGCATGAGACATTGCTCAAATCAGAAACGTTGTATTTGTTTTACAAAAGAAAAATGATTTGACTGTTTTCCATCTCACCGGTTCCTGATGTCAACTCAGGACTAGCTGTTAATTATGGGGTTGGAATTTTCTATTATTTTTATGGCTCCTGATTGTGATCTTTAGAAAAGGCACAAGGGATGTTCTCCATCACATAAACAGAGGGCATCTTACTTAATTACAAGCTTCTTTAAGGTAATTTCCAGGAGAGCTAAAAAGTTGCGTGCAACTTCGCTGAATCTCTTTCATAGTTGATGTATTAAATAAGACATTTTACTTTGAGTAGCTTAATGGAATCACGTAACAGTCCCTCCAGGATTGAGGGATTTTTGCGATCACAGAAACGAACGCAAATTCGAGCAAACTCCGTGGTATGATGGGAGGAGCTCGCAATTGTTCAAAACGACCACACGGGTTTGGACCGAGATGCGCCATGTGACGTCGTCACGACGATCATTCAGCCAAAGCCCTCATTGATTCACGTGCGTCGAACACGAGTACAGCTAAAAGGTCTCGTTTACCAAGAAACATCGCTGCAAACATCATTGCCATTGTAATCTGGCCAATTCAAGAAGTTTTCCACAAAAAAAAAAAAAGCACACAATAAACTCTGCTAGTTGAATCGCAAATTTAAACAACAACAACAACAACAACAACACAACAAATCAATCATTTTTGGCCACAAAAAAATAATAAGTGCAAAATACGGGTCAAAGACAAAGAGATTATTAAAAAAACAAAACAAAATGGTGTAATAATAATAGAATTAAAATAATAAATAAAAATCGTTGCCTTATATTTACATTTATATGTTGGTTTTAATATGACGTTTTATATTATGCTTTAAAACGACTACATCAACCTTAATATAAATAAAACCAAAAACGCTTTTAAATCTTATTCGTCTCTATTTCCATGCAAAATCCCCACAAAGCTAACAGCATCATTTTCACTGACTAAAGCACATTCTGTTCATTGTTTATCCCGGAATTCGTTCGAGAAAACATAAAGAGCGCTAATCATTTAAAGGCGGTGTTACAGAATATCTCCGCGGAACACAAAGGCGCCAATTAGTTCATATTGTCTGATGATTGCAGGCTTCCGTAACATCAGTGGGAAATTTGCATGGACATTAAGCGTATGAATTCTTTGTAGCGCCGACCGCTCGCAATAAAAACAAGTACGTGCGTATTGAGCATGTTTCTGAAGAAGTTTCACAGTGGATTTGGAGCCGTGGAATACCGATGGCTAAAACGCTGCTCTCGTCGTGACTACGTCGGGGCGAGAGTGACCCTCCGTCGCACACCCTCTCTGATCTACTCGCATCGTACTGTAGAAAAAAAAAAAAAAGGAGAATGCTGGGAAGAGAGTGAGGTGATGTTCAGACAAAGAGGCTTCTGTGTGGATCAGAGACGCTGGTATTCGTAAGGTAAAGGCACTTTCGTAGCCCTTGGAGTTCCACGTGTGCAATCGATTGGGAAAAGTGTAAAGTGAAAGAAATCGCATTTAAACAACTTTTCTGATTGTAGATGAGCAGTCGAGACATGTTTGGTTGATGCAGTATGCGTTTTATTTTTTGCACTGGCATGACAGTGTAGCGTAGCTAACAGACGTCTAGCTCACCAGTGATATCGCTTGGTTAGATAATCTCCTGGTATAAATGAGCCAGCAGGGATAATTCCCTCTCTCTCTCTCTCTCTCTCTCTCTCTCTCTCTCTCTCAAGGAAAAAACATTACATAAAAATAAGGCTCAATTTTTGGCATGCACCTAGTCTTATTTGCTGTTAACAAAAGGGCTTTATTCTTTGATGAACCGATGCTCATAAGTAAAAATACATACAGGATGAAACACTTGGTGAAACACCTCCTACGTTTAAAGTGCATTCGAGTCAGTTCAGTGACGCCCCCTTCTCTGAGGATTGAACGATGGAGGAGGTGCAAGTGAAATACAAGAGCAGGTGGAATGAATTAAACAGGAACTAAGTCGATACTTTTTTTTGATCGACGATTCGTCAAAATGCTTTTGGAGAAACTAGAAGAGGCAAACAGACGCGGCGAACGTCGTCCGATCCACGCACAAATTAAAGTAGGATACAGAGCTGTACGTTTTGTGTGGTCTCAAGTAGAGATGCACCGATGTATCGGCCGATAAAGTCTATTTCTCCCGCTAGCGACAGTTTAAAAACATCTGACGGTCAGGGCCGATTATATCCAAAAGTGGGCGGGAAAACACATCGATTTCGTGCTGTGTGTAAAGATGATGTCTCTCTCGTGTGGAATGACGACAAAACTGCAGTTTGTAATCTCTGTAATCTCTGCACTGATAAAATTTTACACCGGAAGTGAGCAGCAGTGAAGCGGGAGTTTCGGCGTCGAGACGATTTTTTTTTTTTTTTCCCCCGGCGCCGAATTAAAGCGCCAGTACACTGTTGAAAGATTCGAATGAAGATGAGTTGACAAAAACGTATATATTGCACACCACAATATATCTGTAGAGTAGTGTATTTCATATCCAGTTAATGTTAATATATATAAAAGTTGATATTATATATGACCAGTTTGATGTACAGTGATGAAGTAGAAATGCTCGTGTTTGTGGAGAGTGAATGTGAGACTAACAGGAGGTTTGTTTTTAGAATTCAGTCAATTTTAATATGAATTAATAACATTCAGTAAGATAAGAAATCTTACTTTAATCTTCAGAATTGAGTTCATGTGTACATGTTAATGTGAGTAATGTGTTTTGAGTTTATGAGACCAGGTACTGTGAAACAACTTGTTGAAATGGAGAGAATAAAGTTTTTATTTGCATTTCCTTCAGAATTGTGGAATTAACTATTACTCATTTAAAAGAAGGTTTAAAAGGCAGAACTATCGGTATCGGCCGATATCACTCTGAGTAATCGGTTATCGGTATCGGATGAGAAATTTAGTATCGGTACATCTCTACATCTAATCGGTTCATCTGCTGGTTACAGTGATAACGCAATGATACAAACCGTGCAAACATTCGACCACTCGTTCTCGAGATATCGCGCTACACGAGAATGTCGTAAGGACGAACGCAACCTGAAAAGACAATGGCACCAGCACCACCTAGTGGCAGAGGCAGAAAAACATGTTAGTCATGTTTACAGCTTACTGATATACAGATATTTAGATATATATAAAAGATACAGAAGAAAAAAAAAATTCACCCCTTTGTTTTCAAACAATTTCCATTCACACGAAGTGTTTTCGAAAAGATCTCCGTCCACGCGCAGTTCCGAGAACGATAAATGACAACGATTTACATGTGTGGTCTAACAACGAGGTGGAACTACTGCTTAATGTGTTAATTCACTGCGGTGAATTCAGGAGCAGTAGCGTGCACACATGCTAGCGCCTCCACACCATGGTGTAATAATAAAACAAAGCAACGCTACATTATAAACATGTTATCAAATAAGAAACTACAGACGAAACTACAGAGTCCTAACGCATTCGCGATACACCCGAAACCACAACGGAGGACGTACGCGCAAAAAATGGTGCGCCATTTTGTGACGTTTGAGCTTTCGAGATGTGTTTGGAATCTTTTCGGAAAGGCGAACCTGCTGTACGGTTCTATGCTAATCTATTCTAAACAGTTGCCTTTACTTTGTATGACAGAACACCGTTTCTTCTGGAGCAGACGATCATCGCCTGTCGTCGTGTACCGTAGCGATCATTATACGTCACAAGCTCGATCTGGCTTAAATAACCGAGATGATGTTTACATGACAAGCGTATTGATGGCGGCATGGAGGGAAGCAGACAGAAATCAAACTGAAAATGGCACAAAGTCAAAAGCTAGCAGCGTTGACAGCGACTTCGGGTGCACGTCTAAAAATAAATAAATAAATAAATACATAAAACATTCAAACGGTTGGCTTCTGCAGCGGAAAGCGGGGTTGTTCGTGTGTGCATATTAGTCAATCCCCGTGCGATGAAAAACACACTTCTGAGTCGTGACAATCATAAATCTGCTGTTCAAACACGAGGCAGGACGTGTCTCGGTTCATCAGCGTTTGCGTCACAAAGAAATCTAGATGGAGTCTCTTTCTTTCTGTCTCTCACCCGCCCAACCCCACCCTTCCCCCCCATTCCCTTGCTTTCATTCTTCATTCCCCAGTCTCAAACATATCTGTCGCTGTCAAACTGTCACAGCGAGCTCATAGCAGCATGGCAGACAAGAGCAGCGAGACAATGCCAGGGAAAATAAACATTTATCATTGCTAAAAAAGCACATTATTGTTTCAAGTGTGGCGAGGCAAGAAGGAACGCCACTGCGGGTTCAAAACGCATT
>JANDJT010000169.1:31669170-31674170 GCA_024331685.1 Stegophilus panzeri | reverse complement strand
TATCTGCTATAACGTAAGTGATGACAGTAACTAACTCACAGTCATTCCACAAAATGTAACTATAAATGGCTAGGAATATTCTTTAAAGGAGACCTATTTTGAGCCTTTTTACAAGCTGTAAAAGGAGTCTGAGTCGTCCGCACAATGTGTGTGTGTGAAGTTTCAGCTCAAAATACCCCACGGATCATTTATTATACCCTGGTGAAAATGCCCCTTTTTTGGGTGGAAGCAAAAACAGGCTGTTTCCGTGCATGTCTCTTTAAATGCAAATGAGCTGCTGCTCCACGCCCCCTTTCCGGAAGACCGGAAGAGGGGTGCGCCTTTACAGCTCGTGCTTCAGAGACTACGGCAACAGCGACAACAAGCTCGTTCACAAACTAGTGACGGGAAGTCCGGATCATTTTACTGACTCGGATCTTTGAATCTCGTTCAGCAAAACGAACGAATCTTTTTTCGAGTCATTTCAGCAGAATACAAGTAAAATGTTACGTGTTAAATTCCCCAACACATTTAGTACTTAATAAACTATAAAATAGGCTAATGCAGCCAAGGCCGAATTATGAGAAACAGAAATGATTAATTAATAGCGTAGTTGGGTTTTCAGGCTATGCCGTCTGTTAGTTCACCTCCCGATCTGAGCCGAGAATCAAGTTTTTAGCAAATCCTGCTTTGTATTGACCCTCGTTCACATAGCAGTCTGGTGTAAAATAATTCGCCCAAACATACACGAATTTAGGTATTTTGGGGGAACATTTCCTTCACAAATAAAACTTCTCCACTGCGTCTTCAGTGGCTCTGATGCCGGGGGTACACGAAGACTCATGTTCATTTTTACAGCAAACAACAGAACACTTAAAAAGCTTACGAAGCTGAGACATTCTTATCTCTGTAGCCGCAGTAGGGCAGTGTCCCTGGGCGGGGCTTGTTCCAACGTGACGTCACGTCTCATTTTGAGACACTGTTTATAATGTATTGGGAATATATTTAAAAAAAAAAAAAAAAAGGAGCGGGTGGATTTTTACCATCGTCGGGTGGTTGTGTACGCACTCTGCCGACACACATTTATGTTCAAACACCATTTAAAAGTGAATTTCGCATAATATGCCCTTTAATACTTTTTCCAAAAAACATTTGGGACCAAAATACCACCGAAACAAACTGCATACCTTTCCTTATTACATCTGGATTGGATGTTCAAGTATGCTATATTTGGCATGACGAACCTTCGTACCATTAAAAACACAGCTGTAAGATTGGGAAATCAGATGGGATCTCATTCTCTTGACAATCATTTGATTTCCTGTTCAATCACTTCAGCTTATTTCAATTAAGATGCTCTCCATCCAGTACGGAGGTCAAGAGAGCGTCAGGCCGGCTATTCCGGAAAACACTAAATTAACTCGCCGTAAATGAATCACCGCGTTCAGATCTTACGTTGATTTAGCCATTGTTTACAGCAGGAGATTGTTTAGAGGAGGAGATCGTTAGAGGTTAGAACGTTGTTGTTAAAATACTCGGAAATGGCTAGCGTAGCTTTTGGAGAGTGAGAAGGAGTGAAAAGTCAATGCGACAATTTAACCGAACAAAGCAGGTGAATATCCTAAACGTTGGGCCATGAGCTTACACGTCGAACCATCTCACAACAGTATTAATATCCGTCTACTTACACTAATCGGGAAGATCAAAGAGTATCCAAGAAGCTCGTTCTGGTGGAAAATGGGATTGGAGAGGCTTTGTCAAACACCAAACACACGCATGCATGTCCTCTTGTGTTGCTAACCCTTTCATCAGTGAAATTAACATCAATTTGAGGTAATGACGTTAACCCAGCCCTGCTCGTCCTCGTCGTCATTTAATAAAATAAATGAACTTCTAACCTTTGAAAATAACCATGAGGAAAAAACCCCATGAATCATGAATGACTGAGTGGCAAGGACACCGTGGGATTACGCGACAGTATATGCACAAAGTCTTAAAGGTATTTCTCCTCTCGACCTCTGGGCATGGAATGCAGCTGACGGACAGAAAATTTGTTTTGTTTTATTCCCGTCTCCTTTGTATAAATTCCACAGGCTGGCCACAACTCCTTATAGCTGTGTCGTAACGCAAAAGATATTTTAATTCCACAAAATTAATTGCAACTATAAATGGATAAAATATGGCATTAAGGTATGCTGTGTCATTTTTTAATAAATAAAAATAATCATCATGAGCAAATTGTCATGTCATAAGAGGATTAAAACACTACAGGAAGTTACTGGGGGGGGGGGAAAAAAAGAAATCAACTTTAGGATGTTACAGCAATTCTGCTTCCTAACACTACCTCGGCATTGGTTATTTTCGTATAAAAACACACCGCAAGACGTTTTATTCCTCACGTAATTTCGTTCATTTTAAACCGTTTAAACTATATCTCGGTTTCTCCATACACATCTCTGTTCTGTTTATGTGCAGGTCCTTTTACATCTCTACGTACGTCTTCAGTTCTCTCAGCCAACCAGTGGCGGTGCCCCGGTGGCGGGTTACTGATCGGAAGGTCGGGGGTTCAAGCCCCGGCGCTGCCAAGCTGCCACTGTTGGGCCCTTGAGCAAGGCTCTTAACCCTCTCTGCTCCTGGGGCGCTGTATCATGCCTGACCTTGTGCTCTGACCCTAACCTCCTGGCATGCTGGGGTATGTGAAGAAAAGAATTTCACTGTTCTTTGACCAATAAAGACTCATTATCATTATCAACCACATCCTTCTCTCTGTGTCTGGGTCTCACCGTCTCAGTCTGTGTCCTTTAACTGATCTTTCTGCATTTCTTTTTCTCCGTCTACTGGTATATAAGAACAACAGCTGTCTAGTCCTAACAGTTGTCCTCTCCGTTTCTTGCAGTGTCTCGCTTTTTATTTGTCATATTTGCGACGCTGTGGACAAGCCGCGGTCGCATTAGTGTCTCGGTGTCTCGGAATAAGAGGAAGCCCAGGATGCTGCAAATGATCGTGCTGTGCTGTATCGGCCTCCTCCGACTGCACGCGATAGAAATCTGCCTCTCGCCAGACGCATGGAGAGAAGGGAAGATTGAGGATGGCGCTTGCTGATGGATCGCGTTCGCTGCTATCGCATCACCTGCTCTGGAGTAAATTCGCTCTGCGGCCCTTCTGCGTTTACAGGAACGCCTACTTGCAAGTCGCAACCGCGTTCGCAAGTTACCAAGACTAGTACACCAGCATTGTAGTTTTTAATTCATCAAAAAAAAAAAAAAGAAAAAAAAAGTTTCGTTTCTTCAGTGGCTGTTTATATTATTTAAGCCATGTATTTGCGATCACAATCCCACGGAAAGTTTACACACGCTACACATTTTATACTCCGATGCTGTGCTTGCTCTGTGTTTTGGTGCTGAAATATGAAAAGCGTATTACATTTGTCATGTAGGAGATAGGCTTTGGGGAAAAAACAGATGTGATCTCATTCCCTTGGCAATCATAAGCTTGTTCAAATAAGATGCTCTCCATGCAGTCGGGAGGTCAAGAGAGAATCATGCCATATATTCCTGAAAACGTGTGCGACTTGCTTGCAGATCTGAACAGCTGCAATTAAATCATGGCGTTTCAGCTTCACGTTGATTTACTGATTGGTTAGAGGAGGAGACCGTCAGAGGCTGAAGTGTTAGAGTTGAAATACTCGAACGGGTAATGGAGCTCGATAATCTGACGATCTCGTGTAATTCAAATGGCTTTTAAATGCCTTATTTGAGGAGCAGAAAATGTAAAATCAGCTTCCTGTTGCGGGAAAAAAAATGGAAGCAGATAAAGAAAAGAAAAGAAAGGAAAGAAAACGTTCGGTTAGTACAGTAAGTGTGGCAGAAATGTTCACGTGAAGTAATGATTTGCATGCTAAGTGTACGTTAACAGCGTTAACGAATAATAGTCATGCGGAGTGAAAACGAGTAAGAAAAACAACAACAACAACAAAAAAAAAAAACAAACGTGGCAATTTAATGCGAGTTCTTTGAACAAAGAACTCTCGCGTATAAACAGCACCGACAAAGCATGTCAAAGTCATGAAAATAGGAAAGGCAAACTCCCCCAGAGGACACTGAATGACAAACTCATCACAAGTCAGCAACCGCTGCATATTCATTCAGCGCTGACATATACTGGGGCTCATTCATCAGCTGCTGCATAAAGTAACTCATTAAATTTTATGATGTTGCTATTGTGCTTCTTGCTTCAAGCCATGGCACAGAACTGTCTGCCAAGGAGCCCAAAAATCCTCATTTGAATGCAATCACGAGATTGAACTTCCTCCAAAATTAGTCCTTCATGTCAACTGCCAAATAAAAGGTGTGAGAGGATGTGACCCTGCTTTCATCTTCTCTTTTCATCGAGACTGTTGCTATACTGGCAGCTTGCTGGAAATTTTCTTTGTTCCTATAAAATATATTACAGATATTATATATATATATATATATATTTGTCCTGTCACGCCAAACTACAATCATGGCCGATGACTACAACTCCTAATGGAACGCACAGCCACATCATCTTCTCCTGAGATATATCACACACCTGTTCCGAATCACACTGACAATCACACCACAATATATAAGAGACCGCTCAGTTGATATTTTCCCTGTTGTTTACCAAGCTTTGATCTCACGTTGTTATCCTGGTTTTGATTTTGTTTCTAGTTTCTCGTTTTGTGCTTTGCCTTGCCTACTTCATGCCTGTTTGTGGATCGTCTGACCTTTGCCTGTCTTTGTTTATGCCTTTTGCCTTGCCCTTTGGATTAACTGTTCTTAATAAAACTCTAAACTTCATTTGCATCCGTCTCAGCCTCCATTATGTGACATACACACACACACACACAAACATTATATACATACACATACACACACACACGTATGTATATATACATACACATATATTCATCATTGACTGCGTTTACATGGACAGCAGTAATCTAATTATGGACCTTATTCTGAATAAGACAATATTCTGATTAAGGTGTTTACACG
>JANDJT010000169.1:31652011-31664511 GCA_024331685.1 Stegophilus panzeri | reverse complement strand
AGTGGAGTCAAACAAACGCCGAGACTGAGCAAATTTCACTCGGGTCTTATTGCCTAAGGTGGGTGTTACTGTAAAAATAAAGACTTTACCATCCAGTTTTCAGTCCTGTGATTAAACACCTCTATGAGATTGCAGTTTGCAGTTGATTAAACATTCAGTGTACTAAATGATCACAGAAAGATTCATGAACTATGAGAGTTCCAGATCGAAAAGTTAAAGGGAGGGGGGTGAATACTTACTTATGTAGTAATGTTATATTAAGTAAAACAGCCTCCTCACTTTTAATAATCCACTATCGTTCAGTCTCTGGATGTCCTGCCCGCCCCATAATGCACCACTAGGCACATAGAGTGTGTGTCCATGCTGCTTTGCTGTGAGTCGGAGTTCCTCATTTAGCTGAGAATCTGAGAGAGCTGAGGGACTTCCCACCTGTAGATAAAATAAAATAAAAAACCCAAATTCTGATTAAATGTACATCTCTCTGATTTAGTCATCATACCAAGAACAAAACGACATGACACCATTACCAGGAAGTGTGCATGTGATAAGAATCGCCCTCCAAAATCTTTCACTATCTGTGGATGACAGACCTCCACGATTACGTCAGCGTTTCTGGAAAACACGAGCACAGATGTCTGATACAAATGAGAAAGACTGGTCTATTCTCAGAACTAAGATGCAGTCTGAAAGCAAGACGGAGTATATTTATTCATTAATGTAGTGCGTGCGTACTTGTGCGTAAACTCCGAGAGCTCGGTCAGTACGAGATCGTTAGGGACTGAGCCACTGAGTTTGTCTGCATTTCTGTTCCAAACAAAAGCCAAACTGAGCCCAACTTCAAGACCTTCCTTCTGTATGCGATCCACCAGGAACTGACCTGTACGACACACAGCGGAGCGGAAGGATGATGTAATGAGTTCTTCTAACATTGCTCTGAAACTGTGGTAGTTACTTAAGAAACATGCTGCAGTTTTAATTAATTAATTAATTAATTAATTAATTAATTAATTAATTAAAAATATTTGAATCCATTCTGAGTTTCATGGGCCTTATTTTGTGTGGAGTTTCGCTCGCTGTGTCTGTGTGGGTTTCCTTCAGGTTCTCTGGTTTCCTCCTACGTCCCAAAAAGCAAAAAAGCTGGTAGGTGGATTGATGGATTTTAAATTGCATTTAGGTCTGAATGAAAGTGTGTGGATGGAGCCCTGGAATGGACTGGCATCCTATCTGGTGGTGTACAGACCACCATCCTGAAGTGGTTACTGAAGATGAATGAATGAGAGATTACGTAGTAATTTGTAGTGATTGCACATTGGTTCTTTAACGTGCTTTATCAGAAATAATTTGTTTTGACCTTCTAGACTGTATAAATAAAGCTAATAACTGCAAATACAGAATCAATTTAAAGCTGTTGAACTTGTGGTTTTAATGAAGAAAAATTGAATCAGGGGTGGGGTGGCTTAGTGGTTAGAACATTTGTCTCACACCTCCGGGATTGAGGGTTCAACTCCCGCTTCCACCCTTTGTGTGCAGAGGTTTCATGTTCTACTCCGGGTCCAAAGATATGCAGTGTAGGCTGATGGGCATTTCCAAATGGTCTATAGTGTGTGAATGTGTGTGTGATTGTGTCCTGTGATGGATTTGCACCCCGTACAGGGTATCCCCAAGTTCCCTGGGATAGGCTCCAGGCTCCCCCACGACCCTCTGTCGGATAAGCAGTACGGAAAACAGATGCATGGCTGGAATCGGGGGTACAAAAACTACTTCAAATATGATGTCATCTTGGAAATTTTGTAACAGTAATTAACGGTCGAAGCAATGTTTTCAGACAGATATGGCATCGTGTTCCAACTTCAGAACAAAAGGAATCACAAGAGTCGTGAAGATGCTGGCTAATACTAGCTAATTAGGTGAAAAAAAAGGCCAGATGGATTGGAATTGAAAATAATGAAGTTAAAACATGAGTAAATTCTCACTATGTCTAGTACACAAGTAGCGGGCTCAGAACGCAAGATTTAAACTGGATTGGTAATATCAGAGGCAGAGCTCGTAGAAGACGTAGTGTGTGCTTGAAAGATAATGCTGGCTAAGGGACAAAGTTTTACACCAAAATATTGCTTAAAAAGATATCTGAATATCTTAAAGCTCACAGAATTGTCAGATACATCCTCAACAGCTGATAAGAAGAGAATATCACTGCATCCAGCAGCTTTAAATGGTACTTTATGTTATTATTTTATGAGCTAGTGGTTCCAGAATTTTTCAGTCAAGCCCCCACTTTGTCAATCAAATAATAATAATAATAATAATAATAATAATAATAATTACAAATTTAAAAAATTATTTTAGGCCTAAGCCAACCGACCTCTCTCTCTCTCTATATATATGAATACTGCATATTTATTAATAATATTTAACAAAATAACTACTTAATTTATATTCCTAGAGTGGGGTTTATTTAACTTGTAACAAAGTCAGTGTTTGTTAACTCTTGTGTAATCATTATTATTATTATTATTATTATTATTATTATTATTACATTTCATTCCCTCTACATTTCATTCCATCTTACCTTTTGTTTTTTTCCTAGCTTTCAAGCTTTTCCCCCACTACAGTGCACTTTATGTCTCACGCTCTTAATTCTTCCATTACATCTTCCTGCACTTCCTCTGCTTTGGGAACCACTGAGCTAAGCAAACCTTCATATGTAATTTTCTATTTATACTGACTTTTTACAAATATAAGTCATGTGTAATGAGCTCTGGGGGTCCTGTATGTTGTACCAGATGGTTCTGACTCACCTAAATGTCCATATCCCACAATTCCGACTCTTACCGGTGGTGATCTGTCAGTCATGTCTGCAGAGACAAACGGATAATGGCATAATGCATACATTTCTGGTTTTGGCTCACATTGTAGTTCTGTCATCTTATATATATTATAGGAGTACAATGAAATTAGGTTTGCATCTCCTGTTGTTATAGGGAATATGTACACTCATTGTCCACTTTATTAGGAACACTGGTGCGCCTGCACATTCATGCATTTATCTTGTCAGGATCTCTGTGACTCTGATCGTTGCATGGATGTTGGTACCAGATGGACTGGTCTGAGTATTTCAGAAACTGCTGATCTCCTGGGATTTTCACACACAACAGTCTCTAGAGTTTACACAGAATGCTGCAAAAAAAACCAACAACAACAACAACCCCAAAATAACTCCGCCTATGGAGTTACCATAACTCCTCCTATGTTGCTCATTTCCTCATATCAGTGTCTCTGTAAAACTCACACTTACCTATACCCAAATAATCTCTACAAGTATTTCATAACGTTATCTTTCATTTCCTCACCTTTTCTCTACTTGTCTCGCTTTATCCGTTCTCCTCCGGAGCTCTTCCTGTGTCTGATCAGCACAGTGAAGTGTCTGAACCAGGAGGATTATGGGAGGTTGAAGTTCATTATAGCACATGTATGTTAATGATTGACTCGTACACCAGGGCAAGGAAACCCAATTTCAGTGATCTACCTGCTCCAGCTATTGTTCCCCCAAGATATCATGCTGGATTGACAGATGATCCCAGACAATCCTGTAGCCTGTGTATTACAGGATCATAAATCCATGGTGATACACACACACACACACACACACACACACACACACACAAGTATGTAAGAAAATTAAATTCCATGTGCATGCAAGCACACTGCACTTAGTTTTTTTCTTTAGTTCCCCCATCCTCAGGTCTTCACTTTCATAATATACACTGAAGGCACACTGGAAACAGCTGTATTCTTTACGCTGTTATCTCTAACTGACCTCAGTTCAGTGTTTAGCTAATCAGCTTCTAAGAGATTATATACAGCACCCTCCACTAATATTGGCACCCTTGGTAAATATGAGCAAAGAAGGCTGTGGAAAATTGTCTTTATTGTTTAACCTTTTGATCTTTTGTTAAAAAAAAAAAAATCACAAAAATATACTGCTCTCATTGATAAACAATTGCAAACACAACGCAGGTTTATATTTAAAAAAAAATCTTGGTTAAATGTGTGTGCCCAACAATTACACCCCATAAACATCTGCTTTTTTTTTTTTTTTTTTTTTTTTTTTTCCCTCTCCTTTGCTTTTTTTTAATTTATTGACTCGAGTTCCATTCAACCAGGGGCACAAACTATTAAAATCATACAATACGTCTCTGCTATTTGTGCATTTTAGTTTATTCGCTTATATAAAGCTTATTTTTTGTTTTAGTGCTGTGTAAAGGTAAATGAAACCTGTATGGTTTAAGACTCCAGTATGACCCCAGAGTTGATGATTTTCCTGAAACATCGTGTTTTATTCCTCTTACACCACAGCGGTATGCCAACAATTACACTTTTTTTTTGTAATTCATCAAAGCATGCCACATCATTTTTTTTTTACCCATTTATAGTTAAATTTTAATACTGTTGAATGTCTGCAAAGCAAGTGATCACTTGCGTTATAGCAGCTGTAAACAGTCTGTCCCTCTCCATCCTCTCTCTCTTTTTCTCTCTATTGAAGTTAATAAGACGAAAACTGCAGAAACGTAGTTACAATTTTCGCACTGATTGACTCCGGATAAACATCTCCTTAAAGAAAACGTCCCCATATCGATGATTGTGACTTTCTCTGATAAATCATGTTTTAAACCACGTATTTAGTTTCAGTCTTTATGTGAGCATCTGCCATACGAGTCACTCTGAACGAGCTGCACGGCCAGAAATGTACATCTTAGCAATTAAGAATATCTTGTCTGTACTTTTCTAACAATTTTTAAACTTGAAATTGTTCGTCCGATTGTCTGATCATTTTGATTATTTCTCACAAGAACATCTCAAGCTTGGAATTAGTACGGAATTAATCTACGTCTCGATTAGAATCTCATAACGAGAAATATTTGATAACTTTTCCTTTTGTCACGATATCTTCTCTTACTAGAGTGTTACTACTCTGTAGTCTAGTGTTAGATTACTGCAACTTGTCTCAAATAGTGTTTAAATTTTTTTTCCCTTAAGTAGTTTTGTCTAAATATTGAAGAATGAATCAAATTTTGAGAGCCCGCTCATGATGACCTTCACCGTGCCATGTGACTGCAGAAAAAGACCTGCGAACAGCACGTCCTGGTCATGTGGCAGGTGTGTCTCTACCAGCACCCTAGTTCAGTAGTCAGGGCGCTGATCAGGAAGTCGGCCATTTTAAGGGCTGTATCAATCGCGAAATCCTTCCAGTGCACCGAAACGTTCGCTCCCTAAAAAAATCCCACAATGCACCGTAAAAACCAGAGCACATCGATGTTCATGATGTTCCCTTACTGGAAATGATGTCATGTTTTCTGAAGCCTCTCAGCTCGAAACAAAATGTGGGACGAACTCTCAGCGAATTCCATCTACAAATGTAAGAGCTTGTTGTTGTAGCTCTTAAATAATTACGTAAGCTGGCGGTTTTTAACTTCATTCCACCTTCTATATATGGTTTGTTTGAGTCTAAAGACTTTTAAGTGTGTAATGATATATTTTTTTTTAATCCACTAGCTTGCCTGTGATCCTGCTTGACATATTATGACAGCAATGTGTGATTAAGCTAACAAATTTATATAATATATAAAACTTAAATATTTGTGAGCTTTTAATTTTAGGTAATGTCTTACAACGCGAGTACACACAGTCATGTCGCCGGAAACTGAGTGTCCCAAAGTGTAGTGAGCCAGGGTCCTTACCAGTTCCCCAACTCATGTACACGATATACTGATTCATGACCTTCTGAACCAGGGAGCTGATCGAGACACACCCAGCGTTAAAGCCCCTTTTTCCAGTTACATAGGAAAAATCGTAGTTTTGTACTATTGACTATCGACAAATTGGAGATAAATGAATTGTTGCCGTATGGCAACACCGTGCAGAAAAGGGTTAGTTTCAGTGGAAAGTGTGTGAACGATCCTTCAAGAGAAAAACTTTATACTCCACTTGTGAATTTATTAAAGTATTTTAATATAGTACAAGAAAGTGTTGTTTTTTTAAAAAAAAAAACAAAAAAAAAAAACAGTGCAGCATGTTAAACGCCAGCCTGTAAACTATACAGGATATAAATACGGCCTATTAGCACGTCCACACCGTGTTAGAATTACAGTAATGTCAGAAATCTCCGTTTGGAGAGCCAACAAACCTTAACGCCTTAATCCCTTTAGAGCTTTTTAGCCTGTATCATTTAGATCTGTCTTAAAAACCAAATATAAAAATGCTAAAATACGGTTTAATTAGCATAACCTCTAACAGTCACGTTTTTCAGTGTATCCGTTACTCATTTTTCGTAATCGTTAACGTAATTCTGACATTACGTGAATATGCTATAGGCTAACTCACCACCAGCCCTTTCATTTTCTCTATTAATGTATCAACTGTTAAAAGGGAATGTGTATAAATATATAAAAATTAGTGGTTAAAAGGAAGCATTAATTAGCACGTACACACTAAAGTATAAATGTTTCAGATCAAAATCATCAATGCTAGTCTTTTCAAAAGGAGCACTAATAATTTAGATTAATAATAATAATAATATTAAAAAAAAAAAAAAAAAAATAAGCTAGAAATGACATATTAACTGCACGGCTCTGTCTCAAATCACACACTATGCACTATAATCTTACACTTGACTCTCTAGCACCTGTGTGTGCGTGTAGTTGAATTGAATACGCTAACGTTTAGTGTTAAACAGAAATGACTGGTCGATATGTTACCTCACATCACGGAGCAGAACAGAACAGAAGAAAACAACTTCCACAGGAACCATTTTGTAACACAAAATGGCCGCCGTAAAGAGTTTTAGTGTGTCAGCCATTTTGAAAAACTGCAGCTACATATAGAGCACGTCTTCATTTCATTTCTCTGTCGTTTTTAGACATTAGCTGAACATTACTGTGTTAAAGTGTTCCCCAAAGTGAAGAGACAGTGTGTGTGTGTGTGTGTGTGTGTGTGTGTGTACTTTTCCCTGCAGTGTGCTTTACAACAAACATCAGAAATCCAATGTTATGCTAGGCTAGTTCATAAAAACACTAATACACATCATAAGAGAGGATTTTCATACAAAAATGGAGCTCAAACAGGCTGAGGAGGATTTAAAATAAATAAATACAGTATCTTCCGGATTACAAATCCACCCTAAATTCAGTTTGTCTAAAAAAAATAAAAAATAATAATCAATATACGTCATTTTGTTGTGTAAATCATATAAAGTAGTGTTAACTAGCTAGCACACACCAAAATACTTAAGTTAGACCTCTGTTATTTCAAACGTAATTATGTAAAAACACTATCCCTTGTAAGAAATTACAAAATTTTAAAACGTTAGCCTCCTCAGCAACACTTAGCCATCTTAGCTAACATTACCTCGCTAACTAAACACCTTTAACGCTGCAGCTTCCTCGTTTCTGGCTTCTGTTTGTTCCATGCCTGCGGCTACAATGATGCTAATTTACGTAATGCTAATTTAAGGGGTTTTATATTAGGGTCAATCCAACATCAGTGTTAATTTAGCACACGAAACAGCAAATTACCGTAAATATACAAAACAAATGAGCGTATTACTATTAAACAAAAGCAGAAATTACAACAATTCCTGCTGGGGGGGACACGTCTTATAGTCCAGAAAAGAGAGCAGTTAGCCAGTGCGCTGCTTAATATCATGGGTTCTAGTGGATTAGTGTGAGCATTAGCTCTCGTGATCTTCCCTACTTTCTAAAGACACATGTCTTGTTTTGAAATTATCAAACTAGCCTGGCTTTTTCCATCCTAGCATTCACGTCTCTGCTCATAACGACGTTATCCGCGCCAGAGATTAAAGTGGAAGTGTTTCAGTGCGGTGAAGGGAAGCGCGAGATTGTCACTCGGTGAAGTTTTTAGCCCCGCTCTACAGAAATATAAAACCTGATTCTGAATGCGAAGATTGCTGTGATCAGGCAGCAAGGCGCTGGGTTGCCAGATCCTCTGCCTCCTCCTGGTTCTCGCCGAGTTCGCTGAGGGTTTTAAGGAAGCGGGTCCACTCGTCCTGCCGCGGCACGGCGATCTGCTGCAGGAGGAAATCAGTTCAGTTAATATTATTAATACATCGACAATAAATTCGAGGACATCGGGAAACATCGAGGGTTTAAGCAACCTCGATTTCTTTTTTCACACCATAACAGAGTGTCAAAACTGTGATCGGGAAATAGCAAAATAATAACTGCTTGTTTTGTATTAAACTTTCATTTTACACAAAAAAGTAGCTTGACGTCTCAGATGGCTCTGATCCAGAACTGTTCTGGGTTTTTTCCACCGTGTTCCACCAAAACACTGATTTGGATGAAGCATCAAAATGCTGCTGGTCCGGAACTAAAAACTGATGACATCACCACTTTACAATTTGCTCTTTTACTATGAATCTCACAAAAATTTCTAATAAGCTTTACGTTCTACCCTATGTAGTGAGCGACTGGGAATTTGGACCTATACCATATATGCTTATATATATTTAAATGCATCGCGTAAATATTCCTTAAATGTCTGTGTAAAATAACAGGAACGGTTTATTTTAAATAGCGTTTAGTTTTAGACCCGGCCTGTGAAATCTACAATAAGGTTTGAGCAGCTAAGTGTGTGTGTGTGTGTGTGTGTGTGTGTGTGTGTGTGTGTGTGTGTCTCACCTCTCCTACGTCGTAGATGTGTACACGACCCTCAGAATCACCGACGGCAACCTCTCTGCCGGAACTGGCCCAGCGCACGCGGTTTAGCGCCGGGTTCCCCTCTATCGTCACTGAAGCCGAGGGAACCTGACAGAACACACACACACACACACACACACAATACAAAACCTGATACTTAAGAACTACACGTGTGTGTGTGTGGTCATGGTTTTCTATATCTTGGTGGTGTTTTTATACCAAGGCTAGGAATATCTGACAGTTTTGACCTTGTGGAGACATTTGGCTGGTCCCCATGAGGACAAAAACGGTAACTTTTATTGATTTTTTTTTTTCAGTGGAAGGTCCTCAGAAGTGTGTGTGTGTGTGTGTGTGTGTGTGTGTGTGTGTACCTCAGTCTCGTTGTTGAGATTCCACAAGTCAAGGTGTCCGACTCCATCGACGCAGGCAAACAGCGCAGGGTGAGCAGGAGACCACATGACGTCATACACGTAGTCTGAGTTATCCTCGAACGAGTACAGCGGCTTAGTGTTCTACAAAGACACACAGACCCAGAGACAAGGAGACATCCTTTTAAAGCACAGTGAAACAGACCACACCTGTTTGCTGAGTGTGTGTGTGTGTGTGTGTGTTACCCTGGTGCTCCACAGCTTGACGGTCCAGTCGAAGGATGATGTCACAAACAGGTGAGAGAAATCGACAGGTCCGGTGGCTGTGTGACAGTCGAGCCCCGTAACTGGACCATGATGACCCTCGAACATCTCGCTGATCCCTGCTTTACTACACACACACACACACACACACTATTACATTTCATAATCCGACATTTTAATCTCCAGGGCTGGATTAAGTCTTTACACTGTTTATGAATTTAACACTTTAAGATTTATTAGTCGTTACTCTGTTATTACACAGTAATTACACTGTAATAACTGTTAGTGTGATCATTACAGGTATTTAATATATACCGTGGTGCAAATTGGCATCACGGTCCAGCTTGTGTCAGACTCAGACACACACACACACACACACACACACACACCTGCCGTGTCTGCATGCGGTATAGACGGTGCCGTCCTCACTGCCCACCACGAAGTTATTAACATCACCCAGAGGAAACGCCATGGATGTCACCGCCACTGGTTTAGACTGCTTAAACACCAGCTCCAGACTGTCCTGCACACACACACACACACACTTTAATAATACTAATACTTTCAATACTTTAATAATAATAATAATAATTTATAGTGCTTATAAATGCATATCGTAGATGTAGGCTTTGTTCATGCGTATTCTATCTGTGTGTGTGTGTGTGTTACATGAGGTGTGGAGAGCATGTCTAGGCTCCAGGAGCACATTTTGCCGTCAGTAGAGATGCTGATGAGGTTGTGAGCGTTCTGAGTCCCGACTACACTCACACAGTACACCGGGTGCTGTAGGGAGAAGGAGAAGGAGAGGTGTGAAGTTCATCTAATTTGAATGCTAGATGATGATGATGATGTTGAAGATGGAAGAGTGAGAATAGAGTAGCGAGTACCGTGTGTGCAGAGGCAGAGAGAGGTGTCCTCTGTACGGGTGTCCGCTTGTTACTACGATTGTCCCACAGGACGATCTGTCCCGAGTACGTCCCACCCACGACCAGGTTCGGATGAAACTGTGCGAAAGCTGCTGACATCACCGCCGACTGAGAGAGAGAGAGAGAAAGGGAGGGAGAAAGATTTGGAATAGAAAAGAATAGAATAGAATAGATTGTTTTGAATAGAGGCTTAAAAGAATACAATAGGACAAAATAGAATTAGAATAAAAATATTTTTGAATGAAATAGAATTGATTCCATTTTTAATAGAATAATGAAATAGAACAGAATAGAATTAGAATGCAGTTAGAATATTTTTAATAGAAAAGAATACAGTTCATTTCTAATTGCCGTTTTAAAGAATAGGATAGAACAAGAATAGAATTAGAATACAATTATTTTGATGGAAGATAAATGAAATAGAGCAGAAGCAAGAGAGAGAGAGAGAGATTTGGAATGGAAAATAATAGAATAGATTGTTTTGAATAGAGGCTTAAAAGAATACAATAGGACAAAATAGAATTGAATCAAATAGAACAGATTCCATTTTTTTAAACAGAAGAATAGAATAGAACAGAATAGAATTAGAATGCAGTTAGAATTATTTTTTTCACAAGAACGCAATATATTTTTAATGGGCGTTTTAAAGAATAGAACCGAACAGAATAGAATACAATTGTTTTGATGGAATTAAATAGAGTAATATAGAATTAGAATACAATTACAATAAAAGAGCTTTAATAGAATTTAGACGTCTTTTAATAGAAGAACGCAAACTGATGTTTAAAAGAATATAACAGAACAGATACAATACAACTTTTACAGAAAAGATTTTTAAGAGGATTGAAAGAATAGAACTAGAATAGAATTAGAATACGATTTTAAATAAAGTAGTTTGAATCGAATATTTTTTTTAACAGAGGTTTAAAAGAATAGAACAGGACAAAACAGAATTAGAGTAAATTATTTTTGAATAAAATAGAATAGTTTTTTTTTTTAAGTAGAAACTTAAAAGAATGTAACATGGAAGTACAACACAGTAGAATAAAACCATAGAATTAGAAGTAGAATAAAATTGTTTTCATAGATTAATAGAAGAGTATTGAATTAGAATACAATTCAGATGAAAGAGTTTTACTGGAACATGAATGAAATAATAAATAATAAACAGTTGAAATCAAGAGACTTAAACAGAACAGAGTAGAATTAATTAGTCATAGAGTAGAGCTCTGAATAGAACTAGAATAGAATTTGAATACAGTTGTGAAGTACAGAATGAAGTAGTTTCAATAGAGGTTTAATGGAATAGAAGTTTCATAAAATAGAACAGAATAGAATAGAATATGGAGTAGTAGTAACAGTAGTGTGATCACAGTAGTGGAGGTGGTAAGTGATGACGTCTCACACACACACACACACACACACACACACACACACACACACACACACCTGACAGTGGAAGACGTACTCCGCTGTTGTTTTCTTGTACTTCATATTCCACACCAGCGCCACACCGTCCGGCTCATGAGGAGCTTCTTCATTACTGCTGTAGGACGCCACCAACAATTCTGGGTACTGAGAGAGCGACAGAGAGAGTGAGAGAGAGTGAGAGAGAGTGAGAGAGAATCAGAGACAGAGAGTGAGAGAGAATGAGAGACAGAGAGTGAGAGCGTGAGAGTGCGAGACAGAGAGAGTGAGAGTGCGAGACAGAGAGAGTGAGTGAGAGAGAGAGTGAAAGAGCGAGAGAGAGAGTGAGAGAGAATCAGAGACAGAGAGTGAGAGAGAATGAGAGACAGAGAGAGTGAGAGAGAGTGAGAGTGTGAGACAGAGAGAATGAGAGTGAGAGAGAGTGAGAGTGCGAGACAGAGAGAGTGAGAGAGAATGAGAGAGAATGAGAGACAGAGAGAGTGAGAGAGTGTGAGAGAGAGAGAGAGAGAATGAGAGAGAGTGAGAGTGAGAGAGAGTGAGAGTGCAAGACAGAGAGAGTGAGAGAGAGAGTGAGAGAGAATGAGAGACAGAGACAGAGAGAGTGAGAGAATGAGAGACAGAGTGAGAGTGCAAGACAGAGAGAGTGAGAGAGAGTGAGTGTGCGAGACAGAGAGAGAGAGTGAGAGAGAATGAGAGACAGAGAGTGAGAGAGAGTGAGAGTGCGAGACAGAGAGAATGAGAGTGAGAGAGAGTGAGAGTGCGAGACAGAGAGAGTGAGAGAGAATGAGAGAGAATGAGAG
>JANDJT010000169.1:31630768-31651911 GCA_024331685.1 Stegophilus panzeri | reverse complement strand
ACAGAGACAGAGAGAGTGAGAGAGAGTGTGAGAGAGAGAGAGAGAGTGAAAGAGCGAGAGAGAGTGAGAGAATGAGAGACAGAGACAGAGAGAGTGAGAGAGAATGAGAGACAGAGACAGAGAGAGAGAGAGTGCGGGACAGAGAGAGTGAGAGTGCGAGACAGAGAGAGTGAGTGAGAGAGAGAGTGAAAGAGCGAGTAAGAGAGAATCAGAGACAGAGAGTGAGAGAGAATGAGAGACAGAGACAGAGAGAGTGAGAGAGAATGAGAGACAAAGTGAGAGTGCGAGACAGAGAGAGTGAGAGAGAGAGAGTGAAAGAGTGAGACAGAGAGTGAGAGAGAATGAGAGACAGAGAGAGTGAGAGTGCGAGACAGAGAGAGTGAGTGAGAGAGAGAGTGAAAGAGCGAGAGAGAGAGTGAGAGAGAATGAGAGACAGAGACAGAGAGAGTGAGAGAGAATGAGAGACAGAGTGAGAGTGCGAGACAGAGAGTGAGAGTGCGAGACAGAGAGAGTGAGTGAGAGAGAGAGTCAGAGAGTGAGAGAGAATGAGAGACAGAGACAGAGAGAGTGAGAGAGAATGAGAGACAGAGAGAGTGAGAGTGCGAGACAGAGAGAGTGAGAGAGAGTGAGAGTGCGAGACAGAGAGAGTGAGAGAGAGAGTGAAAGAGCGAGACAGAGAGTGAGAGAGAATGAGAGACAGAGAGAGTGAGAGAGAGTGCGAGACAGAGAGAGTGAGAGAGAGAGTGAAAGAGCGAGACAGAGAGTGAGAGAGAATGAGAGACAGAGACAGAGAGAGTGAGAGAGAATGAGAGACAGAGACAGAGAGAGTGAGAGAGAATGAGAGACAGAGAGAGTGAGAGAGAATGAGAAACAGAGAGAGTGAGAGAGAGTGAGCGTGTGAGACAGAGAGAGTGAGAGAGAGAGTGAAAGAGCGAGACAGAGACAGAGAGAGTGAGAGAGAATGAGAGACAGAGAGAGTGAGAGAGAGTGAGAGTGTGAGACAGAGAGAGTGAGAGAGAGTGAGAATGAGAGACAGAGAGAGTGAGAGAGAGTGAGAGTGTGAGACAGAGAGAGTGAGAGAGAGAGTGAAAGAGCGAGAGAGATTGATTGATGAAATAATGAATGAATGACGGAGGTGTGTGTGAGTGTGTGATCAGTGAACAGACCTGAGGTGACCAGTCCAGACATGTGACCACTCTGTGTTTGGACCAGCGCTCGTCTGTAAACTGCCTGTTCAGAGACAGCTTGGTCCCAGCCTGGGTCTCTCTGCAACACACACACACACACACACACACACACACACACACACACATACATTGATACACAAGCACATGTCCTACACAGGTGAGTTCACTATCAACAACAGTCCAATCACAGCTTGGCAACAGTTCCTAGACAGAAGACCTACATCAAGTGTGTGAAAATGTAATTTACTGTACATTAGTCAGCTCTTTTACTCCGTCTCATGGCTAGGTAAGAAATAATCCGCTTGGGCTTGAGCTGTCGTAGGACAGTAATCCACAACGCTGCAGCCTGATGAGTTACTGTTACCACCTTGGAGTTGATTATTAACAGAATGTCTTTCATTCATCTTATACCACAGTAATTTGCCGACGATTTCACTTTTGTCGTTTATTAATTGTAGTGGAACGTCAACAAAAACAAGTTAGTTCCTGTTATCGCGTACGTTATAACAGCTATAAATAGTTGTTCTCTTCCCGGCCTGTCTTTTTCTATTATCAGACACTATTGCTCTGACCAATCAGAATCGAGAACTCGACATCACTAACGTATTCGTAATATGAGACCATGAGTCATCAGCTGTTTATGGAAACTTCACATTTTTAATAAAATTTAAACTCAATCGCTTTACTATTTAACTATCACAATACGTTCTGCAGTAGCAGTCACGCGGTTAGATATTAAAATCAGTACGTTTACATGGACCGCAGTAATCTAATTATTGACCTTATTCTGAATAAGACGTACAATATTGTGATTAAGGTGTTTACATGAGTCGCTTTTAGAATACTCCTTTCATGTTCCCGTTTTACATGTTATAGAACGTAGATCGGTTAACGTCACACGTCATCACGTCCCCACAACACGGTACCGTATGCAGTTTTGGGTGTTTCATTTTTAATTTTACGAACGCTTCAAGTGCAGTTAATTATTTGTCATGCTATACGGGCAAATAGACGACCGCTTGAAGCCGTGGGCTGCGTCCCAAACCGCGTACTTACCTACTATATAGTAGCTGAGATGCATGTATTTCACCTACTATACACTGTAGCAGGTAAGTACCCGGTTCGGACGCAGCCGTGCTCTCTTGTTTGTCGTGAAACAGTTGAGCGCTGCCGTGTGTGTACGTGTCCTGTCGCACGACGCGGTTAAAACAGGAATACTCCACACGTCTTAATTCCATTCGTGTTTACTTCGAGTATGACTTTAGTCGGAATAAGGTCATCGATAATCGCTGTTTACATGCTAGTTTCTTAATCAGAGTATCGTCTTAATCGGGTTAATATCGGATTATTGTTGTCCATGTAAACGTACTGATTAATAAGTTTGAGGCTGGTTAGGGATTGGGATAGTAGCCATCTAAAACGTAACTCTTTTTTTCCCACCATCCATGTTGGCCCTTGTTGCTTGTGGGTGTGCACCGTGTGGAGTTTAACTTGTGCTGAGAAACAGTAGTACCTATATGTAGCTTCTAAAGCTAATAATGCACATAATTCCTAATAGCTTTGTTGGCAGATTAGCAAAACAAGCTTTACTATACTAACTTCGTACATTTACTGAAGGCACGATCCATCTCAGTTCCTTCCTCCCAAGCTTTACGTATCCACATAACGTCTTTATACACATTCTGCGAGAGTTCGAGGTATATGAAAAGATAAGATGAAACCATGTTCAAACCATGTCAAACAGTAAAAAATAAAAAAATAAAAAAGCTGTGAGTGGGGAACCGAAGAAACGTCGCACCACGTACACCATAGGGTTGGTCTGAGGAATCATTTTAGCCAATCGTTTGGATTTGCTTTATCATCATACCTGATTTGAATAGAATTCAGTCTCGATTCAGACGTTGTTTTGTCGCTGAAATCGTTGCCGTATGTATCTACGTGCAATATGCTTGCCTGTCACTTGCTAGTGTGAGTGTAGAGTAGACCATATGCAGCGAAAAGTTGTGATACTACTTTTGAGGAATGTCTGAAAAGCTAAAGATTGGAGGCTAGGGAGAGAAAGCAGCTGTCATGCTGCATGAGACTACCAATCAGTTGATTAAGGCGAGAAAAAGGGCCCAGCCATTTGCCTGTCAGCTTAGTCACTCACACTGTCATGGCAGGTAGAGACGCAGCCTCGGGAAGCTGGAAGATTCCGCCTCGGCTATCTGATGACTCCCGACTTCTCGAGTCTAATCAAAGCGAGACTGTCACTCGAATTACTCCTTCATTGACTGTCATTCCTCTTTAATTGCGTGGCTAATCAAAACAAACTGCCGTCGGCGGCCAGATCGCTCGGGCTGCTCTCTGATGGATGAGCCAGATCATCAGCGGCATCGTGGTGATGGGTGACGTCGAGCATTTATCATCATTATCTGGCCCACGTGCAAGCAAACACATCCGTTTAGGAGACTTCCTGTACTTACCCTGCTCAAAGCAAAAAAAAAAAAAAAAAAGAAAGGGAATCTGTTTCCGTCCCAATTTGTGGAACACGACGACACAGCCAGTCCTCTTTTTTTTTTCCACCCTTTGATAAATGAAACTGTTCCCAGGATTCAGTTCATGCCCAATATTCTCACACTGTTCTTTAAATTTACAAACTAAAGGAGATAAATTGTCACATAATTAGCTCGGCTTGCTCAATCACGGAAACGCCTTTGCCTGAAATTGAATTTGTCTCTGAAAAACATACGAGGGTATTATTGATTCTGACGCCATCGACTTGCTATTCAGAACGAATGCTCCTTTATTCAAACCTCTCGAAATGCCATCTTTTGGAGAAATCAGCAGAGAGTTCTTTGTCAACATACACCCGTCCTCTCCACTTGATATCTCCTTTCGGTTTAAACAAGCAATATTTGCAATGTCTTAACCAACAACCGAAGCACCTCGAGGGCCGAGCATTGTTCAAGTCAGAGCACGGAGTGCTGTGCAAATCTTGTTCAGCTCAGAACAACTGTAGCATATTTATTTTGATTAGGTTTATATAATGTATTAAATCTGTATTACAAAGGACATAAAAATTTTTTTTTAAAAAAGTTAAAATCGCTCAGAATTAAGCCGGTCTTAAAAAAAAAAAAAAGGGGGTCATAGAATTTAGCTGGGAATAGATATAGATTTTTCCCATGTAATCCTCATGCACAGAAATAAAACACTCTGGGGAATGACTCTTCAGAGACACCATGCCATCAAGAATATCAGGAAGTGAAATGCCTGTCTATGGCGGCCCGGCTCAGCGCTTCACCACTCTCCTGACGGATTATCTGCTGCAGCTCCTGAAGAATCGCTCAATCAATCAATGTCCAGCCCGACAGGCCTCGCGAACGGCCCCGCCCGAATAAATTGAGGTTATCCCGGCCCTCCCGGAGCGCCCGAGCGACCATAATGGCCCCGAAAAGGGCATCTTGGAGAAGAAAGAAAGAAAGAGAAAAAAAAAAAAGAAAAGCACACCATGATGCCTTTTGGCAGGAAACATCTCAAACCGACTTCCTGCTAGGCCTCAAGTGAGCATTCAGGCCTTCAAGAATTAAACGGACAAGAATAAGTGCTGAGGAAACTACAGACCGACGACATTATGTGCATTTTGAGCAAAGGGTTCGTATGAATTCAATCCAATCTCAGTTTTCTGAATGTTCTGTTTAAATGCAAGGAATGACCTTTGCTCTCAGTGTTACCACTTCGACGAAAAGCGCCTGCCTTCTCTGGTTAGAACAAGTTCTTAATATTAGCTCAGTGTGCTATTCCAAGGTCTCATACCAAGTTGTAAGGAAGTCAGACCCAATTAATCGTACCTCAAATGCCCATGTTAAACAAACAACAGTGGAAATATGTCTGCTGCATCATTCTGCTTCGAAATAGTACTTGGAACACAGACCTAAACATTACTAAACATCTGAGAAGATGGACAGGGATTGGGATGACTTTCAATTATAACCAATGTTTATATATATATATACATACATGTTTACTCTTCTTAACACCTTATTAAAGGATTAGCCTCCTAGTCTGTATAGAAATGAAATTCAAATCGAGCTCAATGAGTTTATAACTGATAGTTAGCTTGTAGATAAAACGTTTAGAACTACTTCGACAACACGTAGCGGTGCATCAACATTTCAGAAATGAATTTAAATGAAGAGCGATGCCAAATTTTCAAACGTTATGAACGCATTTCACTACGTCTACTACAGAGCTGAACTTTCTAACCATGATGCATTCTGTATGAACGTGTTTGATACACATACATCTCTGATACTGACGTCTAACGTCATCTGAATCGTCATAAAACACATTGAAAATGTACCGATAAAGCATGAATATGTCACCAGTACAACCTCAAAGTTCCTTACAGGGTTCATTGTACTTTATGGGTTGTTTTTTGGGATGGTGGGACCCCGGGGAGAAATGAGACCTTTGGGGCCATTCCTCATACACTCGTCAGATAACGTAAAGCAAATGGGGGACAATGGACAGCAGCTCTTATCTGCTCCAGCTGATATTAACTGTGTGTGAGAACACACGGCGCTTGTGCGGATGTCAAAGACCTCGACGGCATGTGTGACATTCCCGAAAACTAAACAAACACACGAGGGCTAGGTTTAAAGGAAACGAGATGATGGCCGGGGACGGAGCAACAGCTGTCAGCGCGGTGGCTCCCGGAGGCACGGCCCGCACGAACAACAGCCTCTTGTTCAACGAATAATTTGGAAATAGGAGCCACATGCTTCTGCTCCATTACTCACTGCTGTTCAAATACAAGGCCTTGATTGGATAATTCGGGGTGTGTGTGTGTGTGTGTGTGTGTGTGTGCAAGCAATTGTGCAGCAAAATACAGTACTAAAGACAGAACTATAGACAAAAACATGGTGTGTGTGGTCTGGGAAAAGTGTTTAAATGCACATGGAGAGGTTAAATACTATTGAATACGATTATTAAACGAAACAGGGCATTTAAACTACAAAACAGGAAAGAAAAACTCCAGAGCAAGGATTGAGAAAAAGAAAGGATCCCCAATACATGATCTAGCTAACGGTCATCATCATGACAAAAAAAAAATATTATATCATGATCCTTAAAAACGTTTCAACGATACATGATATGTCTTGCAACTAACAAGCTGCCAATATGGGGTTTGGGAGGGGAGGGGGGACGGGGACTGCTTTTATTTATTTCTTTATCCAATATCTAATAAATTTGATTTGTTTAGTAATTTATTTAATATCTAGCAAATTATTTTTTTTTATATTACAACACACGACAACGGCAATATCTCGCAGAAGTGGCTCGTGACGTAATTGATCAAAATACCAACATTATATCATGAGCCTTAGTTATCATCACTGAAGCTTGAATCTGAAATTTTCCTCACTCGTACCTATAGAAGTGGTTCAATATCACAGACTGCAGCAGCGCTTTGCGGGGTTTTTTTTTGGCAGAATATCCCTTTCTAACTATGATTTAGCCTGGAGCATTGCTAGTAGTAGGCTCCTCACCCCATCGTCTCACTGTCCTGACCTTTAAAATATGCCTCGCCATCTGATTTCGGCTTCAAATACGGCTAATGGAGCCAACCACTCCTGTGCTCAGCGAGTACCAGAGAGCACGCGATACAGGAGGACAGGAGGAGCCGGACTAATTTGAACCTGAAAGATGGTATTATTATTACTACAGAGTCAGAAGTGTTTTTCGCCTTAAAAAAAAAAAAAAAAATAATAAGAGATTGATAAGGGCATTAAGGTGGACCGCGTCCTCAGCCAGCACACAAAGTCAGAGGCAGAATCGTGGTGATGCATCAGCAAGTGTGAGGTTCAAAGCCGGCCGTGCACGCAGGAAATGGAATGAGATGATGAATAGCGCTAAAAACAATTCATACATCAGAACTATTGCTTGGATGAAGCCTGTACTAGCACACACACACACACACACACACACACACACACACACACACACACACACACAACGCACAGATTTGTCTTCCAAAGGACCTTCCATTTACGTAATTATTAAATGCTATGCCTACACCTAAATCTAACTCCAACCTTAACATCAGTAATTAAAATGAAATCAAAAAAATTAAAAAATTAAAACCCCAAACAAACGTGGATATTCCTAATCTTGTGGGGATTCGGTCCTCAGCAGGATGCAAAAACGTCCCCTCGCGCTGATTTCCAAAATCATATACGCGTCATACAGCTAACATAATGAACCTTTAATCACATTTACACTGCGGTACCTTTCTATCTCCTGTGTATCGCACGGCGTAGCCAGAACTGGTCAATGAGGCGCACGAAGCAACTCTGTTGTTTTGAAGGGCGAACGCTACATCACACTGCTCTGTAACGGTGTGAATCAGACACAGAGCTCAAAGCCATTCAAATGAAAAGCTTTTCTTTTTTTTTTTTTCCCTTTTTGAATGATTTAATTACAGCACACTGTGTAAAACACCTCGGGTGCTCCCTCGGGTCGAACTCGAATGTGAATTTGTGTAGTGTTTACCTCTGGGTGACCTTGTTTTTCCCTCAAACAGAGATTCAGCTTCTATATGGTATTAGTACACCTTCTATCAGGTAAGGAACAAAACCATAAGAAAATAATCCACGTCAGGGTAGTTCAAGTGCGATCAAGCTTGTTCTACTAACAAACTTATACTAACGGCCTGAATTGTGATATAAGACGACGATTATACGCACCTTTACAGTGCATTATGAAACACTCTGACTTAAGGAACACTTAAGAGGTGTGCAATAGAGGCACTTTGCTGGAAATATACTGGATCTTAAACCTAGCATCTTTCAAAGACTGAGGGGAAGAAGAAGAAGAAGAAGAAGAAAAAAAAAGGATTAAGGGGAAGAAATAACGTTAGGTTATGGCGTTATCGCATAAAGGAGCTATTATTTTAAGAGCACGGCCGAGAAATTCAAGGTGTGGATATATAAACCGGAATCGAATTAAAAAAAGAACTAAACTTTGAAACTTTTCTCATAAAAATGTGCACCACAATCCGCGCCTGATTTATATAATCGCCGAGGATAGGAAAACGAACGCTTTTCCCAGCCCGCGGAAAGCTTCGCGATCGCTTGCGCTCGTTTACCGAACCGACCCGAGAAGAACGGAGTCGGAAAATTGATTTCTTCATACGCTGGCTTTAATTCGGAATAAAGTCTACCGTGGTCTCTTGTATGAAATAGCGCTCGGATAAACGCTACGGTAAACCCACACGTTCAACGTGCAGCTCCGGTAAACTTTCAAAGGAGACGCAGGAACAAAACCGTGCTGTTTAAATGTATTATTAATCCTGTGCCACTATGCTGGATCGTAAAAAAAAAAATAGAAAAAAATAAATAAAGAAAGAAATGAAACATTTTTCAAGCGCCGGTTTTATTGCTGTGGCGGTAAATATCATCAGCAGCTGTGGTTTATTGCATGAAGGAAGGTAGGGAGAGAAAGTTATGCTTTTGGAAAGATATTACAGAGGGGGGGAAAAAAAAGAAAAGAAAACATGAACTACATTTCATACTCAGGTTGTGTGTCAACATGAGTAGTTTCCTCGGTAGATACGGATCCGAAAGAAAAACTCTACAGCTATAGCATGAATACATGTAGTTCCTGTCACCTTACTATGTCAGGAAGAGAAGAACTTTGACATGTAAAGACAAGAATGAGTTAATGAAGAGACATGAAAAGAGAGAAAGTAGGGGAGATGGGAGGAGAATAAAGGGAGTGTGTGTGAGAAAACTTTCCTCTGCTAGCGTCTGGCGAGGACAGTAATTTGAGTCTGGCGGCCTTCTCCCATGTTTCGACTTGGATGGAGATTTTGTGCGCATCCAGCAGAACGCCACTGACAAGGCGCTTCATTATGTGGATCTCTGCAGCAAGGGGACCTCCTCAGCAAGAGCGCCGGTGCGAGCCTCTCCGGAAGAGGTATTATGGAAGCAGAGGTATGGCAGATAAAGCGAAGTGTGTGTGCGTGTGTGCGCACACGTGGGTACCTGACCTTCACTGCATACGCATCATACATAAATAACTCGCAGCTCCAAGTTCACGAGGACTGGAATTCGTCTCTTATCGGCTCTAACGCCAGTGAAGATTTCGGGGGCTTAAAGGGAAGAAGAGGAGGAAGCTGGAAGGTTAAGTGGAGCATGGAGGAGGGCTGGCGCTTGTTGGCATTCCTAGATTTCTCCATCAAGTTTGAGAGATTAGTGCTATCACTTGGGGTGCCACCATCCAACACGCGACAGGCATGAGGTACTCGAAACACCAGGCCTTTGTTCATAAACACTCCTGCATTTAGTACTGTTGCCAAATCTTCTCATTATTTGGCAATGCACGTTGCCCACTGATTTGGCACAGACAGGACAGGTGCGAGAGGTCAGCCTTATGCAGCGAGAACTTCACAGAACCGAGAAGACATCACCTTCCCTACAGCTAGGCCGGGTGTTGAATGTTCACAAGCGTTTGCCTTGCAATCGCAGACGGGTGTTAATGTGCGAGACAGGAAGTAGATTACCTTCTCAGAGACGGAAAACACGGCCCGACGGATAATGTTTTGGATGAATCATCTTTTTTTTAAAAATTTATTAAAAAAAAGTAATCTGAACGCTGCATTTGACTTACCTTGGAAACAGGAAGACATAACTCAGAAATCCTTCATTTTCGTCTGCTACAAAGTGGGAAAACATCATGAACGGCATGTCCATCTTTTCTTAGCAACAAGCTAGCGAGCTAACTGTACTGAGTGATGTATACTTACTTCTTTCAACACAGCGAAGTGTATAGTCAGTGTTCTAGATTTAACAACCAAATATATCTATGTCCATTGATCTTAAAGGAAATAGTCGAACATATAGAATAACTTGTTTAGATGTGCTAACAAGTGCTACTTTGTTTACTGCTGACGCTGTGGGCAGCCATGTTGATTTGAAGTCACTTGCTGAACTCGTGGTTGAGGAGACCATCCCGAGTTCCTGAGTAGGAATTCTGTTGAGTTGGGGGGGGGGGGGTTTCTTTGGTTTGGTCTAGTCAGAGGTCGGAAATGACGAGTATTGACCTTTAGTCAAACGCAGCATAAATCTAGCAATGAAGATGTTATCGAATAACGCGCACATTTAAGCATACTAAACACTCCAGTCTCAGACCTCTGCCGGTATTTCACTCTTCTCATCATTCAGATAGTAATACATGCTTCTGATAGCCAAAAAAAATGCTAGTTTAATCCCCCAAGGAATGGATGAACTTGTATTGGTTCTTGATAAATGTTAGTCCACTATGTTTCATTTGTTGTTTTAGTTAACAAGCTCGTTTACATCAGGCGCCGGTATTTTTCCACTACTTAGACAAAAAAAAAAAAAAGACAAAAAAAAAAAAAAAGGGGGGGATTGCCTGGTAGTTGGTTAGAAGGAACAAGCCTTTTGTGCACACTGGGAATGGGAACAGTGGGTTGTTACCTGTGTGGACTCATCAGTAATGCGTAGGATTGAAATGTTATATAACTACATTTTTTGAGCCCCCCCCCGACCAAAATTCGATCTATTAATAATACAAACACTGCTCAATAGTCAACGTTTGCAAGATACTATGATGTCAAAGCCTTCAAGAAAGTATTTCCTTTCGCCCCTGATGGGTAAAACAACTCGTCAGGATTTTTATTTTTTTTAAAAAAACAAAAGAAAAAAAAAACAAAAAAAACCAAACAAAAAAACAAAGCATTTTAAACAAATTCTTTGTAACTTGCTAAAATAAACCTCATTGTTACTGAAGGCAAACAGTGGAGAAGAGAGAGGCTTTGCATCAAGCAGCAGAGCATCACTGCGGTCTTCAGACCGTCCGTGAAGCAAACGTTATACACTGATCAAAATTGTCAACCGCATTTGCTCTACTTCAAGTCTGCGGTATTGTCTTTTTAAAAATGCTGCTGAAAGTCGGCAGAAACGAATACTTGGATCTTCTACGGGACAACAAAGGATGATGGCTCAGCAGGGGGCAGGTTTTAGAACAGTTCCTGCGCTATGAAAGCTGGTAACTGGATTTCTGTTTGTCAAGCCAAAAATCTGCAAAAAAAAAAAAAAAAAGCAACAACAACAAAAAAATAAACCGTCTTTCCTACAAGATCTCTGTGGTATCACTAGCCAAACAAAGCCAATTTGCAACCACAGAGATATAGCACTAGTGTCATAAAAAAAAAAAAAAATGTACAGCATTTTGCCCAAAAGTGGACTTATTTCTGTTCTAAAGAGGACAATGATACATATTCCTCCCAATGAATGATGTCCCTGATGCTGCAAATGATCAGCCACTTTATATAATGAAGGCCCTGCTTACCAGCCTTACTGAGTAAACTCAAGCCATGATAAGGCTTGATAACTTCAAAATCCCTAGTAAAAGCACTTTTATTTGATACTTTTTGCTGTCTCTCCCATCAGTACATGGCCAGCTGAAATGCCGAATCCTGACGAGGCATCTTCCAGTTGGAGACGATTCCTTTACAGAACAACATGATCAAAGCTAAGTTCAGTGAGGAGGAACTACACGTTTTTGGATGCAACCTGCAGAGGAGTACACTAATTACAGAAAACCTGCCAATTACTTTTTGATCATGTTTGGATCCACCTACACCTACGCGGATATTCAAAGACGAAGCTCATTAAGAATCCCGGGCACGACAAACTCGACAACAAGCAACTCAACCTGTGCATGAACCTTTGCTGACCTCCAACAAGCCTGCCTTCACACCAAAGGCCACCGATATCACCCTTATAACTAACAAGCTAGACAACATTTTCAAGAATTTTAGGTCTATACGTCATTTGTATGTGTATAAACTCAGTCTCTGAGACATAAAAAAAACAAAACAAAACAAACATAATTGGAAATAAAGCATGTAGACCCAAATGTTTAAAATGTGTCTAATTTACAAGCTGTACTGGGTCACAACCCTCCAACTTTTTCCAGAAGTGGTCCCTGGGCTGACTCTTCAACTAGTCTCTGTAACAGACTCTTTGGAAAGCTAAACTCTTTGGAGACGCTAATTGTGTTTCTGCAAAAGCTTGTGCTGGAACAGCATTTGTTTTCTGAGAACTTAAAAAAAAAAAAAAAAAAAGAAAGAAAGAAAGAAAAGAAAAGACATGGCTCCTTTTAACAAGGTTTTTTTTTTTTTTTTTTTTTTTAACGAGCTGTGATACTGTTAATTTAAACCCAGACACCATCCAAATGAGGGTGTTTGAAAAATGGTATCTTCTGACTGTTCCCTTTATCATAGTTAGCATGCCATAAGAAAACCCAACATCAACAGCAGCTAGAGCTAGGTGATATGAGCCGATAATACCGATACTGTTATAAACTGTGTCAGATAACATCTAGTGATTTCATTTTGGTTACATTTTTTGTGTAAAATGTTAAAATGAGAAGGTGGTGAGAAGGTGAAGTGAGTCAAGATGCGTTACCGTGCTGTGGTAAGACCAACCTTACCACAACCAACCTCCAGAATCTGAGATTTACTGAGATCCTATAAGAGACAATAAGAGCTCGTTCCCAAGCGCTTCTCAGCCCGGGCTCTGCACAGTCGTGTTTTCTCTTTCCTATCGCACATGATTTACCTCATGAAGTCCTTGATAATTACCTGATGAGTTCATTCAGGTATGCCAGAGTAGCGAAATTAGCAGAACGTGCAGAGCATAATGTCTGGGACTGAGCCTTGCTGCTTTAATAGGGCACATCACCCCGCTGTGGAAGCCCGGGAAATTAGGTCTGAACCAGGTGGTGAGGCGGGAGGGTGGCAAGCAGAAGTCAGCACTCCTGCTTCCTGCAGCCGCCATGTTTGAACGCCTGTTAATTAGAGTTTTCAGGCCATCCATTCTGGTTGTCTTTACCCTTCAGTCGACCTTCTGCATTCTCTGCCAGAACCTCCTACTGATCCTGCTAACTCTAATAAGACTCCACCACCTACGCACGGAGGTAGAAGAGACAGGAGTCGGACACAAGGAATTAAATCCTAGCTTGGATCAGGAAGTAGTTTCTTAGCGTTTCGTGGTATCCCTTTGGCAATTTTCCATTTATCTTTCCGCTGCGTCCGAAGTCTGAAAGAACATCGATCGAAGATCATGCCTCCACGATTTCCTTCCTAAATACCACACGACAATACACAATACTAGTGCTTAATTCAGCTAGTCGACTACGATCGTATTTTACAAGTGTTAGTCGGCGAATATCGGGCACCGAGCCAAACGTGATCCTCATTCCAAAAAAGCTTCCATATGGCAATCAAAACTCCCACGTAGCTAGGCAACAGAGATACAGTGTGAACAGGCCCCAGTGCCTGGCAGTTGCTAGGGAACTGCTGGGAAGCGGGTGCCCTCGCTGGCTCACACTCTAATAGTTCGGATTTGATGGAGGTGCACACATAAGGAGATGAGGGATGACGAGGCTGAGCATGCCATGCATCAAATCCAACCAGGCTCTGGAGGGACTGCTGGATAAGCTCTCCTAAAAGCCCAGGAAAGGAGAAAAGGGAGAGAAAGGGAGTAGGGAGAAAAGAAACATGCCCACGTATCCTAGATAGAAGCACATCTGCATATAAGTGGCGTCTGAATAACTGAAAGGTGAGGGAGAGAAGTGGGGAGCTGGATGCCTGGCAGCGAAATCTATTAGCGGGAGCACTGAGGTACACACTGACATGGAGGGAGACAGGAGCGGACACAAAAAAGGACGGCTAGCAGACTCGACTGGTAGAGAGCCGTGGGGAAGGAGAGGGATGACGAGAAGAGAGAGAGAGAGAGAGAGAGAGAGAGAATGCAAGGAAGGTACAAGAGGACTAATAGTGATGTGATGGGTTTTTAAAAGAGACTCGTTCCTACACATTATTAACCCTTAAAACCTCACTATTCAGTTAGTTCAGAGAAACGTAAAGCGAATGACATGCAGTTACAAGAGTGATGGATCTAGGTTTGGATGTGATCATGGCTGGTGTGGGTTGAAGGGGTTAAGTTCAACTCTGCAGAGGCAGAGTGCAAACACAGAAACGTGGAGCACAAAACGTGGACTAAAATACCCGTCTCTACATGGAGCAAAGATGAAGAGAGGATGCCTCACTTTCACTGTACTGTAAGATTGAGATTTGTTTGCTGATGGCACATCCAAAGCCATTGCCATGTCTTCAAAGCGGAATGTCTCCGGGATGATATCACAAGGAAAGGACAAAGGACGCGCCGTGCTTCTAGCACTCATTAGCAAGTCATCTGCTTCGGGCAGATAATTCTGTTTTAATGGAGATGGAGGCACGAGCTTGTCAAGAACCCAAAGATAGTCGCGGCATTAGCACGGAAATATGCGAGAACTTCATTTCGAGTCATTTGGTAAAAAGGAAACTGAACGAGAATGATGTGTACTTTTTGGAGAAATTCAGTCTTATGACTACCGATGTCTTCTTTGATAAAATAATAAGAAAACACACAAGCTCTGCTCATAATCTTGAGCGGAGGCTTTTATTTTCTCTGTGGGTAAAAAGTGGATGCATCATGGGGTTGAAAATGTCTAGCAATAAGGAATAAGGGGGCCTGACCTGAAAAAAGTCGCTAAACAACAACAAAGGCTATTCCATGTAATACAGCCTCTGTTTCCAATGACAGGGGGGATATCTAGTTCAGCACTCGGTCGTGAAAATGTCCACCTAGGGTTGGCATTTCGAACAGCACAGCATTCTTTGAAATGAAAGAAGGTATGGAGATGAAAGTTTCAGCTTCAGCTAAGAGGATGGCCGAAATGTAAACTCCGCTACTGACAAAATGTGCTAATGTGCAAGGGGGCTAATAGTAATACCTATGCAAGACACCATACCGACATTCAGAAAGTACCTTTCACATAACTGCAGATTCATTTGAGAAACGTGGACCGTAAATAAAATTGACTTTGACAAACCTGGCTTACGTGATTGGCCTTTGCTTGGAGTTAGCAGTGGTCTGTTTTTTTTTTTTTTTGAGTCATGAACTTTGATGTCAGGCTTCATTAAGCTGGGTATCTGGCAAAAACAACTACAACTGCTCAGAAAATGTCAGAGGTGCGAGAGAGAAAGACAGACCGATCGCCACTGTCAGCAGCTGGAGAGATGACTAAAGACATGTTCTTTCCAATGATCCAAACAGCAGGGCCATGGCTACACAATGAATATATTTAGCTGTGGGGAAAGCTGTACTACCCAGATGTATAACTCTATGAGTAAAAGAGAGAGAGAAGGAAAAGAGAAAAGAAGTGTAGGGGTCCGTTCGCTATACCAAGTCTCCTACAATAGTGCTTTAGGGTACAGTTGTGCTACAGCGCTGGCCCTCATTAAGATCATGGAACATGGAGTAGAAAGGGGAGGGGGAAAAAAAGCAGGCCGAGACAGAAGAACAGAACAGCGAGGGGTGAATGAGGTTTTTAAAAAGAAAATTCCAAAATAGTTTACTGACAAAAGTTTATAACGATCTTTCAATTGTGGCGTCAATTAAGTTCTTTTGGTTTTTAACAGGAACTATGAGCATGGAGACTGAAGAGGATACAAACTTTGGTCTATAATGGAGAATACCAATAGTGTCCACTCACCTTAGGGGTTGCACGACTTAATTTTTTACTAATTGATGTGTGTGGAGGAGCAGCGTCTGGAAGGTTTTTCTGCCATGTCCAACTCTGGCATCAGTAGCACCATTGCTGGCATGCTGGCATTGCTGATCTGACTCTAAACGAGATGAGGGGATCGGATAGCGATGTGCAACCCGCGGCTCCGAAAGCGCTCTTTCTCACAAAGGAATTCATTATACCACAGTGCAAGGATTTTATTGACATTTTATTCTCTTTTAAAGGACAACAAAAATAAGTGTGGGAGGAATTACTTTGGGAGCGAGCGAGCGGGATTAAAATCGAACAGTTTTGCGCACGCCTCTAGACTTCACGCAGACTGATGTTAAATTGTTAACACCCATTAAAGGGGGGAAAAAAAACACGACAGTGCAGTTGGCTTCATCAAGTCGGAAATATTTTCAGACTTTACCATCTGCTTGCTGTTTTTATTCCACCGCTCTGACTAGTCAACTGCTCCCCAGAGCGGTGACTAATGAATGTATCAGTTGACTAGTCTATGCAACTCCTACCTCACATGTGTGCGTTTCTCTCACATCTGTGATTTCTCTCTCGGTCACAATAAACAAAGAAAGCAAAGGAGCAGCAGTTACATCATCCCATCAGCTTCCTGTCAGGCACCTTTCTGAGGCTGAGACTAAACAACAGAGGGAGAGATGCCGATGTTCACAGTAGCCCTTCACAGTTTTTCATTACACTTGGACAGAAAGGTTGAACGTGAAGAGTCGCAGCATGCTACACACCTTAGCTCTACAGTATGTGCACTGGAGCAAAGTCTGACCCTGTAGCATCTCACAAGAACAGTCAGCTAGCATTTTAAATGCTAGTACTAGCCAATTACTGGAATCAAGTTGTATCAAAGAGCTGAAACGTGCCATTTTGAAACTACACGGGCAGCGATGGACAAAAATCCTGCACGCAGCTCTGCTAACATTCAACCGCCAGTCAAGCCGAAAATATTCAAATGATTCCCTTTTGTATGGTCGACTATTAATTGTAAATCACTCGCCGAGTCAAAGTGCACGAGGTGTTTCGTATTTTCAGCTCCATTGTCTTCCCTTACTCTTTCAGAGCGCTGATATGAATATACATGACAATGGTCCTCCTCTGAATCATAACAAGTCAGTTACTATGCCACTCCAGGAAGTCTTCCCGGGCACAGAGATCCGACCTGATTTGCATACTATTTCCGCATTTAATTTTCCATAGAAGAGACAGGGGCTTGATGGGGCCTAATACGAAGTCTGACACCTCCAAAGCCCTGTAATTATCCCCCTGACCTGCTCCTCAGCCAGATTCTTTCCAACTAATTGTTAACATAAATAGAGTTTCAGGTGGTCCTGGGGCCACATGAAATGCCATGAATACACAAAGAATATTATGCCAAACTTTCATCTGACAGAAAAACTTTGGGTAACGACATTAGCAATGCAATTCTTCAATGATACCTTGACCTTGGACAGATTTGAAAGCTACGCATATTCGTGTCACTGGTTAAGTCAATTTTCTTGATCCGCCTTTCAGATCAAGAACAACATTCCTTGAACAGAAGGTTCAAGAAATGGTTGTTCAATTAAAAAAAAAAAAACAACTTGCCTTTAAACCCAAAAAAAAAAATGGGGTATAGAAAATGCCGACTGAAGAGGCAGATTATTTTTGGCAGTCCAGTGTAATACAGTGTAGAATAAAAGCAATTGAAAAACAGAAAAATAAAAAAAGATTATTACGATGATGTAATCTATGAATGCGAAGTTGGCAGCATTGAAATAAACATCTAATAGAAGTCTAGTGTATTGCCAATATATCGCTACACAAACAGTCCTCATAGTAATTAACACGTTAATCACTGCATTGTTTAATTGAGTAAAACTGCGTCCAGCCTCATTTTTTGGTGAGCTTATAAAATAGCACTTGATCCAGCATATCCCACACATGAACAGGTAACCGTGCGCACAATTAACATGGTCACGAGATACTAAATCGTGGTCATGAAGTTGCAATGTAGGTGTGGAATACAAGCTATTTGATCAACTTTAATGTCATTTAATCTAACGTAATTATTTTGAGTTAGTCGAGTTAATAAAATAATGCCCCCAAACCATTTTATTTTTTATGTGCTCTCAAAGTGCTCATGGTTTGAAGGATAAGACGACCAAGCGTTCATCTATTACACTTACTACTCACTTTAAATAAGTGTTGTTGAATTTTATTAATTTTTTTTTTTTTTTTTTTTTTTTTTTTTTAAGTCCCTGATATAAGCAAGGTCTCAGATTAAAATACTCTCCTCCTCCTCTGAAAATATTTATATTATAAATTAAAATGATAATATAATAAATATTAATAGTGTCATATTTAAATATTTAATCCCACACATTTGTCTGTGTAGTACTTAAGCTCGTAGTTACACCTGAGGTGTAATTAATTGTGATGTGCACAATTGTGTTAAATAATTCATCACTAAGTTTGGTTAACTCGGCTCTGAATACAGCCTTATCTAACAAACAAACAAAAAGTGCAAATTCAAACAAGCAAGGGTACAATTTGGTCGATATCTACAAATGCTAACCTTCATAACTTTTCCAAGTCACGCAACAAATTTGTAAACATGAGAGCAAAACCAAATCGATATATAATTCATCCAGAAAATGTTATGCAGTGTGCATTGTTGCAGGAATGTAGTGTTTTGCATTTTGTTTCCAGGCAAAGGAGTGGGCTTCGGCCTAGTTGCTTTGCTGCTCATTTGGATAGTGACTCAGTGAACAAAGCCACGGTGCCATCTGTTCACGTCGATAGAGGAAAGCGAGTTAGCTTAGCCTCGCGCTCTCCAAGACTTTTCCAAACTATGACTTATTGATCACACTAACCTTTCTGCCTGTGGCCTTTCTTTCCAAGTCCCACACACCAGCAGTGTAGGTTAAATGACAGGTTGGAGAAGACAGACAGCCTTCGTGCTGTAGTCCTAAGCCTATCAGAGCCTACGTACACACATGCCAAGACCTTTCTGACATAACACACCGCAAGCGGCACTGAGTCATCGCTAGTGCTGTCATCCGAGGCCTGTCTTCTCGTTCACCCATGTGATAAAGCTGTCATATTTACACCAAGGCTTTGTGATTTGTATGGGGGTGAGTGATTCTTTTGTCTTGTGTCTTTTGATTAGTGTGTGTGTTTGTGACTAAGTAAATTCCCTTCAAGAATTTCTCCATATTTACTTCCATATTCAAATCGAGGGTTTTTCTGTGGCTCAAACGGGATTTGTGAAATATTTTTAATGTTTCTCTTTTAATGATTTTGACCCATGCCTGTTTAAATGATGCACTCTGGTCACAATTCAATTCGATTCACGAGACTGGCTTCATGATTTGGATTTGATTCTCAGAATTGTTTCAAACAAAATTTGAATGAAGGAAAATTATGACTGAAAAGACTAGTCCTTTTTTTTTTTTTTTCGGAAACAAAAACAATGCAAGTGTGTGCATTTGTGTCTGTATATAACTAAATATATCAAAAATGACTATGAATGGAAGTTTAATATTGTAAAGAAAATGTACTACATGTTCACCATATCTTAAAAAAATAAATAGATACATTTTCACCCAAAATTTTGATAGAACACACAAAGTGTCTGACCTGGGGACTGACTGAAAATGATCAAGTGAAACAGAAACAGAGCTCCAAAGTCGGCTAAAATGGCTGCTATCCGTAGCCTTCATTGTTTGTTTGAAAGCTACAGAATAGCTCTTAGTAACCGTTATAATGCGGTCATAGCAATTCGGGGCTATCTTGTGATCGGATTCATAAGTGCAGGTCTCGCAGGTTTTCCACAAAAGAACGCGATCACGTGACCAGCGTGCTCCCTATATATTTTAAATCTATGGGTTGCACAGATTGGGAGTTCTGGTGTTCAAACAGTGCAATTGCATTTCATGTATAACTAACAGAATGTTAATCTCATCGATGTGAAATCGCACATTTCCATGATGTACATCACATTTTCACATCACAATAGAATCGTGTCATGACCTATCATTACACCCTAATGGATGTATACAGTTCTTCAGTTCTGTATTGTATTGTATGGTTGTATTTCAGGACAAATGGATGTATTCAGTTCTACAGTTGGTGGTTTGATGGTGGTGGTGATGGTGGTGGTGAAGAATGCTTTCTATCACTACAAAAAGTGTTTAACTGGGTTGAGATCCGGCGACTAGGAAAGCCATAGCATATAATTTACTTCATTTTCATTCTCATCAAGCCATTCAGTGAGCCCTTGTACCCTGTGGATGAGACCACGCCCAAATCAGGACTGGAAAACCTCAGTGAGCACACAGATTTGAGACTCATGTCAGTGATGAATATAATAGGGGGAAAAAACTGACCAAATTAGAAACGTGTCAGATTTACATTTTATAAATGCAAATTAAGCTTGGGCCTACATGCGCCTTTTAGAAAGATAAAGGTTTCCAAGCATGGAGAACAACCATAATAATGTAATATAATATCCAACAACATAATATAGTTTCTGAAGAACTCAACTAATGTCAACATTAAATGGAACAACAAGAACTCAAAATAAACATGATTACTTGAGCACACAACCAGCCATACTATAACAGTGATGAGACCTAGCATGGTTAAAGTTTGTATCGAGCTCAGGTGAACTTTAACGCAATCTCACAAACCATGAAAATGTGACTGAGGGAAAACAAGACCTCGAACCACGTCCTAATCTTTCTGGGAAAGATTTAAACCAATAAAATAAAGAAATGCTACTTTTAAATGATGGTATGCTCATATCATATCAACAGTAATCTCTATGTTTAGATAGAGGGTCACTGGAAAATCGCAAGATACGTCAATTACTTACAATGCATTTTTAAAAAGCAATTAATTACAGAAAAAAAAAAAAAAACTAATTACAGAAGAGGCTGAAAATTAAAAACATTATTAAAAACAAAAAATACAGGATATGATTATTTAAAAGCAATAATTATAACTGCTTGTTGTAGCTCTTAATAATGCACATACAGTACAGTAAGGTCCTGGTTAAACGTCACCTTTAAGGGCAAAACACATGAGTCATAGCATTCTTTATGGTACTCTACAAGTCAATATTTCTGTTTCGTATGTCACTTTTGGACCTGTTAACAGCTTCACATTTTTAAAAGAGGAGCAGGTTAAATGGCATTTATTCCAAACATTGCAGCACAAGTGCCAAGTACAGTATTCAATTATGCTGCTAATGAACATGATGTTTTTAATGGATTTTTTAAATAGAATTGCTTTTAGCTTAGAGTAGTTTATCAAAACACA
>JANDJT010000169.1:31572300-31582387 GCA_024331685.1 Stegophilus panzeri | reverse complement strand
TATATATATAAGGCAATTAGTCCTCTACAGCTACAGACAGTTGTAGGACTGACTGCTTGATTTAACATACACAAAGTAGGAGAATGAAGCAAAAGAAAGTCCCTTATTCTCCATAAGGCTTTGAGGAAACACAGCTTCCCAGGTCAATAGAACAGATGACTACCCCTCACTGCCACAATTCCCGAAAGGTCAACGAGAAGCCACTGATCAGCAGGAATCAGCGATCAATCAATAGAATTTGGCTTATCATGCAAATTTAACAGCTTCCAGCATGAAGTTACTCTTTGTACCTCACCGACAGGACTCTTATACTGCTATTGTTATTGCTAATGTCCTCTAACTGAATCCAACCTTCACGGTCTGCAGGAAGATGATGATGCAGATTAGCGGATTGAGAAAAGCCACTCCACACTCTCGAGACATTTTTTTTCCCCCCTCTTGCGTATAGAAAATACCAATCTACTGATACTATGAGAGAGATGAATAAAGATAAAGAGGCTCACTCCAGTTGCAAGTTATTAAAGCCATCTGTTCCACAGTGTCATCATGTGATGTTTGTTTACTTGCACAAACAAATAAGACAACGTGAGCTGAAATTGGGTCATCTGTTAACAACAATGCCCAAAAAAAAAAAAAAGTTATTGATACAAAGTTAGCTGTCTAGCTATGTAAACTGTCTGTGTACATTTATGGGCAGGATTTCTAAAAGAATACCCTTAAATTGCACGGTTCTTAATCATTCGTGTGACCCTTTTTTAGTACAGCTTTCCTGATCTGCGATACGCTTCTCATTCGCATGTATCCTCAGCCATTTTAATATCCGGTTAGCTTCAAAAGTGGGTGGGGAAAAAAGAGGAAAAAAAAAAAAAAAAAAAAAAAAAAAAAAAAAAAAAAAAAAAAAAAAAAAAAAAAAAAAAAAAAAAAAAAAGGAGAAACAGCATTTAAAGATTCTATCCTGAATGGAGCGAGAGCGCACACTGATCATCTCGTTTCAATTGCATTTAATTTAACAAGAAATAAATAAATAGGACTATAAAAATGATGTCTGTCTTTATACCTGTTTTTATTCATAGCCTAAAGCCATTTTTTACAGCGGTGTTTTTTTTTTTTAAAGTACCTTTATATCTACCTAATGTGATTACAGAAAGCCTAGGCACATTATGAAAGTTAATAAAGCATCGCTATATCATTTTGGTTAAATATATAAACATACATATATATACACACACACACACACACACACACACACACAGTGTTCCTAATGCTGAGCTGTCAGAAACATATTATAGGCAGAAAAACATTTTGTTAAAAACATATTTTCATGTATTTTTGGATGCTTGTCAGTATTCAGCCACACATTCACATCAGACATCAGGTTTTCCCAAACTGACACATGTTTAGGATAAGTAGGCCTACTCTTGTATTGATGACATCCATGTCAAAATGAAAGGGTCATTTAGGCTTTTCAGAGCTAATCCCAAGAAACGACAAGAGAAACAAGAATAGACTTCAAGTTAAAACCATAATGAACTTCCCTTTACTTTCACACAAATTGTTGTCACCCGGATGACGATGGGTTCCCTTCTGAGTCCGGTTCCTCTCAAGGTTTCCTCCTCATATCATCTTAGGGAGTTTTTCCTCACCACCGTCGCCACCGGCTCGCTCAACAGGGATAAATTCACACGCTTAAAATCTATGTCCTGCTTTGATATGTTTCTGTAAAGCTGCTTTGAGACAATGTCCATTGTTAAAAGCGCTATAGAAATAAAACTGAGTTGAATTGAAGAGCGAAAAGGAGCTAGCACCAGAATCTAGCTCATCTAACAGAAGAGTTCAAGGTGTTAAATCTTATAAGGTTATAAGATTCAACTTTTTAAATCTAACTGAAGACCACAATGAAAAAACGATCAGAGTCACAAAACTGTATTTTTGGAGTTGTGCATTCACGGCTGTTGATTTGGCATTGAAGAATGATCTCATAAATGTACTTGGATGATAGAAAGATCAGAGTCACAGAATTTTCCATTTAAAATAAAGCCATGCTATGGAAAAACGATCAGAGTCCATAGCCTACTGTGAGAAAATGATCACAGTCCAGTCACATGACCGAAATCAGCCAATAGGCTTTGAGTAGTGGCAGACGCCCAGCTGAGTGAATTTCACTGTTAACTTACTGTCAAATTTCTTCAACATATCTCATTAGTAACTACTAGATCAAACAACATGGATGAGTATCCTCAACAGACTGATAAACCAAAGAACACGGAGCGTCTCCCGGTGTCACGTGCGAAATACGACGACATTCAGTGTCTAAAAAAGTTTTTTGAACCACTCATGTTGTTCAACTCCCTGTAAATGACAAAAAATTTGAGATTGATGTATCTTCTGTGAGTTTTCAGTATTTAAGTGATGTTGATGATGCTCAGTTGAATAACTTAGTATAAGTTCACCATTTTTTCATGCTTCAATTAACACAATGTAAACAAAAATGGCTGATAACTTTCGGTGTCTTCATAAAGACTATGAATGGGTCTAGTGAACATACCATCAAGATTTTCTCTGCTCTCAACTATTATGACATAAGAAGGTTCTGAACTTTTAAATTCAAATTCTGGAATTCAAGCACAATGTGACTCTGATCGTTTTATCATTGGTGCCTTCAATTTGAATTGAATTTTAATCTAAAGATGAAGACGCTTCAACCATCTACTACTAGTGTATCCATCATGTCAACAGATTATCATCAGACCGATAAGGAAACACACATGGGGTCTAATCAGAAACTGTATCAGAGTGACATTTATTAATAGCCTGGATTTCTTCCTCTCAGTTGGTCTTCCTACAACATTTAAACTCTCCCTACCACATTGTGTGACATAAGCTATAAACCAATAATTAAGGAAATGATACTCTACTCTGTAGATAATGATGGTGGTCTGATAATTCTTCTTGTGTTCTAATTGCCACTTGTAAACACTATATAACTGTTAGAGACTAAACAGAAGATCAACTGAAATGTCGTGCTTATGCCGACTGTGTGGTCTCAAAACAAAAACCCGTCCATGGAGGGTGATCAATTAGGAAGTATGTGCAGATTGACGTACGCCATGTGTTTAAATGTGACATGTGTTGCCGGCAACCGCCTGGAGATTCTCCTGCAGAGTGATGGATAAGCCGACGGCTAATGATGAATTGACCCACGGGACAAAGGTTTGAAGCTTCGTCTACGCAGAACTCAAACAGTATGAAGAGCAAAAACAACACCGTAACTTGAGCCACGTGTCAGCGTGACACCACATCTGCTGTTCGACCAGCGGTCACTCAAGCATCAGCACGTCGTCCACGCGAGGTTTCCGGTCCGACAAGATGAGACTCGTTCGACGCACTCATACTGTAGCATTCAGCATCAGCCTGCTTCCCTACAGTGACTGTTTTCAAATCTTTAATTGAAAACAACAACAACAACAAAAACTGCAATCAACATCAAAATGCGATTTTTTTTTCCTTCTGCAAACCCACTAAATAAATAAATAAATAAATAAATAAATAAATAACGACGGGAGCGGTAGGACCTCTGCAATTTTCAGTGTTGCAATTAAATATGATTACATGTGCTGAGCTGCATCCACGCGAAAGGAGAAAGAACTTATTTTAAAAAAATAATTAAAAATAGCCGACGCTGTTTTCAGACCCCCTCAAGATCGCAGAACGGTTCCTATGACACCCCCACGACTCAGCTCGACGGCTTTAATTAGTGTGGCGTACTGCGCAGCCCACTCAACACCAGGCATTCTAAGTCATATTGATGATGACAATATAAAACGGGATTTTGCTTAATACGCCTTTGAGGGAAAACCTGAGGCGGTGTTGGTGTTCTGAGATACAATCGTGTTCTCCAGACACTATCATAATGTCTGAAAACCTTCTTTCCATGACGTATTATATTACATGATGTAAACGTACACTCCTCGACCGCGTTCATCTTGCAAACGAATCTGTTACAGACTCGATCAGGATTCCGATCATTTTGGGTAAGGTCTCATTTTGGCGTGTGACAGGAGTGTATGACCCTCGCAAGATGGAACAGACCCCGGTTCCTCCCAGCTCTCTTTCTCCAGTCTTAGTCACGCTGCTAGATGTGTCATATCCAGATCTCTCCATCTGTCTCTCGTGCTGGGCACCTTCAGTGCCGTGTGATCTCAATCTGCCCTGGGCCAAGAGTGCGAGGATTTCATTAACCACCCAGGGAAACCTCGAACTGAACACAGCAACAGAGGGGAAACTATTTAACTCGTGAGAACAGTGGACGAAACGACTAATAAAATCATCAAGCGTCTGTTTTTGATGTAGGGGTTTTTTTTGAAGCTAGGCGGATTTTTCAAGTTAAAAATGGAGAGAAAAAAAAAAAAAAAAAGACAATGAGCTGAAATATGCCAGAGAACACGTGTCATGCTTAAAGCCTGTGGACTGAACACACTCTTCGTTCGGTCTGTGCAAACAAGGCAAAAAATATATATACACTCAAACGGCTCATTGTACACAACTACACAACAATCCCACACTAACTAGAATTAGTGTCAGTACTATTTTTGTTCTAAAGATGTTTTGGATTCGTCTAAATGCCCGTGCGCATTAGCAGAGCCTCCGTGTCATTCTGGTGTAACTGTTGCTTTCAGGTCGTCCTACAACTAATTTCACGTGACTGCTGGCTTCTCTCTTACCTTCCTTATCATTATTCTGAGGGCGTGCTGTGAAATCTTGCATGGCGCACCTGTCCAGGGATGATTAGTTGTGGTTCCATGAACTTTCCACCTGCACATTATCGCACCGAATGTTCTGACAGGTTTAAGGTCCCTTGATGAGTGAAATCCTCCCAACCTATGTCGACACCTTTTATAATAACACCACCTAAATATCTAGCTATTTATATCGAAAACTTGATTGACCCTTTTTTTTTTTTTTTTTTTTTTTTTTTTAAAATGTATTTATACGTACAAAGTACAACCCCAATTCCAAAAAAAAGTTGGAACGCTGTATAAAATCGAACGCTTACTTTTCCAGCCTTTTGTTGCCCCAGTCCCAACTTTTTTGAGACGTGAAATTCACCTTATGTTTTACTTTAAAATGGTACGTTTCCTCAGTTGAAGCATTTGACACGTTTTCTATGTTCTATTGTGAATAACATACGTGTTTATGAGATTTGCAAAATCATTGCATTCTGTTTTTATTGACATTTATTTACATTTCACATAGTGTCCCAACTTTTTTGGAATCGGGGTTGTAAAAAGACATTACGTGCGTACATTTGAAGTGGATATATGCACTGGAAGTCTATTAAATAACAATAAAAAAAAGTGCCCAAATACTTCCCTTCACTGAAGGTTTAAAAATAAATGTTATACCCTACTAGTGCATCCAGTTTAACAGTTTCTGTTAATCCCTTCTTCATCCTAAAATGTTCTAAAAACATCCTATTCTGCTTTCAGAGCCTGGGTTATTGATGTTAACTGACCGAATAGATAACGTGTTAAAAAAAATGAATAACCTTACATTATGGTCAAGGGGTTCACCGAAATGCAGAATTCGAGTTTGTGCCAGAATGTACTATTCCAGTAGAAATCTACTGCCGATGCCCAATTTTCAACTGACCTGAGATCTGAAACAGCTACAGAAGAATGAATGGGAGAAAAAAATAAAATAAAAATCAAATAGCCCGGAGGCAGCAGCTTTCGAAAACAATCCTGCAATTTAGAGCAACATAGTTTGTGAACTATTGATTGCCAAGTTTAGAACTGTTTCACAAAGTCATTTTGAGGGAAAAGATACCTGGGACGAATGATTAGAGCATACGTCCGTATCTCATGGTGAAACAATGACGTATTAAAGAACAACCAGGCTGTTATATCTTCCAAATTCAGCACTTCTCAACACAACCCACAACCTGCTTTCTGAAAAGAATCAAACTAGCAGCGTAATTAGAGTTGGTTTTAGGAGAACATGCAGCAAAATTATCTCGAAACCACCCTGATCATTTCACTTCTCTTTCATAATACAAACGAATCAAGCTATAAACCATTATACCCAAAATTCTAAACTATTTTCATCCACTTTTTTTGGTTATATATATATATATATATATATATATATATACACAAAATACTCCAATCACAATCGGTGAGAACTTCCACATTACTCACGCAGTGGGAATAAGTAACAAGCAGACATGCATGAGTTAGTGAGAGTCCAACGATATTGATCCGTGCCCGCTCATTGGAAAACAACTTAATGAACATTCGCACAAAGCATCAACTTGTTTCATGCTGATAAGTGATTCCCGGGTGTGAGCGGTTAAAAAAACAAAAAAACAAAACCCCTAGAAACATGCCTGATGCCTGAGAAAGGCCCAAGGTGGTCAGATTGATTTATTAAGCTCGAGTTCCTGATAACTGACGCGGAGATGATGATGTTGTAAGAGGCCGTGAGATCAGAAGGGCTCTGAGAGGAGAGGAATGGCACGTATTTCAGGCTGGGCTGATCTTCATTGCTTTCCAGTTGCGATATCGATCAGCGTGCTAGCTCGGACTGACCGGTCCTGATTCCTATTTCATCGCTAATGGATCTCAGAGCCTCAAAATCACTCTTCTCAGTCAATCTACAGAACATTGTAATACTGAAGAAAGAAAAAAAACAAAACAAATAAGGTCACCCAATTACACAGAAGTGTAGCGAATGTTACGTCTATATGAGTTTTGGATAAATAGCGTCAAGAATATTGTCTGTACAGTTATTATTATTATTATTATTATTATTATTATTATTACCACCACTACTACTAAGAATAATAATAATAATATTTTTTGTTCCTGGCCATATGCATAACTCGGTCACAGTGATACGGAACGCCGGGGTCTTTATAATATAGATACTTCCAGAATTTAATCTCTGCCTTCAACTCACAAAAGCCTCTCTCTTTGCCCGGGGAGGGCTTCAGCTTTCTTCCAAAGTACAGTTTGTCCCAGTTTCTACACCAGATGGGCCTGTATTCAGCACCCGGTGGAATCATGGGCAGAGGAAGAATTAAATAAATGTTTTAAAAGTTCTCTTTGGTCGTCTTCTCCTCCATTTATTTCTCCCTACAGAAAACACATGCCTCTAGATTATAATTTGCCATATTTACGAACGGGTATAAACGAACGCAAACGAACGGAGGGAAAAGATGAGAGAAACGAACGGGGTGTTTTTAAACGAAAATAGCTTCTGCCTACTGTAGCAGCACAACTCTACAGGCCCATCAAACAAACATCTGTTGCCTCCCATTAAAAGATGTTGAAGTTAAAGTGATGATTTAAAATGTGGAACGTTTACAGCACAGACCGGAGGTCTATAATTGTTTATAGCGCTGTATCCAGATATCGATGCGCACATGCACACACCAAAAAATAAGAACATCGCACTGCACTTTATATTCTGCATGCGGTGTAATACTACATACAAGTGTAATTTCACAGTACAAATTACAGGTTGTAATCCGAGTCAGGATTTACCGAGCAAGATATTAATTTCGTGTATTAAAGTGCCACTCGGGTTATGCTATTCAGTGCTTCCTCGGTGTTCATTAAACTGTTCATTTCTGTTTACACACTGTAGGTTGTATGAATTAAGAAATGTGTCGCTGATGCATCAAAAAATGATGATTACACAATGATATTCGCTCGAATAAACTCACAAGGCTGTATGAAGATATATATTTTTTTAAACAATTTTAAAAGGATTTTCTGTAAATAAAATTTAAGAGCTGCGTATTGACTAAATGGCATTATATAGTCATTTTATTTCTGAATGAATAATAATAATAATAATAATAATAATAATAGAGGTGCAACACAATGCAACTACCTGTATCCATATTGAAACCCAAAGTGGGCGTGGCCTAAACCAGAACGTTCCTCAACCTCAGCTACATCATTCACGCTCATAATAGGTCCCAACTAGAATTTCTTAAGTTGTTTTTTTTTTTCCCCAAAATATGAACAAACTAGTAGTCTAACCGTAGCCCCGAACAAGCAGTTACTACGGTCGCTGTGAGTCATTGTTAGGATGATTTACTGTTTTCTCTTCACCTCTATACTATAACGGTTTGCTTTACTAAAACTGCAATTCATTATTTAGTACACCCTTGATTTTTTTCCCCACAAAATCAATACGAGACATCAATATTAAGCTGCGATGGGATTACCTTTTTGACAATTCATGCTGAAGAAAGGTACATTGTAAGGTACCAAGTGGTGCGTACCATCAATTTTCTATTTACATTTCTTCATCTGGCAGGCGCTTTTCTCCAAAAAGCAACCGCGGCAGAATAAAAACCCGTGCTCTGAGCTCAGCACTTGAGGATGTAAGACCTTTCTCAAGCACCCGACAGTGTCTGTCTGGCAACTCGCTACCTTTATGAACACTAGCGCAGAACCCCTGAGCACCCAGTACATTATTATTTTTTTGTAACTAAAAGCTTAGTTAAATGTCCAGTTTTTCTATGCAGACAGAAATCTAAGCCCTTTACATACGTGTCCTTTTTCATCATTTTTTTTTTACGTACATGTCTACGTGTCTGGTGTGAGCCAGGGTCTAAAGAAAAAAAAGAAAAGAAAAGAAAAGAAAAGAAAAGAAAAAGTGAGAGCTCTGCCAAGGTCCTTGGAAGGCTGTGGAGAAAGCCGAGATGGGCTTTGGTGCTGTAAAACAGCCCAATGAAGTGATACTGAAGCACAAATCCAACGCTCGCACCCCTCTGGTAAAACCTTCCCTGGAGGATTAAAGAGCTACTCCGTCACAAACTCTTATCGACATACAAAAGCACAGCTGAAGGAGAAGAAGGAAGGCTGTACAGGGGATTGCCACTTTTCAAAAGCGGTGTGCCTTTTTTTTTTTTTTTCTTCTTCTTTTCTTTTATTTCTTCCACGGAGAGAAAAACAGAGTAATTTGAAATCCAAACATGTGGCGGCTACAGATATCAGAAGCCGGAGAACGCATGGCTGCGTGTACGTGCCTGTGCGAAGGGGAAAGCGCCGTGTTAAGTGCTCCCTCGTAAATGTTCTCACTTATTCAACAAGCTGAATACGTTCACATGGCTCTATGACGGCTTATAACCTACAAAGCATGAATTAAGTGTTGTCCATAGTCAGCCATCGAAAGGAAGTCGATGATGATATCGACATTAAGATCTTATGACTTCTTGAATAACTTTTAAATGCTAATAATATGTATTCACGCTGCTTGTCCAGTTCAGCATCCATTCAGTTGAGCGGAAGATTTATCTGCGAGTCTGTTTAAAAACTGATGTGCAGTTGAGCTAGAAAAAAAGAAAAACCTCAAATATGTGGGAAAACATGTTCAAGAATACATTGGAAAACCAACCGACTGGAGTTGCCACACAACAGAGATTTAGTTTGTGTTTTTCAATAAACAGACATGTTTAACTACATGTTTGCGCTGGAAATGAAATATCAAGCTCCAAATGACTGGAATCACATACTACCATTTCAAGACAAGTGAGAAAACACAACATTTGAGAAAGCTGTTGACGTAATAACCAACAAGATGCGGACGCAGATTACTGATTCGTTACACCACTGTTTAATTCTTGAATCTGATTGGTCAAAAGGTGTTGTAGTGCCAACTTATTCAGGGGCATATAACCAAAGGCTAATTAGAAATGTGTTGTGATTTAACAACAAGAACAACAGAAAAACATGTATAATCATTTATATGGTGAAGATTTTTGTATAGAGGCATTTATTTAACATTTACGGAAGGAGTCTCCAGTGTCAGCACTTTGTAGCAGTAGGTTTTCCACCATGGGAAAGTCTTCAGGAAAAGAATGTGCACTTTCTGGTTTCTTATTAAGTATGAAAGAGAAAAAGCAAGTGAGAGAGACAGAGAGAGAGGGTGAGAGAGAGAGAGAGAGAGAGAGAGAGGGTGAGAGAGAGAGAGAGAGAGAGAGAGAGAGAGAGAGGGAGAGAGAGAGAGAGAGAGAGAGAGAGAGTGAGAGAGAGAGAGAGAGAGAGAGAGAGAGAGAGAGAGAGAGAGAGAG
>JANDJT010000169.1:31537053-31553106 GCA_024331685.1 Stegophilus panzeri | reverse complement strand
GTCAACAACACGCTTAAAGCCGGCCGCAGTTAATAATGTTTCCAGCCAAACATGCTAAATCTCCCTAATGAGCTAAAGGTAATCTACCGACGGCAAAGACAATCTTCTAAAAGAATGGCAAACATCGCCACAGGCATGGTGAGAAGAAAGGATCGATGAGCAACTCTCAGGATCAATCCTCCGAATGATGATTTCAGATTGATCACGCCACGGCCAGAGACGATTCCTCGCTTAAATCATGCTGCGCGCTGATTAAAAAGAATTAGCACGTTCTTGGGAGTGCAAGAAGCACAAAATTCCACAGAAAGCACTTAATTGGCTTATCTAAAGATGGAATACTCATTAAACCCTTGATTTGTGCTTTAATCTCATTCATTCATTAAAAAAAAGAAAAAGAAAAAAAATCTTTGTATTAGCGCATATGAAATAAATGACATGAAAAAAGAAATGGGATAAACAGAATCGAAACGTCTCGAAGTGTCAAGAAAAATGATTAGCGAGCAAAAGTATACATCATATTTGATTATATTTCATGAACTGCTGCTCATGCTGGGTCACGGGGGAAGCGTGGAGGAAAGCGCTGTCCGCACTCTTCCTCGTTCATGAGCTCACAGACGCCCACGATTGGCCAGCGTCGCTGTGATTGACAGGGGAGAGAGAGTACGCCATCCCTCCCACCCAGAGAGCAAGGCCGGTTTTGCGGTCTTGGCTTCAAGCCACAGATGGCTCTACCAGCGTGATCTGGAGTCCATACTGAAATCGCACACATCGGTATGCAGACCTACATACATACATACATACATACATACATGACACGCACCTCTGTTATATTTCACACAAACACATCACCCTCTAAATCGTGGTTTATGTCGTAAATATACTCAAACCTATTACATATTAAATGCATAAATATGACACAATTACTAATACTGTTGCTGTAAAGTCCACAGAAAGGTGGCAAAATAGCGTTCCGATGTCATGACCTCACACGACGAAGGTTAAACGTCAATGCGCAATAATAAAAAAATAATATACTGTAATATTAGATTTTCATAACGATTTCTTTTTCATGGCCTCTCCAGTGACTGGCTGCAATAGCAGACGAGATATCTACTTAATTGCAAAGAAATAAAATAAAATAAAATGGTGGAAGCCATTTTGTTAAATTAAGAGAAACTTCCAGTGATTATTGTGATAATTACATAGGACTATTCATGAAGCAAAAGCAGCAATGCACTAGACTCTTATTAGGTGTTTACTTCAATGTTTACGTCCTTCTTTTCAATTATATACCGTTGTATTTCACTTTCACGACTACAAAGAAAGTCTAGGCTCTATTGAAATTCCTCGTCTTCGACTAGACTATTAAACTATTAAAATACCCCGTCTCGGTCATCCTTATCCAATAAATATCTGACGATATCCGAGGCTAAAACAAACAAATAAACTTTTACTCCTGCTTTTCATCTCGAGTACGAGGAACTCGAATAAATATTGACGTAGCTTCTGAATTTCAGTCAGGGTTCAAAGTTTATCATCACTGTTATTATCAAAAGTATGAAAACAGACCTCGATCAGAATAAATATCGAGCAGAAATTGTTTGCTTTATTGTTCTGTTTTCATCCAGAGTATGTGCTGAGTAACACGAGGAGGCTCAAGATGTTCAACTCGAGATATTTTAAACAGTCACAACATGACCTCGATAAAAAAAAAAGATGATACTTTTTTAATTCGAATAACCTCTGTAGTTCCTACCTGCTGCCAAATAATTACCTCGGACTTATCGAGAAACGTTGAGCAATGTCACCTCTGACTCCCAACGGCATCACTGCGTTATTCTGCTCTTCTACGCTCCTCTCGGAGACAAAGAGCCAGTGTCAGCCATGATTGACAGCCCAATTAATCTGCCACTTTTTAATCTGGAGCGGGAGTCATGGGGGTGTAATCAGACAGGCGCAGATATTCCCTAAAAAACACCCCGCACTCTCAAATCCTACTTGCCAAGCCTCAACATATTCACTTACGCCATGTTTTTTTGACATCTGTCCAAAAATAACAAGTGTAAAATGCTCGCGCTGGCCGAGCGACAACACTGATGAGATGATTACATTAATAACATGATTACTCTATGAGGAACGTAGAGGTGAGTGTAATATACCATTTGGGGCAACAATTTAAAGAGGGGGAGTAAAAAAAAAAAAAAAAAAAAAAAAAAGAGCATAGTGTGCTTTATTAAACCTGAGAGAGCCTTTTACTGGTCACATTTTCATCAGTTATTCAGTGATTACTGTGAAAATTCACAGCGAATAAGAATGCGTCTGTCTGTCGTGGATAACAGGAGTATAGAATAGGAGCTTACAAGAGTGACCAGACTGGTTCAAGATGACAGAAAGGCTACGGTAATGCAAACAACCACTCTTTACGACCGTGGTGAGCAGAAAAGCATCTCAGAACGCACAACATGTTCGAATCTCGAGACCACGACAGCACCTGGTCTTTTTCCAGTCCAAAGAATATATAAACGTATATGCACAAGATTGAGACTGGACCTTATACCTCAGCGTAACTGCACATATACTGTACAAGACTAGATATCCTTCCGGCGTTTTCCGTTATTTTAGCAGCATCAAGAAAAGCAGCAAAAGGGGGGGGGGGAATGCGGGGGGTTAATAAAATAAAAAAAAAACCTCTGAAAGGCAACATGAGGAGAAAGAGCTCACTCTAATGTTTGGCACTCTACCATCACAAATCTTCACCTGATGCAGATTCAAAAGTAGGGAGGGGAAAAAAGTGGAGGGGTGGGGTGGGGGAGGGAATGTAATTGAACTGCCACAAATAATTAGCATCACCTTGCTCCTACATCACATACACCGACGTACTCTTTTTCTTTCGAACCAAATGAATCATTTCAGCAGCAGGCATATTTCACGCCGTTGGTGCTTATGAGTATGAAATAACTTTTTGGGTTTTTTTTTTTTTCTGGGGTGTGCAAAATATGAATAATAGACAGTATGACAGCTTTAGGGGCATAAGGGGGCAATAAATAAATAAATAACTTGACCAATTAATTAATTAATTAAAAAATAAAAACCCTGTTTAACAAAGACCTTTGAGAAATAAGACGATTAAAGGGTATTAAAGCCGAGGCTCATGTGATGATGGATATCAGAGGGATATAAACTTGAACAGAAATTCTGTTATATTCAAGACAATGGTGAGCTCTCTTGTTAAAAAGTTCAGCACCTTTACAGCAGAGAGAAATGGTGAATCATCTATACACACCTCTGTGTCTATGTGTTTGTGTGTGAAAAAGGAGACGACCAGGTTCCCATATATAACCTCCCGCAGACACACACACACACACACACACACACACACACCACGTGGGCTGTATAACACAAACAGCGTAGGTCACGCAAGAGAACTTTTATGTATCTTGTATTTAAAGGCCACACATTGCCGCAATAGCAGATGGCCGCTTTTTACTCCGTGTCTGCCTCGGCGGGGAACACGCTGAACGTCACTGAGGCCGCTAATCGACATGCTTTAATGCTCAGGCTCTCACCATGTTTATGACTTGAATTCGATTACATAAAGCAGGTGGCTTTTGAGTGACAGGACAGCCCTTTCAGTATAAACTTGGGTTTAAAAGAACGGTCAATCCAAGATACATATATATCCCAACCTCTCGCTCATCCGTTTTGGCTCAATTTTCAACTGTGCTCTCAGAGACGGGATTTCAATTAGAAACAGGATCGCAATTATTTCTGAATATTACACCAAGGCATGGCTTTCCAGACCACACGCTCTAATCCAAGTCAGCTCTAATGCTCCGGATTGAAAGCAATTACATTAAAGACGTCAGATCGTTTAACCATTCGCAACATTTAATTATGAACAGGAAGCAGGGTTGCCAGGTCTTCAAAACTAATGGTTCCAAATCTAAACCTTTAAAAGGGGAGGGGTTGGGGCAAGGAGAGGTTAATAGTCCATTGACATGCAGAATAAAACCGTATGAATATGTTTATTTGATCTATAGTGGTCAAATATGTAGAACTATAAATCGTTTGCAGCTCACCAGTTAAGGTAATATTAAGTAAATTTTTTTTTTTTTTTTTTGGGGGGGGGGGGGTTAAGTGCTTCCATGTCCACTATAAATTTTGTGGCTATTTACAAACATTATTTTATACGTAAGTGCTTTCTGGCTACTTTCATTCATGTAAGTTAGCTAAGACGTCAGGCAAACAAAAAAGAAAAAAGAAAAAAGGAAAAATAAAAAATAAAAATGGGAAAATGACTCAAGGGAGCGTACGATATAATTCTGAATATTGCTTTAGAATGGATTATAGTTTTGATTATTTGATTTTCCTTGGGGAAATAACCTTCTTAAAAGGGTTCACCCAGGCCTGGGAAATATCCGTGGTGGTCCGGTTCCAGCTTGCCTATTTGGCTTGCAAAAAGCACTAGACGCACTAAACACATTAGTCTAATGCGTGCAAAACACCCAACCCTTAACCTGTGAATGAAAAATACAAGCTACAACAGCAGCTCAGTTGGTGTAGGAAAACCCCAGACCTGGCAACACTGACAGGAAGTACACGTAGCAAGATTTCTGTACACAGCAGTGTCTGAAACTCTACAACTTTTATCATTTTACCATTTATCAAATCCAAATAAACCCTCGTCAAATTATATTTTTCAAACACGACTCAAGTGGATTAAAAAAAAAAAAAAAAGTCTACACAATCCTGTTAAAACTGCAGGTTTTTGTGATGCAAAAAATTAAACCAAGCTCAATAATATCAGAACTTTTTTTCAAGTTCAAACGAAAAACTCTCCCATGAAAGGTTTTCTCATGAAAAAAAAAAAAAAAAAAACACCCCAGTCTGATTAAATCCCCCTAAACCCTGTGGCAAAATGTGATGTAGTCTGATGTGAACAAGGTAAAACTATTTGGGCACAATTCTAAAAAATATAATTGGTGCAAAAACCCAAATGCTGCTTTGAAGCATGGTGGTGGCAGCATCATGGTAAATGGTCTGCACTTATATAGCGCTTTTTTAACCTTAGCAGTTCTACAAAGTGCTTTACACTGGTTCTCATTCACCCATTCACACACACACACACACACACACACACCCCAATGGTAGCAGAGCTGCCATGCAAGGCGCTAACTTGCCATCGGGAGCAACCTGGGGTTCACTGTCTTGCCCAAGGACACTTCGGCACGTGGACCATGTGGAGTTTAATCGAACCGCCAACACTACGATTAGTGGACAACCCGCTCTACCACCTGAGCCACATCCGCCAATCATGCTACAGGGCTACTTCTCTTTAGCTAGAACTGAGGCTGTAGTCAAGAGAGAGGGATTCGTGGATAGCACCAAGTACCAGTCTATTTTGACAGAAAAAATGCAGGCCTCTGTCAGACAGCTGAAGAAAAATTTCAGCATCCAGCACAACGATGACCCAAAGCGCAAATCCACGTCAACAAAGGACCGGCTTCAGAGTCAGAAGATCGATGTTTCGGAACGGCCCAGTCAGAGCCTACATCGAAATCCGATCAAAAGACCTGTGGATTGACTTGATGAGGGCAGTGCACAGGAGATCCCCTTGCAATCTGACCGATCTGGAGTGGAATAAAAGTGCTGCATTACGTGCATAAGGTGCTTTAACAAAGTAATAGTTAAGGGCTGTGAAACCAGGTTATTTTAACCCCACCCCCATTAAAACATTAATTTGTTTTTCACTCGAATTTTGTTGCTTGATGTATCGCATTAAAGGTGGGAAAAGATCTTACGTGATCGATCATGTTACATAACAAAAACCTGCCATTTTAACAGGCCTGTGTACACTTTTTATATCCACTCGAAGTAAGAAAGGTTCATTTTCCCACTTCATTCCAGTACAATACTAGACTTGCAGTATATATATATATATCATTGTAGACCGCTGTACACGACTGCACAAGATGTGCACGTATATGTTCTAGTGCGATATGACGTACTGTTACACTTGCCACAAATTCACAGCTCAAGAGAAGATAACAAGAGTTCATTGCTTTTAAACAAACCTGCATTTCATGGCATACATTCCTGTTCTAGACAGAATGAATCAAAAAATGCAAATCAACGAGAGTGGAACACACACACACACACACACAGCACAACATGGCCGACACTACTTTCATCTTTAATAATACAGTGAAGTAGATGCATTTGGAAACGTTTCTTCAGTCACAAATCCCTCATTATCCCTTCTGTCTCTCGCCTGCCACAAAATGTCACTCGATCTATAAAGTGAACATGTTGATGCCTAAACAATTACTCTTCTCTCCGCATTCATCATCATCAGTGATATCATTTAGTCCTATAAGCGTGTCAAATAGATTCCTCCAGCGTAGCTGCGGGAAATGCAATAAATAACACTCAAAATATTAAAAAGCCTCTGCAAATTAAAAATGCTAATAACACTGGCTTTGAAGTGACCTTATTTGCATTACAAACATTGTTGGTTTTTTTTTTTTTATCCCCCCCAAAAAACAACTTCAGCATTGTGCTTTAGACGCGTGGACTGTGGACTGTGTCGAATGTGTTTACAAAGAAATTGTCATCAAACGACACAGCGGTGGCTCTGGTCCATGCCTCATCTCCTCACACCATTCAGCACTGACACAATGAGCAAAAAGTGCTGAAAAGATTTTTTTTTTCTTTTTCTTCTTCTTCGCTCTGCTCCCCTAAGAAGATGTTGCTCCAGCTTTACAAAACAGAGCTACTTTATCCATTGAGCGGACCATCAATATTCAACAGGTGCATTTCTGTTTTCTGGCCACAGACCTGCCACAGCTTGGTAAATTCCTAAATCTTTAGTGATGAAGGGATGCTGAAAAAAAAAAAAAACCCTAGGGGTGAATAAATCTGTCACAAATATCTCTCCACAGTCCCATTCCACTCACTGCTTCTGTTCTCCTGCCATTTCTTTCCTTCACATAGATCACATTTTCCCAATGTCCTTTGTTTGGAGAGTTTCTAAAATAAAAATAAAAATTATATAAGCAAATCAAAAACACACAAAGCAAAGCAAAAAAAAAAAAAAAGAAAGAAAAACGAAAAAACAAAGCAAACCAAAATAAGAAAAAACAAAAACAAACACACACACACGGCATAGCAAAAAAGAGGAGGCGAATCAAGGCAAAACAAAATGAAACAAGAAAAAAAGCAAAGCAAAAAAAACAAAAGAAAACAAGCAAGTCAAAATACGAAGCAAAACAATACAAAAAAAAAATGCACAAAAATCCCCCAAAAGAAAACAAAGCATAAAAGTAAAACAAAAAACTAAGCAAAAAAGAAGTAAAGTGAAAAAGAAAACAAAGCCAAAAAAACCCCCAAAAAACTAAGTAAAAAAAAAAAAACTAAGAAAAAGCAAAAAAAGAAAACAAAGCAAAAAATAACAATAAAACATTTAATAAAACAAAATAAAATAAAAAGGTAAAAAAACAAAAAACAAAGCAAAAAAACAAAAAAACTAAGAAAAAGCAAAAAAAAAAAAAAGAAAACAAAAAACAAATTAAACAAAATAAAATAAAAAATATAAAGCAAAATGACCAAATAAAAATGACCAAATAAAATAAAAATAAAAACTATTTCAACCATCTAGCACCTAATAGTTTTATCAAGTTGTGGCAGCAACAAAATAGAAAAATATCTGGGAGAACAGACAGACACAACTGCACTCCCATGTCATGTTCCAATAAAGCAGAGAGTGAAGAGAGCTGTTAGGAGAGCTCCCCTTTCCTCTCCAATCTCAGATGAAGACATAACAGTTTGAAGGCAGCACACTGAAGGGCAGCGATGTGTCGGCCCTGACCACCTGTCCCAGACAAGTGAGCCGCGCGCCCCCGTCCACCCACCAGCTTTTCTCCTGTCTTCTCACTGCAATAGTGTATCAGCTACAGCACGTCTAACACAGACAGGAATAATATCCCACAAATCAACATGAGCACAAACAACAGTGAAAGTGTGCAGCGCAGTGCAAGTCTACACAGCACGAAGATTAGAATAATCAGAGTGAATCCATGGGATTCGATCTGAAATGGGAGACCTATGACATTATTTCTCCTCGAACATTCGGAGCAATTGTGATAAACACTCCAGCTTCATGTTCCCATAAACATCCCCAACTCTAAATCCTCCTCAATTTCAACATGCAATTGAGTGGAGAGGAATCGGATTGGTTTAAACAATGTCGTCATGCAATTATTATAGAATAAATCCTTCGTTGTGACAGCAACAAAATCTCCGGTTAGAAGACCAGAGCATAATTATCCCTCGCCAAGACTGTTCTCCAGAGATTAAAAAAATAATAATAATAAATAAATATAAAGAACCAAACTGTACTTCTCATTGTTGTTACCGTGGTACCATCAAGGGTACCGCTTTGGTACCTTCAGTATGTCATTTCAGTGCAAAGATGTTATACACTGCTTTCTTTACATCAGGCCTGGAGATCAGGAGCAACATGACGGATCCTATTCTCAGGATATGTCACTCTGTTGATGTTCACCCGCAGTTCAGATTGAACTTCCTGGAATTCTATTACACGTAGAACGACTATAATTGACGGGCAGGATTATAGCACTATTACCATGAGAATATCAGAGGGAAATGTTTGAGTAGAACACTAGAGAAGCCTTTTCCCACTGAGACTGTTCACTGAAATCACTGACGCAAAAGAGCAAAATAGGCATTACTAACCTGCAATAATAATTATCTCTGAATAGGGCTTTTACCCTCATTTACAACCAATTTAAGGCTAATCAAGAATTTCAAAATGTAGTCCTCCTGCACTTACTGACTTGTGGAAATGTACGCCGGTATTTTATGTTTTATTTATACTGTGTAAGAACGGTGCGATACGACACACGCAAGAACCGAGTAACACAATTACAGAGGTTTTTTTTATTATTATTATTTTTTAAAACAACTCCTTTCTATCACATGCAATATATGACAATTTCCAAATGTCCTTTGTTCTGAGAGTTTGTGAACAGAGCTGGAGTCTTCATCTTGTAGTCTTTACATGGAGAACACTGGCAGTATTTTATTTTTCTAGACTTCGCTTTAGCTGACGATTTCAGATTTCAGACTAGTCCAGCGGTTCTTAACCCTATTGCGAGTGTGACTCACTTTTAAAAATGACGGTGTTTTGCGACCCACCCCCTACACCCCCCCTTCCACTATCGCGATCCACTCACTCAGCGGGATGGGTGGGATTTAATAGAGGACGCGAGACGGTCCAGTCGTGACTCAGTACTGCTGAGGAAAACACACAATCTATATTCGACCATGAGTCTGGCTCTATACTTGTTCTTCAGGTACATCAGCGCTGTAAAAAAAAAAAAAAAAAAAAAACAGCCTCACAGAGATAGGTCAAGTTTATTTTTCAACGCCATGTCATTCAGTTCCCGGTATTCGACCCCCAGTTTAAGAACCACTGAACTAGACCATATCCCTGAACCATTTTCAATATATAGAGCGCTCCATGATTGACCGGATCCACTCCTTGAATATTTCATCCTGTCTTATTTTAAATACATACTATATAGCCCGTTGCACTCCAGCTGTCTCCTAATATTGCTTAAACAGTAATTACAATTCACAGCTATAGTCTGTGCAAGTAAACAAGCCAGTCGAAGTGGGATTATGCAATTCGGACTGAGCTATTTTGTGCAGCTGCCGGTATATGGGCATTTTGAATGCAAAAACGTTCAGCTAATCGCTTGCAGAGGCCAACAGGTTTTCATGCTACTAAAAATTCGCCTCTGGAGAGACAGCTGAGCATTCACCAGTTGGCCGATTCCAACATAACTTGGATTGTGCGCTTTAAATACGGTCCATCACTGTATCTTCCCCTGACCCGTGAAGATTAATAGATGCCGTTATGCTGTAAAGGATAATAGTGCTATAAAAGACACACATGCACAAATAAAAGTGGCGTTAAAAACACCCCTGTAGCGCTACTCTCCAAAGCAGCGAGCAAAGATTTTGTCGTACGTGCGGGTATACACCTTTGAGGTTTTCGAAATCGTGTTAATGATAATGAAGAGAATTCTGTCTTAAGATAACTTGTTTGCATGCTGTCTAACACGGCAAACAAGTGGCCTGATGAATGAGTGCACTACTGAGGCTCATTTTAACATAACAACAACAACAACAACAATAAACCCTGCGCTCACGATTACAGAGTTTCATGACTTCTTATTAAAGTGGGCTAATTTGAATCATATCAAGGGCAGGACTTATAAACCACTGCTGAGATGACGTCCAATCATCAGCTTTGGAAAGTTCGAACTGACTGGAGTTCCACTGCATAGCATGTTCTGAGATTGTATTCCTATCGTGACTGAATGAACAGTTACTGTTTAATGCTTATCCAAGAACAATTAGTTTATAGCTAGAGATAATTAAGTATAGCAAGATTCTACCCCTCCCTAATTTGCTCACCTGACAATTCCCGCCCACCAGCCAGCTCTACCCGGTCTTTTGACGGCTTCCATCCGGAACCCGTCAAGACTGACACGTGCTTCTCGGACACACGTGAAGCCAGCCAACTACATCTTTTTGAACTGTTGCTCATGCTGCATCACAGGGCAGGAAAGCGCTATCGGCCCTCTTCCACATACTTGAGCTCACAGGTGGCCATGATTGGCTAGTATCGCTCTGGTTGACAAGAGTAGAGAGAGTATGCCCTCACTCCCACCTAGAGAGCAATGCCAAATTTGCTCTCTTGACTCCTGGCCACAAACGGCTGTGGCATCGTTGGGAAAGGTTATGTTTTGTAGCGGTGCTTCGTGTTACCATTTTTTTGACGAACGCCACTCGACACAAGCACAACAAACACAAACGTCACTGTCCATTCGTCTCCACTACTTCACTAAACATTCCGTTTTTGTGCTCAGCCTCGAAAACATCTCAGAAAGCCTGTAAAAACTCTATTCTTTCCGAGCTAATGTTTCTCGCCCTGTAGCTACTTTCTGGTTTCGGGTTTCAGTCTTCAGCCTGAGACTGAAACACTTTGCCGAGTCCACATCTGGATTGCGGTCCGCCATTTGATGACCCCCCAGTGTAGATGTTTAAACTCCTTGGACATTAAAAACCAAAATTAATGTCATCTTCATGCTCCAAATAACAAATCATACAAAAGTATGTTCACCACTTGGATCAAGGATGTTATGTGATTGTTGAGAAACTTCTCAACAGGACTCTCACCAAAATATTGCGACATCGTTAGTTCACAACAACTACAAAGTCAACTTTTTTATTTTTATTTTTTATGAATGCCTCAGTCATGGATATGTTCCATGAAAATCCCACACCCGTGCAATATGTGATTAAGTTTACAACCCCCCCCCAAAGCGTGGGGGTATATGGTCACATCATAGTCTACACATATTCCAAACACATTTTATATAATTCGTCATAAACCATTCCTTTAACAAGCTTAAAAACTCCGGTGTTTCACTTTTTTAGATGCCTGCTGCGTCCATTAGATTATCGTTGGACTGAAACACTCTGGGACAGCTAAATGACATGGCAGTGTGTAAGAGCTGTAAAGTGCAAACTGTTCTACACATTCATCCTGATTAAAATGTAGATTAATACCAGAGTGCTTTCACAAGCGCCGTTCATTTTAACAGCACGTGTCCATATTAAAAACGTTAAAAGATGATGATGATTAGATCAATGGAGGGCTTTACAGTACGTGCTACCACTCGTGGACGCATTACAACCATCGCCCGTTAGATCTGTACCACCTGAGCTGGCCTCCACCAGACTGATCACTCTTGCTTTATGTTGTGTACATTCCACAGATATTTCAAACGAGCCATCGTTACTGCCATCAATACGAATGGGACAATGGAATTCCAGTCAAATTAAATGATTTGAATAAATGACTTCCCAAACCCAATGACTGAATGGTATTTCAAAAACGTCGTGCCCTTGACATCATATAAATAGGCTCTAAACTTAGCTTGCTTTAATAAGAAGTCATCAAACCCTTTCATCATGAGCGTGCTCTTTTTTTTTTTTTTTTTGGTGCTCCTCTTGTTGACATGCTAAATGAGTGTCGGTAGTGCGCTCATTCATCAGGCCACTTGTTTGCCATGTTTGGAGGCGTCACGGAGCTCATTTCTCCAAACGAGCCAAGGTGCAAAGCTGAGAGAAAGTGAGTGAGACAGGCAGCGGAGAGATGTGCTTCTTCCTGCTGTGTGGTACTGAGATTTACGACCCTGTGTTACGACCCTCATGCGCCACCCCTTCCAGCCAATAAGCCCTTCGTTATCGAAGCTGAGCATGCTTTTTTTTGTTTCTGGACAACAACGACATGAGTGTGGCTACATTACTTAATGTACCTAAATCTTTCACAGCAGGCTATTGAGGACATCGTGTCAAACAAGTGAGGTCAAATATGAAGGGTAAGTGGTGCTTTGCTCAACAAATGACAACACAACCCTAAGATGTTCGGATTTGAAACAACGGCAACAAAATTTAAGCGACGAAACGATCACTAAAACTAATACTTGGTGAAAAAATGTATGCGTCATTTAGCAATGTTTAACTAAGGTTGTGTGATGATTTTTTTCGTAGGTCAAACCAAACTAATGCCCACCGTGTTCACAAAACTCCATAAAAGGTCAAGTTCATAGAGTCACACCGATGGAAATGGCAAAATGAAGACTGATTAATGAAAGCGCGCTTCCAATAGTGCAGCTCAGCCACCGCAGTGCATCAGTTCTCATAGACAAACAGTAACTCTTTCACCTTTTATAGGGCGCCATTTCTTTCATCCTAATTGAACAGCTAGTCTTGTTTGGCTTATTTATTATTATGGATTTCTTTTGGATTCATTTCTATGAAACAACTTTACCAAATAAGCAGGCTATTTCAACTTGACAGTATAATAATAAATCCGTATATAGAAGTGCAGTAACTCGACAATTATGCGAGTTGAAGCCTATCGACTGAGATTCACATTAGTGAGGTGCCTAATACGAAAATGACATTTACATGGACAGCAATAATCTAATTATTGACCTTATTCTGAATAAGACAATATTGTGATTAAGGTGTTTACACGAGTCGCTTTTAGAATACTCCTTTCATGTTCCTGTTTTACATGTTATAGAACATAGATCGATTAACGGTACACGTCCTTACGTCCCCACGCCACGCCTTCCGACCTCCCCTCCAGAATTTCACGTATCAGCATAACGCACTTCGATAATGCGACTAAAACAGGAATACTCCACACGTCTTAATTCCATTTGTGTTTACTTCGAGTATGACTTTAGTCGGATTAAGGTCATCAGTAATCGCTGTTTACATGCTAGTTTCTTAATCAGAGTATCGTCTTAATCGGGTTAATATCGGATTATTGTCCATGTAAACGTACTGACTGTCTCCGACTCAAGAGCTCTCATAGGACGCGAACGTTCTTTCGAACTAACGGGACTTTCATGAATACTACATTTCTTGCGTGAATGCTCCCTCGAACAGTTTAAGATTAATAAATGAGACCCAATAAGCACAAAAATAAAAACAAACCTATCAAAAGATGTTAAAATCCCCCGGTTATTGTAGTACAGTATAGATCTGATTGTACTACGGGAAGCATTGATAATGAAAAGAAACGCATCACAAGGGGCGAGAGAACGAGCCTGGAGGTGGCAGTGTGTGTTAGAAGAACAAGCACTGAGAGAAGCTCGTGTGTGGGCCAGGTGTATTCATGATCATTCTGTACAGCTCATTTCCCACTTAGTCACCCCTCACAGCACACGGACCCAACAGAAGGTGTGTGTTAGCAAAAGAGACGCGGGCCAACGTGTTCTTAGCGCCGTCACAATGGTGTGCATCCTCCGCTCCACAGCAGCTCATTATAAAAAAATAATAATAAAAGACAAGATAATAATGAGTCTTTATTGGTCACGTATACATTACAGCACAGTGAAATTCTTTTCTTCGCATACTCCAGCATGTCAGGAAGTTGGGGTCAGAGCGCAGGGTCAGCCATGATACAGCGCCCCCTGGAGCAAAGAGGGTTAACAGTGGCTGGAGCTTGAACCCCCGACCTTCTGATCAGTAACCCAGAGCCTTAACCGCTACGCCACCAACCCCCATACGAGTAATAACTTTCACGCCCACCACAGACTACGCTGTGAATAAAAATGTGCATTTTTAAATTATATTCATCAAATTCATGTCCATCACAGAGACAAGGAATCAGCTAGTATAAACGCTCCGAGTCTTACTTATTGAGCCGAAGAAGAACAAAATCATTCGCAAATCCGTTCCGCGTTTACGCCAGCGATGTGATATTCCTGAAAATCCAGTTCGCTCGCTAACGTGAACCTCGACTGACCGGATTCGAGCGTGCCACTCGAGGGTCAAGTTAAAACGATTATGAAAATAAAACCCCAATAATGAAAATGCAGAGACTATCCATTTCAGGTTTGCTCTTATAATTCCGCTCACGTCTTTCAGACGTATAATACAAAACACACAGAATCCCAGTTGGTTTAATAGAAAAACACACACACACACACACACACACACACACACTCGTGCACCTCTCCTTTCTTGCATACCCGTGGTCGCAAGTGCAAATTTGTTCACTTGCAGCAAAGCTTTAAAAAACCAGCAGTGGTAGTCACGGCGCAGAAAGGACAGAAAAATTGTCTTATTGATTCCCTCTGCTGAAATGAAGGCCCTAAGTGCTCGAAGAGGCGGAAATGCATCTCTGCAGCCTTCAGTCAAAGACGTGTCTAATGAAGTGCGTGTCGTTCCGAATTACTTTGAAGAGCTGTGAGAAAGAACAGAGGACTAGAGAGAGTCCTTCCAGCCAGAAATCCCCCCCACCCCACTCCCCGTTTTTTTTTTTTTTTGCGGGGGGGGGTTTCTTCTTCTTTTTACAGTGTTCAGCATGAAAGTGAATCAGGGACCAAACTGTGCAGAGCAGCAGTTATATTACTGAATTACAGTCCTCTCACAGGAGAAGGTCTAAACTGAAACACAGCAGTCGGTTTAAAGAAGGAAAGGGAAAAAAAAAGAAAAAAAAAAAAAAAGGCTTACGTTTCAGATGAAAAGGGGCCCAAAAACCTAAAAACTCATTAGCACAATAAAAAAAAAATGGATGCAGTCAAATGAAGACGAATGCTTGTGAATATACGGTCAGCTACTCTGTGATATTTCAAAATAGCTTCAGTTTTGTTTTTTGTTTTTTTTTATGCCCCCAACCCACTCACTTCCACTTTTTTTTCCCCCCACCCTATTTCACTCCGTGACCTTTGTTGAAGAACATTGTGTTATAGTACTTTTCTGCCTGAGAGCAGTTGAAAGCAGTACTTTCTCAGGCTAAGGAGTTTCAGAGTTATGCAGCAGGTAAAACCGAAATCCTGTCAGGTTTCCTGACGAAGCTTTATTTACTTTTTTCGGTTAAAGAGTAAATACACCAGCACTGTTGTATTCTCAAATCTGAAGGTCTTCTATAATTGCGTGGCTTCGACAGTAGTGGTTCCGGCTGTAATTTAAATTTAAATTTAAATGACTGCATTAAAGCACTCGGTGATACGGTGAAGCTTTCTTTATGGTGGACGTTTAAGCATTTAAGGAAGGAGTCTCCGGTGACAGTGCTTCGCAATCTTCAGGACTTTTGCGCCTTTTGGTTTTGATTCTTGTTTCATTTTTGTCTTACTACCCTTCAGGAAAAGAATGTTTCGAAACAAAAGGAAAAACGTACTATAAACGATCCTGAACGATGAAAGGTGCCTGAGAAAGGTCTTGCATAGTTACCGATTACTAAATATGGATTAGACAGAGGTCTTCATGATCAGAATGTTCGTGTACAAGTTGGAGTCGAGCTCATTCATTTCTGAGGCCATACAAGATATAGTTTGTGGCAAGTGTCTCTCTTGCATGATATTGACTACGTTTACATGGACAGCAGTAATCTAATTATGGACCTTATTCTGAATAAGACAATATTCTGATTAAGGT
>JANDJT010000169.1:31504772-31523296 GCA_024331685.1 Stegophilus panzeri | reverse complement strand
CTCTGGGGTAATCCGAACAGCACGTGTAAGGGCATTTCGCACGGCACGTTCATCCTGTTTAACAGACCGTATGGACACAGCCTGTTAAATGAACAGGAATCGGATGTTAAGGGAAAAGTGAAACTACGTGGGTCATAATGAGGTGATAATTACTGTTGTTTGGGTTCTGTGTCACATTCATGGCTGACTGGTAAAGTCTGAAGCCGTGTATAACGCGTACCCCATCGGGTTAACGCAAATGGGGTTTCCTTGTCCTATCTTGCTCTCTGCGCTGCTGCCAAGGTGTCTAAGTTAGAAGTTAACATACATGAAAAAGTCATCAAGGCAGAATAGCACAAAACACCTGTTGCACTGCTGTTATAAAACTGTCTAGCAGGGAGGTAAACTTCAGTCCGAAACAGCTCTGCAGAGTCTAAGATCTCGTGACCCGGAACCAAGCGATTAACGGCGAAGACCACACATTCGGCTCTCCGCACGTTCAGCTGCTGCCGCTCATCTCGTTCCCAGAACACCGTGATGTTTTACTTTCTACCCCAGCGCTGCCGAATTCTCCAATCTGAACGCCTGGATTAATGATCTCGGACACGGACTCCAACCAGAACATAAACGTGGTTAATATTCAAAATACATCATGTAGGACGTTTCCATAGTAACAGCTCGTTCACGGGCACGTCGTTTAAGCCTAATAACAAAAACGAACGACGAAAACGTTTTTATTTAACAAAGAAAAAAATGATTGATATGGGAAAACTTTCTGTAAGGAGACATTTACGGAACGTCTGTGGAAGGAGTCTCCAGTGTCAGCGCTTTGTCAGCGACACTCGGCCTGTTTTCCACCAAGTCTACAATCTCTTTAACAATAACAGCATTTCTTTTTAGCATGTTAACTTAATGACTGTTTATAGCTGCTATAACATACGTGATAACTTGCCTCGAGGACGTTCCACAACGTTCGTTGTGACTATAAATGAATAAGAAGCGCAATGTGTCATTTATTAACAAATGAAAAATCGTATTTTTTCTGATTTGCTGTGATATAAGAGGAATAAAAGCTTTCAGGATTTGCTGTTAAAGGAAAATAATCTGCTTCAGGATCTCAATTTGTCCTTTGATTGTTTTCCTACAACAGCACAACCAGTCCTGTTTTACTCCTTACTTATTAGCTACAGTTGAACTGACTGATTGACGGAACTGTAAATAACTCCAGGTCCACTCGATTCGTGTGTTAATATGCTCATTTTTAGGGAAATGAAGATACTCAAATAAAGCCTCAAAAGTTTTACAGTAACTTTAAAAAAACAAACAAACAAAAAAAAAGTCATGGTGAATGTAAAACTGAATAATTATCTCAAATCACAATTTTCCAAGCACTGCACCATTTGGCGCGAGGCAGCAGAAGACGTTTTCTTTATATCTTGATTTTTCGCATGATTACACATGTAGAAAGTGCAGCAGCTTTAGAAGACGACGGTAATTTGAAAAGATGACAAGCTCTTCTATCTTTTATGTTCATTGTATAAGGTGTGTGAAAAGGTAGGACAAAGACGGGATTTTTTTTCCCTACGATTCTGAAAGATGCCTTAAATATCACGTGACCCAACACGCTTAAGTGCCGCAAGACCGAAAACCTAAGAACGACCAGGCTTTTCGTCGGATTATAAATCGGACACTTTTACAACACGCCGGAAGGCGTCGACCGTAGACAAACGTTTGGCAAAACTGTCCTGACTGAATCGCAGTATATTACACCCCTATTTTATTATTCCCTGATGCCGAGATGCAGTTTTGTTCATTCAAGAGGTTAATACAGGGTCACATTCTGCTGTGGGTCACTTCGTAACTGACTTAAATGGGTTTCATGTATAATGTAAAAGCCCACGTTCTTTCGATAAAGCTAAAATGAAATGAGAAAGAGAAGTAAAGTAAGTTTCAAGCTGAGAAATAATTTCCACTTAAGGAGAAGAGTCTAATTATGGTAAAAGAAAGCCTTTTTTTTTTTTTTTTGGCTGCAATTAATAAGAAACAAATAACATATCTGATGGAGATAAAACCGCAGGAACACACCCCAGACCCAGAACGTAGACCTGCCCCAACTGATATACGACGGTCTCAGATCGCTAATCAGAGCCACTCGGTTTGGATGACCCTAACAAGGCAGTGCAGTTTCTCATTTCCTCGCACATGACCAACTATTAAGAAGTAATGTGCACTTGTTGGGAGTGAAGTTCATAAAGTGATGAACTACAGCTGATAAATCAACACTTGACGAGACAAGGGACGAAAAGATAGCATCCGGGCGCATTAGATGAGATGCGTCGAGCTGTTTAATCGGCTTCAAAGATGTTTCATTCTGGCCTCTTTGTGCAAAACCGGTTGGTCTTGTATCAGATGATATTCATTTAATTCCCTTTTGATGGGCTTCAAACGTGCCAGTCTCCATCTGCCGACCAAGATTGCACGACGCGTGATAGCACGGAAAAAAAAAAAAAGAAAAAAGAAAAAAAAAAAAACAACAACGCCGTATGATTTATCCCATTAGCCGTCTTTTAAATGGAAGGTCTACTGTGAATGGTGGTATAAGTCGAAAAACTTGAGGGGGAACTTGGAAGAACTCGATGGAGTTCGTGACCTATTTAAGGTCATACATGAAAGTTTTGGGGGGTTTTTTCACAAATGATTTCGAGTGTTTGTGACAGTGTGCTAGGAGCATGTCTCTCTTTACACCCTGGCCATGGCTGTTTGAAGATTGGAGATGGGGGCTTAGATTGAAGCTACGATGAAACAAAGCATCAAAGAATGAGTAGGCAGAGAAAGAGAGAGAGATAGAGGGGGGAGGTTTCGCCATGCACTCCACTCTCTTTTGCACACAAAGGAGCAATCTTGATTTACATGGCAAAAAGATGATCACCTCCAGATGGGTTTGTGACAGCTTCCTCCACTTTGAACTGTGCAAGCCTAGTGGCATCATTTTAACCCACACACTCTTCATGTAGGAGTGTGAGGGGTCTCAGCCCATACAAACACTACACACTAGATGCATCTCCATAATGCCTCTCCTGCTTAATAGTGCACCATATAATAACACATCACCTATAGCTAAAGCTATTTTTCACCACTTTGAAACATTCACCGCCACTGAAATGTACCATACAGTACCACAAAATCCACGTTAACCTTGCCATGACTAAGACCAATTTCACACCTTCCGGGCTCAGATTCATGGTCCCCCTTTCTTTCTCTCTCTCTCTCTCTCACACACACACACACACACACACACACACACGCACACCTGTTCATTACCATCCGGATGATATAGCTAGCATGGTTCTAAATCATTGTAAGGCAATCCTGACGGGCGCCCATATCTCTTTCACAGTCCCAGAGGTCAGCTTTAATGCTCACCAAAACACCAAAGTTTAAGCAAGCATCTTATAACAGTCTTTTGTTTTCCTCCAATCAGTTTAAGTTCAGGTTGGTCAAATATTAACAATGTTGACAGCTGACTAGTCGACGTTTTTCCACAGTTAAAGCCAAAACTTTGTGTTTTTTTTGCGGATTAGCTGTATACGCCCTACAAATGACAAATTTCCAGCTTAAGACTACACTATGAATGATATTAAATGATATTAATGATATTAAAAGTAAATAAAAAAAAAATCAGTTTATCATAAGTATACTATTTAAGGATGTTTTTCTGCCAGCTTTAACTCTGGCCTCAGTAGCTTCCAAAAACTAGCCTGGATCAGCCTCTTTGAGCTGGCACGCGCCGCTAACCTGACTCTAAACTAGCCGAGTGAGATTGTAGTGATGTGCAACCCGCGGCTCTGAAAGTGCAGGTCATAATGGAAAGCACTCTGCGACAATGCATGGATATTAGTTACATTTTATTTAGCCTTATACCATGACAAAAATAAACTATTAGAAGAAATTCCTTCTGGAAGAGCATGAGTGGGATTAATAAAAAAGAAAAAGAAACAGTCTGGCACATACCTCGCACAAGGTTTTTCTAGTCTTGTACAGCTGACTGTAGAAGCGGCTCAATCTAAGTGTGAAACAAGCTTTTCAAATCATGGGTCACTTTGGTACATTTCTTAACCGACTGCATGCATTCTTTCATATGCAAATCCACACAAATTTCAATCGAACACTTTGTTGTGGCAAAACTGGAGCAAATTAAAATGCATGGTAATAAAGTCTACAAAACCTTCAAAGTTCATATGGATTCAGGGACTGTACGGCTTGTGAGAAGAAACTGTCATCAACAATTCTTTACCCCCCACCCCGCCTATACCACTTCTAAGTGGTATCTCATAACAGTATGCGGTTCTTAGCTATGTCTAAGTTGTCAATTTAAAAAAAAACAAAAAAAAAAAAACAACAACAACAAAAATAAACCAGCACCAGCAAGCAGTTATAGTTGAAAGCACATGTTTGGCCAGTTAAAAAAATGGTGGTAAACTCTGACGCATGAGGATGTTGCATAAATTCATACATTTCAAATCTATATCCTGAATTGACATATAAATATCATATATAAGCTGCTTTGGGACAATGTCCATTGTTAAATGTGCTATATACAAATAAAACTGAATCTAACCGAATTGAACAGTGCATAGAATAGTTCAATAAACTCCACTACCATGCTACTATGTTAGTACTGTCAAATAGAATTAAACTAATATTGTCTCTATTTTCAGCACTACTGCACAACACAACTTCTCCTCGAGCACTTCCACCTCCTCACATCATGCACTCACTAGTCCCTCTCTCCATAGTGCTTTTCCAACCTTCCTAAGGCTTCAGAAGTGTGTTTGGAAAGAAGTATAAACCAGCCTTTAGTGCATGCTGACATGTCAGTTGGAGGAACTAAGATAGACTGACCAGGATGACTGTGGTTCTTAATAATGGTGTATGGCTTAATCAAGCAGCGTTCGTTGAAAATGTCCTGAGGGGAACTTGCTTCCAGTAATAGCAAGATTTTCACTGCTCCCTGAGGGGCGGTCTTGTACTGAGTATTACTGAACATACCAGGGCTTTCTTCAGACAGAGGACAAAGTACAGTACCGAGTGAGATTTTGAAAATTATTATTATTACTGCATTCGTGTCAGGGTAACATGGTGCGGTGGATAGCATTACTTCCTCAAAGATACAGGGTTTCATCCTGAGCTCAGGTTACTATCGGTGTGGATTTTCAGGTTCTCCCAGCATCCACATGGGTTTTTTTGGGGGGGGTATTCTGGTTTCCTCACACCTCCCAAAAACATTCTAGCAGGTGGATGGACTATGGATTGGATTGGAAGGTCATGAGTGCAAATCTCAGCACCACCAAGCTGCCATGGTTGGGTCTTTGACCAAATCCCTTAACCCTCAGCTACTCAGCTCTATCCTGTCTCAATTGTAAGTCACCCTGGATTTAAAATAATAATAATAATAATAATAATAATAATAATAATAATATGCCAAATGAACTAAATGTAAATGTGACTACTCTGCCCAAGGATGGACTGGTATCCCATTCCCGTGTGTATTCCTGCCTCACACCCAGTGATCCTTGAGTGTCACCTGGATAAAATGGTTACTGAGATAAATATATTGGTGTTAATTGACCATATCGGGTTGGGTTGATGTAGGTCCTTAAGAAGTTGAAGTTACTGATGGGAGTTGACGGGGTAGTGGCATACATTTAGCATTCAGAAGGCAATAATGAGCTCATATTCATAATGGAGTTGTTGATGTTTAAGTACGTATGTGAGACCTTGGAGTACATGCTGGGGGTCATGGGTGAAAGACATTTATGCCCAGGGTGAGTGAGACAGATAATGCCCAAAACTCACTGTAATGATTGATAACCCCACTGTCCAGAGGAAGGGATCCCTTTTGACACAGGGATCTCTCAAAACATGTTTCTTAAAAAACAAACATGCTATTACATTATAAATGTCTGACTAATGTCTGCTCAGAGGCTGGGCTGAAATCAAAAAGCCCCGTTTAGAAAATACAGGCAGCAAAACCGATATTATTGATCGCTAAGTTTTAATAAACATGTGTGGCTGTTCGGATGTAGATTAACATCCCTACCAAAGACCCTCTCCACAGTGGGTTAAATACTGTATTCAATCAACATGATGAGAGCTTCTTCCAGTTAATCATAACACAACAGACGAGGGCTCTCAAAATAAAAAAAAATTGTCCCTGGTGAGACACTGTTGCAATCCCAGTTTTATAACATCAAACTCGGATGAAAGACGACGCAACAGCTACATCAATAGTTATCTGTTTAGCCCTCCTCAGGCAGCAAATCACTGTAGGAACAGATTCATTCGAGAGTTCGAGGGGCTTGTGTATAATTGATCACAGATACAGGTCTCAGCTGGGCCACGTATCGATATCGATTTCGAGCATGAGAAGAACCTACAGTAGCCTACAACTTTTCCAGCAGCTTAGCACCAGAAACAAATATGTGTTTCAATATGGCAGCAGGTTTCCACTCTGGATAGTGATTTCTCTCTATTCAACTCCACCCCCACCTCCTCCCACCCCCCCTCCCTCCCTCGCCTTTCAGCCTGGGAAAATGAGCCTCGTGCACCGGCTGCTGTGTCGCGGAACGAGTGCAGTAAATAATGCATGCAATCATTTATTTATCTTAGAGAGATGCGTACCCAGGGACATGGAAGACAGAGAGGAGTGTGGGAAGAGAAAGAAGGAAGAGAAGAGAGGAAACAAAAACAACAACAGCAGCAGCAGCACTGACTGTACGAGTGCATGAAAGACGAGAGACCGCGTAGGGAGAAATGATCGTTCTCGCACACATTATGGCTCTTTCGAAGGTCATTTATTTCGTTCTGTTGTGCATCCCGGGCTTTCGGAAAAACTGCCGATGCAATACACGCATTAAGCGACAGTAAACGTCTGGGGGATAATTTGCATGCAAGATCATCCGTCTAAAACTAGAATTAACTAGAAGGAAGAAAGACCTCGTTCCAAAACTTAGGTTAAAGTCATGGTCCGGTGTTGCGTTATGAATCTCGGAGACGCAGCGGCTCTAGGGATGGCTCGGCATTTATGCAATCGAATTATTTAGGAGATGAAAGGCAAATACTAAAATCTTTGATCGGCTGTCTCGCTCGGGGATGTTTGACACAGGCAGTACAATCATGGGTCTTAACCTTTTGTCCTTTCTCTGGGAACATAATGACATGGCCTTATTCTCCACTGAATAGAAATCAAAAACATTGCTCAGAAGAAACAAATACTATTGGAACAAAATGCTCCAATAGTAACATCTGATTCGAGCCGCTAAAACATCTCTAAGACATGTAAAGAATAGCTTTAATAAAGAGTGCAGAGAATGAACTGAGATATTCATGCGTCAAGGTGTAATCCACGTCAATATCGTAACATTTTAAAAATAAAGCTCAACACGAGGAGATCGTCGTTAGAATCCAACAGCTACAGATAAGCACACGGTGAAAGAAACTAACAGAAGGTAACTAATGCAGCTAGTGCTCTTCATTCAAATGAAGTAATGTTATAAATGAGGAAACAAATTGAGCTAAATAAAATGCTCCATGATGCTCCTGATTAATTAGTACTAAGTAGGTAGTTTTTTCAGTATCAACGTGTACCAAAGTGTTGGTGGGGGATGGGTGGTTGGGAGATTTATTGATGCATCCTTAACAGTGGCCGAAATAAACGTTGAAATATATCCTATAATGGGTGAATTTCCACTAACACACGCCTAAAAGAACCAAGCTTAAAGACAACAGGCTGGTTCCATTTACTTACAGTGGATTTTTCTTCCATTTAAAGCGGGAATGCTTTGAGTGTAACTGTGTTCAATTATACCTAATACACATGGCGTTGCACCTGTAAACAAAGCCACACTGAAAACTGAAAGCAAAAAAGAAAAACCCGCAACAATGTGGAAGAGAATATGGAGAATATGGCCAAAAATGTACTGGCTTCATCACAAAGGCTTGGACTGGCTTGATGAGGTTTGCGCTCTGTAGTCTGAAGCCGTTTTATCCTAATCAAAACAGCAAAGGAAGAGCTGACGTGTTTGCAGAGGCGAGTTCATTTTCCAGCACGTGTCCTAGATCAAAATGAGATCCAAAGCTGGCAGGTCTCTTTATGGAAACCTGTGAACATTGGGTTTGTCCTCGGGTTCTTTATGCTGCGTTTCATGACGGAGAATCCCCGAACCGTACGCTTCCTACCTTAGAGTGTTCCCGAGACCGCAACTGTTTAATGTCGAAACAGCTAGTGCTTAGTGTGGATATAAAAAATAAAATAAAAGATCTCAAATAGCTTTTGAAAATGAAAAAAAAAAAAACCAAACAAACAAAAAAAAAGTTGCGTAGTTTGCGCTTCATTTATGTTAAAAGTGGATGCAGCATGAAGGCTAAACACACTTTCATAAACATATTACGTTAGTATTGTTACTATAATGTAAAAAAAATATTCTGTTTTATGTTATGTTTGATACTAGATTGGGAAGAAGTACATCAAGGTCACAGCATACCTGTCTTTCGAGAGCTGAAAATCATTCCAAGGTTCTGTTCGTGGAAGGTTAAAGACTAGCGAGCCACAATAAACCATGCTGTTTTCTAGTAATAAACTTTGCAGGTTACTGCACGTGGGTCTGTTTTATTTAGCACGTAGCACGGAAAGCAAACACAACAGTCTGTGGTTGGTCATGGTGTCCGCCAAAAGACGACTTCTAGTGAAAAGTAAATGCCTCTTAGCCATACTAACTGACAAAACCCAGTAGAACTTTCTTAGCTCTATGACTTTTTCATAAAATTGCGAATGCTAGTTGTTGTAGATCGTCATTCCCAGTGATGTACATAGGAAAGCTCAAAAGTGTCAAAAGTGCATAATTTGTACCTGGTCTTCATTTCTATAAATCCGTTTTCCACATTTCTGTAGACTGGTATCGAATTGTGAACTCTCAAATGTGAGAGGTTTACGCACAACAACTTTACTACAATATCGCTTTCTACTTAGTCGTAGATGGACATTCGTTGCTGATGGTTCTGCATTTTCAGTTATTCAAAGACGTCCGTATATATATCACTAAGTGTCACAGCCACCGACTGTGCACTTTCAACCATGATTCCTAACGTCCTTCCCAGATGTCACTTTAGTCGCTGCCCCTATTGAAACCCACACTTTTGTGCACTGATGATGAACCTTCTTTTAAGGTCACGTAGATCTTTCCCACTTGTCATCTCGATCCAAGATCGAGGTCGACAAGATCTGTTCAGTATATACACGTACACGTAGCGCTGCACCGTTCAGGTTCTGACAAATTGGTAGTAAAAATGAGTAAGAAAGCAGAAGCAGCAGTGTGGTCTGGGATTGACTTGAGAAAGCAGGATATTAGAAAAGCACTCTATAATCGATAAGTAACCTGGGCATTTTGGTGATCGGTCGTCAGTGGCGCACAGGGAGCAGGATGATATAGGAGGTGTTGACATTGGCCTGTCACGGAGCTCCTTCCTTCACAAAGACACCTTCGAGCCATGATCAATGAACCCCAAACATCATGATATCCTCTGCTGAAAGATGAATGACCCAATATGGAATCAGTCATCGTGTCAGTGAGAAACAGGCCAAACCAACAGACAGACCCTAAACATCAAGGGGCAGCTGGATTCATATGGAAAGTAATTAAAATCTAGCCACTACGACGCACAGAGAAAATGAATGCATCAAAAAAAAAAATGGTCTAGCCTCAGCTCTATTTCGGGGACTTCTCGTAGAGTGACATGTATTTGGCAGTGTCACCACTAATGATCAGGAATGATCAGGAGGTCAGCTCAGTTTTCTGCTCTCGTACTTTGGCTCCTGCTCAAGTCTTTCATTGTGTTTTTTATCATATTAAGTTTAATGACTTCATTCACAGTTACACCAGATTTATTTCAAAGGCTCGAGCTTGGACAATTTCTCTTCGCAGGATAAGATGGGGACAACTGCTAATGGGAAACGGAGACATTCGGAGTTACAGTCTGGTCTACTGAAAGACTAATGAAGTGAAATTAAACTGGAAAAATTCCCCTTTATTGTTCCAGACACTCCCAAGTGCTGCTATAGAATGACATAAATTTGATGGCCCTCCATGTTGCCCTCAACCTCGAAAAGGACACCGAGCCCTACGTTGCATTTACGCTCATCGGCCACTTGATTATCATTCGTGCAATTATCCAATGAAGTACTTGACATGCTACAGCCTTCTAGCGTTAGAAATGGTTAGAAGGCTCTTCTCTCCTCCTCATGTCTTTAGACAGAACCAGCAAAGTAGCTTAAAGCCTGAAAATGGAGAAATATTGGGCTGAGAAAGCGTGCACGAAGAGTCAACCCTAGAAACGAAAGAACGGACGGTGAGACAGCGAATATACGTGTCCGTGGAGAGACGAGTCATTAAAGAACGAGTGAAGAAAGGAAAAAGGAGAGAAGAGGTGAGAAGGATACAGGAAGTGGAGACGAAAAGAGATCTGGCTTGTGGATAGCGCATGTGTCTCCAGGCTCATGGATGTGATATTCCGCTCCGAAGCCCCATTACCCATTCCAGTGCCATCTTTATCTCTGCCTCCTTGTCTGGGGCCATGGCAAGGTTACGGTAGGGGAAGAGAATTCAGAAAAATAATTGGAAGGTCAGGTTTGATAATGGCCACTCCAGTGAAAAACAAGCCCTTAATTGGTGCGAGGGCTGTTCAGTGAGTTTTCAAGGTAAAGTGTGAAAGCATTCATTATTTCCCTGGCTCACTCATGTTGTCTCAGCCCTAGAGGAATGGCACCCAGGCCAGCATGGCTACATGGCCACGGCCCTTCGCGCTGACTTTTCACCAACACATGAGCTGCTCTTCTAATGAGCCAGGAAAAGACCATTATGGCAGACATTTAGTTAACGGTTAATGCCAGAGGAACAGAGTCTTTGGCACATGTGAATAATTTGCTCCTAATATGAGGCATACAAAAAAAAAAAAAAATGAAGTGATGAATAAAAAGTAGCGTGCAGGCTTGCTTGATGTGCAGTAATAATAATTTTTAAAAAAGGCAAGAGTCACAAAACAGAGCGAATAAAGTTAATTCAATACAGCTCACAACAGGCCAAATGTGCATAGTGTACAATAGTTTATAAAAATTCAAATTCAGACATGCATAATGCATAACATATTTAAAACACCATTAGTATATCTATTTTTCTTTTCCTAATAACTACAAATGAAAGATAATGAACACTTCCCTAGGATTCCCTAAGGACACGTTCACCTATTAGTCTGAATCAGAGAGAAATAGATATATGTGGTTCATTAGAAACTTGGTTTGGGTTCACACCGCACATAATTAAAAAAAACCAAAAAAAAAAACAACAAAAAAAAAAAAAACTGTTGGGGTGGAAACTTATGAAAACTGTAAAAACTTCTCATGAATACAGTAATGAAGAAAAGTAAACATAAACAAACACAAAACTGGGGTTAAATCAATGAATAAATGACTTTGGGGTTTTTTTTGGCCCAAGAACACACTGCATTTCTGCAGCACTTTGGTTTAGCTTTCGCTTCACTTCCTGCAGTCTAATCTCTTTCTCAATGCAACAGAACTGCACTACAGGCTCGGCTCGAACCGCCTATCTCGGACCAGATCAGACTGGATCGGATATTTTGCATATCTGTTCCGAGTGTGATAAAATCAACCGTGCCAAAGCTTTGCCGCTTGAAAAGTAGCAGCAACCGGGGAAATACAGATCAGCTAATATCTTTACTACTTCTAGCATTGCTAACAGATTACACCAAGCGACTCAAACGCTATACAAGACAACGTAGCAAACAAACCAGACATGCATCTGCACTGATTCCCCAACAAGTAAGCTAATTGACAGTCAACAGAGTAGGAGGAGCTGTAATTACATTCACTTTTCCACACATGTTTTGGCCCAAACCTGCCACCACACAGCTGTACTCTAAGTACACATCATTGGTCCAGAGCCAAGAAGCAGCCAGGCTCCTTATAGAATCAGCTTATGCAACAAAAATCGCTATGCCAGAGAAATGCCATCAGCCACCCGGTGGAAGCGTCGCTGTTTAGTAGTAGGCCGGCTCTCGGAGCAGACAAACATCTGTGTGCGTTCCGCATATTCGTAGATCCCTCACGGGGCACAATTTACACAACCGCTCTTCCTCATCGGTTTGAACAGAGCACGAGAGAACACCGCGTTGAGCAGCATCTGGCTCCTAAACACAGCGTGAGGAACCTTAAGCGATACTCCGGTCTCGGCTTGAGTGTCACATAGCGGAGCCTGAGGTAAGCCATGTGAAGCAGATGCTGATTTGGGAATCTAAAAAAGAAAAAAATATGTCGTACCAATATGTTCATTCTCAGAGGAGATCAACAGCGATGTGTAACTTTGGTCAAGACAAGGAAGTTCAAACAAGTGCACTTCTACACATAGTATTAAAGTTCAACCAGTGGTGGCTTGGCGGTTAAGGCTCTGGGTTACTAATAAGAAGGTCGGGGGTTCAAGCCCCAGCGCAGCCAAGCTGCCACTGTTGGGCCCGTGAGCAAGGCCCTTAACCCTCTCTGCTAGAGGGGTGCTGTATCATGGCTGACCCTGCACTCTGACCCAAACTTCCTGACACGCTGGGGTATGCGAAGAAAAGAATTTCATTGTACATATGTATATGTGATCAATAAAGACTCATTATCATTATCCTCAGGGGTGAACCCACAAACAAAGTTTTTTTTTTCCTTCTCTTATATATTTCTCTCTTATAACTTTTCCACGATATTTGAATTTTTTGAGATGCACTTATATATGAACACAAACTCTGCATGGGTTCTGTGAAACATATCATAATGAGTGTGCTCATTGAACATGAGCGTGACGTGCCCTGAATTGCACCTTGACTCGTTAACAAAGTGGAGATCCTGGTGAGCAAAGGAGAAAGACGACTGCATGTCTCCGTGCTCAGTGCTTGCCTGAACTGTGCTCTCTCATGTGTTCCGGTTTTTCTGCACACTTGATTCAATGCTTCACACTCACGAGTACAATTATAAAAGCATGGTATCGGTATCGATGCATGCCCAAAACCCAACCTGAAAAGAAAAGAAAAAAAAAAAAAAAAGTCTTAGGATAGCCATTAGCCAAATACTGAGGGGTTCAAAAACCATCAAAAAGATGGCTCTCCAGATAGCATTACCTTCTGGCGCAGCACGGAACTCTGTGAGATAAAAGATGAACCAGGGCGTTTACACCTGGAAAGTCAAGTGAGGGAGAGTTTTGTGGAGCTCGTATCAGAACAGACCAAAATCCGAGTTCCTGATCGCAGGTTCTAATGGTAATACATTTACTAGTGTACTAAATGAAGCGATCGTGGAAAAATTAGGGCTGATAAGAACCGGGTTTGAAGTTTAGCTTGTGCTGCTTTCTGAAGAGGAGGAGTTTTTTTGATCACAGGTGAAAGCTATGTAAGAACTGGTGGACAAACGATACGCGAGTTGCTACGGTGTCTTGTTGTGCGTCTCAGTCAGCTCCCTAGCTGGTGAATCGGTATATCGTGTACACGGGTTCGTGCACTGGTAAGAACACTACACACTGGGACACTGATGACTCAATTTCCCGGGACGTCATTAGACTTTTTGAAAATGATTCAACACTTAAACAAACAAACCGCATATAGAACGTCAAGTAAAGATAAGAATCTACTTACATTTGTAGGTGAAGGTTGAGTTCGTCCTTTCCATTAAGGGAACACATAGCGAGCATCGATTACCAGCTCCCTGGTTTTTGCGGTGCATTGTGGGGATTTTTTTCTTAGGCAGCGAACGTTTCAGCGCACTGGAAGGATTTTGCGATCGAGACAGCCTTTAAAATGGCCGACTCGCCCATCAGCGCCCTGAATGCTGAACTAGTGAGCCGACTGAGACACTCGGAATGGTTTCACGGTTACGGCAGGAAGGTTAACTCACCATACTGATTAAAAATGGATCTCTGTCCGTTACCTTCTACTCGATTTTACATAATAAAAATGTAAAAATGTTTCCTTTAGTTGTTTTTTTGTATACAAGTTCTTTATATACACATATCTTTGTGTGTATAAAAAAATAAAAATAAACTTTTATACAAAGATTTTGTAGTAAATTATTCCTTTAATTTTCACAACCAGCTTGTACGTTTTTGTTTGTTTGTTTTTTTTAAATGGTGTATAAATGCAGTGATACTGTGAAATATTTTCCAACACCAGGCTCTGAATTATAAATTCAACCTACTCATTTAATCTCGGACCGAACGCAGCAAGCGCACTTTACTCGGAAATAACAAAAAGGAAGAAACGTGCGTACATAATGAATCTTCACTGAGGTGCAAAGTTATTTAAGAGAAAGACAGAAATAGTAAATGATGTCCCCTGTGCCTAGATGTCCTTTAACTCGTTTGCACGTCTTTCTAATACGCGAACACTGCTGCTAGAAAATAAATGATTCCGATGAAGGATTACATGGGTAAACGATGCTGTATTGTTTTACTCGCCCGTTCGTTTGTACTATGTCTTCCAGTCCTGGTTCAGAGGCTCAGTATATAGCCTCTTATAGAAGTCTTGCATTAATGTCCACCAACATGCTGACATGCTCGTACTGAATATTCTGATTATTCTGTGCTTCTCTTCTGACGAGACACGCGGCTGCGTTTTCGATTCGAGCCGACTTCGTCGTCCGCATATATAAACCGGGACGGAAGCCTTCAGAGAAAGCCTTCAGGATGACTCTGGGGCAAAATTCAAGACCACAAGTAAGAGACAAGGTCAAGGTAGAAAATTACAATGTTCCCAGAAAAAGGACAAGTGCAGCATAATGTAAGTACAGGACAGGACTAATACATGCACAGCACGCTCTAACTATACACAACAGCAGGAACAGCATAACGGTTGATCAAGCTGCATAAGAATGCAACGCTAAACAGATCCAGGCCTGAAGTCTGTGCGTGTGAAAACACATGCAAACTTGATAACGGCTGGAAAGGATATAAAAAATAAATAAATAAATAAATAAAAAAGCTGATTTACTAACAGGCTCTCGGGATAACATGCATCTTTCACATCATCTCCCATTTGTGTATTTGACTTGATGAACGTGCCGTTCGGGGCATTTCTACATAAAGGTGCGAAATGCAAGGTGGAGTCGATGCAAATTGATTTATTTTGCACCCAATAAGCCTGAAAGTCACTTTGGGAACGTCGATTGTCTGTGCAAATTAACGTCTGGAGAGAATAAAATGATACCAAGTCTGAACAATGAGAAAGCTCATTGAAATTACACCTTAGATTTTTTTTTTCTTCCCCCACCTAAAAGATCAATGACTGCAATATGATGGTTTCAGTAGTAAGACGGTTTCATAGTCGATACCTGCAACACGACCACTATTTGCACGCGCTATTTAACCCATTACCTACGCGAATTAACGCTCGACATTTCGGATCTTAGGAAATCAGCATGCGCGTGATTGCACACCATTATAAGAGCCATAGAGGCTGTGGCGTCTGTTAGTGCCACCATCTTTGATCTCCTGTAATAAAGCATAAATAGAAAGAGAAACATTCATGGTGGCTAATGCAAATATAGACGACGACTTTTTTTTTTCTCTCCGACTCTCTTAGAGCATGAGCCTGAATATCAATGAGAAATATAGACGGAAAGTGAGAAAGGGAACGAGAAAGAGAAAAGGAGAATAAATATCAAGCCAAATTTAAATAGCATAAACCTTTTCTCTTTTTTTTTTTTTTTTTTATCAGATTGTCAACAACAATAGCATCAACATCTTTGGTTATTTTGACCTTCATAGGGTGTATAGGATATAAACTGGTGGAAGTCACCATATATTTTATATTTTATATTATATATATATATATATATGAAATCCTGGATTAGATAGTCTATTTTGGTGTTATTTACTGTTTATGCTTGGCAAGCTATCTAGCTAGTTAGCAAGCATTTTAGATAGCTTAGTAAAGCAAACAGGGTTGCCAAAAGCCGCCAGAAAAAAACAAACAAACAAACAAACAAACAAACAAAAAAACCCTGAGTTTACTTAATGCACCTGGGTTATTTCAGGAAAGCTACACTTACAATTACAAAGCCAGAAATAATGTGTTAAAATGCTTTTTTTTTGTCGCCAGTGGACCATTTTTGCCTTAATCATGCCTGCTTATGACTTCCAATCCAAACCTACCAAGCCTCTTAGATCACTAAGGAGTCAGCTAACAGCGTCTAGAGTTACAACCAAGTGTGGGGAGGCAGCATTTCGTTTCTATGCTGCCCAAAGCTGGAACCAACGGCAGAAGATCTCAGATTCACCCCAGATTTAGCCATATTTTTGTCCAGACTTAAACACATCTCCTTTTCCAGTGCCTTAAGGTCACACTCGTGAATTTTCGGGCTAGTTTAAAAATACTCCAAGATCGCTTTTATACAGCAGCAACTTAATTCAGTATTACGTCTAATAAATGTCCACAAAGTGCGTACGGCATGTTAGAGTGAGTCAGTGATGTTCAGAGTCATTTCTATTCTAAGATTTGGAGAAAAAGAGAAATTACGATTGTAGAGTAGATAATGTTTGTACATATAAAAATGCGTGCGCACCACAGTGACCTGGTTTCCCAGCCAAAGGTGAGGAAAGGAAGAAAAGCGCGCCTACTTTATATCAGGCTAGTTTTAGGTCTGTCGTGTGGTTTTTGAGATGTAGTAGTAGTAGATGGGCTAGTAGAATTCTGATGAAACCTGGCAAACACACCTGCCCTATCGAACACAGATTAACAAAAGTAAGAAGAATATAAGCTGGATGACTTTATAGGGTTAAGTAAAAATTTTCATTTGATATACCTATAGCGTTTGTCAAATGTGATAGCCCTTTGACCTAATTTTATTTGAGGCGACGTCTTTCTTTATTTTTCCTTCCGCCCCAACAAAATCCACAGTTATGATGTAGATTTTAAAAAATCCAACGTACATATAAAGCAAGATACAGAAGCACTAAAGTTGACCCTCAGTTAAAGCGTGGGCACTTGTTTACTGACTGACATCCTGTTTGTATTAATACAAACAAGAAAGAAATTTGCTTGCATAACAAGCTATCTTTGTGAAATGTCATAGAATGTCAAAAAGGGAGGAGAAGGAAAAAGAAAAAAAAAAAAAAAAAAAAAGGCATATAGGGCTATTCATATCTTATAAAAGCCCGAGTCCTTGTGGTTCACTCACTCTCTGTCTCTCGCTGTCTATTGTCAGATGACATGCTAGAAAGCACATTAAGAATTACATTCTCCATGGTCAGAAAGCTCTGATGACAGATCGGCGACGTGCTTTTTGGAGGAGTTGATGCGTTTTCCTCTGCCGGCAGCCATTTCTCCGACACAGTTCTGGCATTTAGCCCTCTCTATGGGCCGTTCCCTTCAGTGAGCCTGCCTTCACGCTCCCTCACCGGTGTACTCCATCCACACCCCATTAATAACCGCACGGCAGACGGACGAGCCGAGCGTTCAGCCAGAGCGCCGGACGTCCCAAAGCGTTTGACGCGCACAACAATGGGATTCTGACTCGTTTGGCCTTTCGTTTATGCACGCCGATGCCAGCTAGAAGCCCGTGCCCTTTTCTAGGGCAAATGCTTGGGGTTAAGGACCTCGCTCGAGGGCATCGGGGAAGTGGTCAGATGAAGTACATTTGAACCCCTGGGATGGGAGTAGAAGTCTTTCTGCGACACAATGCTCTGTCTCTTAGTCAGAAAACATGTCGTTTTTTTTTTTTTTCCACTGTGTAGAAAGCAAAACAATAAATATAGCTATGGAATAATTACATCTCTGATTTTCTTTTTTCTGAGTCTAGTCTGGATGCCTAATACAAAAGATGTGCACTACTGGCATGGCTCAGATGACCTCTAACAGGTAGCACACAGATGGTGTGTGTTTTTGTGTGTGTGTGTGTGTGTGTGTGTGTGTTGTTCTGCAACATCTACCCAGCTTCCATCTTTGCACATCATTAAGGACCACCGTGACCTGCTGAAAAGAGGCTTCCTCCTCACACACACACACACACCCCCATACACACCTCCTTTTGATCATAGGTTGTGTGTCTCTCTCTCGCTCTCTCTCTCTCTCTCTGCTCAGTAAACAATGCGGTGATGGTAGCATTGCTCAATAATGAAGCGCTTTACAGATGCTGCGCTCCCTCAGCACTGAGCACATCCATGTGTGAGGAACATGACCTCTTCTGCCTTTCATCTTCTCTGGCCTTAATGAACATCGAATCTCTCCCTCTCTCTCTCTCTCTTCCTAGCCGACTGTCTCTTTTTTCCCTCCTTCGCCCGTCTGCCTGAATATCTCCATCTCTCTCTCTCACACAACCTCAACGTTTGTGAAATGCAGACATTTCTTTATTCAGTTTCAGCACCACCTACTGTATATAAGATCTGTATCGAATAGATTTCATTAAGTACATAACTGAAATTCAGTTTAGCTGAACTGTGTGTGTAATATAT
>JANDJT010000169.1:31472343-31485346 GCA_024331685.1 Stegophilus panzeri | reverse complement strand
TGTTGGATGGATGGGTTGGTGTTTGGATAGATGGATGTTGGAAGGGTAGGTTGGTGTTTGGATAGATGGATGTTGGAAGGGTAGGTTGGTGTTTGGATAGATGGATGTTGGACGGGTGTGTTGGTGTTTGGATAGATGGATGTTGGAAGGGTAGGTTGGTGTTTGGATAGATGGATGTTGGACGGGTGTGTTGGTGTTTGGATAGATGGATATTGGAAGGGTAGGCTGGTGTTTGGATAGATGGACTCATGGGCAGGTGGATCGGTGTTTGGATAGATGGATTGGCAGATGGGTGATACCTGGATGGATAATAGATGGTTAGATATGATATGGGTGAGAATCCAGGAATTGCCGTGTACTTCACACCAAGAAGTCCCTACAGCTACAGCAATGCATTAGGTACTTGTGCATCTCTTGGTACATTTTTCCACACTGCCTTTCACACGCTCAGTCGGACAGGACATAAAACACACCGACGGTCTTAGCAGGGTTGTATCAGTTGGAACTATTTACCTCAGACTAAACAGAACGGATAAGAGAGGGAGAGAGAGAAAGATTCGACGCTGATAACTTACCAGCAATGAAAACAATAACAATAACGAAGAGCAATGACAGCAGGAAGAGCAGAATGAAAACTGCTTTCCCTTGGAAGGCCAGATGAGGCTCCGAAGGGCTCGAGATAGACCAGCCTGGGAACTTTCACTCAAAGCATGTAATACTGACTAATGAAAGACATCACACACACACACACACACACACACAGAATCCTGGTTCATCTATAAAAACCTGCCGATGCCTCTCTGTCTGGATTGCCGCAAGGGTTCTGGCTAACATTACACGCGATTCAATTGTTGATGCTCACAATATAAGATCAAAAGACAGCAGGGAAATTGCCAAGGGATTCTTATCCATTCTGTGCTGCAGCCTGACACTGAAAGCTACCTGGGAGAAAAATATAATCTCTGATTTATGTGTCTGATAACTACGTGTGAGCCTTATGAGTGACAGAAACACTGGGCTTTTTTTTTTTAACCCATAGATTCTAATGTTGCCAAGGCACCTACTTCAAAACCCAGAATTCTTTTCACCGACATGCTTCTGTACTCCCAACCTGCATTAGAACCTGCACGCCAATCCCTGACCCAACACTGCAACCGTGTTGTGTTGCATCCTTCCACCATTACTTGAAATAATCACTCACACACACACACACACACACACACACACACACACACACACACACTCTCAAGAACACACCAAGAACGCCACAAGCTAATGAAATAAATCATGGATGAAATATCAATCACTTTACAAGCTAATAGTTCCCTTTAATGTCTTTGTTTGAGTACAGATGGCCCCTTCAGCCACTCGTATGACAGCAAGTCATCATCATAATAATAATCCTCCTAATAATACAACTCTATTAATCAAAGCTCCTTGCTGGAATGTTCAGAACAAAAACTATGACTCAGGCTTGAAGAGTCATTAATTAATCGAGCGATGAGCTGTTTTTCGTTAATTGGTCGCCATCATCTCGATGCAGAGCAAGGTGACACAGCATACGGGACTGAGCAGAGCCGTAACGCTGACTTGGCCGTAGCATTACACGGTGTTATTTCCTTGAGTAAATAAGGTTGACAGAAGGGTACTTACACTTGGCAGGAAGGTCGTAGCCGCAGGTGATCTTGGCTTTGCCCGTCTCGCAGCCATTTAGTGAGTGGCACTCTTCATACAGGTAATGTCCCGCTGCTCTGTGTATGCAGCCATCCACTGCAAAAAACAAAAACAACAAATTAAGACCCTTCAATACTACTGAAATTACATAACTGATTCAAATACTAATACAAATTTCTAAGAGTCTGCACAAGGCAATTCATGAAAGGAGGTTAGGATAAGGTAATACAATAATAATAATTAAAAAAAAAAATACCTCTCATTTGTAAGAGTGTGATCTCAAGCTTTTTTTTTTGTTTTGTGAGATTCTTTTTAACGACATTATGATAAAGTGCAATAGGCCTATAAAAGAATCCGTTCCTGACAGAACTCCCCAGTAAAAAGGGCTGATCACTTCAGTCTATGAAGCTGAAGGCAATTATAGAAACAGTCCTGACAATGGAAGATGACGCCAGCATCTCTGATATCGCCACAGAGGTGTTTGGGTGAGGAAGCAAAAAAGGATTACATTCCTCCTGCTAACCCTCCTCCTCCTCCTTCTCGGTCTTCACTAGCTTCAAATCTTCAAAGCCCACAGCCCCTGCTGATTTATGTATCTACACATTCACTCTGTTCTTCTTAAAAGGAGTTCATGTGAAGAACGTTTCACCTTGGCACAACCGGTGCACCTCTACACAGCTGAGGTTTTACTTTCACGTGGGATCGTCACGTGCTAAACCACAGCTACCAAGTTGAAGGAATAATAAAGAAACTATTATGCAACCTTGATACCGGTCTACAACAGCAACACTGCACCAGAACTGCAATAGGACTTTCCCACTTGAAGGCCTTGGTAAATCTGAACAAATGGGCATCATCATCATCATGGATCTGGGCTTACATCAGAGTAAGATGGAAGCAAATAAATGTCACCCGGGTAATGACACCATCAGATGGCATCAAATATTGCAAGACGACAGGCTGCTAATACAGAACTGAGAGAGACTGAAGAGAAATGAAATGTAATGTTCCACCCCATCTCCTCTCTCATTCATTGGGCAATGAGTTGGCAAATGAGCATGAACCGCCTTGGAATAACATGAAGGCAAACAAACTATCGTAGCGCCTAGATAATTTTTCAATTTCAGCACAAATTTAGAAAACACCACGTGGATAACAGCTGGAGGGGAAAATGCTGTGGTCATTCATGTTTAATGTACTGAAGCATGGCATCTATACAAAGATTCTGATGGATTTTGAAGAAATAATGGTTCGACAGGTTGAGAATTAAGCAGAATTTAAAGTTATGTCCTTCAATCCAATCAAAATGACCACAGACAAATTAGCATAAACTAAACAAAAACACCATATTTAGTGTACAGTTGCAAGCCAACGACTACCTAAAGTCTGTGAGCATTAAACAGCACTAGATGCTTGGTACACCATCAGACTAGTTTGATGTTCTGCCAGGCATATAAAGCTATCATTTTCAGTTCCTCATAGTTTAAAGCCCTTCTGTTTTCAACTAAACTGCAACATCAGGATGCTGCGACTATTTCCCACAACAGGAGCCACTCAGGTGCTTGTTCAGTCCCTCATCATCTTGATATTGTACTACTGGAACTCACGCTTGACTGGTCTTCCCCTGAGAACCATCCACCCCTGCAACTGATCCAGAATGCAATCTCGGCCAAGTTCTCCCACATCCCCTTGGCTTCCTGGCTTTAGCTGGCTGTAGCTACCAACATCAGATTTAAAACACCAATGCGTGCCTACAAAAGTGAAAAACAGACCCCTACCTCGCTGAAGGCACTCATCAAACCCTGCTCTGGACTACGCTCCCTTCTAGTGTCTCATATAGCTCAATTCAATCCAGCATCCCTCAAGGTAAAAAGAAGATACGAGTCAAGACTCTTCTTCTGTACTGGCACCCAAGTGATGGGATGAATTTCCCCTGGATATCTGAACAGCTGTCACTGGCTGTCTTAACTTGAAGACTGAAGGCCAACTTTAAAAATAAATAAATAAATAAAACTTGTACTGTTTTTGTTGCTGTATGAACTCACTGAACTAATTCCTATGTAACAGAGTTTTGATAATGCTCTTAGATGTTTTCGATGGAGATTACAAAGAACTTTTTAAAGCTGCTCTGGATAAGAGGGTCTATCAAATGGTATAAATGTAAAAACCTCTGGGAACTCCGGTTTCCTCCCCCCATCCAAAAGACACGCGTTCTACGCTGATTTGCGTTTCCAACTTGTCCGTAGTGTGTGAATGTGTGTGCAATTGTGCCCTGAGATGGGTTGGCACCCTGTCCAGGGTGTCCCCCGCCTTGTGTCCCGAGTTCCCTGGGAAAGGCTCGAGGCTCCTGCGTGACCCTGTGTAGGATAAGTGGTGCAGAGGATGTATGGATGGATGGGTGGATGGATGGAAGTTGCAACCAAAGAAAAATCAATATCAATAGCACAAGCCTAGGTCAATAACTTTCCATTTTCACTGCATGGCCCTGAAAAACCCCATAGTTGCTTTAGCAGTATATTCAAAGTCACTGAGGTGAAGTGTTGTCCATGGGGTTTACATATAACATAGTGACCCATCACAACACCAGTCCCATATTTCCAGTTTGCCTGAAGCATTTTTCGCTTCATATATCCTCAATAGCCAGCAGGATTTATTTATTTATTTATCACACATTTATCTTTAGTGAAATGCGTTGCCAAGAAAATCTACAAGAAATAAAGTACAAGAACACCGGGAAATGTATTTTAAAATCATGCCATGCTATTCAAATGGATTCAACCCACTGGCAGACATGATTACAGCACAACTGAGGTAGCCACATGCATACCTACGTATGTAAGAACAATAAAATTGGAATATACTTCCCTTGTTACCTTTGCAACTAAGTTGTAGTGATTTGGTTCCAGGCCTCTTTTGGTCCCAGTGATTTTGTAATGAACATGCTATTCCTTTCCTAACAATGCACGTGTGAGGGCCAAAATATTTTTGCTCATTTAAGCTCATTTCAGTAAGTATCAATGCCAGTAAAAATGGAAGCCAATGGATCTGGGCAGGACTACAATCGTTTCTTACCCAACAAAGCTGTTAAAATCTCAAGATTTCCATACAAGGCCCAGTGAAAACATATGAGGAAAATTAACAGCAGGGGGGAGGGGGGAGAAGAAAAAAAAAGTGTGAACCTCGTATCAAAAAGTTTCTGTGAGGGAAACACAACAGGTGAAAATTTCAATCATGACAGGTTAACACCATTGCTACTTGCCAAAATCACAGAGTGTATAGCGTATCTAACACTGAAGCTAGACTACTCAGGTTTGTAATCATTACAGGGTCAAAACACAGTCACGTCCCACCATCTCAAAACTATCTAACCCAGGGGTATTCATGTAAAATGCAGTTTTAATGTTGGGGTTTTTAAAAAAAAAAAAAAAAAAAAAAAAAACCTGATTATAGCTGATATATTTTGGCACCATGTGAAACTTCTTGTTCTGTTAAAACCTAAAACTTGTGAACTTAAGGCAGTCTTTTCTTGCTATAAATGTACTGTGGAATATGTATTAGAAAAGATATATTTTCCACAACACTAGAACTTCCTCAGGATACACACAGACACAGACCCACACACCAACTCCCACACCAAATCTCCCACACAAAATCCCAATACGATCCATCAATCGAACGACCGATTCAACAGATTCGATTCGGATGCAGCCGATGCTATGATAATAATTCACTGTATTTATGACTGACAGATCACAAGTCAAGAACAAGTAAACAACAGTCCGGTTGCCTAATAACAGCCTGATGTGTTATGACTATGCATACCAGATCCTGTATGTCCAGGTATCTCAGTCTATTTAATACAGACATGTTTAGCTTGTGCATGTTTTGCGCTTTTCATTTTCATCTACGCCGTGCCGTTCGTTTACACTCCTGTTCTAAAATACAAATCCCTTTTTCACCTCCATGTAGTAAACACAAAATGATTTGCAGATGTGCCAGACATTATAAACATCTATGATTCATGGACATGTGTAATGCAACTGTTTCCCTTCACACCACAAAGTGAATGAATCACAAATGCGTAGACCATAACACCAATGTGTCATAGTGTGGAGGTGACCAATTACACTATACCTGTTCCTTCAAGACTGTCATTTAAAAGAAGTTGTTGAACTTCTGCCATTCATCTCAGTAAATGTGCCGTAGTATCAAGAAGGATGCATTCACCTGCCAGAAGTTCTCCGAGTGGAATTTACTCCATACCTTATTCTATATGAACATAAATATTCATTGAATGTCACTGTAGTCTATTAATAGCGGCGATTTCATTTCATACCGCACATTTCTCAAGATGAAAAACTATAGTCACACTATAATATTTTTTTTACTCAGACTTGATTTGTATGGAGATGTGTCACATACAAGGCGATTCGCTGCAAGTAATTTTTATTTTTATTTTTTGGCTACAAATTGATATACACATCAAATGTACATCCAATTCACACAAAACCCACGGGAGCCGGATTCCCTGCTGGATTTAGAGCTTTCATCTTTGGGAAAGACTGAACATGTTTGGTTTTTATTCCCACCTTAGACTGAAATTGCAAACAAGAAAGCCAATGTGGGGAGGAGAAAACAAATATGTTGAATAGGTTGCCGGGTTGTTTTTTTTTTTTTTTTTTGGTGCATGGCTTGAAAAGACACTGCGGGTATAAACGTGATTTAAGCCTAGCGATAAAGTTAAAGATGCGATGAGAGCAAGCTCGAGTTAAATCATATAGACCTTTTATCTTTCTTATAAATCATGCAGCGGAGCAGTAAAATAAAGGATGCAATAATAGATCAAACACATACACGAATGAGTACTGTGTGGTCTGATTACTAACAAAAACAAACAAACAAACAAACAAACAAACAAACATCGACGGATCCTGGAGTTTCCGAGCCAGATGTAATTTGGGATGAAGCTAAATCAGGAAGGACTTTTTTTTTTGTTTTGTTCTCCAACTAAATGGTAGTGTACAAGGCTGAGTTTAAACCGGAGCGCTTAAGTGGATCAGCATCGGTATGAGTTTGCAGTAATTCTGTTTGCCTCCAACAGATGCTGAGGGAACTTTCCCTCGAGTAGGAAAAAGACGGCATGGGCAAAACGCCTCAGGGTACCACAATAACGTCTCACAACTAGCGCAGGACTAATGAAGAACAGGCCTCTCGGACTATATTCAGAGTTGGCAACATGAATCCAAAAATGTCGGGGGTGGGAAGTTCCTCGTATTCAGAGTTGGGTTACGCACCTGCTTAAGTCAAGTTTCAGGGCTCCTTATTCAGATTAAGCAAATTACCTGTGTGTAGTTCACACCCCCATATTTGCCAGATTTCTCGAGTAGATCTGTCTGAAATGGCAGCTTTCACTTCAAGTTTGGTTTAATTGAACAGCATGGCTTCCACAATACTTAACTCTGAATACGGTCCATCATGCTGATCCTTCATACGCTGTCCATATGAGCTGGACATGTATATGTCCGCTAAAATACATAGCTAACACTGCAGAGACGTGACATTATCCCAAAGTACAGAGTGTGACCAGTTGTGAAGTGACCATCTGTCATCAAACAATAAAGTTTGCAATATTTCCCAGTAGGATATTGGTATCAGGACAGACTGTTCAGTTCCCAGGAGACTAATAACTACAGCTGAGAAACTGTCAGCGCACACTACAGGGATATATTAAAAATGATTCTTGAGCCATAACCAGACAGATATTAATTCTCTGCATACTGGCTACCCCTGGAAATAATGACTGAGTGGGTTGCTGATGGCTTCTGCGCCATTACTTCAAAGTGACACCAGTTTAATTTCACTCCGTTTGAATGGGCCACGTTCCGAGATCGGCTTCGTGAGGATGACTGGCAGCTCGGCCGGGCGCTCTGTAGCCTGTGTAGAAGTATCAAAATATGAATTCGCAGATCTCTAAAGACAGGCAATCTGAAAACTCTTTAGGTGCTAATGCTGGACTCTTATGGTGGTTCAATGCCATAATCTCTCAATCCCATCCCTCCGTCACCTCAGCAGGACTATGCAGAGATGAATTCGGATATGAAAAGCGCCAAGCATTCAGCCTATATAACGAGAGCAAGTTCTGAGCCGTCGTTGGTGTGGTTGCAGCTGTAGCCCACCTTGGAGGCAACGATGCAGAATCCGAAACAATGTAACCACAAGAATCAATAAAACAGCATGGTTCACCCAAGGGGAATTTGCCCGAGGCTCAAAAATATGGGCCTCCCTAGCGACTGAAATGATTTCTGCTCATAACAAATGAATTAACAACACAGAAAGCAGGTCTCAGCCTTTGTGGCAGCAGAAGCATGACCCAGATGCAAGGCAGGCTGTCAATTTATTTTCTAATCTAAGAGGGATTTAAGAAGGAATTCCCTGCTGATTGCAATGCTATAGACGAGAGTGCGAACTCGTGGAGGCGATGCCTGATCCTCATTAGTTAAGTGTGGCGTTTATTGTCACCTTCCAGTGACGAACCCGTCACATAAATCTGCTCCCAGCAGGGACCAAGCCTGCATGCCAGCAGTCTCGGCTGTGGGGGGGGGAGTTTCTGTACGAGATGGCATCCTAGGCTATCTTCATATTTATATATGCTCCCCAGGGGGTACACAAAGGTGCTGGAATTTATTCAGCAAATATTGTCAATTACAGCTAAATGAACTCGACGCCTGCCAACAATCCAGTGCAGGAGTTCCCTAGAAGATTAGCAACCTGTTATATCAACATGTTAATGGGACTACTGATGTGCACACATCCATATTGTGGCCAAAACTGGTGATTTTGGCCAGGAGAACTAAACCTGTCCCAGACATTCACTCGGGTTATAATAACAGCAACAGTGCTTACTCCAAGCAGATGGACCTAGTTTGCGAAAGTTGTTGCATACATGGTAAATGGACCAGGTAGCAACGCTACCCAGTACTATATTTAACCCTCTCATATCTGTTCTCATCACGTCCACCATCTACACTCACGCATCACCGTTAAGTTCTCATATATATCTTTTCTTTACTGGGGCTGCTTGGGATGCCTTCCTAAGTGGGGATAGTGGATTGATTCATTTGAAGTTCCTTGGTCACCTTTCAGTCCTGCACTAATGAAAGCAGCTCAAGTTTCTGAAACGAACAGGCAAACGCACTCGAGAAAGTGCTTGAGGCAAAACTAAAGTGAAGCACAGTCAGTGCAACGAAGAGAAGGAAAGGAATTTGTGAATATAAGAAGGAATGAGATGTTTTCAGGGAAAGCGCAGACCTTTTTTTTTTTTTTTTTTTTCCCCCTCAGAGCACAAAGAGCATATCATCCCACTTTCTTTTCTTCCTGAACCTCTGACAGTGGCCCGATTAGACAAAGTGAGCAGTGGAGTAACCTTGGCAATGCTGAGGATGGTGCCATCTCCTGCAGGCATTCTAACGAACCACTAAAGCTGTGTGAACCTTCCTCAGGCTTTTCTCATAGAGCATCCACGCTCCCTTTTCTTCTCTCTGCTCCCGCTCTTTTTCTTCTGCTTCTTCGTCTTTTTATATATATATTTTTTTTGCCTCCCCCTCTGATACCGAGAAGTCCTGCTCCGCTTTCATTACAATACCCTGCCTTTCAAAAATGGTGTCAGGCACAATTTTCCCTCCCTAATTATTTTCTGTCCCTGGTGAGGTTTGGAGATCAGGCCTGGGGGAAGAGCTGCCACGAAGTGCACAGAAGGGTGGGTTAGGGTGGGCTGGGTGAGAAACAAGGCCTGAAAATATGAAATTGGCCTGGATGAACTGATTATGAACAGAGGCGCTCTGCTAGCATGCTAATCTGTCAGACAAAGGTAGCGTCACGCCGGTGGCATCGCAGGTTTGGCAGGAGAACGATTCGCAGTACACTTCCAGATTCCGTGCCCCAATGAATTCAATGCTAGTTAGCAACTCCAGCCCTCGCTTTCCCAACCCCTGTGATTTACCACACAATTTTCTACCCAGCTAATTGCACTGAAGGAGATAATGGCATGAATTAAGCACTAATCAAGTGCTTCTCAGTGCTCTAAATGTCAGATATTACACGTTTCATCCCCTGTCGCTAGATCAACTCCACTAAGGGATTGTGATGGGGCGGGGAGAAAAAAAAACAAGATAGGAAAAGGGTATTATTGTCTTATTCAAGGGCTCTCTAGAAACAAAGATGTTTATTAACATGCTACATGTAATGCTAAAAGCTAGTAGGCCACTGGCTTAGTATTTCACACAATTCTTATTTCTTTATCTTTTCATGTTACTTGGTAAACATTATGTTGTGATATGTATGTAACTAATAGCAGTGCTCAGATACAGATTACAAAATTTAGCAATAATATATATATATTTCTTCTTATTGTACATTTTTTAAGAATATGTTTCCTGTAAGTGATATACAGTAGCTTAGATTTTACCCGAAGATTAAGGAATTAAAGAATTCATTTATTTATTTGTCTACATGACATTGGAGAGTTCTCGCCCATAAAATTTGCCCAGTTCAAACATGTCTAAAGAATATCATTTTTTTTTTTTTTTTTTTTTTTTTTTTTTTTTAAAGAGAGGAATTTCAAGCACGCTCCTTATTTGCAAATACGTTCAACGTATTAGGACATATATTGCCACAAAAGAATAAACAGACCGACTTCCATATTTTAGCAGCATTAGTTTCAACAGTAAAGGCCGTCTGAAGTGTGATTCACGTCCTAAGAAGAACCAAGGAAATCTGCAGCCGTATGCAGTAAGACTTAAGACTATTTCTAGAGAAAACTGTAGTGACTCCTAATGAAGTGTGAAAGCTGACCTTAGTCTATAAGTCAAGGCCTGTCCCAAAAAAAAAAAAAAAAATGCCTCTGCAGTTGTCTGTAATTAGTGACCATAATCTATTCATGAATTTTAATCGCTGCGAGACAATTAACTGAATCCAACGCAAATTGCTGACTTGGAAGTCATTTTGGCATGCACAAACATTTTGACAAAGCGCAATTTAAAATCAGTCGTTCAACATCAACATCAACATCTCTGGGAACTCCCCCTCTCCCCCCCTGCTCTTTCATACCTCAACACACAAACAGGCTGATAATTACCTCAATTAGTTGAATAAATACTGCCAAGTGTTACGGAATGGTCATCTAAAAAACTGGACAAAAAGCACAATTTAATATTCTTCGAAATGGAAAAACAGCTCATTTGATAGTAATATTCAAACCAGACACGAATCAATCGATGTGTATGCAGCTACTGTAGGCGCTCTCTTTAACATCGTATTCATCCCGGGTTTGGTCCAGCTGTGTGAAACAAGGGCGGCTGCGGCTCAGGTGATAGAGCGGGTTGTCCACTAATCGTAGGGTTGGCGGATCGGTCCATGGGCGAGATGCTGAACCCCAAGTCGCTCCCGATGGCTCCTGGTAGCTCTGCTACCATTGGTGTGTGTTTGTGTGTGTGAACGGGTGAATGAGAACCAGTGTGAAGCGCTTTGTAGAACCGCAAAGGTTAAAAAAGCACTATATAAGCAGGTCGACATTTTCCACTATCGCCATGATTACGCTGGAACACAAAACCATTATCGCAGCCTAGGAAATAAATAAATAAAAAAGCATCACCTCGCTGAGAAAAATCCCACAACATAAAACAAGAAACTTTAAGCTATTTAAGCAAAAAATTGAACGACCCCAGAGATGGGCTGGTTAAACAAACAAACAAACAAATAAATACACACACACACACACACACACACACACACAGGCTCATTCCTGAGCTCGTATAGTGTCCAGGTTGGGTTACGGGACCTGGCACTAAAGTGGCAGGACTAACAGCTGCGGACGGCCCGGTGCCAGCCCCCAGCTGAGCCGGATTCCGAGGGACACTTGGTGGCTGCTGTGATTGTTTTACGCTTGTTTTTGCTAGACTCGGGTTTCAAGTCTTTCTCTTTGGAAGAAGGACGACCGACTTGTCCGTCTTGGGTAACACGTCAACCGTGCCGTTCAAACGTATCGTCCTTATTCGCTCAAGCAGACACGCAGGAGACGCACCACACCATTCAAACGGGTCGTAAGTCACAGGACGACACGTGTGTATACACAACCTGACACGACACACAGGCCATCATCTACCATTCCAGCAGCAATACAGGAGCCATTGATCTCTCTTGGCTTCCCATACAGGCTCTTATTACAAACAACCATTTTGCTGATGTGGCCATCGTCGCGTGAGCTCGTGAGGTTCGATTACCTCACGCACCTCGTAACATCACTCACTCACACTTGGGGCTGGTATGGACATGCACACACAAACACACACTGAGTGGACACTATCTGAACGGCCAGTGAACCAAGTCATCTGCTATTTCACTAGTCTTATCGAGAAACACCCATTTCTGATTATACTGACAATGACAGTAGCAGTCTATATTAAGGTCTTGAGGGGGAAAAAATGACTTAAAAGAAGAAAAAAAATCTTGCTTCAAAGAGTACAGTCTGTGAAATAACCTTTTGAGACATTACACCAACCAAGTCTGTCCTCTATCTTCATGGCAGGGATGACACTGAATACGAATCCATTTATTCGGAATGAACGGATAATGCTTTCCAAATGAAAACAAATACATACACGAATAGAAGGAGCACTATTCATTGCTTTTTTCAGTGGTGTTTTCCAGTACCCCGACTTAACCCCTGCCTTACTGAGCGCCAAAGTAAGAGCATATTTCTACCATGTTTCTATGCACTCTGGCTCAAATTTCCAAAGTTTTATGGAGCCACCACGTCATATACAGTAGCCCGAGCAGATCGTGCTCTGTGCACAGGGCTGATGTAAAAAGGAAATGAAATTCCACAGTCATTGCACCATTCTTCATTGTTATTAAAATCATCTCAGAAAATCGCACAGGTATTACGATGAAATGCTGCTTAAAGGACCCCGGTTTTACAAGCAGCAGCATTGTGTCCCAGCTTTGTAATATCTATGATAGCACATCCAACTAAATTCAGATTTTTCTAGAATGTAACAAACCCAAAACTACAGTCAATCGTTCTTTGATTTGCGAAAGATATTGATGTTTCGAAAGATAAACTAATGCACATACAGATATTGGAAGTCTTTTTTTAACGTACAGGACAGTGCATGGATTTTATGTTAATAATCGTTTAAACTGGCCGATCCGCAGAAGGCGATATATTAAGAAAAAATATTATATTATATTATATATATACATATATATACACACATATACATACATATATATACATATATACACATAGGACATCACACAATTTCTAATATGA
>JANDJT010000169.1:31422090-31438762 GCA_024331685.1 Stegophilus panzeri | reverse complement strand
AAAAAAAAAAAAAAAAAAAAAAAAAAAAAAAAAAAAAAAAAAAAAAAAAAAAAAAAAAAAAAAAAAAAAAAGTGTGTTTGTTTTCGTTTTTTTTTTTATTAAATACATTTTTTCACTCGACTTCGTCATCTTAATATCTTCTTTAAAATATCCACCTTTAGATCCGATTAGCTGATGAAATTCTTAACTACATTTAGTCACATAGTCGGATCAACAAAGGAAAAAAAAAAAAAGGGGGGTAGGGAAAGCAAACAAGGCACGACGGCGTAAACACCGAGACGCTTTCAAGCTATTTTTCACACCGTTCTTATCTAGATCTCTCAAACGTTCTGTTACAAATAAACACACGGCAGATCTAACTGGTCCACCTCGCATGCGTTAACAACTCCGTTACGAACCACTAGAACCTACAATCATTTTGTAAACGTCTCACGGAAGGGCGTCATGTCGTCATCACCGATAATCGACACGACGGTAATCGTCGGGATCGATCCAGGGATTGCGGAGCTGTCGGGCGACAACGCTACGCGCTAGCCGATGTTCCTGACGCTATGTAACAATGTTAGAGAGGTGTAACCATGACAACCAGCACGAATACCAGATTAACCTAAAGCCGTTCTGAAAAATACAAAAAAATAAATAAATAAAATGGATTTCCGACATGTACTGTAACCATAGCAACAACTGTATAGCTGTAGCTCTGTTAAGCACGCGTTATAATATAACATAAGGACACGTATGTTAAATAACGCACACATGGCCAAAACATTTATCATTATCAACAGGCGGGACAACTTATACCGGTGCGTGCCATCTGCTGTGTCACATGTCAGGAAATTATTCTTCATCCGACCCAAATCAAGTCACCTTGAATATATTACATTGCTAGTGGAGCTTCTAGTGGCTCGATACATATTCTGCACACATATTATATAAAACTGAAGTCCAGAGAATCCCTTCTTGGTTATTTTAATCCCATGGCGTTTCCATTATAACTCATCAATTTCGAGGTTTTTATTCCGTCGAGAGAACGAAACAAATGGCCAATGAGTCACACTATTATTATTTTTTTTTTTTTTTTTTTTTTACGAGCTCAAAGGAACAAGAAGAGAAATTGGCTTTGTGTTTTGCCTGGCCTAAAAGCAACAGCCTTTCGTTTGAAAGGCTTTATCATTTTAATGATTAAACTCCCTGGCGACAGACAAATTAAAGCCACGTCTTGGGAAACATAATGAATATAAATCTTATTAAAAGGACATATTTAAGTGAAAGTCCTCATACTTTATTCAGCTCTTATTCCTTATACAAATATTTTATAGAGTTTTATATAAACAGTATATATGATATTATGCTAGAAGAAAAACGTACATCAAGTCTTATTTTTTTTATTTATTTTTTTTTTTAAATACTTTTTCGAACGCCGTCTCCTTGCTTTCCACACTCGAATATAACAAATGTGCTTTCCTGTTCCTGTGTCTCTGCCTATTCTCTCTATACTTTACTTTTCTCCCGTTCTACAATCCCCCCCTCCTTTTTTTTTTTTTTTTTTTTTTTTTGTCATGCTCCCTTTCTCACTCTGTCTACAAATCCCATGGCATCTCGGGGCGCTTTGTTTACTCAGTGGGGCTTAGAGAGACGCAGATGATAACGAAGTGTGTGAGAGGAGAGGATTAGGGCTGGTATGCTGGGGAATGGTCCCCGGGTGCAGTCACTCATCACGCACATAGAGGTGGTGTACATGTCTTAGAAGGGCCTCAGGGATGAATGTGTGTGTATGTGTGCGTGTATATATATATATATATATATCATACACATCATCTAAAGTACAGTGACACATTCAACCAGACATATTGTCATCCTTACGTGCTACTACATCAAGAGATGATTCTCTCTTGTTATATTTAGCTGTTACACTGTCTGTTTTTATGCAGGTTGCAGGTGAGACAAAAACGGATGAGAAACCATAAAATGTTTGATGCTTAAGGATGTTTCTGTGCTGTACGTTCAAAAACAAAAACCAGCCCAAACAGGAACAGATATCATTTGCTCTTCTAGTTCAAGTGTAACAAAAAGGCTTTCACGTTTCTTTAAGGAGAACAAACAAGACTTAATACACACACTAACAAAACTATCTAAGGGATAAAACACAACTGGGTGTGCTGTTACAGGAAAATAATCAACGATCACTACAAAGATGTTTATTTTCCCCAATAAGAACCTATCCCAAGGCACTTATTACTCGTACAACACGGCAATTTGCCAATGATTGCAATTTTCATACATCGATACATGAATAATACATCATACTTTATTTTTTATTCATGTATAGTTACTTTTAACGTTGTGGAACGTCCACAATACAAGTTAGTTCCTGTTATCGCTTACATTATAGCAGCTAGCTGTTCTCTCTCGAAGATCGAATCTCCGCCCTGAAGACTTTCCCGAGGTGGAAAACCGACAGACTGTTACAAAGCACCGACACTGGAGACTCCTTCCATAAACGGTAAATAATTATCCCGTTACGATAAGCTTCACCGTGTCGATGATTATACGTTTTCTTTGTTGAATAAATGCACTGTTTATTATTGGCCTTCGATTTTGTTGAGCATCCATCATACAATTCCAGAGAATGAGCCGTTACTACAGGAAGTACTCAACACTTTAGTGGAACATGTATCGCCAGAACAGCTTTTTGTAATGTTGCATTGCCTCTGATTATGTCATCTTGTTGATCTCCAAGCAGAATGACTACATAAGAGTGTTTGAGAGGGGAAACATTCTCTTAGGGAAACTTTTTTTTTTTTTGGTTTGTTTTTGACAATATTTAGACAGAAACCCCTAGATGGAGCTAGCAAAGTCTGACTGGTTGTTAGTGTTTGGCCAAAGGGCACAGTGCCCAATCTTCCTCAGCTCAGGTGCCAAGCAGATGTCAGACACAATAATGCCTCCTTCAATGCCTCGGTGTCTCTTTTCCACCCCTTCTTCCGCTGTCTATGGCACATCACAGAGATAACAGAGTAAGCAAAGGACGAGCGTGTCGCCACAGCCTTAGTAGGAGCGAGTTTCTAGACGTAAACGTGCCAAAAATAAACTGGAAAGAAACTGAATACAGTTTGGAAGATATTTTGCATTTGTTACTTGCATGATGGTCTCCCAGGTTAATCTAATCTAAACTCAAATGTGTTCCTTGGCTGAATTAAAAATTTCACAAAATATATATATTTATTTATTTTTTACAAGAAAAATATTTATACTACATATGCTTAAATAAATGACATTCTTTGTAACAAAGTACATTTACTTAATTTAGATAATTACTTCATTCCTATTAATTAGTCTGATGATTAGTTTAATTGTGCCGTCATTGATCGGATTTCCAAAATCTGCTTAAGCTCTACCTAATGGTTTGCAGACCGGTGACGCTAATTTCCACCCAGATAACGATCGAGCTCAATACTTTCAGAGTACAAAGGACAAGTACAAACCTATCAGCTAAACCATCTTATTAGTCACTTGGGGCCATTTTGTTTTCTCACTTTCGACCGAAATCAGATCCAGATGTGCACATGTATTCCAGGACTTAATATCTGATTTTTTTATTTTTAATATTAGTTCTCCAGATGTTTAGGCATTGTTTGAACACCCTATTATTTTTGTTTAAGAGGACGGACTACCTATCCTGTTATATAAACAACCTTACACAAACCTAGGATAGACAAAAATATATTGAGATTTTAACTTAAAACAGTTTAAAATGTTGAAAAGGATTCTACCTTATAGCTTTTTAAAAATAAAAAATAAAAAAATAAATAAAAATTGCGTCTGCACCAGCTCCGAAAAATCAGTCCTCGACTTGTCAGACTGGATTAAGCCGAGGTGCTGTGGTCAAACACAACATGACATTTGGAGTCCCGAGGGTTCAGTTTTGTCTGAAACCTCCCTGACTGACCCAGAAAGATGATACAGATTGCTGAATGTTGGCGCGCTCTGTGTTGGATAACGCAAGCTATATTTAGTAGAGAACGGTTTCGGTATTAAAGTGTGGTCACACCAAACTTTTTAAAAGTGAAATTACATTCATATGACACATGATAAATCAAAAAGTTCTACATTTAAGTGGAAAAAAAAACTTGGTGACATGTGCAACATCAACCAATAGCACAGCTCTCATGAACTCTGGAAAGGAGATCGGTTATATTACAGTACAGAAGATCCTAAATAAAAGAAGTGCCAGTATTAGCAGTGTACAGGTAGGAGGTTTAATGTAATATAACACCGCCTGAGCCATAAAAAAAAATAATAATAAAAAATACAACAAATGTTCCATTAAAAGAAAGGATACATACTCTTTATGGTTGGTGGGTAAACTAGCAGATTTGTGTGCATGTAAGACTTGACTTGGTACTGCTAAATTCATTTCAAAAAGGCTGAACAGCATGAGAACAGATGTTAAAACCAGATTGGATATCACTAGCCACAGATAAGATGCTATGTCGGCAAATCTTTCTCGGTCACGTCCAATTTGCGAAGAGAAGCCGACTGCAAATATAAACAATGCCACGACACGACAAAGTGTAGCTTTCCTTAAAAAATTTAACAAACAAACGCATTACTTTTGACCGAGCTGACTTTTGTCTGAATGGTAATTATTTAGAGCTGTGGCTTCAAAACGAGCATGTCCACGGGCGAAACAGGAAGTGGAGCACTTGGTTCTGATATATTCGCATTCCCTTTCCTGGAGGGCATTCCTGCTTACTCAGAGAGAGAGAGAGAGAGAGAGAGAGAGAGAGAGAGAGAGAAAGAGAGCGAGAGAGAGCAAAAGAGAGCAAGAGAGAAAGACAGAGAGAGCGCACTATCTGTGTGTCGGTTCAAGTACATTTTCCATTAGCTGTTAGCGCCAGGTGTGAGATAACAGTAAACAAATCATTGGCTCGCAACAGATAAACAGAAATGTGTAGCATGTAAGCACGCACTAGACAAATGCACACGCAAGTACAAGCAAACACAGTGGCTGAATCGCTTTCAGCAAGACTAGTGAGTCAGACTAAAAGAAAATAGGCCACTGTATGTCGTCAGCGTTTATTGAACAAATGACTCGGGTCTGGGGCATACTTCATTACTGGGATTATGGATTGTTTCCTGTTGGTAAGTGCTTGGGGAAAACAAATGTGAAGCCACACAGGGGCTTTTCCCCCTTTGGAAGGATAGGGAGCTCCAGAGCTGCGGTGTTTAAGGGTGCGTTTTAGCTGGACTTTCCTGTGCTACTTCCTGTCCAGACGCAAGCTTAGTCTAGAAGGTTTCACCTTCATTGGTTCATAAAATAACATTTTTAGTCACCACTTTGGATGTGATTTACCTACTTATAGAAAGAAAGAGTGTGTGCGTTTAATTAGCCCCGACACCGAGTGCACTGGATGAGCTCATGTGAACCGGCTTGTCTATCTTATCACACGGTTGCTGGTGGAGAAGCGATGCAGGGTGATTTATGGATGGAGACAACGATGATAAATTATTCATCAGTTTGGAGGAAGAAAACAGGCAACACGAAATGCTGAGCTTCTGACAGACCCGCTGAGTTTCACGAGGCGCGACAACAGATTTCCTCACCGGTCCAGTAACCTCCTGTAACGGAGTTCAACGAGTGGGTTTACTTCCTGACCATCATGTTTATGGACTTCAAGAAGGCCCAGCTGGGTCATTTCATACATACAAGAAGATCTCAGAGCAACCCAAAGAGGAATAATGTGTAGTCTTTTGGGGGAAAATAAAACACACTACATGGCCAAAAGTTTGAAAACATTTTATCCCAAGTCTGCGATACATGGAATTGCAAAATGTCTGAAAACATGTATACGTTCTTCACCAGTGACGGAATAAAACCGTTCTTCGTTTGCGCCCTGTTGTAAATCATGACATGTTCTTTACAAAGAGATTTTTATATGAAGCATTATTTCATCATGCAGATCTGCAGTGTTGGTGAGGTCTGGCTGAGTATAAAGGCACAAACTACTGAAAAGTGTCCTGATTTAGATAAAAGTTCGTCTCCTCAACATGAAATTGAGCACAAAAAAAAAACCATGCTTGCACTGTTTAACAGACATTTCTCGCTCTTTCCCTACATCACAAAACAGCACTTCATCTAAATATAGAACTAACGATAGTCACTCAAAAACTAATGGTGTGATCGTTCTCCATCAATTAGTCCATCCATCACTTCTGATTGGACTCGAGTGTGATCGTGCAGCCTATTATTATCCTTTGCTGGGCTCCCCCCAGCAAAGGACCGTCACAGCACACAGCTGAGGCCTGTGGGTAAATCTGGCCCACTAAAAAGGGGCATAGATTCACGTGTTCTTGTACAAAATGCTTTTCCATTTCTGGGTGAAATGACCTTGGTGAGATCCATTAAATATCCCTCCATATTGCCATACTCGACCTTGATTGCTTCTCCAAACTCCCACACTTCTGAATACCGCTGAACATGTGCACGTCTCATTGTGCATTATTATGGATTCACCAACCACTTTATAAGGAAGACATGCAGACCTGAAATGGTCTAATCAATCATGTGGCAGCGGTGTAATGCATAAACTCATGCAGATACAGGTTAAGAGCCTCGGTTAATGTTCCTATCAAACATCAGAATGTCCGTGGCGTGGTTGTTGGAGCCAGAAACATTTGAGTTGAGTATTTTAGAAACTGCTGACCTCCTGCGATGACCAGACTCGTTTAAACTAACAGGGAGATGACAAATAATCAGTCTTTACAACCGTGATGAGCAGAAAAGCATCTCAGAACACAATGTGCTGAGGCGGACGGACTACAACAGCGGAAGACCACATCGGTTTCCGGTCCTGTCAGCCAAGAACAGGAAATTAAGGCTACAGCGGACACGGGTTTTACCGAAACTGGACGGGTGAAGAAACGCGATGCTGTTTTCCCCAATCTTTGACTATCCACCATAGCCTTGGATTCCTGTTTCTGGCTGACAAGAGAGGAACCGGACGTGGTCTTCTGCTGTTGTAGGTTCTACATCTGCCTCAAGGTTGTGCGTTCTGAGCTGATTTTCTGCTCACAGGTGGACGGGTGTTTCTAATAAACGGGTTCATGAGTGAAAGTAGATCTCAATGAGCTCAGTAGTATTTCCATTGAAAAATAACTGAAAGTAACAGGTGCAGCTGCAGACAAGATACACCATGGACACCCCTAAATGTCGCCATGTCATTATACGTATTTCATAACAATACGAAAACACACCGGATGCGATTTTACTCACATTGGTATAATCTGCTTTCCTGCATTTGACCGATTTCTTTTAGGGTTCTGTTTATTTGAAGTAAGTATTTGTTTATTTTAGCCGTCTTCTGTTAGATCCTTTAAGCCCCTCCTCACTCATAACCGTGTGGGAGGCTCGGTTTACCGTGCGTAGCTCGGCCCCACGTGACTTTTTATCCGGCAGCTCGGAGCCGCACCGCAACTGCGGGTTCAGGACGAGATCTTCTCATGTATATTAATAAACAACGTTTTTAAATAAATCTGAGTTCGTATGAACTGTTTGAAATCGAAAATGAATTGAACTTCTCCAAAAGACGGTTCACTTGTTGGAGAAGTTAGGAGGAAAAAAAAAAAGAAAAGAAAAAAAACCCAGTTCAGAGTTCTATCTGAGGGAAAAAGAAAAAAAAAGAAAAAGAAGAAGGTCGTACTTCTAAAACTGTCTTTATAAAGCCATTATATTCGGGAAAAGTAAAGGAATGCTAAAGGATTACAAAACTTATATAAGACAGACATGACCTGTACTTTAGAGTTTTTATCATACTTTTTTTTTTTTTTTTTAAAGCCCATATCTAGTGTGGTTATTTATTCTCTTGACACACCGAATGCATTCCACATTGAATGTATCGGCCGTCTCACAAGAATAGAGCATGACTACCACCATAGACACAAGTTATAGTGCAGTATCTACACAAAGAAATCTCTAATGAAGTATTGGCTCATGAAGAACGAGTCATCAAAAGGATGGATGAACTGTAATGCCCTTTTTTTTTTTTTCCCGCAACGCAACAGGTTTTTTTTTTTTTTTTTTGGTTCGCAAAGGAGGCGAAGAAAAAAACGAAGCCAATGAAAGAGAACGCTCTAACCCTTTCACCCCTCCAGCTTGGCAGAAAGTATGTGGCTGCCAAGGGGAAAAGAAGCAGCAGCAGATCAACCAGATGTAGAGCAAGCATGGTACTGGCCTGGAGGAAGGAAACCGAACGCACAAACTCAGCAGGCTGGATCAAGTTGCCTTTAGGCACTAGTGAAGAGCTAGTAAAGCGTGGCCAGGAAGCATGCATTAAACAAAAGAACAAAAGGCGGATGATATTATAGTCGAGAAGCCAGCGGAGGCGAGACGACTCGACGTCTGCCTCAAACCCCGTTTCACAAAATGAAGCTTTAGATGTTAATGTGACACAGCGTGCACAATGTCATCTAGCACGCAGGTTCAAATGGAGAAAAGCAATTTAAGGAGAACAACACACACACACACACACACACACACACACACACAAAAACAACTGTCTCGCAGTCGACTCGAATTTTTGGCTGCTTATAGCTCAGGGCTAGCTGATGTTGCTCAGAAGACGTGGCCTTTTAATTGCTTTCTCCAGGGTCATGGCATGCTAAGCATAAGTCAAGGAGGAAAAGCAAAATCCTCCCAATCAAGAGGACATCAGAATGTGAAAAGAAATCTGGCTCTGGTTTGTATGCGTCTTTTCATCTTTAAATGTGAACACTCGCTCACTATTATTCATTTACATACACACTACAGCATTAAACTGCAATGCATTTCCCAATGGTGTCTTGGAATGGCGGAGTCTGATCCAGTTCAGACAATTCTCCATTTAAAACACAGCTGATTGACCTTACAATCAGTTTGAGCGGTTGGGGGAGGGAGTGGTGGACAGGCAAACTGCGCTGGATCCCAACCCTCCCGTAACGTGTAACGTAAGAACAAAGTCGCTAAATTATTTCCACTTCATCTCAGTAGGTGGCTTCGAAGTGGTCACTATATCTTCTGGATAAAATTTTGAAAAAAACCCACCCTCGGCGTGAAAGTAGGCATCATAATTATGTTGGCGGCTCGATTTGATTTCGTGTTGTTCTTTGGCTCCTGACATCAAATAACAGGAAAACCACTTTTCCACAGCTTTTTAACCACATAAAATAAACAACCCAGCTGCAAATTGCGCAGTCCTGCCCAATCAGCAAGAACGCTGTGCACCAGAACACTACGTAATGACCCTGATTTTTCTGACCTGCCCGAAGTTTACAGGCCATTACTAAAGCATCGAGAATGCAACCCTGTGGACTTCCCGAGAGGAGAGACAGCTCACTGATAAGAGAGAAAGCCGTGTCTTTCTTAAGAGGACTCGGGCAGGATGAACTTATCCCAGCTGGAGGTCTTCACCTTGCTAAACGATAGGAGGTAGGCAAGAGGGAGAAAGAAAACAGGCAGGTTTATCAGTCGTCCAACGGCAATAAAGGAGAGTGAGAAGATAAAGCCGTCAGTCTCTCTCTCTCTCTCTCTCTCTCTCTCTCTCACACACACACACAGAGAGAGATAAAGTAAAGAGGATGATGGGTTTTGTTTTGAGCGAACCAGGGAGTAAAAAGGAGGAAAAAAAGTAGACAGAAAAATATCTTTGCGTATTGACAGAACACTCCTGATGATAAAACCAGTAATCTTTTGCCACCCAAAGAATTTCAATCACAAGTCTGTCACTCTGTTCATCCAGCTGAGCCAGATTGTTTTTTGTTTTTTTTTGTTTTTGTTTTTTATTTCATTTTATAGCTCTGACTTCATTCCAGTTGGTTCCTCTGATGTTGCAATTATTCACATAGGATTAACCTTCTGCCCTCCTTCCTGACTTCAAGCCCGAGCTCCTATAAAAGCTACCTAATGCTTTTTAATGTCAAACGTTCGCTTGATGTGTTTGAAAGATCCTGGCCAAGAGTCACTGAGGAGGCTTCTGAAGCCAAACATCGTGTCGCGGGGTTAATTACGTTCCTGACACAGTCATCGGAGGTCGGCAATTAGAAGAAACCGCGTTCTTGATGTCGGGTTTTGATTAGCGACGCTTCGGTGTAGAACACCACGACGACGCGCCATTCTCGGCCTCCGTCTACACAAATACAGAGTGGTTTTTTTTTTGTTGTTTTTTTTTTTAAAAGACTCTCCAAGGTGGAAAGATGTTCTACTAGTCGTCCTGCCCTTAGCACCTACATGAAAGACCCCATCTTGCTATTAAACCTCCATCTCGCCCATCAAAAAAAAGGCAGGGGGCAATTATGAGGAAAATAATGAAGTAAGCACATTGCCCTCGAATGATTAAACTGTCGTGACCAATCAATAACAGAACCGTGATGACATACACGGAGGTGCCAAACTGAAAGTGGAAGGACGCCGTTAGGACTGGTCAGACCTATTTGGTTGACAGGTGCTCTAGTAAGTGGTTTTGTCATGGCCGTATGACCTCTGATCTCAATCAGGCGCCTCCCCCCCACACTCCCGGCCACCGATCGTGACATAATACAGCTACAATAACTATCGGTCTGGGGTTTAGCGTAAATCAAATAACGGACAAAGAAGCCCAGCGTGAAATCGTGTGGATCGGGTAACGTGCCTGCTAGGCTTTGTCACGAGGACTGTGGATGTGACTGGAGTGAGGGATTCAGGGCAACACCCTGGAACAGATGAATAAACAAAGGATTTGTGTGAAAGATAAAAACAGCTGTATATTTGTTATCTAGGGACTAGCTGCATTCCCATGTGTTGTGCAGCTAGGATCAAAAAATTCCTCAAATAATTGGGTTGATTTTTCCACGCCTTCCCCTCCGGCCCGCTCGGCCTTTTGTCTTGCGCGGCTCGTCGTGCAATTATTATTTCAATCATGTCAGACTTCGTGCAAAATTCTGCCAAACGGAGGAACTCTGGCCGGATGTAATACACGGTTGGCTGCCTCTTATTTCATCTGTGCTTTGATGCGAATGCACGGCGGCAGGCCAGTGAAGAGACGGAAGCCCCCAGAAAGTGCAAGTCCTCAGCGTAATAATGGTTTCGTTTCCAGAAATGGTTCAAACGTCTTCTTAGAACGTACAAGTATGTGTGTGAAGGCTTTCGGTCGTCCAAGACATTCTGAATGTCTAATAATAAGGGCAACTCGACCCTTGGTGAAATCTGTGGCGTTTCAGAAGATCTCAAAAGACCTTTTGAAAGAAAGAAAACCATCCTCCAGGCTTGTCTTAAGCCCGCTCTGTCTTTATGAAAACACCTGCAATGTTTTCTCTAAGGGGCTGTTTATTATGGAAGGAGTCTCCAGCACTTAGGGTCAGTAAATCAGTAAGTTTTCATTACAGAGGACTTTTCGCTTTCTGGTTTCTCCTGCTATAATGTAAGTGAAAACAGGAACTAACTTGTTTAAGATGCATTAATAGATAAAAAAAAAAAAATCGGAATCATTGGTGAACTGCAGTGGTATAATAGGAGTAAAAACACTGAGAGGTGCCGTTATAGCACGTAAATCAGTCAACTCTGAGGTCATCAGCGTAACTCGATCACTGAGTATTTTCCTAGAACAGCACCCCATTATGTTTCGTTCCTTATTTTAGTATTCGACAGGGTGTCCCAAAAGTCTCCACACATATGAGACTATGTTTACCAGCACCATGTCGGTGTATTCGTCAGCGGATGTTCGTGGACGTCCGCTTCTCGGTCGGTCCGTAACACTTCCAGTCTTTTTGAATTTGTTAATAAGTTTGGTAACAGTGTCTCGTGTGTGTGTGTGTGTGTGTGTGTGTGTGTGTGTGAGATGTGCTCGCCATGTTTCCTGTTAAACTCCATCGCAACCTCACATCAGCTTCCCGATCCGGCCGTGACAATGAGAACGTTTTCAATACGTTCTTCTTTTATCAAAGGCGTTCTTAAAGCCTATCTGGAAAAAAATGTATCTGATATAAACTACGTATGAAATATTTTGGAAGACATTTTGCTAAAGTGTTAATTTCCCCCCTATGTATTGAGACTTTACGGGACCACCTGTAGTATAAGCGACTGCATTGGGTATCTGTCCCCCATACATAACCCAGTGTTAACTGTATTCCTAATAACAACAAAAAAATAATACCACAATGTCATAACATCTGTACCTACTTCTATTTCTCGAACGAGAAAGTGAAGTGCTACGAACGTGTTGTGAAAGTTCAGAATGCTTACCTCCGCCACCACCGAGGAGACTGGAGTTTGCTGTTAAGGAGACAAAAGAGAGGAAAAAATACAAAAATCAGTGAATGGTCTGGAGAACAATTTAAAGAGAAAACACTTTACCTCGAAGAGGACACCATTGTTCAGATGAAAGCAGACACAGACCTTGAAGGTCAAGCACACTCTAAAGGGAGATTTATTCATCGTGCAGTTACTCTGAAGCACAAGCATGCAAGCAGCTGCACTCCACCAACACCCTCCACTGCTGTGCCTTTCGGATGACGGCGATTCGACTGGCCGCGTGAGTCTGAGCAGATGCTGCGAGGGCCGGGCAGCACTTTGATGCTACGTTTCTGATCTCTTGAGCCGAGGAAAGGGGGCTGAGGGTCACAAGTTCGCCTGTCATACTTCTCTCACAGGCACGATAACGTGACTAGAAAGAGCCTGGGTGAAAACCCTGCTCCTGTGTCTCACCTCTCTAGACCTAATAACCACTATCAGCTTTACAAACACCCTTTAATTCTGAACGCTGTGTCGGGAACGCTGCGTTACCGCCACACACGCACACCCACCCACAAAAAAAAAAATCCCCCTGGTTCCAAGTTCAAGGGAAGGCAACATCAAGAAAGGGTTTGATTGAAAAACACAGGCTCTTGGTGTCAGATCTAGACTGATTAAAGGGGGATTAAATAAAAAAAAAAAAAGCCACTGTTAATTTGGACACTGTAGAAAAGGAAAAAAGTCAAGCAGACATGTTCTCAAACGTGCAGTTCACACAAAGTGCAGTCTACGTGAACATTAATCACAATTAGTACAGTAGCATTTGAGCGATAAAATAAACACTTAAATGATCAAAGTCTTATTGTGTTATGACGAAAGAGGGACGTTAATGGAACATTTATGGGCCAGAAATATGAGCCAGTATTGATTGAGCTCATTTTTCACAAAGGGGAGGACAAAAAAAAAAAAAAACACAACACACACACATCTACCTTGAAGCATGTTTCTGGATGTATAGCAGTGTGTGACAGTTTACAGTGTTAGAAGTGTGTGCGTGGGCGGAAGGACAAAAGCGTTAGTTTTTCTTCTGTTGATATAGACTTGCATTTCTTCAAGCATTTGTTGTGCAAACACTAAATAGAAGTGGAAAAAAAGGTTTAAAAGCTTCCAGCTGGCATGGTTAATATCTGGACTGTGTGAGTGTGTGTGTATTTTTTTTTTTTTTTTTTCCTGTATTCAGCATTTTGCTCATTTTAGACCCCTTTTATGGCAGTTGCCTCTGTCCAAACGTCTAGACTCGCTCTGCATTGTCAATCAGAATTAAATCTGACTGAGAGTAATCATATAATAATAGAAAGAGAGTAAAACGTACCGCGTGCTACAAAGTACTGGACATTAATATACTTCAGCTGCAGTTTATTACAAGTGCGGGTGTTCAGCTGTCACAGGGAAGAGGAATTCGCTCGTGCTATAATTGCAACTCGAAAGGGTGTTATTATGTTTTTGGGGTCAAGGAATTTCAACGGAGGTTTTCCAGTGAAGGAATAATTCGCTCCAGGACTACATCCTTGTATCTATATATATATATATATATATATATATATATATTACACACACACACACACAGTTCCAATGTATTCACACTAGCAAGCGACATTTTTCTATGAGCGGAAACCGCGATTTCGGAGACTCTATACAAATTAGCTTTGACACGGTAAAGCGGCAAATCCAAACCACTGATTCCCCGGACTGACGTTTTTAAACTTCCCAGCTTACAACTTTAGTTCGTACCTGCAGTTAGTTCCTATTTTATATGTTTGAGGTTTTTTGTTGTTTTTTTTTTTATTTAAATGGAAGAAAAATCATACAACAGCGGTATCGATATGGCCATATCTAAACCTCTGGTCAAATGTGTATACAGACCTTATGAAGCAAAACAAAGCTTGGAAGGAAGAAGCCGAGATCGCTAGTACACCTGGTGTGTGTATGTAACTAAGTAGTGCTAGCTTGCTTTGCTAATCTGCCAGCGAAACTTTATAATAAATAAATGACTCCGTATAATATTTTTTGTCTCATTCGTTTAACTGGGTTTTCTTTATTTACTTTTAGGACTCGTGTGAAAATGTCCGATGTTTTAGGTCCATATTTATGCAGATATATCGAAAACTCGAAAACACCACTGTACTTTTACAAGCAATATATAGCTACAAGCATTTCCCATCAACACTTTAAACAAACAAACAAACAAACAAACAAATAAATAAATAAAAAGACAAAAGAGACAAACTATGAATGACTTCTTGCCTGCTAGTGTGAATGCAGGGTTACTAAACAAATGGATGGTGCCATTGTGTAGTTAAGTGGCACTGCAGCACAGCTGACATTATGGATATCCGCTTCATCTGGTCCGCTAAAAGTCAGCGTCTCAAAAGCACAGAAGCTAATCAATTCGACACCATCGAGAAGGACGCGGCGACATGCAGGAGGCCCAAGCCCAGACGAGAAAGGCGGCTTTCTTTAATGGTATGCGCTCATCCAACAGAGCTGGAGAGGCATATCTCATCTCGGCAGGGACTTTGGTAAATGTGTTCGCCTGCAAGGCAGAACAGAAATCTTGCGCCTGGGTTGTTTTATTTCTTTTCTTTTAATATTCCTCTCCCCGTGTGCTGTGAGTCACACCGAACCACTCCTTTCATCTTTCCCCTTTATTCCCTTTCTTTTAGTCTCCCCCCACCTCTTCAAAGTGTCATGTGCACACATCTCTTACCTCCACAGAGGGCAAAAACAAAACCGAGCCCTCTGCAATTGATATCAAGGGAGGCATTCGAGGCTTTGAAATAACTGGGGACGATTCCTTATCTAACAGCAGGGAGAAGAGGAACAAATGAGGAACAGCTGTATAAAATAAATAAATAAATAAATAAAGACGAGGAAAAGAGTGACCTGCACATTTTCACAAGTTGAAGAAAATAAGAATTTAGTGAGAGGTGAAGAATGCCTTAGAACTAGCGCTTGGGGAAACTGGCAACTCGCAGGCTGATCTGAAGTGACAGCATCCAGGTTGGCCAGAGTTAGAAACTAAACAGAAATTATACCATAATGAAGTTTTGATAGTGGAGATTAATCACGAAGTACACCAGCTCACCGCCTGCTTCGATCTGTGGATATTGGGCCCTTGGGAGAACTCAGGACTTGTGCTTCTAGCTCTTTCTATCCAATACAAGTACCCAGCACAAAGGTATAGCAGGGTACATTAACAGGCCTGTGAGAAATTATTATTATTTCCACTGCCAAGCACCCCAAATCATACTCAAGAGCCTGATTTTGGTTACCCTTCTTGTCAGGCTACTAAGAATACCAAATATGGACTTAAGGGTGAAAGCAGAAATAGTTCAGACCATTGACTGGTCAAACGTAATCATTACTTAATCGACAAGAGCCGTCACTGGAGTCAGACACCAGATAGCTAGAATCGTTTATATTGAGATTGGGGCTACAGACTGATCAAATGCAGTCGTGATGGTCATGAGCAGTTAAGGGCCCAGCAGTTGCGGCTTAGTGGTGCTGAGATTTGAACTCATGACCCTCTGATCAGAAATCCAATGTCTTAACAACTGAGTCTTAACAACCAGTTCGGACACCAGCTAGCTACAATCTTTTTTTGAAGATTTGTGCTCCAGACCATTGACTGGCCAAGTACGATCATCACATGCCATAAGTCATCCAGGGATTCAGACACTAGCTATATTCAATTGCGTTGTTTTGTTGTTTTTTCCCCCCAAAAGACCTGGGCTAGAGACCATTGATTTTTCAAACACAATCATCACAGAATCGGCATGAGTCATCACTGGAGTCAAACACCAGCCAGCACCTAGCTCGAATCACTTACTTTAAGATTTGGGCTCATCATTAGAGATGGTCACCAGTAACTTTAGTCTTCTTTCATCAGAAACCAGCTGGCTAGAATCGTTTCCTCCCCACCACCACGCACTACAGCCCAGCAATCAAAGCAGTACTGACTAAGAACTTTCCCATCAAGTACAACAGAAAATCTGAGCAGACTAGCAAAATTTGGACTCGAGTACACAAAAGGAGAGGGTCAAGTAATTTCTTCACTTTTACTGAAAATGGGGATCCAGCGGTAAGCCAAATGATGGCACAGAAAATAGAGAAAATTACCATAGTGATTACAGAACATCTTCTACTTTCAATGGAAGGTTCCAGACACTTGACCAGGATCAGTATCTATAAGCATGCTGTACAGCCTGCTAGTGGAAAAAAGTGTTGCATCTCTCACTCTATCTTTCTAAGAGGGAGTAAGCAGTCTCCTGTGCACAGGCCTATAATTTGAGAGAGTGGCTGCGCAGACATGGACACCAACATTCAAGAAGCAATTTGACTGAGATGTTACAAATTTATATTATATTATAT
>JANDJT010000169.1:31389257-31413968 GCA_024331685.1 Stegophilus panzeri | reverse complement strand
ACACACACACACACACACACACACACACATACATATACACACTATATTTTTTATATCGCACACATACACTAATATATTTATTTATTTATGCTGCAACACAATTGCAACTATCTGCATCTGTTTAGTGCTCTAAATATCTTTATCTGTATTTGACCTGGAAGTGTAGAAGAGCTTTTACAGTTCCGCAACCTCAGCTACATCACTCGAGTTCAGAACTGGTCTCAACCAGACACCATGTGGAACTTTCTGGAAAGCTAATGTTCTGTCTAACGTGACTGAGAAGGCTAGCTATTTATCTTTTAAAATAACAATGTCTTTCCAATTAAGGGAACTATGTTTTAGAGTTGACAACCAAAACCAGCCAATAAGATTTGATCAGATTTACAGAAATATCAGTTCGCAATCAGAATCTTTTTTAATTACTTTTTTTTTTTTTCTGCAGACTCCAGCACAGATATGCTGCCATGTGTATGGGCAATAGCAAACACACACACACACACACACACACACACACACACACACACACCCACCCACCCCAAACAGTGCTCCTCTTATTCTTGTCTGCATTTTTATTCATTTAGAGCAAATTATCTAAATGACATTAGGGATAATTGCATTCCTGCACTAAACACTTTTATTATTATTATTATTATTATTAAGAAAGGTTACTTTTTATTCATTATATAATTAGTTATTAAATACTGTTATTATTATCTTTGCTATTATTGTATATCACACTGTTTAATGCACTCTGAACTGTATTCAGCTGAGATTTCTACTTAATATATATTACAACCGAGTCTACCGGTTTATACGATGTGTGTGTTGTAAACTGTTGAATGTATCGTGTTGTGACCAAACACAAAGTTCCTAATACACGTAAAGGTATATGGCAAATAAAAATTATTCTGCTCATTTGTTTCTATCTAGTTAGAAGTCTAATATATGTAGGATGTAACCAAATACAAGATTATTGCATTGTGAAGCCTTTATTATACAAAATACATAAAATATGTATGAGAAAGAGAGAGAGAGAGTGTGAGAGAGAGAGTGTGTGAAAGAGTGTATGAGAGCAAGCAAGAGAGACTGTGTGAGAGCAAGAGAGTGAGTGTGCGAGAGCAAGCAAGAGAGAGAGCGAGAGAGAGTGAGTGTGTGAGAGCGAGAGTGAGTGAGTGAGTGATAGAGAAACAGCGATAGAGAGAGAGCGAGAGAGTGGGTGAGTGAGTGAAAGAGTGTGCGAGAGAGAGAGCGAGTGTGAGTGTGCGAGAGATAGAGTGAGTGAGTCAGTGATCGAGAGAGAGAAAGAGCGATAGAGAGAGTGAGTGATAGAGAGATAGAGAAAGAGAAAGAGAGAGAAAGAAAGAGATAGAGAAAGAAAGAGATAGAGAAAGAGAGAGAGAGAGAGAAAGAGAGAGAGAGAAAGAGATGGAGAAAGAAAGAGAGAGAGAGAAAGAGATAGAGAAAGAAAGAGATAGAGAAAGAGAGAGAGAGAGAGAGAAAGAGAGAGAGAGAAAGAGATAGAGAAAGAAAGAGATAGAGAAAGAGAGAGATAGAGAAAGAGAGAGAGAGAATGTTTTGTTTGATAGTGGTGGATAATGAGCAATATGGATAACAAGAACAGTGTATTTTTTTCCAAAACCCCATCTGTAACAACAACAAAGAAAACTCAAATATGTGCTGTAATTGGCGTCTGACTACACGCACGCGGCCCCCGGAAAAGGAAGGGAAACAAGGAAGGAATAAATACAGATGTTTCAAATGGTTTAAAACTTGAAAAAAAGGTGTCAGGTATCATTTCACTGAAGTAGAAACTGAAAGAAGTTGAGTCTAGAGAGACGCTGCAACAATAGATCTGATGACAAACTTCTGCTCGGCTTCAGGGGCGACTCGTGCCTTCCTTGTAACACGCCTCAGTCTGTCACTAATTAAATCGCGGGGTTGTTGGAACTCTCGAGCTCATTATAGTTTAATATAGCGGCACTTCAATATATTAATATAAATGAGGAAAGACCTTGTTGATGCGCGCTCTGGCCGTGTAATATTCGAAACAAAGTTATTCAATCTTGCGAGAGTTTTGAGCAGAACGCGTTGAACATTGTTTACTAGCGCTGGCATTTCATTCTGCATCTTCATTACAGATGGCTGTTCCTCACCCTTATGAAGTAGCCTAGAAAACTGCTGGAGATTATTATTATTATTATTATTATTATTATTATTATTATTATTATTAATATAATAAATAAAAACAACATTATTAGTAGTAGTATTGATATTATTATGGATTGATATAAATAAAAACATTATTATTAATATTGTTATAAATACAAATAATAACTTACTTTTATTATTATTATTATTATTATTATTGATACTATAAATAATAATGTAATTATAAATTTAAAAAATTATTATTATTATTATTATTTTTATTATTATTATTATTATTATTATTATTATTACTATTCATTTTCATTAGCTTACTAATATGATGAAAAGAAAATCCCCTTGGTTTTATTAGAGATCATTTACAAATTCCTTTATGAAAAGGCAGAGTATTATGTTCATCAAAGAGACTTGCAAGTGAGGTGAAATACAGTCCATGTGAAAAGCAGTTGAAGGTTAAGGGCTTAGTTTAAAGTCTGATTCATAAGGCAGTGCTGAGGTTTGAGCTATCAGAGCCGAAGATAAAAAAAATAAAATAAAATATAATATTGTAATGGCTGGCCAAGTTATTCACAAAATAAATACACCGATCAGCCATAACATTAAAACCACCTGTCTAATTTCACGTAGGTCCTCTTGTGCAGCCAAAACAGCTCTGACCCATCGAGGCATGGACTCCACAAGACCTCTGGAGGTGTGCTGGCGTATCTGGCACCAAGACGTCAGCAGCAGATCCTTCGAGTCCTGTACGTCGTCAGGTGCGGCCTTGACGTCTAGCCGTCACAACTTGGCCGCTCAGATCCTTACGCTTGCCCTTTTTCCTGTTTCCAACACATCGACCTCGAGAACCGACTGTTCACTTATAAATATATCCCACCCCTTGACAGGTGTCAGTGTAACGAGATGATCGACGTTGTGTTATTCACTTCCCCTGGCAGTGGTGTTAATGTTATGGCTGATCGGTGGTCAGAGATCTTTTACGATTAGTACTCACCACACTGTAAGAGATTATCTAAATAAGATCTTGGCCAAATGCTATAAACGAGTGTGCAATAGCATGCCTTCTCCATGTCAGATTATACAAGGAAGATCTGCTAACGATAGACCTACGACTAAATAAATTACTACCTTGTGCTTAGTGAGCTTAAGGTAATAAGGAGATTTTTTTTTTTTAAGCCATTAGCATGTTCTGCTAATGTATTTGCAGCCATCACATGAGGTTTTTTGTGTAATCCTACAGGAGGACGCTCCTATCGGTGAATATTAAACGAGTATCACAGCAGCGGTCACACTCCCAGAACTCTGTTGCTGGTCGTGTTACTCACAATGGAAGTATATTGTTAAAAAATAATACCGTTTTAAGCCGGCATAATTCAAATGAATGACAACTTTACAATACGTAAAAACCAAACCCCCTCGCAGTATTAATCATTCTGAATGATTCATACTGGAGGTTCTCCAGTAAATATCTGAGAGACAGTCACTAATAAGCAAATTTCTACTGAGACAAGCCTTCACCTCTAGACTCCACCAACAGCTCATGGTTTTCAGGAAAACAAACTGAATGAATTTCTGGGCCAAAATACAGGTCAATCGATTTATTTATTTATTTATTTATTTTAATAGATCGTGTCGTGTTAGAGAGTTTTGTTTGAAGCGAGTACATGTGATTGGACGTTTGAAGTCAAATGTCAGTCAAATGTCAGCTTCTTGTGCAAGTAGGCGGTTTTTGGCGACATTTACTAACATAAAAAGTAAAATGCGCAAGCATTTGAAACTGCGCAAACCAGTCCAGCCATTTCCGATACAAGTAGTCTTGTGTTAATTCTTAAAATTGTAGTTATGACAAGACGTAGACCTGAAAGGTCAGGGATAACACACAGCCGCTACGACACATGTGGCCAATCACAATCATCGTTCCGAGTCGCGAGGGACAGCTGATCGCACCGAACTAAACTGCCCAATACAGCGTATAAGACCTAACAGAAGTCCATGATTAGACGGCTCCAAACGCCAAAATGACAGGAAGAGAGAAACTAATCCGTCTTTTCCCACCTTCGTAAAAACATGCTCAAGTTGTGCTTTTCCAGATGCCGAACTCCAACTCTGTCACTCAGGAGCCCTGATTAACCCTAATTTCTGTGGCTAAACAAAATATTTTCTGATAATTGTCGGCGACTGTCTATTTGTATTAATCATGTAAAATGTTTGGTCCTTCCTCGAGATGGGCCAGATATTTCAAAAGAATAACATGCAGAGCCTCAGGAAAGTGGAGTACTAAAGGAAGAGTCTGAAAGCCAAATAAAGACAATGAACCTGAAAATTAACTTAGGAGATCTGCATATGGCTTCGATTTGAAATGTAAGAAGAAGAAAAAAAAAAAAAAAAAAAAAAAAAAAAAAGAAGGAAAAAAAAAAACCCAATGAGGGAACAAAGAGTCTCTTTGACAACACACAAGCACTGAGACACAAAGCCACATTATGATTGTTTTTTTTTGTTGTTGTTGCAAATCTTATGAGATGAGATGAGCGTATAAACACAGGACCAATGCACTGTCCCTTGAAGACCTTTGTCTTCCTTCTCACAGAGCTATCCACGAATTCCCAATAGAGCCTCGTTTTGTCTTAACGAATTCCCAAAGCACAAGTACGGTGTAAAGTAGACAAATCTCACAAAAGGTACTTTCGAAGAGACACCATCTTATTAAGAACTCTTACACGTGCCTGTTTAACAAAGTAATACTGTAGCGTGCATGCCGGAGGTTTGCCTGAACCTGATAAGGGGTGTTATTTTGATGTCTACACTTCCCTTTCTTAGAAATAAAACAAATATCTGTTGCTTATTTTAAATGTATGCTAAAAATGAATATTATTTAAAAGAGTGAGGACGTGTAGAAAAAGGGGTGTCCAATCCTATTGAGTGGAAAGGGCTGGTGTGGGTGCAGGTTTTTATTCCAATCAAGCAGGACCCACACCTGATTCCACCTGTTTTAATCAGTTGATCCTGGCTTTCAATAGACTTGGATGTGGCTTCTGGTTGGTTAGAATGAAAACCTGCATCCACACCGGTCCTTTCCGGATAAGATTGGACACCCCTGCCGTAGAGCATTTAACTTCTGCTTGGGATGGGGAGACTTTAAAGAGTTATAAAACTGCCTGTTTGGAGATGTTTACTTAACAATTATGGAAGGAGTCTTCAGGACAGAGACGTTCCGTCTTATTACCTTCGTCCACAGCCTTACAGGGCGGTCACACTACACCTTTTGTTCCATTGACTTCCATTCATATGTATGCGAATGCTGGAGACCGGAAACGCAAGCTCATGCCAAGGAGCTCAAGTTTGGTGAACTCTGACCTGCGAGTTCCTAACATGTGAAGATGTGTGCCCAATCGAAGAACGACACGTGACCTCTTCGGAAAATCCAAGATGGATGACGCACCTGTTATAGCGGTCGCCAAAGAAATCTCACGTGCTGAAAGTCTAGTGTAACAGCCCTTTTAAGACAATATGTTCCTTATGTTTATTATTAAATGATAATCATTGACAAGTTGCTGTAATATAAGAGGAATGAAACTCTTCAGAATCTGTTATATTACTATTATTAAAAAAAACAAAAAAACAAAGCAGCTTCAGGGAGGTATCACATGACCCTGACGAGCGTTATTTTCCTATAACATCACATCCTGTCGGAGGGTTTTACCGTGATATACGGCATACGTCTACCGTGTTTACCGTGAGTGCAATGATGTCATTTAGCAATATTTACATGTAATGTACAGAACAAAAATAGTTTCTTTCTTTTTTCTTTTTTTTTTAGGGGGTGTGTGCGTGTGTGTTTGTGTGTGCGTGCGCTTAGTTGTCACCACCTGCCCAGTGCCAACATACAACATTTATTATAGTTTAGGGCCCCTTCTTTTCGAAGCTTACACATACGTAATTCCATTTTTCATAACAGATATCCTGTATGACATTCATGCGACAGGTTTTTCTATCAGAGTGCCGAAAGAACACGAAAAAGATCCGTCAATGCCTTAAAAAAAAAACGAATTCCCACTGGAGATCTATAAGGTCTTGTTTTATATGTTTGGCAGCTAAAGGCTGTTAGCTGAAACCACAGAGTCTGCCGTTCGGTAGAAAAATCCCTATAAAAAGTAAAACGCACCACAAGAAAGCAGAGCGAACGGTGGGTTTTGTGCTGATCTGGAAAGTGTCATGCGCTCGTTATTCTAACTGGGTGTAGTCTGAATGTTTTAGCTTGTAATAAAGGTTGTCAAAGTCTTTAACGGTTTCCAGCTGACCACACAATATGGTAACGTTCGCTACTGTAGCGTCGTTACGCTAGCCTGCGCTTTTCCTAAAGACAAGTTTTATACAGGCAACCGAATCGATTCATAATATTACATTTCATCCATCACTTGTGGAGATGACTCGGGTAGCCGTAACGATCACTTCAGGTATCAGTTCGCGTCATCTTAATTTTAGCTGCTTTATCTTTTACATATAATATGTTCCACTGGAGTACAAGCGGAGTTCCGGTCAAATGTTTCTGTATATAATAAAAAGCCTTGTTTATGAGAGAGGCTATAGGACAGGGGTGTCCGATCTTATCCGGAAAGGGCCGGTGTGGGTGCAGGTTTTCATTCCAACCAAACAGGAGCCACACCTGTTTAATCCACCTGTTTAATCAGTTGATCTTGGCTTTCAATAGACTCAGGTGTGGCTTCTAATTGGTTGGAATGAAAACCTGCACCCACACCGGTCCTTTCAGGATAAGATTGGCCACCCCTGCTATAGGAAAATGGCCATACAGATTTGAACTCAAATAACCACTCTTTACAAACATCGTAAGCAGAAGAGCATCTCAAAACACTTGAAAACACTCGACGCAAAGCTTGAGGCAGACGGGCCACAGATGGGCCACACCTGCCGTCGGCCACAATCGCTAAACTGTAATGAAATATTATATGAATAATGAATTGTGTCAACTGGTTGGTTGTTTTTACTCGGCAAATTAATCGGTTCATATTGAAGTGGGATGACAAATACGTAGTGTCCATACTGTTCACAGTCAGGTAATTACCGGCGTTTCTGGTTACCGGTTTGAGCTCGGGTAGATGTTTTGGCAGGCGGGAAAAACAATTATGGTGTCAAATTTTGGTGGATTTGGAAACTCACATCAACACAGACGCCTTATATCCAGCTGAGCTTCATGTGTAGTCCTATAGTCATAAGTTGACCAAATAATATTTAAGTGATGGAGGATTAGTTACTCTATTTCTACAAACTCTTATTCAAGCGCGAGTGTCATCGCATAAGGTTTGGGGATGTTCAGAATGAAACATGACCATGTTCACCGAGTATTAGAGTGGTTCACTGGAAACATACTATAGACCACGGTGGTTCCACGCTATACAGCGTCTGGCTTTGCTTCAAGAGTACAACGACTTCCAGAGTAAATCGATGTTTTGATGAAGTCTTGTAACGATTATTAGGTTTCCTCTATGTAACAAGTCATAAATGTTGGGGTTTTTTTTTTTTCTTCCCCAGGACTGATCTGGAACATTTAACATGTTTGTTGCTATTCTAACACAATCCATTTGGTAATTATGAGTAATTTTCTAAGAATTTAATTAGTGGCAAAGCGGTAGTACATAAAGTGTGAAGCAAAGCACAAGGCTCCCTACTGCTTTAACAGAAGAGCTGTTAAGACCTCCTATTGAGACCAGATTATGCGAACTATATAACCAGAAAGTTAAAACATGTTTTTCTATGATCGCCATGACCTAACGAGATCCCACACGCCGTGAAATATAGTGAAAGTGTTAAATACGTCAGCACAATATTACAATATAATCGATTTCCTATGGCACACAACAGGCCGTTTATATTCAGCGCACCGTAATTAGCTCGACATAATCCTCCTAAAATCTTTAAAAGCTCGAGTCTTCTTGGTGACTAGTTTAGAAGCTGAGTGCACTAAATTGCTGTGTCTCATCAAGTGACCCTTTGAGCTCAGCCAGATGTCTTCGCTGTAAACACCAGCTAAAATATTCAGATGCATTTCAGGGGAGTGGATGCTTTGGAAAACAGGATCGTCAGTTCCCGGTTTGCTTTCTCACACATACTTCTGAGAAACAAAGCGGAATGGAAGTCTTCAAGACACCATTCTCTTGGGAGATTACAAACGCAGAAATTATGTAGCACAAGATTGGAATTGGCATCAACGACTAAACATTCTCGATCCCTTACTGAACAGTTCCTGGAAACAGACAAATCTGCAGTTCTCCTACTGAGATTGGGTGTTGAGTATCAAACCCCCGGTTCCTGCATGCACCGCTGACAAAATACTAATGGCGAGCATCTGGTAGCAGGGGGACGTAATAAAAAAAAAAAACAGGAAAACACATCAAGGCTGCGCCAGGTATGGCTGGGGTGGGGAGTTTTTCAGAAGTATGGAGGTAATGTTTCAGCACGCTCGAGTCAAGGAGTCAAGTCGTATATTGTTCTTGTTTCTGGATAACGAGTAATACCCTGGAGAGGTAGATATGGGTTATTACAATTACAGGAATTTTGTGAGGTACCACAGTGCTGTTGAATTCTCAGTACTAATTGGTCAGAAATGTTCCATAACCACATGGTTCCGACAGTTGCTCTTGTATGAATGCAAGAGGTAATACTCGGTACGGTTACATGGACTACAATAATCCGATATTAACCCGATTAAGACGATACTCTGATTAAGAAACTAGCATCTAAACAGCGATTATCGATGACCTTAATCCGATTAAAGTCTTACTCGAAGTAAACACGAATGGAATTAAGACGTGTGGAGTATTCCTGTTGTAGTCACATTATCGACGTGCGTTACAGACATGTACACACCTTAATCACACTATTAACGTCGTGTGGGAGTTTTCACCGCATTGTGCGACAGGACACGTACACACACACGGCAGCGCTCGACCGTTTGACGGCAAACAAGCGAGCACGGCTGCGTCAGAAACCACGTACTTACCTGCTACAGTATATAGTAGGCGAGATACATGTATCTCAGCTACTATATAGTAGGTAAGTACGCGGTTTAGGACGCAGCCCATGGCTTCAAGCAGTCGTCTATTTACACGTATAGCACGACAAATAATTAACTGTGGACCCCACTGATAAAACAGATCTATTAGTCTCAGATTATTAACAGAAGTTCACAGATCCTATCCACATTTTCTACTGATCTCCAGGGTCCAGGTACATAAAGTTAGCTCTTAAAGTTCAAGTCGTATCGTTCGTTCAAGAAACTCTGGGGCAAATTATAACAAGGAAAGCGGTGGAACAGATGGGCTAAACGCGTACGTGATTAAAAGTCAATTCTGTTAGAGTCGACGAATTGGACGAGCAGCGTAGAGTGGGCGCGAACACAGGTAGACCAAACCACGTTAACTTGCATCTGGCTCATGTCATGTACCCCCACCATTCCGTCTCGCTCGCTCTCAGAGCCAATATGGGAACACCATGGAAAGTCACCATCTGCTCCACACTTCATTCAATCAGCGCTACTTTGGATGCTTTGCTCGCAGCGGAGTGAAAACTGCTTCAGTTGGAACGGGTCCTAATAAACAGCTTCATGTGTTCACCAAGACAGAAGGGCTTTTGTGAAACTAGATTGGCGCAAGCATGCCATGTTCCCAAAGTTATTTTTTCATTTCGGAAGATGAATCAAAAAAAGAGCCAAAGAACATCATAATACTCCAAAGCTACTACTAGAGATGACTCGATTCAATCTGTGTTCAATCCGATTCAGTCCGGGAGCTGAAATCCCCAGGCAACTATATACTCTACATTTACCAAATCGTAGTTTAATAATGCTGCATTAGCCATTTAATCCAAGCACACTTGTCCAGTTTCAACAAAACTCAATAATTACTTTAGACAGCCTGGTGATATGGGTACACTAAAGATAATTTGGGATTTGGTGTCAAATTATGCATTTTTTTTTTTTACATTTTATTTTTATATTTCAACCCAGGCACATAAAAATAATGCGACACTGTTGGGAGAAAGAGGAAAAACTTCGACGGAGCAGCACTTCATGATCATTAATGGAGGTTCTAATGACAGAGGAGTCTCCAGTAACTACCGATGCTCAACATTTTCATCATTTATGAAACGCAGATAGTTAAAAACTTACAATGGCGCTTAATTGGCGTATCTCAAATGAATACCGCCACCTCGTTTGTGCTAAGGACTGTCACTCGGATATTCTATATTTTCCTTTAAGTACATATGCACACAGGCAGGGATATCGCTAGTACATACTTTGTGTTAAAAGCCGAGGAACCGTTTCCCTCTCCCACGCAAGTAGAAAAAAAAGCTATCCATGCCATAGTTCATTATCTATATACATGTGTGTATATAAAGCTAATATTTAACTTCAAACTGTTTATAGGCATTTAATATAGAGAAGATGGAGACCATTTGTTTATGAACTCCATGTGAAAAGGGGCCTGTGTGCTAAACTCCCTAAACTCCTGGCATTCCACAGATGTTCATGCACGGTTATCACAGAAAGGCCTATCAGCCATTCTCAACTATATAGAGAGAATCGGCTTTGCTATTAATCAGCTTAGCTCAACTCAAGGGTGGCAGATAAGACCCTAGAGACATCAAATTTCGCCTGTCTACTGTCTTTTACGTGCTGAATGACGTTTGATAAAAGCAGAGCTATTGTGGTCATTCTTTTGTGCGAAGCTGTAGGCAAGATAGATTGAGGCTAAAAGGACTGGCCAGATAAGATGTGCGTTCTTATATGATATTAGTCCATCGTTAATTAAACAGACGAGTCTAAGGCAAGTCTTTTGTGGTCAGATGTAATGCAAGGCTATGGATCCCAAGTTTCTGGAATACCGGACCTATAAAACCGTGCCCTCGATTAGATTTGTGGTTTCAGACTGCTTGCAGGGATCAAGGAAGGGTCCAGATGTTTTTTTCCCCCCTCATGTTTTCGGTGCTTATTGTAAAAAGAAAAAAGAAAAAAAAAAAAAGCTGCCTCTTGCGCCATGGCTCGAGCAAAACCAGACCGCAGCTGACTACGGAAAGGAAACCCGATCACGCTATTGGTAGTCTCGGATTAACCCTGCCGCACTTAACTGAAATCGATCCCGGCCCCCACGTCAGGATTTGGGACCGTGCTCTGTCAGTCCCAGATGCATCGAGGAGTGTAAAAGGGGGCAGAGTCGAAGCTCGCGCCTTATGCGATCGTATGTCGCATCGAGGGGGAATAAAAGACACACTCTTTTGGTTTCGCTGACAAATGGGCTCACAGGAATGCGTCGAGCAGTTTCCTTAAAACTCACGACGGGGAGTCAAGTCTCGGCGGTTCTGCCGGTCACATTGAGTGCAATGTAACATTGCCGTAGGTGTGGGCCCGAGTCGAGGAGGGGGGCCTATTCATTCTGCAGTTTGGACTAATCAGGTTTGAATCGAGTAACAGGCTCGTGTCAGTCTTGGCAGGAATTCAGGTTAGAGATATGCAATCTCAAGTTGCAGCTATATAATATCCCAGGGGAATATTTAACTTGAATATAAATAAAGGGATTGTCTCCTGCAAAATATATGATACGTCACTGCTGGCCAGGCAGCGAGGATACATTACCATCAGACAGTCTAGACAGTGAGTGCTGCGATCACCAGGAAAAATCAGTGATCGGCGGAGTGAAAGAGAGCCTCCATTCTTCTCCCTCTCATTCTTCTGTTCCAATCCATTTGGTACAAACATTCAAAATCAGACAAAATGTGCTAGGTACCAAAACTGGAGCAGCTTTCAAATATCAAGTAGCAAAAAAGCCTAATACGTGCAATGTGCAAACAAAACTGCTGTTGTTTTTAGGTGCATCTGTTTTAGCAAAAGGTGCAACCTGGGCTTTGGATGACTGCAGTGACAGTAACGTAGTCTATGATCTTCCCAATTAAACAGAAAAAGGGCCAACAGCTGCAAGAGAAAGACCTCTTAGGAGAGCACTAAATGCTTTTAACGGCAGACGTCCCGTTTTAAGTGCAGCATCTGTTTATGGGAAACGTGGGAGCATGTTGCGCAGCAACAGCCACGGTGCAGGCCATCTGGAGCGTCCAGAATATCGCGTCAGTCCGGCAGGTCGCGGGGTGAAAAACGACTACAGTTTTCAGGCTTCTTTGAATTAAGTGGTGCGGTCGCTGTGTGAAGTGCGCCCGGGTCATATATTCATATTATATATATATATATATTCCACAGAGACACAGCAATGTAACCTGCACTCTTTCTCTGTAGTTTCATTTATATAGTGCCGTTCTCAAACTCTACGTCGCCACACGGAGCCCATCGACAGTACACAAGCGGAGAAGACGCAATAGTGATAAGAGCAGCCGGATAAAGATAACACGGAGAAAACAAAGATAGTGTACAGAGTATGAGGAAGTGCTTAGTTAATGATGACTGATAAAAAGCGATGCATTTTGAGAAGCTTGAGTGCTACAACACTGAAATCAAGCCATGTCTAGTCATGTGGGATTTGTCATCATTCCTCTATGGAACGAAAGGTCGTTTCTTCAGAACCATGATGCAGCAGCGTGGTGTACACACGTTACATAAAGTGCAAGGTTACGAATACATGGACAAAAATACGTATTAAATTATCTGCTATGGAGTAATCCTCCACGTGCACCTCAAACCTTTTTAAATGTATACGATGTATACAAACACCTGCTACAGGATCTCAAACCTTAGTGTGAAGTATGCGTGAAGTAGCTCTAGTAGAAAAAGATGTTTAAAACCCACATGTGCTACTACACTAGGAACTATTTCATGTTGAATATTGATACATGTCTCATTCAGTCTACAAAAACCGCACGCCATGTCGATGCGGTGCGATCCAGAGAATTAACTCCTACGACCTTGGACGGATTCCTAATAATCCCGAACGCCTTATTTGGAGTGCCATCGCACCACTAACCGTCGGAAATTCAAGGATCCGTTCCCACCCAAGAGCGAAAGGAATTCCAAAAGAAAGGAATTCAAGAGTTAAAATTGGTTTTAAAAGCCCAGCGATCGCTTTTCATAAAACCCTCCGAGAGAGGGCTAAACCTGGTACTACCAAGGTTTCATTCCGTCTCGGTCGTCTCCTGGCCAAGCACAAGAAGCCCCTTTACCCTTCGTAAGAAGCGATGAATGTCAACGCTGACACGTTATTCACAAACTTTAAAAATGAAAGAAGATAAAAAGACAAACAGTGTGCCACCTGGTCCGGCAACGGTAATGAGAAGAGCCGTGTCGTTATCCGGGGACATTTCTGATCACATTCTCAAGGATTTACAAAATGCTTTCCGAGTACGTACAGTACACGTCTGGCTGATAGACGCCTGAAGGCACCGGCATTAGGCTCCAAATTACAAGGCTGAGAGAGTTCACGACAACCATCACATTGACTAAATGAGTCAAAATATTAACACTGTGGCGTGCATAATTTGAACTCTAACTGTATTAACTATTAATGGTATTAACGTGTTTCTGTTCCTATTGTTGTCTATTGACATTCGAATGGTGTTACTGCGATTACTGAGTCCTGTACCGCTGCATGAACTGCTTTAGTGTAAAATGGCTTTACTCTTAGTGGGCTTTTTGTTGCTTTTGGTAACATATAGCATGCTAGATCACTTCCAAAATGCTCGAAAAGGTTGAAGACCACTGCTATAGACCTTGACCTATAGACACTTGATTTATTGAGTCTTTATTGGTCACATATACATTATAGCACAGTGAAATTCTTTTCTTCGCATACCCCAGCATGTCAGGAAGTTTGGGTCAGAGCGCAGGGTCAATCATGATACAGCGCCCCTGGAGCAGAGAGGGTTAAGGGCCTTGCTCAAGGGCCCAACAGTGGCAGAGCTGGGGCTTGAACCCCCGACCTTCCCAGAAGGAGGCCTTTCCAGTAAACCAGAGCCTGGCAGTCCTGGGGCTTGAACCCCTGACCTTCCAATCAGTAACGCAGACCCTTAACCGCTAAGCCGCCACTGGCGCCATTTCTGCCATTTGTCTCAACCGTTAGCAACTACCTGCTCTACAAGGTGTTGGACCACTTTTGGAGTCTTTCTTCCATCAACAAAATAAATCAGTGGAGCTAGCTACAAATATTGCATTGTTGCATGTTAGAACAACCCAGCTACTTACCAAAAGGTCCCCCCATCTCCCTGACTGATTACTCTGCACACTGGGAGGCTTAGCAAAGGGTTGGAATAGAACAGGAGCTATTACTTGTACTTTGGGTCTGTGCCTCAGCCCCTTGCCGAGTGTGATCTAATCAAACCTCAGGGAGGGAAGATGATCTAGTGAAACAGGCACAGGAGGCCTGGAACATGTATAGGCCCAGCTCCTCTCTCTCATTTTCCTCCCGTCAGAAGGGAACAGCTCGGGCCTCCCCACAGTGATAACCATCTCTCTCGCTCTCGTTTCATAAATGCATTAGCAAAACAGACACCTCCTCCTGGTCTCCCTGTATCCGATCAAAACACTCCCTTACGATCCGTACCTCCCTTCTAACAATTCATTAAAACGACACAAATGAATCACACACACTCTTTAGTACATGACAACACTATAAACTAGATTCAAGATAAGCTCTATCGTTTACTTTCTAGGCGTTACATAAAAATGAATCACTGATGGCTGTTTGTTATTTCGCCAAAAGGTATTCTCAGAGCCTAAATAATAAAAAATAAAAAATGCAGACATTTTACATTTTATGACCAACAATTAGGACACTCCACACTACTGGCTAATTCCATAGAACATGAATCGCAATTCACAAAAATAAAACGTCTATTAACGGTAAATTAAGCCAGCAGCACTTGAAGCCAGAGAGGCTACCTATTAATTAACGGCTTCAGAGATGGTCGATTCTTCTCTTTAACGTGATCTCTGTCAAATTGTCTCACTGTTCAGACATGCAACCAGTGCTCTCTTACTTTCAGGGCAAAATTAATTGCTGCTTAAAAAAGAACTAAGAGAATTACTGAGACAAAAACTGGGGCAGAAATGAGAGTTTCCATTTAGACATGAGCAAAGACAGTAAACATTTATAAAAAAAAAAAATTTAAAAGAAGGGATATCGTAATGGAAAATGTCTAGCGGTGTCCATGACGTAAACCTTCTTGACATCGTTCATGTGTTTTTAGTTTGTGATAGGTGATGTTCAGCATGCGGCCTTAAAGCAGCAATGAATTTAACAACTTCGCATCATGGTATTTTAGGATGCATAGTGATCTGCTTGACAGCAAGGAAGGAAATATATCACTTGCTTTCGAATCGGAAAGCTTTGATTTCAGCTCAGTATTTTAACTCGGGGACGGCTAGTTGTGATGATGGATGGGAGGGCAGAAAAATATTAGTCCCAATGCTAACATTTGCTAATAAAACGTACGGGGCATTTCACTGCATGAATCTACGGTCTGGGCTAGAAAGAATTCAGCCTCATTTCATAACATTGTGTAGTTTGTTTATGACCATTTTGGTTCTGGCCAAAAAAAGTCCAAATAAATATCTTAAAAACACGTGAGTATGTAACATGCGTAACGCGTTAGGAAAAACCCAAGAAACTGGAGGCCGCTTGGCTGATCGTTATATTTATTTTATTTTATTTTTTTTTTAGCATGCAGTCAAGGCGAGACCTGAGGGAGCACTGAAAATGGCTGCAATGCAAATGAAACCAGTAAGATATTCAGTCACTGCACAAAACTGGCAATTATCAGGTCTATGGAGGCAGCTGGAAAACTTCATCCTTTTAGTCCAAAAACGTTCCATTTGAATACTGGGAACTCAATATATCCAAGCTAGAGAAGGGGGGTTTGGCAGAGGCACCTCTTCATAATGTCAGTGAACCACTTTGTATGCACAGTGTACTTATGCCAAATGTCAAAACCAGTGACTGACACTTTCATGTAGCACAGCAGGAGAATGACCCTTCCAGACAGGCAATATCTTCCCTCATCTTCACTCGCACATCCTGCCATTAGTGCATCGTTCGAGAAAAGAACACGCATCTAGAATCTTTTAGAAAGTCGTACGTCGTAAAGACAATAAACGGATAAAGACAACCGCATGTTATTAGTTAGGAAAATGAACTCTATGCTACCTTGATGTTCTGCGTCTTCGTTCGTTTCTTCATTTTCACTTTATCTTGGTCAGTGCAGCTGTTTTGCTTCTTTTTTTTTAATTTTTTTTATATCTTCTAAATGAAATATTTTACATAATAACAAACACGAAACATCTGGCGTCTGGTCTGGTTCCTGAGTGCTTTGTGTGCCGTCGTATGCAACAATGCGCTATTTTATTTCTTAACCTGCACAAACAATGATTTTATACTGAGCGATTAGGGTTATATCCAAAAATAACACTGCATGGATTTTATCAATACACTTTAAATAAATAAATATATAAATAAATAATTAAAAGTCAGCACTCCTCTCAAAAAAGGTACCAAACTGTCCTAACGGCTGGGGTGTGAATACAGTGTTCAGTTAAAAACAATTATTTAAAAAGGTACCGAGTTTAGTCTCGAGCACCACTAAGTGTACCTTTGGGTAAAGTTTTAGAAAGTACAGTCTATGCACCTTCCCAGACAAAAAAGATACAGACTGAAAAGGTATAAAAGATGTTCTTACCCCAATAATGAGACAGGACAGACATATTTTAGTACAGTATTTGATCATATTTTGGTCAAAAATGGTTTAAAAGTTCAGTTGTTTTAATTTTCAAATAATCGTCGTCTTAAAAGTACTGCTTCTTCAATTAACATTCTTTTTTTTTATTTATTTTTTTTATTTTTTTTTAGTGGAGCAGATATGAACTGGTTAACCAAATAACCATCTGGTGGAAATGAACCAGAAACTTACATTTTGCTGGTTGATGCATGATCCAGTTCATGTTTGTGAATGTGCATTGGTAAAAACACCCTTAGTCACCATGACAGAACAGCAGGACATAAAGCTACTCCGCACTAGAATAATACTTGACATCCACATGACTACACAAACAAGACAGGCTCTCAGTTTTACCGTTCATTAAGATGAGAATAAAACTAACCCATAACAAAAAAAAAAAAAAAAAAAGCTGCTTTTTTTTGGTTCCCACAGCGAAGCCAAGTGGTTGGGGGTAATAACCTCACAGCTTGAAGTGCATGGGCCAAGCTTTTAAGCCTAGTAGATCATTTCGCAAGCGAGCGACTGGTGATCTCTCATAATTAAGTTCCAGAGTGAGGTATAACCCTGAACTCCAGACAGCCTCGCTATGTACGTTTACCTCATTTCCAATCTCACTTAGCCAGGCAAATGCTCTTGGTAATGAACCTGCTCCCATTGTAAAGCAATGAGAGGGCTCGTGAGCACTTTAGTGGAAGAGCAAAACGTCTAGAATGGATGTCTGGCAGGTTCTACGAGAAGCTTAATCTGACACTAAACAGGCATGTGTGGAAGGACATTTTGCTTGGCTGCTGCCCTAATAGCCTAGAAAAAGAACACCCACGTGCTCGTCTGAGACGTAATTTCCATTTGGCGTTAGGGCCTTTCAGAGGAGCATGGCCGGCGTGCTGTAAAGGCTCAGCAAGCTTAAGTCATACGCCATTTTCTCCATCCCGTTTTTGTTTAATTAGACTACTATCCCTCTGTTTGTTTGAGCCAGAAAGTAGTGAACGTTGGGTACAATTAAGAAGTGCAAAACCCACTTGAAGAATGTATAGAAGTCTGTAATGGGTTTGAAAGGAATCTTCCTTTTTTCAGGTGGTCAATGAATCTAATGCAAGGAGTTTCCGAGATACAATGAACCGATTGTCTCAAGAGTATCTAAGGTTACATCATAATTTGCAAACTCCAGTCATAATCAGAGATGTACTTAACATCAACAAACCAAAAGTATCAATTTCACTCGATTTGGACTAGCAATACCACCTCCCAAAGGTACAAATGCATTGTTTGCATCCCCCCCCCTGAAAAGAACACCTCCTCAAATGCTTGTGATTAAATGAGCGGAGCACCACTGTCGCTGTTTTCTCTCTCTCCCAATTACAAGGAGAGCTCAGAGCTACCCTTGGAGGTATGCAGTTATTTCATTCAGGTAATGAAGCAGAATTAGCAAGAAGAAATGGACTGTGACTGATTCTGTGTGTGGAGCACTAGCCAGGCGGAATCCCCCTTCTGTTCGCATCTGATCTCTCCGACACGCCGAGACAGCTCCTTGAAAGTGCACGTCTTTCTAAATGACGTGAAGAACCTCGGCTCCGCTTACTCGGGGATCAAATCTGGCTCTGGAGAGGTCACATGCTAATTGCAATTCGTTTCCCATCAACCCGCCATTTATCAGCAAGTCATCTGCGTTTTGATGTCTGGAGGACAGAGAGGCAAAGCGAGACATGGGATCAGTAGGTTTGCACATGAGAGACTACTGATGAAATATTCTAATCCTCCGGCTCACAGTCGGATACCTCAGTACATTTTAGTGTGATGGTCCTGTGAAAGATCACCAACTGACTCCTAGATTCCTAGCTGTGCACAAAGCATGCTCGAACAGGGCACAGTCACAGTTCTCATAATAACCTAAAGCCTTAAGAAAAGAAAAAAAAAAAAGAAAAAAAAAAAAAAACCATTTGAAATCGTTCAAATAAGTTTAACTCTACATGGACCCGTGCCATACCAGCTCAAAGAAATTTTTTATTCCAGTTCAACGAGAATCCTCTGTGCTCCGTGTACCCACTCCAACCCAGCCTCCTGCGTCCTTTCAGATTAGAAGATTTTCCTAAAATGAAGGTATTAGGGTGTGCAGGCTCAGTGGAAACGGTGACGGAGCCTGTGCCCGGCTGGATGAAGCTAAGCTAATGAGGACACAGAGTCCTGCTCCTCTGCAGGGAGAAAGTAGGACCCCAGCTGCTTCTCAGTGAGCCCTCGAGCCCTGGAGGAGTCGGATTAGACCCTGGATCAGTCCTTGGTAATGAATTTTTAAAGAAAATATATTTTTTTTTAAAAACAAACAAACAAAAAAAAATCAAAACACTCCAACAGCTCATACCGCGGGCCTCTAATCCCAGGGTTTGTCATTTGAGACAATGGGCTTTTACACCACTGACTCCCACTTCTATGTCTGCTTATTACAACAGCTGGTCACTAATGGATGAGTGCAGCCCCATAACAGGCAATTAAGTAATTGGTAGATCAACATTCAGACAAAAGGTCTTCTGGGGAGGAAAAAAAAAATCCCTGCTTATGCTTTAGGGAATACCGTTTAGCTCTTGTCAGAAGTGCATAGGGGTTTAGGTAGAGTGGGGGGAAAATGCAAGTGAATTTGGATTTTGCAGGTGGCACACACACACACACACACACAAAAAAAAAAATTAGGTACTCAATAAAAAAAGTTGCAGAAAATAGAGAGCAACCTCTGCCTTTTCTGGAGGCCACTTGCTTAAAAACACTCCTCACCCATGCCACACTAATCTCCTCAGCGGCCTTTGACCTCATGACCGCAAGGGGTGTGATGCCGAGGATCAAACCCAAGCCGAGATTTCACCCTGGACGCCAATTAGAGTCCACGTGATTCCTTACCTCCTGTCATTTTAAGCCACTATTTAATTGCAAACAGCCAGGCGAAGTAAACTCCAGCAACCATGCATTTTTCTCACGGAGAAATGAAGAAGCAACACTGTTTATATATTAGGTACGGCAAAACGGAGGTTTTGATTATGTACTCTTCTACTCAGAGAGTTATTTAAATGTTTTGCTGCAGAGATTAAATGTGGGGGAGGATCCTAAAGGTTACCACATGTCTGACTAAACTCAGACTGCAATAAAAGGTGTCTAAATATTTTCTGGAAGCTTTGATGTTCAGACATGGTAGAGAATTTCTAGGTGAGTAAGTTTATGGTAGGGGTATAGACTGGAAGTGCTGATTGACATGTCTTCATCTAGTACGCAGAGGAAACAACACATTAGGTGAGTCCGTGCCAAACAGACAGACATTGTTTTACCCAGCAGCAGCATATCTGACTCTGAACAACTGGATTGTATTGGGAATTTCAGCATCACTGCGATGTTTTTGCTTACAGTCGGGTGCTAAGCATCCTTCCTGGGAAATACAATTCACTTCGGTTGTACGTGTAAAGCTCTTTTTATATACGCCGCTGTCACAAATCAGCTTTCCAGAGTTCAAGGCCCAGGCGGCTGATAAGCAAAACGAGCTAACTAGAAATTGCACGAGGAAGAAAACTTAAGCGGAAGCCGTCCTCCGCTGACATTTTGGCAATAAGAGACATGAAACTGAAAGTCAAAAGATGTGGTGTGTTACAACAGCTATAGAGAAACATGGCTGTGTTTTGTTCCACCAAGGGCTAGTTAAAGCTTTCCTGTTCCTATTCAAGTCAATCATGTGTCAAGTCTCTTACAGAAATTCAACCACAAAAGTGGAAAATATGTAAGCATTGGATGCTGCTTACAACACCACAATGCTGAGAGAGTAAGATGTGAAGTTTTTGTTCTATATACAAGGAAGTGCAAAAATTCTGAATAAACAAATGGTCACAATACAGTGATATTCTGTTAAAAAATAAATAAATAAATAAATTTAAAAAAAAAAAAAAAAAAAAATTTAAACCGCAACACCCCCAGGAGTCGGGGGGTTGGGGGCGGGGGGGAAGCAGCGACATCACCTTTGTTGAACTTCCCCGCCTCCCCCCCCCCAGGCGTCTGATCCGAATCAAGTTCGGAGACATGCTACAAATTCATTCTCTGAAATGCATACGGCCGTCAGAGTGAGAGTGAGAGGAGACACTGTCTTATCGACCCTGATCGCTGCTGAATAAACATGACGGACGAGCTAGCCTGGGAGAGGTGTGAAATCCAGCAGGGCAAACCTCATTCTAATAAAGAAGGATGCGGCGGGGCGATAAAAATCTGCCATGTTCCACAAATAATCCAGAAGCCTCTGGGTAAACAGCAAAGATGTTCTTCAGAAGATGATAAAGGACATTATGTACAAATGCAAAGGCACTAATGTATTAGTGTCTGCATGAGGGATTTCCACTGAACTGTAGTTTACTGGAGCTGTATACTGCTACTCTCAATACTTAACCATATCATTATTCTTCAATGCTAACTGTTCGTTAGTCTAGACCGCATTCACTTTAGTTACAAAAATAACTATTATCTCTTTAACAATACAAGGCAGCAAGCTTTGCATCTTAACAGTACTGCATCACTAAAACAAACAGTTGTCCAAGTTCTCCAACACACTACATTACTTAAAAAATAAAATAAATAAATAAATAAATAAATAAAAATAATTGTAAAATTTACAGTAAGTTACTGGCAATGCCAGTACAGTAATGTAAATATATACAATACTAGATTATAAGGTTTTTACTGTAATATAACAGTAATGTTACTGTAATTTTACAAAGAAAAACCTGTTTGGGTTTTTTTTGTTTGTTTTTTTTTTTAACAGCAAAATAACATAACTGCTGTAAAGTTCCAGTAAAATAAACCATAAATGATGTAAAATTATGGCAAAAAAACCCACCAGACTCAATGTAATTTTTTTTTGTGAAATTACAGTAAGTAGTTTTAATTTACCGCAAATGTCATACAGTCTAGTAATGGACATTTACAGCACATTCCTGGCAACTAAAAATGCCTGTAAATTACTGTAAAGTTTACAGTACATTTTCCACAATATCTTGTACTTAAAGCAACTTGACAGTCTCGAACACCTGAATTTGTTTTTTTTTTTTTTATTAAAATTTCTTTAATTTTTTTTTTTTTTTACTTTTGTTGTCTGATGCTTTATCAGGATATGGCTCATGGTTTTAATTTTAACACAAAAACATCACAGTAGTGCAAGGTGGCCATGACTGATGACAGTTTGGTATTGTACCCAACAAAGTAAGAAAAAACAGAACGAACAGAAATGAGTTTGTGTAGTTACCTGTCTATCAGAAAACAACTTTTGGTTAAAGTCCTCTATTAAACGTCAATCATTTCTGACTCTCCTGCTGTGTTTGCCCGTATGTGCACCAATGATGCTCCAGAATCCATGACGATTTTCTTTTTAATCCATCTACACAACACTCTACGTAGCTTCTGCACTAAACCATCGCACTGAAAGCAATACGAGCCAATCAGTGCTCGAATCTACAGCGACTTTACCACTGCTTTGATTTGGTGGTCACGTTATTTAAAATGGTGGCCACCATGGCAAGGAGACCTACAGCATACCATGTCGAAAAGTGCCTGCTCATTCAAAGCCTACAAAGCATTTAGACACTTTATCCAAAGTCTACAGTGTGACGGTGTTTCTGAATTATCGAATCTGGTGGGTCAAGGGGTATTGATTAATTTTCTGTAAGTGTAAAGACTGCTAGTGTATAACATACCTGTAAATAGGAACTTGTTTTCTGGACATTATTTCACGTAAAATATTTCACGTAAAAAAAAATGTTTAAAAAGCATACCATGTCATTCATTAATAAATGAAACCAATTCAATTTTATTTATATAGCGCTTTTTACGACGGACATTGTCTCAAAGCAGCTTTACAGAAATATATAAACACAGGATACAGATTTTAAGTAAGCGTGTGAATTTATCCCTATTGAGCGAGCCGGTGGCGACGAAAACCTCCCTAAGATGATATGAGGAAGAAACCTTGTGAGGAACCAGACTCTCAAGGGAACCCGTCCTCATCCGAGTAACAACGGATAGTGTGAACGTAAAAGAACGTTCATTATGGTTTTAACTTGAAGTCTTTTTGTTGAACTAGTAAACTGTTCACTAAAGGAGACCCGAGTGTAAAATAGTATGTGGTAATCGCAGTCCCAAGGCCATAGAAGCAACCATAGTCCTAGCAACAACAGCAAGAATGAAGTCCAAAACCATTTCAAGGTACTTCAAGCGGTACCGTCGCCAGCAATCTCCAGGCTGTAGCCTCCAGTTGATGAGAGCTCCATCCAGAGGTAGGGCATCAGGATGGATCAGGCAGGTCCGGAGTGCAGAAAGAGTCAGGATCACTTGCATTTCCATAAAATCATGTGTGGCTCGACAGAAGGAGAGAGGGCGAGGGACGTAAAGAGAGGGTTGGCAATCTGCCGAGTGTGCCTTTAGTAGAAAGAAAATACCGGACTTTGTGGTAGCACTTGGCAACGTCACACCACACTGTTGATTATTTTCCTGTAAAATCATGACCATTGTGATTTATTTCTTACATAGTTCTCATTTTAAAAAAAGCCACATTTTTTTGGGAAGAATTTTGTGTGTTCCTGGGACAATTTGTGCTTAAAAAGACAGTAAAAATGGTACACAGTGTAACTCCTAATTTACTCAGAAGCAGTGGCACTTCGAAGTACAAAAACCACTCATTATCTGTAGAACTGTATAGAACGTTCCTAGTACTTCCACTGGGCTACACAGACGTAGGTTAGAAACTATGCAGGACCCATTTAAAATAAGCGCTTAAGTGAAGCATACGGAGGGAACGGTAAACAAACATAAACGTAATGATGTCGACCGTGCTGAATCTCACACCTGATGTCACTTCTCCGGCGTTGAGGTGCACCGAGCAGCTCGTCACTTAGCGAGATTGTTGTTTGCAGCACGGAGCGAAATTCAATCACCTGCACTGAATCTATGGCTTCAAAAAGGAATTACCTTCGGCGTACTGATGCTGAAAGGAGGAGGTTAGAGGGCCGTCGTCTGGCTGGCTCTCGCTCACCCTTGCTCTCTCTCTTCTTCCATCAACCCGAGTTTCCCCTCCACTGCCGCTGTTTGTTTTCACTGCACTTTCGCTAAATTAGTAATTACAGTCGCAGAAACCAATCTCACCACCGTGGCTTGTGAACCTTGGGACACACCTGCTGAAGCCACACAAACAAATAGCTTGTTAAGCTCTGCGTAACAGCCAGACAAGCTAATGAGGAACACGGTGCCCGGCCCTGATTCTCGAGTGTTAAAAAACAGAAAGCCAAGAGCATCTGAGCGGGTCATACTCAAACCTACACGCAAACACAGACAAACCTGAGCACATGATGTTTGTACTAATTGCACTAATTGAGACAGCAGGTGAGAAATGGAGAGAGAGAGAGAGGGAGGGAGAGAGAGAGAGAGAGGGAGAGAGAGAGAGAAGGACAGAAGGGATTACCGGTTTCATTTCGGAAAGGATGTTTTACGCACATCTTTCTTAGCGCGAGCAAATAATAGAGCTAAAAATAAATAAATAAATAAACAATGTGGGGAAAAAAGTCATCAGCTCAACTCATTTTTCATATCCTGCTTTCTTTCCCTTTTTACAGACTGCACATGCTACCACTCTTTGTTTACCCAAAACATAAATGCAGCTCAGAAGCAGTTGGTTAATTAAGTGGAACTCTATCCACCTTTTTCCTGATGTCGAAAATAGAGGAAGCTATAACATTGTCATCTGTAGTAGGTGATTAGAGAGAGATTCTATATACAATGTATATGTGTTCTTCATCTGTTCTTCATCTGTACTTTATCTGT
>JANDJT010000169.1:31353402-31389185 GCA_024331685.1 Stegophilus panzeri | reverse complement strand
TATACATATACGTAAATATAAACATTAATACGTTACACTTGCAGCTAGTGTATTAAATATAAACTGGTATTAAACTGCCTTTATAAACTTGCCTTTTCAAAAAATTTGCATCAGAGTAGCACTAAAATATCCAGAGCAGGTCTACAGGGTAGCCACCTTTGTTCCTGGAGCCTCTTTCCAAGATACAAGCCAACTTTATTATCGGTTTCTAACATTGCATTCCTTGTTGCAACACTGCTGTGCATAGCCATTGTATGCTATGGGTTCTGAACGGCTTGGAGTGAATTCTATTAACCTTAAGAACATGTCCTTTGGTATTTTTCATTGCAATTCACGACAAAAAAATTCTTCTAATGTAATAAGTGTAAAAGACTTAAAGCTCTAGAGTGGCAGGAGAAGAAGTGTTCGCCCTATTGTTTGCGATAGCGAGTTCGAATCCCGACGATGTCACGGACATCTACGGACAAGAGCCAAGGGAGCAACACTGGCCGAGCTCTCTGGGTGTGAGGGATGGCATAATCTCTCTCTCCTGTCAATCACAGTGACACTAGCCAATCGTGGGCATCTATGCACTCTGAATGTATGCAGAAGGCGGTGGATAACGCTGTGCCTATAATGCAGCGGTCCCATAAGATGCAGAGAAAGACGAAGCACGTGACTGCTTTCACGCTCCTCGGTTGGTAGCTGTTGTATGATTGGGAGAGCTGGCTGGGCTGGTGGGCTGAGAGAAAAATATATTCAGAAGATATTTTGACGTTTCCATGAAAAACGTAACGATACAGGCTGTTAACGTGCAAAAGTCTGAAAATAACGTGAGATAAAATGTTAAAATCCTGCCATATTGAAGACTGTTTGTTGTAATGTTTGCAAGTCTGATAAAGAGCAAGGGTTGTGTGAGAGAGGGTTACAGCAGGGCAGGCATAAAAAGAGCAGTCACAAAATGGTACGCTCTAGTCCCGTCAGCCGCCCAGCGAGATTAACGGCCATTGGGGAAAAACGGCGAAAGCCCAGTTTGTCAGTTCACGGAGCAAAGGTGAGGCTTAACTCATCTGCCCAAATAATGACGAGTACACCACTTCAGCAGACACCGTGTTAATGTAAATGCAAATATAAAGAACTGGTTTAACTCGGAGATGTAATTATAAAATTGTAAATCCCTAGCAGGACTTAAATCATCTTCAGCAACCATCCTTCCTCAGAGGGGAAAAAAAAAAAAAAAAAACCCACACACAGGACATGCACGAGCATGCACACTTGCATTTTTGACTGACAGGCAAATAAACATAATCCTCCAACGTACCTGTCACTTGTTCAAACAGGGCTTTAACCGGCTCTTTTAGGATTATGGGAAAACCAGAGGGGGGGAAAAAAAAAAAAAAAATGGACCAACATGAGCTGCACTAGAGCTCTATACTGAAAGCACAAGTGCAGTAGGTCTGAGCAGCCACTGTATCGTGCAATCCATCATTACATCATTCAACAAGCAGTTTTCTGCCCATCAGAGAGACAGAGTGCTTTCTCGCGGTTGCGTCTGTTTAATGCTTCAATCAAAAAATCGTCCTGCCTCAACAGACCGGTCTTTAATAATGCAACAACAAGGCCTACGGAATAATAACGATATCCCTATTAAATCGCGCAGCATTTATCATGCTCGCCGTTAGTCAGCCATGGTCTCATTGGGATGAATGTGGAATTGGCTCGAGCATTTCTGATCGGGGCTTCAAGGTTTTGAGGTTTCACAGTAAAGTTGCTATTTGTAACCAGTATGGGAACCAATAAGCCTCTTAAATATGGACTGCAAGGATGAGTCAGTGCAAGGGTGAACATTTTTGTAGCCGAGCTGGGGTTGAAAGCTCCATCACACTAACGGCCCTCTGGTGTTATTTGCAGTCTTTTCCTCCCAGTTCTCCTCACATTCTGACTCAATAAATCATCTGATCAGGAAACAAACTCTGATCTCTGTGGCTCTCCAAGATTTGTAAATGGAAAAGGGGAAAAAAAAATAAATAAAATAAAAATAAAAAACTAAATATGTGGACCACCAACATCCAAGCAAATCAATCAGAAGTCACTACTCGTCTGTAATGACTACAGAAAGCACCCCATCTTGTGTTATCGCTCAAGAATCTTACCTTAGGCATGTCTTTTAGGGGTTTGGCTTTGGAGAGAACAATGACTGGACTGTATTTGTAGGGATTTTGATACGTAAAGCAGCTAGCTTCTGCTACCTACTGCCAAAACCACTGATTATACATTTGGCAATCCTTTCCAAGCCTCATCACAGCTACATTTCTATGTCTCTGCTTAAAATATTCTGAATGGCATTTCGAAGACAATATACATGCAGCCAAAAGACAAATATGAAGTGCAACCATCTATCAACCTCTTCCCCCTCACAAACAGGAAGCAATTTATGACTGTTCAGGCAATCAATAATAAGCACTTGTGATAATGCAGTCAAGAAGGGTTGAGAGAGGAGTGAAAGAGAGAGGGAGGCTAGCTCTCTTGGGCCTTCCTGGGATTGCAGTAATGCTCCACTTTGAGCCAAGAAGAGAATATTCATTAGTGAGGATAATGCACTCCAATTAACCATAGACAGACGTTCTATTGCAGGTGTGGCTTGCACCTGGTGTCTCAAATAATGGAATTTTTTTTTTTTTTTTTTAGTCCCATTCCCACAACATCCAATAGAAGCTTCAGCTGATTAAATCCTCATCCACTGTGGAGCGTCACTTTCCTGTTCTCATCCACTCCTCTGATCTCACCCACTTCACAGCAGAGACACTGCAGGTGTGAAATCTAGCACTGTGATGTCCGTCAGCGAAGAACCAGACTGAGAAAGAGAGGGAGAGGTGTGCCTTCCCCAACCTGCTCTGACTGAGGCCTGTGATTAAATAATGGGAGAGAAATGATGGGATAAGCATGCGAACGCACACGCACAGCTGCCTCTGGCAATCCCTGCTTAGACATAATATCCATAAAACCTGTGCTCCCGTCACACGGGCGATACCACGTCTCAAATTAACATCAACAACCGAGAAACAAGGCACATCGATCCCAATTGCTTCGAGGGGGGGAGGGGGTACAATGGCGGCAACAAGACACCTGCATCCGGGGTGATTCAGAATAGGGCATATGGTTAAAAAAAAAAAAGTCATTACAGCAAGCAAACAGCTGGCTAAAAATCCTTACAATTCATCCTGGCTCGGTTAGCTCGACTATTCACCTGTTACTCTACTGCTCGAGTACATGCAAAACTCCTCCATTGTCAGCTATCAAAGTATATACCAAATGCAATCCCTTTATTTCCAAGAACCTAGAAAAGATGGTGGCTTAACAGCAGAGCTCATACTCGCACTGAAATCACATTCATGAAATCTTTCTGAAAGGTTTTAGACATCATTACAGTACGGAAACAGCACTGGAAGAAGTATTAAATAACCCACTGTTGGTCTCCGATCTGGGATGTGTCTCCTTGCTTGCAATTACTTGATCTCAGTACAGCTTTTCATAACACAGATCCCGATAGTCTTCTAGACAAGACTAGAACATTCTGTTGGAGCTAAGACAAATGCTCACTTCTCTATGCATACAAAAATCAAGTTTTGGTGTTCCACAAGGCTCTTTTGGTACCATGGAATACATGGTATTAACTTCCAGAGTTATGCTAATGACACACAGCTGACACAAACTTTTGGTCTACTGTCATCGTCCGCTTTGATCAAAAGGTGCAGGCTCTATATTAGTACCTAGAATAATGAAGATTACAGCCGGTGGTGGGGGGAGCTTTTTCCTACAAAGCTATGGAATAGCCCTTCAGTTAGTTCCAGAGACTTAGACAAAGTCTCAATTTTAAAGTTTATGCTTGGTTAGTTAGGCATTTTAGTAAATAGCCTGTCTGTTAGATGAAAGGTGCATGTATGGAGGGTTCGTGTGCAAAGAGAGTCGTGTTAACGCAGTCATCCCCTGGTTCATCCTGATGCTCTACTTCTGCTTAGTGCGTTCTGCACTTGGTCCCACATACTCCATCTACCAACCACCTAATGTATATTTTCTAATTAGTTGGTCTCAAACAGCAATCTTGCAGGCTACAATCTGATCGGTCAGTGTGCGTTCAGTCCGAGAGGAAAACAAACTTTTGAACACTGTGACAACAATAAGCCGAGAAAGATATAGTCAGTCATCGCCGAAACGTCTGTGATAAGACTGTCCCATCATTCTCTTAAAGGTTTGTTCAAGAGCACTGTTCGAAACACTGGCAAGTAAAGAAATGTCAGAGCTCAAGAGGGTAACCATTTCTAAGTACCGAAAAGCCCTTGCGAGTTAACATAGTCTATCCCGACCAATCACTGTGGGATCAAAACATCACAAGAGGGAACACAGAGAATACATATTCGCCAAGCTATTTGCTTTTAAAACCCTGAGAATATAGGAAGTATGCATTTGTCCGCTCAGAGGGCAAAAGTTATGTGAGAGAAAACAACTAATAAAATATAATGGGTTCATATTTCTTTTCAAGGAACGGAGAGGACGGGAGGATATGAAATGTGCAAACACGAGCAGAGAACAGTTTACTGTCTCTCTGATGTTGTGCCATGAATTTAAGACTTCCATGTTTTGACGCATAGCTTCGACCAACTTCTTTGTCGAGTTGAGGCTTGCTCAGACCTCCGCCTCGATCGGGTCCATCTTTTAGCAATGTCTTTTAGAGACCCTGGCGGTCTGCGTAGACATTTTGCTTTTAGCCAAGCACTAATCCTATAAGGGTTAAGTCAAGCCTCCTGTAAGAGTTTCGTCTCCTCTCGGCTGTATGGTATGCGTCTATGACCTGACAAACCAGGTATTCAGAATACTCTTGGGATACTGGAGAAGCTTGAGATGGACTATTTTGTTTAAAATAAAAGTCCATCACACACCAACCCAACATTCACTAACAAACCCAACTGCTGGGTCAGCCCTGTTCATGTACTTTCACACACTTTCATTTTCCAAACGTTGTAAATTTAAACGCTCATGTCGGCATTGTGGGGTTAAGATTTCCAGAAATTATACTCCACATTCCAAACAGTAAAATATCTGACAACTGGAAAAACCCTTAACCCTGCTTTTATTACCCAAGTGGTTGTCATTTCCCCTGTAAACCATTCTTCTGTGAAGCACAAGGTCACGGTTAGACAAAGCAGCCTACGACTTCAGAATGCCGGGGTTAGGTGGTGTAATGTGATCGAGTTGCTGAAATCCTTCAAAAAACAGCCAACGTAGAAAGCTCACAATAGCAACACACTCGCACGGACAATGGGTGTGAACCATCTGCCATTCAAGTCAGTCGGCCAGGCGTTTGTAATTGGCCCACTGTACGTGTCAAGGTGAGAGACATTTCCATTTTAAATCAGCAACGTCTGTGAAGGCATTCCGAGCTCTGTCACGCTGAGGGCTGTTTGTCACCTGCTAGCTCACACACACACACACACACACACACACACTCGCTTGGAACAGACCATTATTCACTCCTACCAATCACAAACACAAGAGAACACACTCACTTTGTGACCCTGTCGGGTTTTTTGACGTTTTTACTCACTTATAATACAAGTCTAAGAGCAGTAGTTGAAAATATGCAACTACACAAAATAAACTATATAACACTAACAGGAGAAGTCTTGAGAAAGAAAATCTTACCAAAGCGTTTTATTCAACTTTAGAGCAATACAGTAAAAAAAAAAAAAAAAAAAAAAAAAAAAGGAATTCCAGCTATTTACATACTTTCTAAAAGGTTTAGAGTTATCCGTGCTCCTTCAAGCCCACACGATAATGCTTTTAACACAACATTAACAATGAAAGGACAATTCCTACAGATCTAGAGCTTCTTTTACAAATAAATACCTTTGTAAGTACGTCAAACTGCATCTCAAAAATGTGTTCTGTATAAATGTTTATTGGTGGGATTCAACTTAAGACCTCTAACATAAGTGGGTTTTGAGAGAAATTTGAATATATTGTGTCAGGACTTGCCCATGGTAATCTCACACACACACACACACACACACACACACTACATATGCAGCAGACAGACAGAGGTTAGTTTGAAAAAGGAAAAAAATTAACTTAAATAACTAGGATATTTAATTTAATGTTTTATTATGTATTTGTCCCCACGGTGGGTGGACGGTGACTTGGTGGTCAGCAGGTTCGCGTCACACTGCCAGGGTTGGGGGTTTGATTCCCACCTCTACCCGTGCTGCGGGGGTTTCCTCCAGGTACTCCGGTTTCCTCCCCGGTCCAAAGACATGCACGGTAGGCTGATCAGCATGTCCAAAGCGTATGAATGGGTGTGTGAGTGTGCCCTGTGATGGATTGGCACCAAATCCAGGGTGAACCCCGCCTTGTGCCCGATGATCCCTGGGATAGGCTCCAGGTTCCCCATGACCCTGAAGGATACGTGGTATTGAAAATGGATGGATGGATGGATAGGTTTGTCCCCAAGGTTCCTCATTTCATTCCAGGTGCTTGGCATTAATTGTTGTAAATAAAGGTTTATCTAAAGATTTATTTTTAATGTCTTAATTATCACTCGTGCATGTTATCATGCAAATCCCCCCCCTGCCAAGCTTTGTTCAACTCACTGAGTATATAGACACATGCACCCATTTTTTATTTAAATCCCAGTACAGACGAGGGTATTTGGAGCACTAAAAACATATAGACTATATATATAGTGCTCCAAATACCCTGGTCTGTACTGGGATTTAAATCCAAAATGGGTGTGGCTTAAACCTCAGTATATAATTGGTCTCAACTAGAGAAGAGTCCTACTTGTGTAGTTTTTATTTTTGTTTCTACTTGCCTACAATAGAATTTCTTTGTTTCTCCTTCTCCAATAAATAAATATAGCCTAACTTAAATCAATCAATCAACACGACCTAGACCAGGCAGTTACTAAGGATGAACAAACGGGCCCCGCTCCTTCAAAACATGAACCATGTCTGTCCATATCTGACCACTTGCTACATGGAAGTAAAAAAGTACGCCTCCTATTCCTAGCTGTATTTGCATCCGTATTTTGAACACATTATCCGTATTCCGAGGGTGTCACTGCTTTTGTTTGTCCGTACAGTTTAGGAGGAGACGCACGCTCAAGCGTTCCTTCCCTTTTCTCATGCAAACTCCGGGTTAATGTCACAGGGAGGAGTACAAGCGCTGAGTCAGCAGTACAGAGGAAACGAGTAGAGACTTGGAGATGAATAAATCAATGCCGAAACCATGGTGCCTCACTCCGCTTCTATTCTCCCCCTCAACACCAGAACTACCATCCTTCTCTCCTCTTTAAAAGAGCACTGCATGTATCCGCACTATCCATCTATCTCGTAGTGACGGGTGGGGTTTAGAAGGCAGTGCTGTGCCTCAGATGGTAATGGGCCTTTCTTCATACCAAGGCTAAGACATGTAAAATACTGCGGGGAGCTCAGCAAAAACAACAGGATGGCAGAAAACGAATGATGCCTCCAGGAGAGCTAGCAAGCCACACACACACACACACACACACACACACACAGGCAAGGACTTTCTAAAAACATTAAGACTTCTTTTTATCTCAGCACGCCTGTAATTCCCACTATATACATGCAGTCAGATGCGCCATCTTCACATTATTAGCCTGACCTTCTCTTTGAGCACAGAGTTAGCGCTAGCCTCCATTTCTCAGCGGCAGACCATGCTAATGGCGGAGGATTGAATCTCATCCCGCAGTGATATCATAATCAGCCCACGAGGATTAGAAAAATGAATGATTTTACATTTACAAGTCGTGCATCTTCATAGAGATCACTTTCAGGAGCCTGTTTCAGATCACGCCAAGAATATAAACGATATCCGGATGCATTGTCGATAACCGTGCCCTATAGCACTGGATCATTCTTAATATGTGTCAGAAGACATGAGCCTTTCAATGGTGCCCGGTTTTAAGGATGAACTTGACTCTTATATATATATATATATATATATATATAAATAAATAAAAACACACAGAGTCATCTTGCTGACATTACGCCAATCAGAGGTGGCAGCTACAACTTCTCTTCACCCTGAACCCGAGAGGAAAAATGGATTAACCGTCAATCCTCTGCTCTTCTAAAAGGTGGTAAAAAAACTCCAAGCCCTCAACACAACTGACAGTCGCTAACAGAGGAAGAGGACTATAAACACGACTTAGTGTTGATGGAACTTCTCTCATTTCCACCCCATCAACAACCCCCTTCTCGCCATTTTTGCTTTGAGCAGAAGCTCGACAAAGACACGAGCATCATCCGATACTCTGCGTCGGAAGGATTTCTGGGCATGGTGTCAGGACTGGGCACCTTCACAGCACTTAGATGCTTCCGAGGCGTTAGGAAAAACACCTCTGATCCGGAGAGACGGCTTCGAATTTCACCCCTTTGTGTTTTCAAAGGGCCGAGTTGCCCGCTCCATTGAGTAAAAGCAGACGATGGGGGCGAGTTGATAAATCAGCCTTTTCCTCATCGGATACCTGAATAAGTGACGATGAGGACTGCACTCTGGGCCATGCCTTAACTTGCACCTAGCCGTTAATGTTTCAGCGGTAATTGTTCGCTTGTGATTTAAAAAATTATCCACCTCGGAGCTTTCACACAAGCCCACGGTATGTTTCCACTTGTACATAATGACTATGTAAAATGAAACAAAAAAAAAAAAAAAAAAAATTGCCAGAACAGCTCATAATAGAGAGGAATGCTTTGACATTTAACTTTATTTATTTATTTGTTTATTTTTACAGCTGGCTATTTATGTCTTTTTGCTTGGTCTTTTCAGTGATCTTTATAAAGACCTAAATGGAAGGATTGATTATATATAAAACGTAACTTTTGTTAAATGACCACACGGCTTCCAGCACGCGGTTTTCCACCACGCCGATTCACGGCAGATGTGTTGATGTGTTAATGTAAACTACTGTGGCTTTAAGCATTTGTTTGGGTGTGTTTGTATATGTAGCCTTAATGATGAAAGCTGTTATAAACAGCTGCGAATAACAGTTTCACTTTATTTGCATTTAATTACTGAAGTTAAGAACCGAGTGAGAGAGAACAGAACTTGTCTAAATTGAATTTATTTAAGAGAGAAAAAAAAAAAAAAAAAAAAAAAAAAAAAAAAAAAAAAAAAATTTTTAGGATGCCATGCTTATTAACGTTTTCCCAGCCATTTCCTTCCTCCTGGACTAACAGATAAAACAAACCCAAACCAACTTTAAAAAACACTCACACCAGTCTCTTTGTATCGCAAATTTGGCAGATGACCCCACTTAGTGAAACAAAGCCAGATGAGCTGGACTAATCAGATCCTCGTGGACAAACACTCCTTTATCGACCCGATCTATCGTTCCCATGTGTTCGCTTATAACTGCAGGCATTTGATAGCGTTAATCATCGCTTTTTCTCTGAGGAGGCGAACTAAGAGCACAAGCAAAACTTCCTTTTATAACAACTAATAAAAATCCAGTTACAGCAGATAAGAAAATATCTGATGTTTCCATCATAGCAATAGACTCGAGGCATCCAGAGTGTGTGAGCTATTTAAAGAAGCAGAAACCCCTTCAACCATGGTCCTTTTGCTCTTTTTAAAATTCGAATGATGAGACAAAATAGACGCCATTCTTCAAGGCAGATAAGGCCTTTAGGATGTGAGGATACGGTGAGTGAGCTAATTACAGATTTAGGAGTGAAACAGTAAACCAATTACAGGGTGGAGAGCGAGGTGCTCCAGCGAGCTACGCAAAAGTGGAATAGCATTACTAGGGAAGCCATTGTATACAGATGGCATCTTTTTTTTTTTTTTTTTTTTTAAATCTCTCTCTTGGTGCTGATAAGGCTAAAAGACAGAGGTAAGGGAAGTGGGGAGTGGGGATTTTTTCCCCCCTAATCTGATCAGAGGCCATTGTTTTCAGAGCTCTTTAATCTACAGGAGGTCCACAGGTCTCCTCGCAGTTGACAAGTCAGCTGCTTACCCCACCCCCTCATCAAAACCCTGCTAAAGACAAGGGAAGACTTAGAACAACAAGCAGGCGGGACAAAAAGCACCAGCAGAGAGGATTCAGCACAAATACACGAGGCTCAGAACCCTGACAGGGAACCTGGTTTAAAGTTTTTAGGCCCAAGACAACAGGAAGTCACTTTCTTTTTAGGCTTGGGGGCTTGCTTCTCACTCATCTGATCTCCAGGGAGAAAAGGAGTCAAGCCTCAACATATGGGACGTGCATTAAAATAAAGAGAGAAAGAAAAGGGACGTCCTGCGAGCAGGGATGTCAAAGGCTGTCGCAAACAATGGTGCCATCACGACAGCCACGCTGTAACACCGTGTTAACAGCAGCGTGCTCAATATGGTGCTCTGTACAGAGTCACGACACCTTCACACATATGCGCGAACACACATCTACATTCTGTCTCGCCTATCCAGCTGAAATATCGCCTGCACGCCGACACACAAATCATCGTCATCATCATCATCATATGTACACATTCCACAGCTTTCTAATGGTTCCTATCTGCTTATCATCACATTCATGATTGAGAGATTTCAGCCAGACAGACGGTCAGGAAAACTGTGTGATAGCTATGCGATTCATTACCTGTAATGAATCGATGACTCCTGATTCAAATCCGGAAGTAGCATTGATTTCGTCTTAGTGCAGCGAACATGTGACTCGGTGACTAATCAAACACTGGGTGTCTGATACGCTGTCAAAATCAATTTATTTCCTGAACATATCCACCTCGTGTTCTAACTAGTACATGTTTGGCAACAGAAGAAACGATGTAAAATGCTGAAACTGAATCGTCAGATGAATCTGTAACCATATTTAGTATTAAAATAATGTAATATTGCCCATGCTGCTCTACATACAGAATATTCTGTTTGAACAAAATTGTGGTTAATCGGATCCATCATATAAGGATACGGAAGCTCAATTGACTGGCCAATCAGGAACGTAGGGACATCCTTGAGAATAGACAGCGATCAATACTCTGGCATCTACTCAGTCTTACAAGTTCTTAAAGCCCTCGTACACTTAACCGAATCAAGTGTTTTAATGACGTTAGCACGGCTTTAACGTACGAGCGAAAACAGGAAAGGAGAGGAAACAGAGAGGCAGGCTGTTTCCCTCAAAGCCACGAGTGCTGTCAAAACACACCGAGATGGGCCAGATAAAGTAAATTGCATCCTCGGGAAAGACGAGGCTGCGCAGGTCTTCTCTCCCCCCTCCCTGCCAATGAGGCAGAGGTAACTGGACCCAGGTTAGTCCCTCCTCCAGGGCTCTTTGTAAGATTGAGAGTCAATCAGAGGCCGATGATAGACGGAGTCGGGTTAGGTTTAAGGAAGAAAGCCGGAGATGGGGTACAAAGCAAGGGCCGGGAGTCGTGGCACAACCTAAGAGATGGGAATTACCCACGATGTCCAGCTCCGACACGCTCGCCACCTCTAAATGATCCCTTATTCTTCACCTCTGACCCCAAAAATACGGTGCCTAGAGCTCTAAGACAGATAATTTTTTTTTTTTTTTTTTTTAAAAACAGTGGGAAAGAGAGAACATGTCCTGAGGCTAAATTTGAAAATTTTCTGAGGTGTGTTGTCTTCTTACTAAGGTCATCAGACATATTGTCTCAGTCTGAACTAAAGGGCAAAGACACTTAAGGGCAAAGAATACCACAGAACCTAAAGGAGAAGTGGGCCACTTTGTCCCCAGTGTATTTCAGGGAATAAATGGACGGTCCTTATAGTAAACAAAGCATGGCGTAAAAGGACAAAAAGTGAAAAAGTGTCTGAAATCCTACACTGGGACAAATTCATGAAGACTCAAAACGCTCACTAGTCCACATTTTAGTCGACATGGTCAGGAAATGTTACCCCCAACTGGCTTGTTAAAAATTTTACTTGCATAATTAACACATCAGGACCCGTCATGATGGTTAAAGCAGACATGGTTTCCTGTTGGCATGAGGATACTGAGGATTTCGCATGAGGCGAAAAGAAAACAACCCGTGTGATTGCTTAAAAGTGTCTGGTTTCCATCAAGACAGTTAATGAGATGACCACACGATATCGGATGGAAAACTGTATACAGAATGCAATTTATTTTTCATAACTAACGATCAGTTTCACAGTTTCTTAATATGCACTTTAATATGCATCCATACCGTGTGTGTGGTCAGGAAATATACAAACTTTCCATCTGGACTTTCAATTTAATACTGCATGGTTAAGCTGACCGTAACGTCTGCCTCGCTAAAAACAAGCACGGTGTGCTCGGAAACACAGAGGTCAATTTATACATCTCTCTCTTTCTCACACACACACACACACACACACACACACACACATCTCTGCTTCTCATTAATCCTTCCAGCCCTGCGTCTGTCTCCTTGTGGCTCTTATTCCTCTGGCGCAAGGAGTGTCCACTCCAGAAACGGCTCTTCAGGGCCCTTTTCGCCCTGATCATCTTCCTTTCTCTAACTCCCCCTAGTGCCGAGAAAGCACATCATTCGCTCGTGTGATTCTTAGCTAAGCTATAGGAGTGAGAGAAGGAGGGAGAGAGAGAGAGAGAGAGAGAGAGAGAGCGAGAGTGACAAAGGGGAGGAGGCAAGAGAAAGTGTGAAGCCCCTCCTCTGGATGACATCAGCACCAGGGCTGAGGCAGAGCTGGAGGCAGATGTAACTTCACACTTATAGTGAGCTCCAGGCAGCTGAGCAGACCTGCTGAATCCTCTCAACCTCTCTCTCTCCCTCGCTATTTGCCAAGGAGTGTGTGTATGCGAGTGTGTGTGTGCGTTCTCGTGTGAATACATGTACGGACACAATAACACACACGCTCAGCTCGCTCTCCTGCGACTTCTGGGCTTATTTTCTTTGGATTTCTAAGACGTTGGATATATACACTGTGGACTGACTCGGGTTTTTTTTTTTTTTTTTTGGGGGGTTTTTTTGGGGGGGGGGTGGGGGATATTTCTTTAAAATTTGCATTAATGTTTTGCAGGTAAGTGTTTCTTTATGGGTTCTGATTCTTCTTCCATCTTATTTCTCAATCCCTTTCCATTACGCGAAGATAATAAAATCATGCAGAGAGGGGGGGGAGGAAAAAAAAAACAACAACAACAAAAAAACACTGAACATCATGAAACAGGAGGTCGGTCACTCACAATGTATCACAAAACTATTCTCTCCAAGCAATCTGGAAAATATTTGGTCACTTGTCCGCGTCGGTGCACTGCTTAAGCTGCTCTTCACAATAGACGGAGCAAATGCGCATCTATTCAGATCTATTACACTGGCTTTAGAGAGCAACACGCATTTTGCGCTTGGATCTCTGTCCTAGCCTTTGGGATGCACTAGAAGAGGAGGTTAGGAATAAAGTATAGGAAATGGATAGGCTATCCAGTTTGCAGCTTCTCTCTATACACCGTATGAAACGCGCAGCTGTATTATTATTTTTTTTTCCCCTTCCGTTTATTGTTCCTTAAATCAATCGTTCAACTTGGATTTCTCACATCATCTCTCCGCTTTTCAATCGCTCGGATAATACGGGATTATTTCCTTATTATTAGCGCGTCCGACATGGATAGAAATACGCAGGTTTCGTTTGAAAAACTCTTCTAGGCGAGTGTGCACCGATGAGACATCGATTGAACGCGTCGCGGAGGAAGACGCAGGGTTTTACGCAGAGTCGGGGATGCGCGCAGCTCCGCGCTCCACAATCTCAAATCACACACGCGTCCGCGTTTTCACTCCGTGTGTAAGAGTAGCTTATCTCATACTGCCTCGACTGTAAAACAGCGCCAGGTCTCTTGCCAAATAATTATTAACGAGTCCAAGTCGTTATTTAAAAAGAGAGAGAACCCGCACGCTGTGGCACCGCAGCTCCGAGCTGCTGTTGGATTTGTGCGGGGCGGCTCGGATCTTGTGCGGCTCGGATCGTTTTATTACAGGCCCAGAGACTAGAAGTAACACAGAGGGCCATCACAGCCATGACGTGAGTGAGTGAGCAAGTGACTAAAAATTATTATTATTATTAAAAAAAAAAATTAATAATAATTAAATAAACAAACTGCAACGCTAACGCAAGGTTATAATTGTACATTACAGTTCTACTCAGTGAGCCAGAAATATCACTGTTCTGATGTGATGTGTGTTATTTGTGGTCCATGGCCTCAGTGGCCTTAGGAGTTAAAGAATGTGTTGTGTCTCTCCTCGGCTTTAAGAGGCCTAACCTGGGATTTCACACAGCTGATGTCAAACCAACAGTCCAGGCTGAAACAGAGGATTGTCCAACAAGCCAAAGCTCAGCTCAGACCAGACATGAGCAGCTCATACTGTACTACACAACTAATTCAACCTGATTAGGCTACAAGGCCAGAAAAACACAAACTGAACAACGAGAAGACTCGAAATATCCACAGAGGTTTATATAGATTTATATACACAGCATAAAGGTTTGAAAAGGGACAACAAGCGATAAAAGCACAGAGACGTGAATAAGTTACTTAACGATAGGCCTATCTATCATTTTTCCAGAATTAATCGTCAACTCACACAAATACGACCAAGCTACGAAACGTACAAATTGATCCGTTCTCGCGTTTACTCAAACATCTAAATCACTAAATGATGGGGGGAAAGAACTTTAATGGAGCCCAGACCGTGAGTTTACTCCTCTTTTGTTGGAGAATGCACTACATTCACTGAGATTCGACACGAAACGGTCGTGTGTTTGGGGCCTCCTGAGACTTCTGAGACCGTTATTGTGTGGCGGACAAAAAGAAGTCGTCGTCCAACAGAATTCAGCACTCGTGTTCGCAGCTGACCTTTGACCCAGCCATGGGGCCTTTTAGAAAATGTCCTTCAGAGACAACACTTTATATTCTTCCTTAAATATTTTTGAAGATGCAGTAAAAAATATATATATAATAATAAATAAATAAATAAAAATCTAATTCTAAACCATTCATTCAAATGAATGGTCATTGAGATGTAATTTAAAACCGATGGATACATGGTTAAGTGAAATGTATTTTAGCCTTTATGTAGGAAGCAATTTGTTCCCTTCAGAGAGAAAGCATGGACTGTACAGGGTTGTAAATCAACCTAGATTATTTTCTACCACTGTCCAGAGGCACAAACCCTCTGTACCCTGGCAGGGGGTGCACATATGGTAATTAAAGGCACCAGCTATAATGTACGTGAGTGTGTGAGCTACGCAGGCCTGATACTGAAGCGCCTACCACCCCCAAGTGGGGAAAAGCAGTGCAGCTGCCACGCCATGCACCGTTTACCCTTTTCAGTCTCTTCAAAAGAAAAAAGACACCCCTACGCCTACCCCCTGTGTCTCCCAGGCTCCTCAACCCATGTCTGAGCCCCATGCAGCGACCAAACTTTCAAATTCGCTTCGGTCCGATGTGAAATCAGCATTCACACCACACTCGGAACAACCATACAGCTTTACCACTAGTATTATACACATAATATTCAATATGGGAGATCCCACCTTCCCAGTGTGGGACAAGCAAACCAAACGAAGGCTGGCGTACAAATGAAATGGAACTTACTTTTCACTACAAGAGTACACAAATTATAAACTTTTTAACAGACTACAATAGAAACTTATTATAGAAACAATATGATGTTTATATTAAACCCTGAAGTTTAATTTACTGTACTTGGTACTTTACTCTACTTTTCTTAGGAGAAATCCTATAAGCAGTGCATAGAAAATAAATCACGTAATCAGTTTTAATGCAACACTGACTGTGTACACAATGAGCACCGGCCACTTATCATGCCACTTACTTTTTAAAAAAAAAAAAAAAAAAAAAAAAAAAAAAGATCTAGTGCCCGGTAAGGTGTATTTCCTCCCCCCTTTAATTTAACATTGCTTGGGTAGTGCACTGGAGCAGAAGCAGGTCTCACTGATCTCGCAGCAAAAGCAGCCTATCAGAACGATAAGGAGAAATGCCAATCACTTAGACCTTCATCTAAAGAGGAGTGTTAGATCACCACATGCTTTGAAGCAAGAGCTAAAAACTTGAAAACTTAACCACAGGGGAGAAGAGGAAAAAAAAAAAGAAAAAAAAAAAAAACCCTGATAACACGCGACCAGAGGAGCTTAGCAAAAGTCTTTCAGATCAGGTTCCCAAATCCTTGTGCCTGTTTAGCACAGGACAATGCAGCTCGGAGAAATCCGACGAGCATAGAGAAGCGAGAGGAAATGCAATCAGCTAAGCAAGCTAAAGCTCAAATGATTAAGCTCACGCCATCAAGTCAATAGGTGTTGCCCATAGGTGTGTTAACCAATAGAACACAAGACGGTGTATTCCCCCTACTTCAGTCTCTCCACAGTTTATTTATATTTTACTCAGTTCTGCTAAAAGTTTAAAAAAAAAAAAAAAAGAGCTCAGTGACACTGTGACTGCAGGGCTTCTGAAATGTTATCCTCATAAACTACCGCAAACAAGAAATAAGGCTCTGTCTGACCCGTACGCCGTTCTGCAGTTCAACTCCATTCATAATTCTGGGTAGTAAACAAGTAGAAGCACGGAATAAAAAAAGAAACCAAAAAAAAAAAAAACCACATATTTATTTCCTCTTGACTGGATCAGGACATCTCGTATTGGCTCCTTTTTAATCATTTTCTCAGGATTGCACGAGCACCCCTTGGGTTTCGAGGTTCTGAGAAAAAGAACCGCCACACCCATGCATGAATCTTAGCTTTGCACTGTCTATTTTAAAATGTAAATAAAATGTTAAAAAAAAATAATATTATATATAAGATCACCATCATAATATAAAGTCATATACTACTCTAATCTATAAGACATCAGGTTCGTAGCTGTGATTGGGCATGACAGAAGGACAGGGTGTTATTAGACAGCTCTGCAAATTGAGTTACAAGGCTTTCAATTCTCTAATCTCCTCCATGTCATTGGTTACAGCGGTTAAAAGCCAAAAGATGCTTGTAGCTTTACTCTTCCATCGTTCTACAGAACAAAAGCTGCAAAGCCAGGAAGGTTTCGTGCTGAGGACACGAGCTTTTGTGCTCCGAGATGTAGCGTATCGTTTGGCTTGGCAAGGGAAGGAGCTTATTTTTAGGCCAAGTCGTGGAGATGCAGCAAGTATATAAGGAGCATTGGAGGTGACATGGACATGACTCTTGCTTGGATATTCATGAGCACTCAAAAGATGAGCTTTGAATAATCCAAGCAGTCTGAGAGCATTTTGATCTGCTGGTGACTCTCGAAAGGAGTTCTGCTTTCAGAAAGCAGCGTGATATTTAAAAGGAGTTTCGGTTAATGAAATAGGTTCAGAAACCAAAGCAGTCATGATACTTCCTGCTCTGAGAACACTGTGAAATACACTTCCTAGTTTTTTTCCCCACTTTGTCCTCTCCTCAACTGTGTCTCTCCTCGTCTCGAATACGTTCGATTTGTCCATTTTAAAGTAGACGAAACTGCAAACCACGGCGTACTAGAAGGAGCAGCTCCTTGCAACCGCAGCAGGGCCCCCAAAGCACCGTATCTTTTCTAATGCAAAGACATTCTTTTCTCCTGTCTCCATAGAGAAGACCGAGGGGAGGGGCTGACGGGGTCGCGGGCAGACGGGTCACAGAAAACATTCATGGTGGCACAGGCTGGTGGTTGTGGAAAAAGAATACTTCTTTGGATTTCTTTTTTAAACAAACACACTCATCTCATTTGGGTTTCCCCCCCCCCCCAAACAATGTGGACAATCAAAGAGAAAAACAGAAACCCAATAACACTTCTTTCAAAGCCTTTCAAACCTGATGAGGATCTCATTGGTCTGGTAAAAACATGGAAAGTTATTAGAACACCAACCATCAGAAATGTCAATGATGTATTTGGAGAAATACCACTCCTTATGGATCGATTTTCACGTAATTTCAAGACGAGAATTGAGTACTTTATTTCAGACAGGATTTAAAACACTTGTCTTTCCCTTTCTCTTTGACTTGCAGGATCTTCTCGGAGGTTACTACCAGCATGAACCGCCGCCTGACTGTTTGACGTCACGCTCCTAAGGAGAGCAAAGCGGTGCAAGATGCTTTCACGGCACAGGAGAGGATGAGCAAACCTCTTCCACCGGAGAGCCACCAGGCTGGATACGTTCTTCATGCTCCTGCCACGAGAGGAGGAACACGATTTGGGGCTAACTAACAGAGAACAAGAGCCTCCTTGGATTTCAGCCTGCCTTTACCTGCAGGCTAAGTGGGCTCCGGGCTCTTGATGTCATGTCCGTTCTGCCGAAGGACATACCGGAACCTTACAAAGGAGTCTCCCAGACTCACAAAAGGGTCTAATTAGGGGTCCAGACCACTGCGCCGTGAAGTAAAAGGATTCTTCACGCACTGGACTCCCTCTATCTTTTTTTTCCCCCTTCCCCCAACCCCCACCCATTGCTTTTTTTTAATTATCTGAATTGCATGCCTGCATTAGTGCACTAGAGGTCTGTCTCGAAGCAGAGGAGTTTTCTTCAGAGGTTTATCTACCACAAAGCCTTTGCTGGCATGAACTGTAGACACTGCGGTACAAGGCAGGAGGTCGGCAGTACAAACAAGGATCAGCTGGATCAGGTTATAACCAAAGAAGACTCTTTGGACAGTGCAGAGAAGAAAGGGGGAGCTTAAAGCATCACTGGATTTTTGGGTGAAAGAAGAGGATTAACTGGCTCCTCTAAATCAGGTATGAGCATTACAGCTCAGCTGTGCCATGTTCTACTCGAGTGACCATTCTTGTTTCGAGCAAGACGTGTAGGAAAGGCGATTACGGGAAACAATAATGTCAAAGACAAATAAACAAAATAAACGAAAGAGTAATGCTTGCTCAATTAATACTACGTTTAGTGCATTTGTTTAGGCATATTTGTTTATTTATACATCATTTTTTAAGGTGCACATATATAAGGTGTTAGCCCTTAAACAGGCACATAGAGAATTTATTTACATGTTTTACACTGTGTTAAAACCCTATAAAAATATCAAACACTGGTGATCTTGCAAACCATACGATTAGCATTAAAAAAATTCACCAGTCACCCTCAATCCATCCTAGTCTTTAGCACAAGAATATAATTCTGAATGCTTTGAATGGAGTTGTTTTTTTTTTTTTGTTTTTTTTTTTTTAAATGGGACTCTTTTTTTTTTTCTTTTTTTTTTACTTGGGATATTACTCCAAAATTTTTGCGTCTACACTCGTTACTATATTAGCTCTGACCTGACAAATCCTCGAAGAGAAGTGGGTCCTGTCTCAAGTTTTTCGAAAGCTAATAAGCAAGACCCAAGTTCATTCATCCGGCACGGTCTGCTAGTATGAAAGGCAGCTTTGAAATGCACTGGCCTGCTGCAGACATTTTTACAACAGCTAGGACTTCGTCTGCATTACACTCGGTAAAAGATAAAACCAGTGGCACAGGCATTTCATTCAGGAAAAGAAAGCTGGTTGAAAGATCTCTTATCTGGATCCATGTCTGAGTTAGAATATCCTTCCACTTTAATTAGACTTGTTTAGATATTCAGACACAGATTCCATTTTTCCTTCATCTTTTTCCTCCTCGCTCTTTCTGTATACCCAAAAGACAGGTGTTTTGTTTTGACTAAATAGTATGTTTTCAGTAGTGGTACATCTGTGATAAAATTCTCTGATTTAATTCCAGAAATGTGCTCAAGGCAGAATGCAAAGCAAACAGCAATTTTTTATTTATTTTTTTTTTCCAGAAGTGTTCGTCATTATTTCAGAATGCCTCCTGATTCTTTTTCCCCCTTTTTTCCTTCAGGGAGGACAAACAAACAAACAAACAAACAAACCAACCAACCAACCGAGAACATTAATAATGGCGTGCCAGTACAAGTCCTTCTTCGTCTTCTTCATCAGAGCTGGGGTTCTCCTGGGTCTGGCCAATCCACTGGTGACCTCAGCCTCCTGTCCATCACAGTGCCGGTGTGATGGGACTTTCATCTATTGCAATGACCGGGAGCTGACTTCTATTCCTACAGGAATCCCACAGGACGCCACCGTCCTCTTCCTACAGAACAACCGAATTAAGAGCGCAGGTATCCCTGCTGATCTACGGAGACTCAACGACGTGGAGAAGATCTACCTATATTGCAACAACTTGGACGAGTTTCCTACCAACCTTCCTGTGAATGTCAAGGAGCTCCACCTTCAGGAAAACAACATCCGGACTATCACGCATGCCTCGTTGGCACAAATTCCCTTCATTGAGGAATTACACTTGGACGACAATTCCGTGTCCGCCGTCAGTATAGAGGAGGGAGCGTTCCGTGACAGCAACCACCTGAGGTTACTCTTCCTTTCACGCAATCACCTGAGCACTATTCCCTCTGGTCTGCCCATGACCATCGAGGAGCTTCGCTTCGATGACAACCGCATCTCCTCCATTTCTGAGGCATCCCTGCAAGATCTGATCAATCTAAAACGTCTGGTGCTGGATGGCAATCTCTTGAACAACAGGGGTATTGGGGAAATGGCCTTTGTTAATTTGATCAACCTGACCGAGCTTTCACTGGTGCGTAACTCCCTCACATCGCCACCTGCCAACCTGCCGGGCACCAGCCTTGAGAAATTACAGCTGCAGGACAACCACATAGACAGGGTACCAGTAGGCGCCTTTGCTTTCCTACGCCAGCTGTACCGCCTGGATCTGTCTGGCAACAAATTGAGCAGCCTGCCCATGGGGGTCTTTGATGACCTAGATAACCTTACCCATCTGCTGCTGCGCAACAACCCATGGCACTGCAGCTGCAGAATGAAGTGGGTGCGAGACTGGCTGCGCTCATTGCCCTCTAAGGTCAATGTGCGTGGCTTTATGTGCCAAGGTCCTGATAAGGTCAAAGGTATGGCTATTAAGGATCTAGCCACAGAGCTCTTTGATTGCTCTGAAACGGAGGTCACGCCGACATACGAGACCAGCACGGTCTCCATCACGCTGCCACCATCTCGACCCCAATGGCCCGTTTATGTGACTAAAAGACCAGTGATTAAGGGGCCAGACTTTGGAAAGAACTATCGCAGTACTACGCCACCAAGTCATAAGATCATCACAATAAGTGTTAAATCCAGCACTCCAGACACGGTCTACATATCCTGGAGGGTATCTCAGCCGATGACTGCCCTGCGGCTCAGCTGGTTAAAACTGGGCCACAGCCCTGCGTTCGGATCCATCACCGAGACCATCGTGCAAGGGGATAGGACGGAGTACTTGCTTACATCTCTGGAGCCCGAATCCTCCTATCGGATATGCATGGTTCCTATGGAGACCAGTAATATTTACCTGTCAGATGAGACACCTGTTTGCATAGAGACAGAAACAGGCTCCTTAAAAGCATACAACCCCACTACGACCTTAAACAGGGAGCAGGAGAAGGAGCCTTACAAAAATTCTAGCCTGCCTTTAGCTGCTATTATAGGAGGAGCCGTCGCACTTTCGGCCATCATAATGCTAGCACTAGTGTGCTGGTACATCCACAGGAATAGTTCTTTGTTTTCCAGGAATTGCACATACAATAAAGGGCGCAGGAGGAAGGATGACTACGCGGAGGCTGGCACGAAGAAGGACAACTCCATCTTGGAGATTAGAGAGACTTCCTTTCAAATGATTCCCATCAATCACATGCCAGTGTCCAAGGAAGAGTTTGTGATACACACAATTTTTCCTCCTAATGGTTTAAACCTTTACAAGACTCCACACAGTGAAAACAGTATCAATAACAGAAGCTACAGAGACAGTGGAATACCAGATTCAGACCACTCCCATTCATGATAACATGTGCAGATTTAAAAAGACGTTTTATTACGAGCAACTGACGTCAGGACTGCCCGGTCTTTTACAAAACACACTGGATTGAAAAGACTGAGAAAGCAATGTTCTGTACATTTGCCATATAATTTATATTTAAGGACGGTTTATTAAAAGAAACAAGGCTACAAATTGCAGGCCATCGCTGAGTCCTCTGCGTTGTGCTGTCAACAACTGCAATTATATATTTTAGAGGTTTGTAGTAATTTGTACTGTACATCCTTTGCTTAAGGTTTCAGACCAATTAAAAAAAAAAAAAAAAAAAAAAAAAAAAACCACACAAAAAAAAAAGTCTTTGTGCTCAACTGAGATATCAACTGTGAAAGTGGGTTTTCATTGCCGTGTTAAACAATCAGAGTTTAGAGAACCTCGTAGAAGCACAGGTCATAATTTTCACAATATCGTTCTCAGAAGAAAAGATAAATAAATTTAAAAAAGGCAAAAAAAAAAAAAAAAAAAAAATGGCCGACGGGAATATAGGGCACAGTTGATTAAATGGGTAGAAGAGGCTTTTTTTTTTTTTATCCCCCCCCCGTCTTATCTGTATTGGACAAACATAGACGTGTTGCGGTTTAACAGAACCTCAAAAATATGTTAGGGATCTTAGTTGACATTTCAACAGTGTTGTCAGGCTTTAAAGTCTCTGCTATTTCTGGCATATGGAGATATACTGCTTCCTTTTGTTCCTGAGGGAGGTAACACAGCACAGAGCCCCAGTAACGTGTTCCTCAGCTGGGTACGCTCGTCCAGCACAGGACCGGCAAAGCACAGAAATAATGAGAGGTGGCTACACGGTGACAGTGTTCCTGTAAACAGGGGGAAATCCCTCAGTTGTGTACCCATCGTACTTGTAAATGATGCTCTCTCTAACAGAGGAACACAATCGGGGCGGAGATAAAGATATGATAAACATACATGGATTCTTTTTTTTCCTTCTTTTTTTTACTTTGAATACAAGTGTGAACTATTTTTGTTTATAATTATTATTATCTGTAATTTTTTTTTTCCCTCCAATGTTCAAGCCACTTTTATGTTGCGACAACTGAAAGTTAATTGTTCCTTACCAACTGAAGACCAAAGTGCATATATTGCCCTTTGGCCAGTCTTGTATGTGCCTTGATACAATGCTTCTTGTATTTAGCTTTTTAAATGAATAAAAAATAATAATAATAAAAAAAAATCAAAAAAAAAAAAAAAAAAAATCGGTGAGTTAACTTTTTTCATACACACTTGAATATGATAAACTATTGGTCATATTGCAGAATAAAAGTGGACCAAATCGACTAGGCGGCCTCCGCTTCTTTTGCATGCATTCACATTGCAGGGGGAGCGTTTGGAGGATATTGTTTGCGTGGCTAATCGTGAAGGAGTTAAATGAGGCACAGTGTGGAGCAAGGTTTCACGTGACTGCCAACCACAAGGGGGGGGGGGTGTGTTTAATAACGATCGAGTATACAGAAAGTGACATGAGCCCTACTGGGGCTGCCTGTCACTACACCAGTCATGCCATGCACAAAGTGCCATTCACATTTACACACAAGCTCAGCTGTGTGCATATAGCTGTACACACACACACACACACACACACACACATATTCAGAGAATATTAATTACAGCTCAAATGAGTTGCTTTAGGCAGCAAATTAGTTCCAAACTTTAAGTATGCACCAAGCTTCTACAATCACAGAACTTCAAATAAAATGCCTCATGAGCTTATGCTGTGTTTAATGGTTCAGATATAGTTCAGCAGGGTCACACACGTTCCGACTGTAAGACATAGTTTTATTACTGCCAGCCAAAAACAAAAAAAACAAAAAAGCATATTTACTTTATTTTCATGATTTCCGTGGACTTCATTAAGATTATCACAGAGAGATGAGGACAAATAGTCAGTTTTGCAAAATGGCCAACACTCAAAGTACATCATCATCATCATCTAGTCATTTTATCAACCAAAACTAAACAGGCTTTCCTTTTTTATAATTTTTTTAAAATTTATTTTATTTAAACAAAGCTAGCTTACTATTAATCTAATAGTAATTTTTTTTTGATTATAAAATTGTTGCATTAGTCTTTTTTCCCCCCTCCTTTTCCTGAATTAAGCCCTATTTGTTTGTAGAAGATAAATATTAAACCGCTCTCACATCCCGGTACTAAAATATACCACCCGAAATAAAATACCCTAAACAATTTCCAAAGTATCGAATTTTAAAATAAATAAACAAACAAACAAACAAATAAATAAATAAATAAATAAATAAATAAATAAATAAGCTGGGGTTCTGGCTAATATAGTTCTAAATAAAAAAAAAAGTAAAAAAAAAAAAAAACCAAGCAATTAAATTAAAGTGTTAATGTTGTAGACTTGATACGAGTATTAAAGATGTACTGACACTTTTGTACTTGTATCCTGGCTGGGGGAAAAAAAAGAAAGCCATCAAAGACAGACATTACTCAGGACGTTTAGACTGTGGCTTGAAAGTCGTAGACAATAACGCTGATTGTTCAACACTTTCAGTTTTTCAGCTTGTTCTGTGTTGGTGGTATTCTTATAGGCACACTCTTAGAACCAAACAATAGTGTTAAAACCAAGCTGAATAATGTATTGCATTATTTGATCTCAGAAAAAGTTTACTGGGCGTCGTTTCAAGGCATTCGTCGTATAGATGAGATCATGGCAATTTTCTTGTGCCATGTCGATGCCTCATACCTTCTTTGCTAACACAAAGGCAGATTGTGTGTGTCCGGTTCGGTGTGTGTTTGGGTGAGAACAGGATATAGATGGAGTTTTGTGCTTTGTAAAATATTCCCTACCATCGTTAGGATTCGGTTCCTTTAAGAGTAATGAAATAAATGATTTTCTATCATTTAAGTCTAGAACACGGCCTGTACAAATCGGTCTACTGCACGTATGAAAATGTAACCATGTAAGATATACATGGTAGTGTGTTGAACTGAGCTCTATTTTAAACATTAGAGCACCATGACGTTACGTGTACTTGGGGGGGGGAATAAATAATGGGTTTTCAACTAATGGCCGAACTTTTTATTGCCATTAATGCACCTCTGTGTCTGTAGGTCCCTGAACACAAGAGCGGCTAAGGCAAGGTGTGTATTCACCCAGCTCACACCTCCATCAGCTGCAAAAGCTTAAGCCTTAGTAATATTTCTTTCCTGGCAGATCTGGCATCTAGACACAAAACTGTAACTACTACAATGGAACATTCCTCGAATAAAGTGCGAGATGTCACTTCTACCCGAATTACTTGTCCTGATCTCTATTTGCACTACAAGTGAGAATGACATTTCTTCATAACCGAACCTTTCAACTTTAATTGCAGCAATGCAGCATACAGACTGCTGCTCGAGGGCATTTTGAGGGGGGGTTACAGATCTCAAGTATTCCTAAGAGGCATATTCTTATATTTCTTATATTGAATACAAATGCAATTCTTACATACTTTCATTATTTACTTTCACTTACAGTTACATAATTGCTTTAACTTGAATCCTTTACATGCTTTCACATAATTATTATAGCATCTATTATTGCTAGTACTTAACGTTTATTACTACTTGGTAGATATACAAGTATTACTACTTAGTCCTTTTTTTTTTTTTTTTTAAACTTACATCCTTACTTTTCTTACAGATTTATTGTTTAATACATATTGCTTATTTTAACTTGGTTTCTTTAGCTTATGTACATTACTTGTTTATAATTATTTTATTTATTTATTTATTTTTTTTTACAAATTTTCTGCTCATTACTTATACACTTGTTATCTATTACATTTAATTTATTTTTACTTGTTTACTTTTAATTATTTATTGATCTTATTTATACACTATTACTTGTTTTATTTATTGGTTTACTTAGTAATTTATCTTTCCTCACTTACATGCCTTTATTTACCTTATTTGTTTGTTTAAGTTGGCTTATTTAGGTAAATTACTGACACATATTTACATAGATTTCGTTTTCTACTTGTTTACGTTTACTTGCACTTTCGTACACTACATTATTTACATAGACACTTTATTTTGTTAGTAAGTACTTTAAGCACTTAATACAAAATAAAGTAGAATAAGTACATTTACTTTTTTTCTTATTGTTCCTTGCTTACACACTTATTTGCCATCATTACATATTTGTTTACATTTACTGCTACACGTTTGTTTACTTTTACTTATGTATTGACGCGTACATAGTTATTTACTTTATTAATTATTTTATTTATTTGTTCACTTATTAATGCATCATTCCTTACTTAGACTTTTACTTACTTTTATTACTTTTTACTCGTCCACTTTTATTTATTTACGTTAATCACTTAAACACCTTTACTTACCGTTATTACTCATTTTTATTAATTATTTGCTTTACTTAAATTATTGTCAATTATATACTTTCTCTTTGTTTTTATTTATTTTTACTCACATGGTTGCTTTTCCTTACTCGCTCACGTTTACTTGCTTTCCGTTACATACTTAATTATGCACGTACTTAATTCACTGAGCCACTCCCCCTTACATATCTTTTGCAAAGCTGTAAATTCTGAACAGAAGGCACCAAGTCTACACTTTCACTCTGACAGCAGTGCATAAATATAAAGTGAAATGACACCAGTGAATATTAAAATGTGTGGAAATCTGACAGCGATGCTGTAAACATTTTATTGGCAAATAACAGAGCGATGCAGATCAGTAGTAGTCCCAGAGGAGGTACTGAAAGTGTTGTGTCACTTCACCAGATACTGCTTCCTTAACATATCCGAGTGGCAGACGTGTTCAACATGAATCATACTGTCTACCCATTTAAATAAATGCAGTAAAGAATAAAATCATGTCCCCTGACTATTCATACGAGACTAGGCTTAAAATTAGCATACTGAGACCTCTGCAGAAAAAGTACCACACGTGGCTTCAGCCGGGCAGCACAGGTTAAATACCTTGACAATGCTGTCTAGAAAAGGTGAACTCATTCATTCAAATGCGGAGTATAACGGTCAATTTCTTCACTGCTCATAATTGACTAAGATTATGCAGACCTCTGCATTTACTGTATGTACTGTTCCCACAATGTGAGTCTGTTGATTGTGTCCGTCCTGCATGTGAAAGCTCTGAATTAAAAGAGTCTGGAATAGTCACTGGTTCTGAGCAGATAATTACAGTAATCACATAATAAAAACTTTTTACTTACTGTTACTACTCATTTTTACTTGTTTACATCTACTTATTTATTATTCCTTAGTTTTACTTTTTTTACTTACTGTTATTTTTACTTGTTTACATCTACTTATTATTCCTTACTATTACTTATTTTACTTAGTTGTTTTTTTTTTTTTACTTGTTTACATCTACTTATTATTCCTTACTTTTATTTTTTTTTTACTTACTGTTATTTTTACTTGTTTACATCTACTTATTTATTATTCCTTACTATTACTTATTTTACTTAGTTTTTTTTTTTTTACTTGTTTACATCTACTTATTATTCCTTACTTTTATTTTTTTTTACTTACTGTTATTTTTACTTGTTTACATCTACTTATTTATTATTCCTTACTATTACTTTTTTTACTTACTGTTATTTTTACTTGTTTACATCTTATTTATTATTCCTTACTATTACTTTTTTTACTTACTGTTATTTTTACTTGTTTACATCTACTTATGTATTTTTATTTTTAACAGTACTTTTACATATATTTTTATTCTTCCTAAATTATACCTTTTTATACTTACTGTTATTTATTTCTAACAGTACTTATACATATTTATCATTCCTTACTCATACATTGTTGCTTACTGTTATTATTTGTCATTTTACTGTTATTGCTAATTTCTACTTTTACATATTTATTTTCCCCTTTCTTATACACTTTTGCTTACTCTTTTTTGTACTTCTACTGTTATTTATTTTTAACAATACTTTTACATATTTATTTCCCCTTACTTATACATTTTTACTTTGTTATTATTGTACTAGTACTTCTCTATCATTGCTTTTGTTTGTACTTAGTTATTATTGATTTACTTTGGTTTACTTTTACACATTTGTTTATGATTCCTTATTTATACATTTTTACTTCCTGTTATTATTTATTTTTACTGGTTTAATTGTACTTACTTATACACCTTTACTTTCTTACTTGTTACAATAGCTACAACTTACACCCTAAAAATTTTTGGGGTCATTTAATTGGGTTATTTTCTCAGTCTTGGGTTGTTTTGTGCAACCCAACTGGTGGGTTAGTGGATGGGTCATTTTCACCGACAGTTGAACCAATGCACCCCTCCCCCACATCAGCCCAGCTCCTTGGGTCAAATCAACTCAGCACGGCCTGTTGGAATTCACCTCAGGTGAAGGTAGCGGTTTTCACATGGACAGACTGTTAGATTTATTTGGAGAAACAAGGTTCGTATCAATATATTTATCCATAAAACCGTTACTGTTCACTAGAAAAAGCAAAAAATATGCGATAACAGTCCAGTTTACATGGCATTAAATGCACCGCTATGTTCGTTCGCTTTGGCATACTTGTTTGTAATGCCCACTGGATAGTAAGTTGGTTGCTCAGTTTACTGTACGTTTTAAACGTCTCCTTTGATCAAAATCTGACGTTTTCATCTTAAATATATGACTTGAGTGATTTACTTTAAAGTCTATATATAAACACCACTTTAGCAGCTCTAGCAATACATTTCTCAACACCTTTGTGTGTATAAATAAAGGAGATACCATGTTGACATTTGTTTATAATGTGGTATGTTTGACATTTTCAAAGGGTAAAAATAACCCTGAACATATTAACTCATTTATGAAATAAAATTAACCCAACGTTTTTGTAAAAATTAAACCATCCTTTGGGTTGGAAAAACAACTTATTTGCTGGGTTCAAATTAACAACCCATGGGTTAGCCCAAAATGTGTTCTGTCCGATATTTACCTGGCAATTGGGCTAAAAATAACCCAATTTGGGTTAATGTTTTTTTGTTTGGGTTTTTTTTGGGGTTTTTTTTAATAAAGTGTATAGCTGTGTATATATGGTATAATAAAACCCATGTTTGATGCATTAGATACAGAGTTATTTTTTTATAATATTGTGATCATTATTTATATGTCCAGAAAGGTAACACACCAGCTTATGTTTCCAAAATGATTCATAACAGCAGTAATCCTAGAGTACTCATTTTCAAACTCATTTGGCCAAATTATTATGTTATTCTTTTAAGCAACTTTGTCTTGTAATAAAGCAAAAAACAAAACCTACATCAGTAGAGCTTTAATTCCAGCTTGAAGATTAACAGCTTACAATAAAGCAGTTTAATCCAAATTGAATGTAACACGGTATTATTAATTTTCCTTCATTTACATATTTGTATCAGCTTTGTTTTTTTGTTATATAAACAAATGTGCAGACAAAGCAAAACGTTCAGTTTTACCCAACATAATTCTCATATTGTACCTTATATGCATATATATATATATATAGCTTTTGACTAAAGACTTCTGTAGTTCAGTTCCTATGTATTTGTAGAATATCATCATTATCATAGTAGCCAACTTCAACCTACAACAAAAACACTCCTTTATGCTTTTTTAACTTCTAAATTATATTTTGTAAAGTTCATATTTTACTAATCTTTCTAATCGCTAATTTCATATTTTCAAAACAAATGCAGATCTTACTTTTTATTTGCTTATTTTTACTTACTATTAGAGACATTAATAATGTATATTTAATTTCGCTTACTTTATTTAATTACTTTCACATAATTACTTATCGTTACTCACTTGTACTTTACATATTTAATTTTTGCTCGTTATATGTTCTTACACACAGTTACTGTTATTTCTTTTTGCACTTGTTTACTTTTACTTCTCCTATACAGTAAGTAAACACTTTTACTTTGTTATTACCTGTTTTTTTCTCAAATGTATACTTTCACTTATTCTTGTTCCTTACATTTTTACTTACTATTTTTTTCTTACTTGTTTACTTTTACATATGTATTTATTGTTCTTTACTTATACACTTTCGCCATCTGCTAGTATTTATATTTACGTACTTGTTTACTTTTATTTACTCAATTTTACTTTCTGTTAATTATATTTACATAATTATTGTTCCTTACTAATATATGTTGTTGTCTGTTAGTATTTCTATGTACATACCTGTTTATTTTTGTTTTCTTTTACTTTTATTTACATTTAATTGCATGTACTCCCCCCCCCCATACGTTTAACATTTTGATTTGACCTTTATGTATTATTTTTTCCCCCTTTATTGATTATACTACATTTTTATTGCTATTAATGTGTAAATTCTGTACACATTACAAACAACTTACCAGAGCAGCTGCTCTTGATCAGGAAGGTGATTAGCTAACGCAGAAGCCTTGAACTTATTATTGAGCTAATTTTGAATAGTGATTTGCCAAAGAGTTGCTTGGCAATATCATTTCACGAGGGTTAATGATCAACTTATTAGATTTCACCTTACAAGATGATACGTGTGTGGCATGAGGTTTCCTCGCAGCACTTTGACACGGTTTCATATTTTCCTAAATAAAACAGCAAACTTCCTAATGAGCCATTTGCCTTTCTTTCTCCATTCGCATCTTCTGTTCTGCCCAAGACATGTTGCACATCAAAGCCAAAGCTCTCTCAATGCACAGTTTTTAGGAGCCAAGCACGAACTGAAGCCAGAAAAAAAAAAAAAACAAGCCTAGAGACTAATCGCATTCTCTCATGCCAAAAAGTATACGTACGTGTGTGTGTGTGTGTGTGTGTATGCACCAGCAGCATGACTGCATGCATGTTCCCAAGTGATACAAGCAGGATAGAGTGCAGACACATGTGTGGGGCAAGAGTGAGAGTGTGTGTGCCGAGTGTGTGTTGTGTACGTGTGTTTCCGCAGGTTAGAAAGAGTGACATTAAAAAGAAACGCAGACCGCTTGGCTCTCTCACCAGCCTCGTCAGTCCACTCACACTTTCTCTCTGTAGACAGGACCAACGCGAACCAAATGCGGGGAGAAAAAGTCCAGAAGCCTTTTTCTGTAATCTTCCACTGCACAGTATGGCAACAGCAACATTACTTGCATACGCCTTGAAGTGACAGCAACGACCCAGATCTGATCAGCATGAAAAGAGCAGCTTTTTAACAAAATGAAAACGAGTTTTGAGACGCACGGCCAAGTCCGATGATCCGATTTGAAAATAAACACATAATTGTGTAAAATGATTTCTTGTTGTGTAACTTTCAGTCTTTCCTTCCACTGCTTATTCCCTCACTTCATTTCTTTCCCCCCCCTCCTCCTTCAGTGCACCACTCCATCTTTCATCTCCTCCCCCCCCTCCAGTTTCTACTCGTCTCGTCTCTGGTCCCTCACCCCACCACCTTACATTCCATTTCTTTCTTCTTCGCTCTTCATCAACGTCCCCCCCTCACTGTTTTAAACTCGTGCCTGTTCCTCCATCTCTCTCTGTCACACACCATTTCGTTTTCACTTTCACTCCATCCCTCATTCGGGTTCTTTTCTCCCGCAGAACCTGTCTGTTCATTTCTCGAAATTCCACTCTCTTCAAAACACCAGGAGTTCTCTGCACGGAGCTAACCCGAGACGCAGAGGCCACGAACGCCGCAATCTCCCGTCATCTTAATGAATCCAATTTTTTGCTTGACGGGCTCCCAGCATGCCCATACATCTATCTCCCCTTAAAATCGTCTGACATTAACGCAAATTAACAGGTGGTGCCTCCATTACGGCGGGCAACCATCACAATGGCGTGCGCGGCCACAGCGGAAACGGATGAATTATTGAATGGAGGAAATAACAACTTTGAGGCTCTGCAAAAAAAAAAAAAAAATGCCCTCATTCAAGGTAGCATCTGTTAAAGCAATAATAAGCGACAGCGACTGATGCCTATGGACCAGAATTTGCATCATAATGTGATGGGTTGCATCATACGTTATGAAAATGTCTATTTAATTGACTTTCCAGGTTGAGAGGCATTCATTCGTGTCATACAATAAGTGGTTTAAAAGGAGATTCATCTCATTCTGCCCTTTAGGCGTCCACCCTAAAGTTCCATCGACCGACAGACGTGCTTGTCCAGGAATTTGGGAATCGTTGACGCATTTCTTCGGAAAGGTCCCGTGCATTTCAAACATTCATAGAATTGGTATTCCACGGTGTCGGTGCGCTCAGCTCCCTATCAGATCTATACCTGGTTTCCATTTGGTTAGTATTCCTCGCTGTCAGATGATAGAGGTGAAATGTCAGGTTCATTCACATGCAGTTCAGTTACACGGATGCAACCGACATCGATGTGGTCGTAATTGCAAATTTACACCAATTTGAGTCAATTAATGCAAATGAAACATTTTATTTCCTTTTATTTAAAAAAAAAAAAATTAAAAATTGTATGCGATCTAATTGGAATGAGATCTATTTATTTATTCATGACTGTTCACTGGTAAAGTTATAATAAGAAACCCAGGGAACGCAGATGAGGACGGGTTCCCTTCCGAGTCTGGTTCCTCTCATGGTTTCTTCCTCATATCGTCTTAGGCAGTTTTTCCTCACCACCGTGGCCACCGGCTCGCACAATAGGGCGAAATTCACACACTTAAAATCTGTATCCTGTGTTTTTTAATATGTTTCTGTAAAGCTGCTTTGAGACAATGTCCATTCTTAAAAGCGCCATACAAATAAAAGTGAATTGAACTGAATTGAATAAAACACGACAGCGGTGTGCTGTTATAGGAAAATAATCCACAACAGGGTGCTGGGATAAGGCCTAATGCCAAGTGGATTTATTTTCCCCTAGAACAGCACGTCCCTCAGAGAGTGTGTTCTTCCTCTCATAACATGGCCATCTGCTAATAATTAGATTTATTTATTTATTTTTACAGTTTAATAATAAACCAGTCATGCTTTTTAACCATTTATAGTTACATTCAATGTTGTGGAACATTCATGAGATAAGCGAGTAAACCGTTGTTACCTCACCGGCCTCTATTTTTTTGTCTTCAAAAAAAAAAAAAAAAAAAAAGAAAAAAAAAAAGCTTAAGTTATCGAAAAACCAGAAAGTGCAATATCCTCTTTCCCGAAGGCTTTCCAGTGGCAGAAAACTTCCTGACGACAGCACAGGCACTGCAGACTCCTTTCATAAATGTTTACAGAAAGATTCTTTGTCAAATAATAAGACTTTTCCCAAACCCCCCCTAGTTATTAGCCTTAGATTATGTCGATTGTCCGCCATACAAGCCCCTGTGAATGGGTTGCTATAGAAACAATAATGCATTAAAACAAGTACATCGATCGTCAGAGCTGACCAATGAGATTCGAGAATCCAACAAAGCTGTGGTATAAAAGCCCTGCTAAGAAATTTATTTACTTGTTTATTTATTTTAAAATCAGCCAACATCGATGAGATACATTTAAAAATTTCATCACCAATATCCATTCAAATGTTGTGCTCAGTATAAGGTAGAGGTAGAGGTTAAGGTTACCCAAACTATTTACATGCAGCTCACTCGCACAGCTGTGGAACATCCACACATACTGAACATCAGGCATCTTTCTGCACACAGCCTACGAGAACTAGAGCTTGTATAATCATGCGCTTGACACAGATGGTGGCAGAGAGCAGGAGCCTTCATCCCATTTAGTTCCAGCTCCCACAGGGCCAGGTGAGGCCAGCCATAGCGCATCACTCGGCGCCGTGTCACTAATCACACACCGTGACACTCGCATGGGCACCACGCCTGCGTTTAAAGAAGGCCCTATCAAATTCCCTGCCAATAGAGAGCAAAAAGTCACCTTCACGTGTTCAGGCTTGAGACCGAGGGCTAAAATTAATTCTTTACTGAACGCCGAAGTCACACACTGAGGTCAAATGTCTGCAGTATATTTATGTCCTGCGCATACAGCCTTTTCTACCATTTTAAGCTCAGTTTTTATCCTATAAAAGAAATTCGTAGTAGTAGTAGTAGTAGTAATAATAATAATTAATAATATTATTATTATTATTATTAACAACAACAATTATCTACATAATCATTGTTTATTATACTATAGTACAGTCCAATTCTCAAATCTAAAAGGTGTCGAATAATATTCTACAAACGCAGCTCTGACAGTAGTTCCGGCTGTAATTCAAAATCACAGGTTTACATTAACGCGCTCGTCCGAACAAGTTAACGTTTCTATAATAACAGCTTGTTCACAGGGACTTGTATGGCGGGTACACCACGTAACCTAAACCTAACGATAAACAGATTAAAGAAACGTGTTGTTATTGAACAAACAAAAAACATCTAACCACTGACAGGAGATGTTTAACATTTATATAAGGAGTCTCCAGTGTCAGCACTTAGTAAGTTTTCCAGCACGGGAAAGTCTTCAGTTTCCAGTCTCGCAGTAGTAATATTGCAAGTTGTGGGGTTCCCTCCCCCCAATCTTATTAACTTCGAGAGAGAGAGAGAGAGAGAGAGAGAGAGAGAGAGAGAGGGGGAAAAAATAAAAAATTTAAAAAAAAATTTTAAAAATGAGGGAATGGTGTTTATAACATAAGCGATAACTTATCTTGCGGATGTTCCACAATATTCTATGTAACTACAAACGGTTAAAAATGGCATTTATTAATAAATACAAATTGCAGTATGAGACAAATCAGTGCGTTAGAATCGGAAGAAGAATCGGAACACCCTGTCATGAATTAGTCCTTATGTAATTCGTATTCTTTATAAGTATTTTTGTTTATGCTTATGTAACGTACATTGGGAGTGCTATAAATTTGTCATGGGCTATGTAAACTACTCTTACCAGCAAGGTAACCCCAACGCAACGCAGTCTACACATTTACAATGGCGTATTACAGCTCAACAAGAGTCATAGTGTAGTATGTAATAAGTAAGTAAATAAATAAATAAAAATACCAAAAACATAAAAATCCATCACCAGGCTAAGGATCTAGCCAAGCAAGAACTGGCAAACCTCACACAAGCTTAGCGGACATGCAGCACCGAGCGAGAGGATCCAATTGCAAACATGATCGGAAAAGTCATGAAACCACTTGGCATAGCAGAAGGTACGCCTTTTTAGGCTAAAAAAGTTCTGCAGCTGCAATTTGAGCCTTAAGACCAAGCACAAAAGAATGTAGCTTTAGGAGAATGTACATCTGTACTCGTTACGCTTTTAATTAATTTAAGAAGAACCCAGTAGGCATCCTGCCTTTAAAAACACAAGATTCGTTTGTTATTTACTGCTTTCAGCCCCAAATAAAGTAAGCAGATAAATCACAGACACCATTAAGAAAGCATCAAATCATGTCAGGAAGATGATTATTAAGTACTTATACAAGCCTTCAAGACTCACTTCCTCAGTTCTCTATGCATGCTGAGAAGATCCAGTGGCCATTTATAAACAATGAAACAAGCATCACCCCCTCAGTGAACTTCTCCACAAGACTCCAGACCATGTGCAACACCTTACACACGTAGCTAATGAGGGAGAGGAAATGATGAGAGGAAAGAAACTGATCTAACCGAGATCATTTAACCAGGGACGAATTAATTACATTTAATATTCCCTAATGCTATTTTCTTATTCGATTGTATGTTCCGCCGTAATACAGCCAAAACAGGTCTTGACCTGCTCGGCTAACCGGTTTCCTGGATTTCGTCTGACCGCGGTCACGATCGCACAGATATTTCTCGAGTGTTTGACCATCGCAGAAACAGAACAGAAAAACTCTCATTCAGTCAGTCATCGGATGCCACAGCCATCCAGGACCAGGAGTCCAAGTGAGCAAAACTGACCATAGAAAAACCGTGATCTCATGGAGGGAGGGAGGGAGGGAGGGAGAGGGAGGGATGGCATTAT
>JANDJT010000169.1:31335084-31342584 GCA_024331685.1 Stegophilus panzeri | reverse complement strand
ACGTCATCCCTGAGCCTCGATAAATCACTGCGAGAAAGAAAGACAAGCAAGGGCATTACGGTAAGGAAATTAAACTCCGCTTTAAATGCTTCTCACCATATAAACAGACGTAATCACTCTCATTGTGTTTAGATAATGCACCCTTCAGGTACGTTTACAGTTTTGGCTCCATTTCAGAAGACAAGGCTCGTTAGCCTTAGCCAGCAGATCGGTGTTTAGCTTACGACTCTATTGGCCGGCAGACAGCAAGAGCCATGCTGAGACCCATATCACAGCTCATAAAGTGTGAATATTAATTAACATCAGTCACACTCCATGTTTTTAAATTGTGGGCTTGCTGTTTAACTTCTTTAAAACCTGACCCATGACTATGGGAGGAGCTTCAAAGACAAATTAAAGTCAGTGATGGTTTTGGTCAAAGATGTATATTTAAGATGACGACTTGATGTCTGGCATTTCGAGATAAAGCCAGGCAGTATAGGTGTGTGTGTGCACGCGTGTGATGTGCCTCACACACACTGCCGGAAACGCGATCAGATTGGGTCAAGATGGAGAAAAGATCCGGCTCACTGAAAACAACATTTTGGTGCATATTTGTATTTGTGCAAAGCTTTGAGCGGGATGAATTACAGAGTGTTTTGGGTTGAGCGCGGGGTTGCCGAGAAGCGTCGCGATGAAGAGACGAGCCAAAAAAAACACACGAGGGCCAAGAGCAAGGCCGCAAGCTCCTGCTCTCGGATTAATGGGCTGCTAATGGAGGCAGGGCTCCCTGAAGAGCTGACCTTAAAGGACTAGATTCTAAAGTATTTCAGAGACGATAAGAGCGGTTCGACATGAACAAGATGCTCAAGAACTCTCCGTTTTAGCATTCTGTTTTCTGAGGTGCTGCCAGGAAGAGCTGACATTTGTCGCTGCCCTTAAGACAGAAAAACATGTTAGGGTGCGAACAGGAAGTGACTCAACAAGTGGGGGGGAAAAAAACAAACAAACAAAAAAAAAAGCACACTGACACACTGATGAAATGGTTACATAATAGAAATATTTATTATTATTATTATTATTATTATTATTATTATTATTATTATTCTCCTCCTATTTCTAAATTTTTTTGCAAAAGCATAAATATATCTTGGGGTAAAATGTGAATGTTGAAGGCATGGACATGGGGATGTTAGTCCTAGTATAAGTGTAGCACAATGCCCCAATCTCTATCTGCATCTGTATTTTGATTTAAACCTGAAGTGGGCATGGCCTAAACAGATTCATTACATAAACATGCCATGTGTCTCAACCCTAAATAAAAAAAAAAAAAAAAAAAAAAAAAAAATCCACTAGCTACAATGCGATCCTGTTTGAAGTACCATGAAAGAAACGTGTGTGATTAAGCTAAGAAATTTATAACGATATATAAAACTTACTCTCTTTCTAAAACGTCACCAAAAATGTATGTAGTCATGTGGCCGGACACATCGGTGTCCCGATGTGTAGTGAGCCAGGGTCCTTACCAGTGCCCCAACTCGTGTACACGATATACTGATTCACAACCTGGGGAGCTGTTCGAGACACACCCATGCAAACTTAAGGTAACTGGTTATAGGATTACGTGGGTTAAGATGTACAATGTTGAGTACATTGTAAATTGAACAACATTGCTAATTAATTATATTGCCCTTAACTGCACGCAACTTAATCACGTTTCGCAAGTAGGTCTGGAAACGTCCTCGTGACTGAATGAATTGAAGACTGCCACCTGTGTGTCGTTTTTACGCCTTGACAAACATGAGAGACCTCTCACTGTGTATAGGACTTGACAAGTTTGCAGTGCAGTTTCCCCCAACAAACAAAGCCAATTCCACAGGGCCATTAAGTCCAGTATTTCACTTACAAGAAGAAAAAAAATAAATAAATAAAATAAAAAATGAATAATATCATGCATGTTGCCAGCACAGTTGGAAGGTGGCAATCGAAGGAGGCTAAAGAATTCCCAGGACGGAGGCTGTCCGGCTTCGTCTCTAAAGCGAGGACAATTAAAATGCTTCGGAATGACGGCTGAAGTGGCAGGCGGCAGGGACGAGAAGGCACAGCTGACTACAGCCGTTCATTATAAACAGGCACAGGTCTGCTAGTCGACAGCCAAAGCTAAAATAATGCGCTACCTTGGGAATTGCGACGGAGTCGAGCTACGTAGTGAAGGACGAGGATTTAAAGGGACGCTAATTATGCCTCCTCATCAGCTGTTAAACACTGGAGAGTGCCGCATACTGACTCTAGCTTGTTAAAGAGCTCAAGGTAAACTCATGCTTTCTCCCATGCTGAACCGCGTTTCTGCCGAGTGGAACGTCGTCAGGAGGTGCACTGGGATTCCTGCTGGGTTTTATGTGAGCGCATAGCAAAGATTTCATAACACAATAGCTCTAAATTGTAATCGAGCTTTAAATAACTGTGTTTTTAATATAAAGTCTATATAAAAGGAGAGAAGAAGCGTCACAACACAAATCTATAAAGTCATCTATGAGCAGGGCTGGGTGATATATGGATATAATATCGATATCGTGATATGTGATTACGTGATACACTTTTTCTGAGATATCATTGGTACGGTGATGTATTTTTTTTATGAAAAGTATCGTCAAACTCGGTTGAACTTTTTTTTGTTTGTTCGTTAGCTAAATTATATATCGTGATACGCAACGTGTATCGTAGAAATGTCCTCAAGTATCTTGATTTGATATTTTTGTCGTATCGCCCAGCCCTATCCGTGAGTCGTCCAGTCTGAAATAAATCACCAGGGGGTTTAATCACGTTAGCAGACGTACATAATCGCTCACTGTAATTTGTCTTCTAAACGCAGCCGATTTCGTCTTCTCAGCTGAATCGGTACCTTCCTCTTTCCCCCGAGAGGAAGTGCGAGGCGTCACGTGAACGCTTCCTAGTCGTACGCATCCATCAACCCCCAACCACCACCCTCATCACCATCCAAGCCAAACTCCTCTGCTAATCATCCAATTTTAGCATCCCTCCCCTCACGTATACATGTGTCGAGCAGCAGCGATATGGACATTTATTACAGTATATCCATTATAGAAATATGGCTGGCATCAGGTTCGCCATATCCACGATGCTTTTTTTAAAGCAAAAAATTTCCCTTGCTTAACTACGGATGTAGGTACTAAGAAGTAAAACGGAAACGTGTCTGTGCGTCTACGCACAAGTGGAGCTGATGAGCATGAAGCATCCTTAAAGAAGAGCGCGCGTGTGCGACAGAGATAACGCCGCCATGTTAGCGCAGCCCTGGAAAAGGTCAGGAGGATCCACTTGAGGAGATGTGGGAAGGTCAAGGCTGCATTTCCTCATTGAGTCATTAACCTTTACCCAGTGAGATACAGGGTCTGCGTGCCCAGTTTTACATAATATCAAAACGCTATGAATATTTACAGCATATTCATGAGCTCTGATGAGCAGACAGTGGTTTTGGCACTCGCTGGCAATTGCACACGCTCCTTGTGTGTCTTAATCAAGGTGCTCTTTAACCCTCTTTAGTGACGACGCATAGGCGAAGGCAGCGGCAAAGATAAAGAAACCCTTTTAAAAGCGCGATATTAAATCAGCAAAAGTTTAGGAGCGTATACAAGCTTTCGTTTCCTCGGTCAGTCTGCTTGAAAACAAAAGCTGGGGGAAATGTCCCCCCCCCCTTAATCAGTTCATAACATACAATGTAAATAAATAAATAAATAAATAAATCCTGCCGAGGAGCTCGGAGCCAGGGACGAGGTGAGACTCAGACTTGGCAGTAAGCAAATTAACCTTGACTCTCTGCCATTTGCATTTGGGTAACTAAGCAAGCAAGCCGAGGCCAAAAAAAACCCCCAAAAACAAACAAACAAATAAATAAATCTAAATCTGCCCTGAAAGCCGATTAGCGGAGTTAATGCAGGAAGTTGACGGTGTTATCGCGACACAACAAAAAGCGTCCCAACAGCAATGACATATGGCAACACCGAGGTGAAGCTAACGCCAGTGGATGAAGAGGAGGAACGACTGATCCGGACCACAGATCCTACCCTCGTGAGCATGAAAGCTTTAGGAAGCTGATCTGTTTGGGCCAGTAGTCACTGGTAGATCTCCAGGAACAGGGTTTGGTGACCACTGGTTTGAGCAGAGTGTACAGATGAGGACGGAATTCCCATCAGCGTCACCGTCAGCGGGTAGACAAATGGCATTGTGGGTAATGTAGGAAACCATTAGGCCAAATGAAAATAGATCAACATGTTGAAAATTTCATTACAAAGCTACATCTTGGACGCCATTAAAAAGATCGCATGTTAATTATAAAGATTAATATGCAAGTCGTCCAGGGAGGATCGCTCCTTTAATTTTCATACAAAGATATTGTCGGTGTATTTAAGAGGAATTAATGGGATGCCAAAGTGTTCCCCAGTTTCCTAAACCAATACCCTTGTTTAGAAGCAAAACACATTCATCATTTTAGCGAGAAACTTTAAACTGATACATCAAATCCCTAAAACCACACTGTATCACGCTGCTTTATATTCTCATACTCACTCCTCACTCTTTCTCCTTCCTGCTTCTCTCCGTTCCTACATCAGATGTACAGTAAAGAGATCACGGACCAAGCGCTCGCTGTACAACAAAGCAGAAATATGGTCTTGGTGGAGTATGTTTGTCAATGCACGGTGCCTAGGAAGCAGTAATGAAAAGTTGCTGATGTCTAGCGAGTGCTATATCACAGCATCGCGGTTACGGCGTGTGACAACTTTAATGCTACAAAACTCAGTGGAAATGGTGAGAGCTTTAGCAGAGTGCAGCTATTTATCTTCAGGTGTTTATAACCACTGGGAATCTTCAACAGCAGACCTGCTCTGCATCATCAGCATGTGTACACACACACCGTGCTACTGTATGTTCAGCCAAAGTGCTGACTGCAGCTTTGTCACTGTCCATTAACTGGGCTTTTGTGTATTTGTGAGCGTGTGGGAGGAAAGGGTGTTTCAAGCTCTCCACTTCTAATTACTGAAATATAATCATTTAAAAAAATAAATAAATAAAAAACCCCAACTAATTAATATACGATCTTACATTCCCATCTCAGGTCAAACGTACATCAGCCGGTGATGAGGAGTGACTCTATAACGTATCGCACTGTGTCGTGTGGTTATTATGGAAATGGTTCAAGTTCAAGTCAATGGAAAAGCTTTTGCAGAAAGTATAGCCGTCATAGTAACCATAATATGGTAGAAATCATAGGTTTCCATAACCAGTGGCATTTATATTTTCACTGTTCTCACGACGACACACTACAACAGAACATACTGAAACTGTAATAACTAATTGGACAAAGCATAAAGGAAAAAAATAAGCATGTTGATTACGCCGTTATAGAAAAATAATTAAATGACGCGTGATGCGGTTACCAACCTGAAGTTGATCATTTTCCAATAACTGCACATCCCAAAGGGATTCCTTTAATACCATAGAAGTTTCCCAACTATTACAACTGAACACCACCATCAATTTATAACTGATTATAGTTACATTTAATGCTGTGGAACATCCACTAGCTATGAAAGCGTAAAGTCCTCAGTCTGGAAGACTATCCTGCGGTGGAAAACATACTGAAACTGGAGACTCCTTCCATAAATGTTAAATCTCCTTCTGGAAAACTTGACCAGATCAACAAATATCCATTTTTAGGTTGTTCAAGAACATCATGGTTTCGTGTTTTTATCATCGGGCATAGGTTAGGTGGTGCGTTCACCATACAAGTCACAATGAATTGGTTGTTATCTTGGATCGACGGCAGCCATACAGTCAGGAACAATCAGATTTGAGACTTCAACAGAAAATCTCAGGACGAAATCAACAGGACTTTGTTTCATCTGTAACTATCTAATCATTTTTACGTTGTAATCTATTTAAATTCCTTCTAAAAAAATATATATATTACCTTAATATTTGTTCATTAGTTTTAGTATTGCAAGTAGAATGAAGTGGTCATTTCTCTGTTGTTAATATACCTCCTGTGTTGGTGCACTGTGCTGTTTTCGTTCGGCTGCATTTTCTTTCTGAATCAATTAATTTCCTGTCTTTCCGTATATTAACTGGAGTGTTGTACATAATGTACACGTAAGTGCTTCACATCAGCTCAACTTCTCGAAACTGAGGACTGCCTGTAAGTCAGATCTACTGGACAAGATTTGTTACGATACATAATAGAATAAAACGCCAACATCACGTCTCGATAAACATCCGTCTCGACCATTATGGTCCTCCGCCAAAGAATGAAGTCACAACTCGTAACCTGCTTTTATGCAATTACGCATAATTGCAACAAAATAAAATTCTTTGAAATGAACTAAAAGCTGGCGTGGTTTTGAAGATAAAGATGTTTGCGGAACGTCATGATGTTATTAAAAAACCTGAAGTTCTGGCTATGTTGCTGAACATCCCTATGTAGAATGGCTTTATATAGGCTCTTTGCCTGAAAAACAATGAACACTGCTACTTTTTCAGCACGTCGGATATAGAAAACATTATCTTTTTTTTTTTTTTTTTTTTTTTTTAAATCGACATTTTTGAATTTGCCCATCAACACACACAAATATCTATAGTCGCTTTCTGGCAGATTATGTAAACAAAGCTTTTTTTGAATACTGAGCTAGAGCAGAAGATAAGAAATTTTAAGATTAAAATTTCTACTTTAAATATTTTACATTTTTTGTCCTCAAAATCTCATGTACATGAGATCAACTGGGTTGAGATCTAGTGACTGAAGGCCATAGCATATGATTCACATCGTTTTCATGCTCATACAAACCATTCAGTCCTTATACACATACACAGCGGATGAGGGCAGGGTCATCCTGACAAAGACCACGCCCATCTGAACCATCAGTCAGAAGAACTTGGTATTGATTTGCAGTGACGTTTCACTTTTAGGGGACAAGCAGACGCAAAGACAGGCCCAAAATGGCTTTTAGCGAAGTTAAATATCCGCGCCATTGTATTAAATGTCCTAAAAATACTTTATATACAAGTTGTTGTTTTTTGTGTGTCTTGCTTGCTTGCTTCCGCCCACCCCAGGGTGCATTAGTAAGAGCCTGACACAATGCATGCTGCAGTACAGAGACCTCAGATTATCGCCTGTTTATGTTCCTCCTAATTAGCACCACAGCACTAAAGTGCCAAAAGGAGACAGTCTAGCTAGTGCTGGTCTGAAGTTTCGAAAAAATAAAAATAAATCAAAAAAAGCTGCAAAAACAATGACATGACTATGACAAGCTGACTCACAAATGTTCACACTCTCGCACTCATGCTCTTTGAGAAGGTTATGGATGATAGTCATAAAGCTCCCTCCAGCACATCATGGTCAGAGTGAGTTCAATGTGACTAACATTCAGAGCTCAACAAATAATTCTTCAAGGACTGTGCGCCGTGTGTGTGTGTGTGTGTGTGTGTGTGTGTGTAAAAAATACAGAAATA
>JANDJT010000169.1:31327584-31330084 GCA_024331685.1 Stegophilus panzeri | reverse complement strand
GAAAAGACAAAGAAAAATCCCCCTCGGTAAATCAGGGTAGTCTTTTCAACTACAAGCGTCTCCAAGTTCAGGGAGTGACGTCAAATCAATATGGCTGCGCACAACGTCAGAAGCAAACAGTAGCACTTCTTACCTTTAAACGAGTTATACTGTGTATACACACACACGTATTTGTTTTAGATCACTCAACACATGGACATATTAAATATATAACTATACAGAGGAAAATATACATCCTTCATCACAGTTATCTAACTAGCTTGTTGCCAACCAAAGACGAACATGGGGTCGTCCGTGGAGAAGAAGGGAGGAGAAGAAAAAAAAAGAAAAAAAAGAAAAGAAAAAAAAACGTGTACAGCGAATGCACGGATGTCGAAAATGACGCAATTCCAAGCTCCAACTTCCCACTTGTGAGGTAAGTCGAATGCAGCAATACTGCGATAACGTTAGCCTGCATCTGGATAGTACAAAAGGCAATTTGATTTAGCCGGCTAGTTAGGCTAGCATACAGGCTAACTGCCAGGCACCACACTAACTAACGTTACTAAATGTTAGTGAGTTTTCTTAAATGCGTTTTGGTTATTTCCAAAAAGCGAGCCGTGTGCTTTAGCATTTTATTCAACAATTTACAAAGCATATTTTCGATTTCGTACGATCAGTCGATAAACGTGTTGTATACACAGCAAGTCTGTTTTAAATACGATGTCCAAATTACCTAGCTAACGATATAGCCACTACAAAACAATAACGTACACTCAGTAGGTCCAGCTTTATAGCTAACCATACACTGTTCCACGTAATGGTTCGTTTTTTGTTTTTACATTATTTTAAATATTCTGTTTAACCTGATGTTTAAACTGTTTAATTTGACGAAGCCAAAAGGTATCTTCATAGTTAATGACGGTACTGTAAAAATGAACAAATCGCTTGTTTGCTAGAAGCCAGCTAATATGCTACCTAATACCCAGCTAACGCTAGCAGTCTCTGCGGGCGTGTATTGGCCCTCTTAACTAAACAACACATACGAGTGCCAAAGTTTTACAGAACAACCGGAAGGACTGTTTAGCGTTTCCATCGCTAATCATCCAAGTTTAGTCAACGGGACAGTCATCTGTGGTTTATTCAAACGTACTGGGGACCAGTTTGTTACCGAGTTAAAATAACCAAGAAGACCCCAAAACCAGACAGCAAAAACAACCTACCCTGGAGGCCGGAACAGAAAACGTTGGAACAAAAAAAGTCTTCAAATACCCTCGACTGTCCTCTTAATAAAATACAGCCATGTTTTCCGGTTACATTAACTCAAATCTACTCACCAAATATATTCCACGCCAGTCGTTATTTATTGTTTACGAACTGTTAAGAGTTAGGCCTATGTGATATTTTGGGGCTCTACAGCGAACGGCCAAGATGGCTTCCAGTCATCTTTAAACCCAACCCCCGCTGGTCACATGACTCATAAGACCAGCAGTGTAATCAATTTTTTTCGATACAAGGTGAGGGTTTGGCTGTGAAAGCCATTCATTTAGTCGAACAGTGTTCATGTGCTTGGGGGCTAAGGCTAAATATGAATATGTCCAAGTGTGAGATAATCAATTGAAGGTATTCCAGTGAAATATACTGTAAAATATTTGGGTATATATTTGACAAAAAAAATAGCAACTAGACAACAACTTAATTTCTCTGGCAGGATTAAGAAAACCCAAAGTTTTTATTTAACCTTTGGCTTCAAATGGACCTTTCCCTATATGGTAGGGTTCTCTTATCCAAAGCATAAGGACTTTATTGTTTTGTGTATCCATCACTTTCTCTTTTTGTTAACCAATGTATAGCCAAAGGAGTTCATAAAATTGTCTCAGACTTATCTGGAAAAACAACCCTCATGAATTTTCATGATGCTTTAAACACCTTTAAAATAAATTGGCTTAAATGATGTTTGATAAATCCTAACTATATGTTTTTTATTCCTAATCATATGTTTTATAAAATTGGAAGCCTCCCTTTTATTTTAAAATGTAATTACTTACCTGGTAAGCTGTTGACTGCATTATCTAAATTTAATCAAATTTTTCTTGTCTGGAAGTTGTTTTACAGCCACAATTTTTCATAACACAGGACTTTTTTGTGGAATGACTCTGATATAACTATTAGGAACAAATCCTTATTTTAAAATACATGGTTCAATAGAATTATAAACAGTATCCATTCAGTTTTTGATGATTCTGGTAATGAGCACTTTATGGCTGTTCATGACTTCCCCTTACCTTAATAAAGAATACAATACTGTGCTCAGAGCCATTCCCACTGGCCTACTTCAGCTTGTAAAGAGTCACTTGCTATATGGCCAGGATGACACAAAATAGTCTTCTTTGATATTGTATGTGATTAATATTTGTAATACTTTTTATTTATCAATTAATTGATTGATTAATAATTAATTAAATAAAGAATAAATAAAAATTATATAGACACATAGGCCTACACATGTATATATGTATAT
>JANDJT010000169.1:31289309-31303306 GCA_024331685.1 Stegophilus panzeri | reverse complement strand
TGTGGTAGTAGCTTTCGTCCCAGCACTGGTCTTCATGTGGCTTCCCTCATCTGTGACTGTGGTGGAATAAGTTTCTGAATACACTACTTTAGATGCTGATACATGATATAAAAAAAAAAAGAAAAGACACTATTTCAGATGTACACACACATAAAACACACTCGTATACGCTGACTGAAATGGAGCCATAAAGGATCTTCAAGTTAAACAGCATGAATGCAGTGCCAAGAGAGAAGTCATTTTTCCTACTGAGTAATTGCTCCCATTTTCCTGCCATTTAAAAGTGCTAGAGTAGTCGAAACACTCATTTTCACTCTCACCCTCCCATAAAAATTACCAGTGGAAACCAATAGGGAGAAAGAAAGCCATGTCATTGGGTGTTTAGGCTTTTTAATTAGATAGGCTTTTGCATTTTAAAAAGGTGTACAACAAAAATTTGTCAAAGTCAAAGGAACAGCCACACAGGCAGCACCAGAGGGCATTGTTTGGACTCTTAAAAAAAAAGCCACATTCTTTAAGTGTCTTGGCCTAAAAGATCATAAATAAATAAATAAATAAAAAACCCACACCACCACCCAGGTAGGTTGTAGCAATCCTCAAAACTCCCTATATGCTTGCTTCTCAATATCTGGGGAGCAAACCTATCAGGTATCAATCTTCTGCCTGACAGTTTCGCCGAGACCCTGAGCAGAGAAGCCTTGGAGTCATAAATGAATAAATAAATAGATGAAGACATCAAATCAGTCTACAGCGCTCGCAACAAATGGCTTTTTATCTTCGAAAAGAAATTGCAACCGTCGTACTGATACGCACTGCATAGCAATTGTGCACTGGGCTCGAAGAGTTAGATCTGAGGAACGCGTCCTCATGTGGTTTTGTTCCGACGTTTATTTTTATTCATTCCAAGTGAATGCACATTTCGTGTGCTGGAAAAAAATAAAAAATAAAAAAAACAAAACAAAAAAACCCCAAATGAACACAAAGTACACACACACAAGATAATTTGGTATTTTTTCTTCCTTTGTTCTAAAACTTTTTAAGTTGCAACTGATACGAACCCAAATTTTCAACCAAAATAAGCATTACAAAATGGCTCCAAATGAACAGAACACTGGTGTACATTCTCCCTGGCACCTCATTAGAGTCTGTGGGGGTTTTTTTTGTTGGTTTTTTGTTTGGGGTTTTTTGTTTTTTTGTTTTATGGAAGGTTACATAGTATCACAGTTCCACCTCCTAAATGGTCTCAATAGCTTGCTCCATTGAACCAGACCTCACCAGCCCTAATTGAAAAACTGCATGCTATTAAATGAAATTCAATCAGTCTTTCCTTTGTTTAAAAGAAAACAATGCAATCACGGGGTAGCGTTTGCTGTTAACCGCTAATTACAATCGGAGCATGTTCATAATTAAAGCCAGAACTAAGCGCTCATGCCAAAAAGTGAAACCTTCTGGAGCAAGCGAGAATGGGTGCTTGGGGCGAAGGAGAATGCAACAGGAAAACAAGGGCTACAATTACATAAATACATTGAACAGTAAATACACAGCTTCCTTTCAGCCCATATGTGAACCATTAATGACTCCAGAAGGAAATATAAGCACGAGGCATCTTATACAAATCTAAAGAGCAATCTGTCCTAATCCTTGAGGGTCTTTTGTCATCGTGAAATAATGAGTCGAGCACGTCAGTGGGTTTCTTATACCTCGGAGTTATCTATTACAACTCGAAATCTCTCCAACAGACATGCCTGCTTCATATCCAGTAGTCACATAGAACTCTATACCTCATAGACGACCACTAGCATCATAAAAATGTCTATTTCAACATTCATTCAATAGATTTAACAAAGTGAGTAGGTGTGTGTGTGTGTTCGCGCATGAGGTTAAAACAACTACGTGTGACATGAGACAAAATAGTGCTTGTCTGTCTCTCTAAGTGCTGATTTATCGTGCCCTCTTTAAAAGGTTAAGTTTACCGATAGAAAAGGTCAAGAGGGACAAAGAAGAAAAGTAAACCTTTAAAATGTCCTTTTGTCTACGCCTGAGGCATCAGTTTGAAAGTTTGGAAGCCTCAGGCCATGTTAAAAGTTCCTGTATAATATACCTAAATTGTTCATCGAGCTTTCTTTTTTGGTGTAAAATTACAGGGTGAGCACTTACATATTCACCACAAACAATAAGATAGTAATAATAGATGCATATAGATAATAATAATAATAATAATAATAATTGGCTTTAATCACACAGTCTGATGGGTTGAAACATGTTCTTCATGATACAGATGTTCACCTAATTTATATTTTTCACTGACAACAGGGAGCTACATAACAGCAGCGGCTGCTTTACTCCAAGCGGTTTCGAACTGTTAACTATATTTGAACAAATATATATATATATATATATATATATATATTTTTTTTTTTTTTTTTAAATGGCCAGGCTGGTTTAAGCGAACAGCGAGGCTACGGTAACTCAACCACTATTTACAACAGTTCGGAATGGAGAGAGATGTAAAGAAAAGAGGAAAAAAAAACAAAAAACAAACATCTCAGATGAGCTACAATAGCAGAAGACCACATTGGGTTCCATTGCCATCAGAAAAGAACAGGAATCTGAGGCCACACTGGCCACAGGGTCACCAAATCTGGACAATTAAAGATTGGAAAAACATCACCTGGACTCATAAATGTTAGTTTCTTTTGCAACATACAGAAGGAAGGGTGAGAATTTTACATCGACGGAATGAACTCCTTGACCCGACCTGCAGTCAGGCTGGTGGTGGTGCTGTAATGGTGTGGGGAATGTTTTCTCGGCACACGCTGGGCCCCTTAATATCAACCGAGCATCATTTAAACACCACAGCCTATCCTGGGTATTGTTGTGAACCACGTTAATCCCTTTACAGCCACAATTTAGCCCGAGTACACAATTTACACACCACAAGTCATCTCCAACTGGCTCCATGAAGATGACCACGAGTTCAGTGGACTTCAATGGACACTTTCCAGTCACCAGATGGGAGTCTAATATACCCACAGAGGTCACTATTAATCATTTACCAACTTCTGTAGTACTATTTTTAAACACATTTATTTATTGTGTTGGAAAAACGTTACCGTGAGGCAGCCTGCAGCGAGTTTATACCCAAAGCCGAGTGCAAACGTTGGGCTGTTCACAACGTCTATGTGTTTGGTTTGTGGAGTAAGGTGATCTGGTGTTCAAAGAATACACACAGTATAATAGCAGTTTCTAACAAGCATAGCAACTGTATTAGTCTTTATTCTGAGGAGCGAGCTAATGCAACTTCCAGACAAGCCAATAGTTTACACGCTCATTAAAATGTGTTTTCAATAAAAAATAAATAAATAAATAAGCAATGTTGGTACGTTGTTGCAAAGCAACAAGACACTTTGTGAAACGACAAGAAATGGCTGATAAACATATCTGAAACAATGTTCATTGTAAATAGTTGTAGAAATAAGGTAAATAAATAGCACTGTGATGATCCTGATAGAATACACCCTTTTATATTCTATTACTAAAAAACCATGATGACTGATTAGATTTTCTAATACAACCTTCTCTTCCATGTTGTTAAAATTTCACTCCTTATACCAATTAGCACACACACGTATTGTTCAAATGAGGAAAAACCTCACGCTCGCCGGTCAAGAGCGAGTTCTCTTTAATCTCGTCGAAAGCTTATTAAAAATGTTCCTAAGCAATTTTTTTTTTTTTTACTCTGTTTATAGCCCGAGAACAAACATATGGTATGTTATGTACGTTGCCCTAAGTGCATTTCACCTCAGAGTGTTCCCTCATCTACCATTTTTAGAATGAAGCAGGACACGGTTCTGTTGTCTTTTCATGAAGATTAATATCCACGTGTCGGTTTCTTTCAAGGACCCGCTATCGTTTTTCTGGAACCCAGTTACTGTAGAACAAGGCTAAAAGCACATGGTGTGCCAACAGACTTCTTCTCACCCTACCTAATCATCTCGTCCCCACAAATGTGAGTCATATGCACCAGACAAGCAAAGCTCTGCGTTATATAAAAAAATAAATAAATAAATAAATAAATAAATCCAGAGAAAGACAGCGGAAAAGAGGCAACCTTTATTAAAGCTCTGACAAAGAATACATGAATAGGTAAGTGGAAATCTGGCCTGAAATCTGTCTGAAAGCGGGTCACATTGATTTTGCTTCTACATCGCTCTTGTATTTCTCATCTGTCACGTCATCTTGTAATGTCCTTGTGTGAAGAGAGACCGCATTGATGCGAGCTGGAGTTGGGGGTAAAAAAAATAAAAATAAAAAATAATCATAAAAAGGCTTAGTGCCGAACCAAACATATGATGGGGAGAATGAAAAGATGAAGATCGTGATATAAATGAAGATGAACTCGAGATGAAAATCATGACTGATGGCTCGTCACGGAGAAGACATCGAGGAAGAAAAAAAACAAACATGTATGCAAATTTTGCAGTCAGGTCGTATCTTTATGACAAACATCAGGCTCAGACAAAAGTACTGATTACATAAGATGGATTTTAGAGCGTCTGTGAAGTTGACTTCCTAAAACACTGAACTGCAGGACTATGTCACACGGTTGCATCAGCCTATCTAAAACGTGTCAAAGTGCACCCAGGATGAGGTATGCAACTTCTGCTTGCTTTCTTTGAGCAGTAAACTAGCAAAACAAATATATGTCAAATGTATATGTTAACAAGATTTTCTTTGCATTCTCCTATGTTTTTGGTGGTAGTACCACCCAAAAAGATCCAAAGTACAAAACTGTACCACTGATATAATCGCACTGGGCGTTCAAGTCCTCCTGGGAAGTTCGTATTTACGAGTTGGGAAGTCGTAATTACAACGTCGGGTGCTTTAAGGTCACTTTGGTTGGAGAAAGATGGCGGTGTATTTTCTCGTAATTAATTACAAAAAAAAAAAAAAAAAAAATTACAGCAAGCCTTTTTTTTTTTTTTTTTTTTAAATTTGAACAAAAAGAGTGCACATCAGGTGTGCTGTGCTTTTCTATGTTTTAAATAAATTTATAAAGCCAGTGAAAACTTACATCGTTATATATTATAACATAATTGCACAACGTTATCGTATTTTGAAAGCAATTAGCGGTCAACAAATGTTCCGTCAACTACAGACGTCGCATCCATCGATTCCACCATGTCGTCTTCCTGACACGCCCCCAAATCAGAAACTCGATCTCAGGATCGATCTCGAGTTCCCACTTGTAATTACGATTTTGTTCAACTCGTAAATATGATCTTTCTGAAATGACTTGAACGCACTCGGATTCTGCAAACCCTGAGAATCGGTTGAATCAACAAACGGTACGACATCTAATCGGGTCCCTACATGCACATCAAAAAAAAATGCAAAGTTTCTAGTTTTGTAGTTTGAACGTTTGAACAAAACCTATAACACTATGACGCACGTCCAGCAGCGAAGTTTGAGCTTCAAAATATCTACACATCTAATACAAATCAATTGGAGTTTTAATGAGAGCAAAGCATTTAAGAACGCTATAAAGGAGTTCTACCGCTAAGCCAAGGCTAGTCCACAAACAAGACAATGACTAACGCAGAGGCCGTGCAAATCGGCTGATCTCCAAACAATTTATACGCTGCAATCTCTAGAATAAAGACTCAACAGTTACAAATTACACGTGTACTTTCAAATACAGAATATAATGGAATAATATATTACAATCCATTCAAATGAATTTCATTATTCGGATTTGGCCTTCAGGTTAAACACCTTGCGATCACATACTTCAGTGATCAAACGTGGACCGAATTTCAAAAGCAGGTATTGTATGCACATTATACCCAGGGTCATTTTTAACTTTATTTAATGGATATTTAGACTACTAAATAACTAATGAAAGAAAATCTTTTTAAAAATTAAAAAAAAAAACACTTCCAAGCTTACAAAATGTATCACTTTAAAACAAGAGGTGCCTAAAAACTAGCTTAAATGTTCTCAATATCACATTAAAAATCGGTCTATAATTGGACCACACGCCACTTCTGCCATTTTTCCATCATAATAAATCAAAGTTTTCTGTCTGTAAACAGGGGTACGCGGTCAAAACACCCAGCAGCAGCTTTGTAACAAATAATGAGAAAAGAGGGAGAGTATAAAACGGCATCTTTTCCCTGTCTTGAGCTCGGCTAACAGTGCAAAGGTTGTACAGAAGACAAAAAATGTCTGTAGGACACATTCAAGCAATCTGTGATTAATGTTTTAGGATTTGACACGCTGTTCTCTGCCCTACAACTTCGGTTTGCACTTTTTTTTTTTTTTTTTGACTGAACAGCATGTCAAGCGACACACTGCGATCTACACACTGCGATCTACACACTGCGATCTACACACTGCGATCTACAGGCGTGACAGATACCATATTGACAAAGACAGCAGGTCTCTCACTGTACTGTAGCTCTCACCTCAACACTGATGAGCCTCAGGAGACAGAACTATTAGAGCGGGTTTTTACAGGCCCCATTGAAAATACTCTAAAAACCGTCCCTTTGCAAAAGGATAAGCAACGTTCAATAGACTGTTAACAGGTCAGATTTGGAAAATGACTAACAGATAAAAACCATAGCTCTAACACATCATAAACATCCCAAAAGAAATATGCTTTTATTTAAAGAGCCACAGGTACATATAGCCCATATATGCTGAGTACAAGGCGGCATGCCTCTACTGGGGTCTCCAAACAATAATCTAATACATTTTATTTAAATATTAAGGCGCATTATAATAAAATTCTTATTAAAAAGGTGCATTCAGTAAGATTAGCCATTCTTTTCAAGATTAGGTCTCCAACAGTTAAATAGGTTTACTCAACATTTGAATGTTTTTGTCCTTGAGCCCTACAACTAAACCTATACTAAACACCCCACCCCCAACCCCCATCGCACCCCGATAAATTCCTGACCCTATTCACAAAGCTCCGCCCCCAGGATCTACAGTGGCGTACAAACTAGTCAGTCCGAACAGGATTTCGCAGTTTGTTCGTTTTTGTGATTGCTGCAGCCAAAAATGTTTGATTTTGCTACGGCCATTTTCAAAATTTGTTTTTATGTACAACGTAGTTGTAGAGTTCACATTTGAATTAAAAAATAAATAAATTGCATTTGGAGCACTAAACAGATATCCAAAGAGATAGCAGAACTGTGTTACACCCCACTGAAGCCATAAAACATTCCTTTAAATTCCTTAATGAATTTAAACCCCGACAAGTTACAAAATGCTTTGATGGTGAACATTAGAGGGTAAAACGCACTTACCACACACACACACACACACACACACACAGGTATTCAAGTGCGATGTCTCCTTGAACTTTTAAGTGGTTTCTTGATTTAAAATAGTTAAAAGCACTACATGGTGGTGCTGCTGCCAAAAACCCAGAATCCATGTAGTTCATGCCAAACTATTAAAAAAAATAATAATAATAATTAAAAAAAATAAAATAAATAAAAAAAAACCTACTGCAAGCCTGTGAATTTGGAGAAAGAGTGATGTGACAACCATCTGGCTGTCCCTGCTCACTGTCAAGGTACATTTACTTGAGCTTCTTTCCCCTTGATTTTTCCCTTATTTTGAACTAATGTATCTCAGCACTAGCTGCAGTTACGTAGCCAAACCTACATCCCACTAGCCACCGCCAACACCAAGAACCTCACAGACACACACTCTCGAAGCTACTGCCGTCTTTTCAACATAATGAGCTTGTTGTTAATGCGATGTCAGAGTAGAGTGCTCTTGATAAGAGGGTCTCGAATGTTTTCTTTCATAATGTTTGGTATCAACAAGAATGAACTGCTTTTAGACGCAGTACTAGCAGAACTGTTTGCTTCTGATTGGTTACACGTACCGTCTCACACGACATATAAACTCCAAATAAACAAACAAAACAAAAAAAGTCTAGATTGTTAGTGCTTCAAAATAGTCAAAAAAGTAGTATTGTTCTGTTCCCCCCACCCCCACTGTCCACCATATCTCCAGATACAACTAATATGTCTGCATTCTAACAACAACAACAACAACAACAACTATTTGCTGACTTCATAAAAGTTTTAAGTACATTGATAATGCCCTTACATACTAAAATTACCCCACTCCCCCCAATTTACCGTCGACATCGAGCTGAAATTAAAATCATTTTAATTCGGTCACAATGGAGATTTTCAATCTCGTTTTTATGGATGAGCCTCCAATCCAAGGATTTCTTCCCTGTTGTACTTAACAATGGCCTTGCTGCACATATAATGATGCAGCCACTTTTACTGTCATCACTGTGACCATTACAGTCATCTCTCAATTTGGTGGGGAAAAGAAAGAAAGAAAAAAAAATTGCCACTACAAGTTGACTGAAAATGGCCAAAGATATAACAAGGAAAGCAAGTAGAAGGAAAAGAATCAGTAATATCAGTATCAGCAATATCTCTCTGCACTCTCCTTCAACCTATTCAAATCACAACAACAGGTCCAACACCATAAGTAACTACAATCAGAGACTTTGAGATATCGGATGAACGCTGTTGTCTGTTTGGTGTTTAATTTCAGGCTTACATTAAGTTTACATTGGGTTGGGGATGCTAAATTCTCCACCAAACAGATCACCAAACTGAACATTGAGAGGTACTGGTATGACAGACTGACATACCTCTCAATGTTCAGTTAGATAGACAGACAGACAAGAAGAAAGGAAGGAATACAGAGAGCAAGAAAGAGTGGCATTTGTATGATCGACAGGCGGGCAAGAAGGCATGGAGGAATACAGAGAGAATGAATTACAGAAAGAAATACAGAATTGAGAAATAAACAAATACAGAAAAAAAGGCACTTGTATGACAGACATGTCTGTCTGTCACCCCAGTACCTCTCAATGTGACGGACAGAAAGTAAGAAAAAAAATATATATATATATATATATATATATTGGTGGAATACATGACGCATAAAACACTGTTACTGACCATAAGAACATACGAATTTCAACACACTGATAATATCCAGTCATTCATTTAAACATCTTGTACAAAAAAAGGTCACGTTTCTTGACACCCTATTACCAGCAGCTTCTTCTTTGCAAATGAATATGACTGCATCTGACTGGCTATAATGGCTCTCAACACTCTCCTGTCAGCAAAAGTCCCACCCCTCCTCCCCACAACAAGTCTCACACATGACAGATAATTGGTCAATTCAGTAGGTTTCGTCAGTAATTTCCTATATCTCCGTCATACCGAGTCACCGGACACACAAGCCTGTGAGAGTGTAAATACATGTGTAAAAAAAAAAAAAAAAAAATATTAGTAGACAAGAGAATTCAAGAAACATATACCCATCCCAGAGAGTTCACAGAATTCAGTCCTACCATCTGAAGACATTTAAATAAAACACACACACAAACAAACAAACAAACAAACAAACAAACAAATAAATAAAAAGTGTTGGCCTTAAGACTAAAGAGCACATCAGTTTAGGGCAACTCAAACACTGTACACTAATGAGATCACGCCATCCGAATAAAGTATGCAGCTTGTAGCTGTGGGAATACATTTCAGCAGCAGTGACCGGCAATCTTGTCAGAATTGATTGGGAAATAAGTAGTATGCAATACCGAGCTGTCCTTGATAAAAACCTGACAGAAACCTCAGTGTGAGGGAGGAAGCATGTCTTTCAACAGCACCATAGCACATGATCCAGAGATCATTGCCATGTCAGCTACATAGTGTTCTTCCTTTAAAATAGGAAAACAGATATCATTTAATGGACTCGTCCTCGAGTCGTGATTTTAATCCCATCCAATGTCATAACACTGCAAAATCGTCTAGGAGGAAAAGAACACTGCGCAAACTCAAAAGCCAACAGATCTGTACAAGCTGCTGAAACAACACAAAAAAATTGTTTTGTATAATTTGTTTGTAGACCAACATTAAAAATTTAACACACGTATATGGATATTATATATTCCAAGGTAGTCTTGCACAGAAGAAATTGGGAATTTTAATGACTCAAACACTTAACTTAAGGTCCATTAGCGGAAGTTCTAGAAAATTCTTGGCATCACTTTTCATCGAGCTTATGAAATACTTTGTAAATTCAGCAAGTATGTGAAGCATACAGTAGGCATGCCTTATGTCTCTAACTTTGAAGAAACTGTCCGTTTCTTTTCAGTCTTGGCCTTAGGACTTGGGAAATGGAAATTAATACATTTATATTAAATGATGAATTAATTATAGATAAAATACATCTACACATCTGGTTTCCATGCAGACTGTTTCCAAGTCAGGACACATGATCCATCACTTTCATAAGGTCCAACTGCAATCAGCAGTATTTGGGACACAATTACAAAAACATCTGCTTGTAGAGCGCGTGTTCACTCACTCGCTTGTGTTTTGTTTTTTTTTTTCCCCTAATGTCAGGCAACCAATCCTTTAAAAGTGGCACATGGAAGGATTACTGGGGGGGAAATCAAACAAATTAGTCAAAAACTAGACTTGGCATGTGTTGTCCAAGAGCCTAAACTCTCTAGATGCATGGAACAAAAACAATCATGTGTCATTTTTGTGGTCAGTGTTTTTATATTCCTTAGTCTTTCTCCATCCCCTAGACCATCTTCAGGGATCACAAGCCCAGATCAAATCAGAGCGTTTTTCGAGACGGTCGTGTCCTGAAACGAGCAGCAGATTTGAGGGAGTTGTAAAACAGTACGGATCAAATATTGTTTCATTTTGTGTACTTATCCCATAAGAAATTTCAAGAAACCTTCACAGTTTTGTACAGTGAGCAGTTAATATAACCATTGCATTTGTATATCTTATGATTACTTGGTCAAAACTTCCTACAAGCCTCAATTTGCCAACAAAGAACACAACACACCATGTACAGTGACATTTATTTTAAACAGTGCACTGCTCAATATTTTTTTTTACTGTTCTTAAGATTCCAAATTACATGGAAACGTCTAAGATTATGATGAAACAATAAGAAGTTCCATGCTAGACTGCCTCCTGTCAGTCATGTTAGAGGACCCCCCGCACTTCTTTTACTACTCAGAAATCTAAATATGGTGAAATGCAGTGCTAAACGGCCGGCGTCTCCTGATCCTGTAATTAATAGTTTGATGAAAAGGTGTTGGTTAAAAATATAGGGTTCAAGCCCTGGAAGATTACAGCTCAGTTTTGAGCAGCTGGTCAAAAAAAAGAGATGATGGAGCATGAAGCATGGCTTCATTTACATGGGCTTGAATGGGAGGTGAAGGAATAAACAAGTCACCCAATGCTTTTATAGCTCACCTCATAACTAATAAAGTCCTAAATCTATACATACTAAAAAACCTGTTTACTGAGCTTCTGAGTGCGAGACCTACTGTAGATCTGCACTCACCATCCACTTTATTAGGAACACCTGTACAACAGACTCGCTGAAACTAGAGACCAGGTGAAATTATTTTGTGTTTCTAATCTTCAACTGTCCAGTTTCGATGAGGCTGTGCCCGTGATAGCCTCAGATTCCTGTTCTTGACTGACAGGAATAGAACCTGATGTGGTCTTCTGCTCTTGTAGCCCGTCCACCTCAAGGGTCGATGTTTCGCGCATGCTGATTTGATTTTCTGTTCACCACGTCTGTAAAGAGTGATTATATGCGTTACTATATCCTTCCTGGCAACTCGAACCAATCTGACCATTGTCCTCGGACCTGTCTCATCAACGAGGTGTTTCCACTCCAAGACCTGTCGCGCGAATCAATGTTTATTGTTTTTCGCACCTTTCTGTGTAAACTCTAGAGACTGTTGTGTGTGTGAAATTCCAAAGAGATCAGCAGTTTCGGAAATACCCTGGCACCGACAACCAGGTCACAGTCGAGGTCACAGAGATCACACTTCTCCCCCTTTCTGACATTTGCGGTGAATATTAACTGAAGCTCATCTCCTGTATCGGCATGTTGGTTTTTTTTGCATTGTGCTGCTGCCACATGACTGGCCGATTAGATGACAGGTGTTCCTAATAAAGTGGACAGTGAGTGTATTTTGTTCTCTATTAAGCAGCATATCTCGGGGGGGGTTGTTTGGGAAGAGACCCTGTTTAGCCTGTACTGTATATTTGTGTACATTGTTTTGTCTTGGTTATTGTTCTTTCAGGGTTTTGCATCACCAGAAGTAGAGTTCATTTTACTGCCTTTGTAGGCAACATTTCTCCTTGAAATATCATTATATGAATCTAAATTAACCCATTTGATCTCCTGTGATTTCTGTATTTGCGGCATGCAGGTGCCATAATTGCCTTCCCCTACCAACATTCCATTCTCAGTTGACTATACAAGAAGCGCAATTAACGTGTCCTTAAAGGAGACTGAAACTGAGCCCGACTCCCTTCGCTGTCATTACCGTGCCTCCTACTTTTTGCTAGTCTTGGCGCAGTTCTGAAAAACAGTGCTATAAATACACTTTATAAAAACACTCCTACAAGGCACTGGGACCTCTTAGTGTTCCTGTTTGCGAGAGTAGCAGGGATCTACGCCAATTTTTGCCTTTCTTCTCTCTCGCACAGGTTAAATGGCAAATGGCAATCTTTCGATTCAATTCAACACCTGTTCGCTGTACTCGTGAAAAAAACTGAAAAAGAAGAAATTGGAAAATATTGTTCCTGAAATAAAGCAGGAGGGGGGCGGCAGGTTGGGGTTGGTGTGAGAACTAGGAAAAGATCACATTCAGTTATTCTCAACAGAATAGAAAGAATGGCGGGGCAATGATCCAAAAATAATCCATAATAGCAGGTAAGGGCCACTAAGAGAAGGGGTTTTAAATTTAACTACCACATAAGTATTCACAACATACGATGTTGATTAAAATCAGTTCAAGATAAAGAAAAAAACAATTAAAAAAAAAAGTCGTCTGACTTTTTTTTTGAGTTCACAAATTTTAACGAACAACATACGACGTAGTTCAGAGTTTCTTTTACGCTACCCCGGGCATGAGGCGATTTTACTCTAATCAAGCACGGACTTTCATTAGACTTTTAAATTTTCCACCTGATTTGCACAGTAAACAACACCAAAACGAGCATGACCGCAACAGCAGCGGCCATGGGATTTATTTTGTCTGATGAGGTTCAGGACAAGTCATACTTATTAATGAAATAATGATGCGTCTTTTTATTTTTACTCATCCATAGCTAATGACTCATTGCCTCATGTCACATTTCAAAGAAATACTACTGCCGTCTCGTTTCACCCTGTTTACACTGGTCATGTATAGCTGGAGGTTTAGAATCTAATTTTCAAATCTCCCAATAGTCAGAGCGCATAATATAAACGATATGCAAGATAAATCCAAATTGGCCGGCGTAGTTCGACGTGCGTCTTCTTTTTCTCGCAGTGGAGAGGGAATTAGATTCATTCTGCTTCAACATAAGGAACTGGTGTTCAAATATATTCAAATACTTTCACCGGTTTTCATAGTCCTAGTACTTAGCTCGTTTTTATATATATGAGCCATGCAATTCCATCACAAAAACCTCAAGGTCTCAAATCCAGTTTGCCTGAGGCTGCAGCTTTGAAAGTATTCTGGAGGTGTAACTCAGAATCTACTGCCATATATACAGCTGTGCCCAAAAGTTTGTATACCCCTTGCAGAATCCGCTAAATCTTAATACTGTTAACAAAATAAGAGGGATCATAAAAATCCGATGTTTTTTTTTTTTATTATTTAGTTCTGTCCTGAAGAAGCTATTTCACATAACAGATGTTTACATAAAGACCGCAATTCACGATAATAGCTGAATTTATAAAAAAAATAAATAAAAATAAAAAATCCCCCATTCAAAAGTTTACATTACGCTTGATTCTTAATACTGTGTGGTGTTACCTGGATGATCCACGACTGTGTTTATGTTGTGTGAGAGTTGTTCATGAGTCCCTTGTTTGTCCTGAGCAGTTAAACTGCCCACTGTTCT
>JANDJT010000169.1:31265991-31280442 GCA_024331685.1 Stegophilus panzeri | reverse complement strand
CTCTCTCTCCCTCTCTCTCTCTTTCTTTGCCAGTATCAGCCAGAGGAGGATGTCCTCCAGGAGAGTTTTTTTTTTTTATTTTATAAAAGTTTTATTTTTATACCACATCGTGGTACCATGTATCGTGTACTTTTGGTGGTATCGGTACCGACTACTAGATTTTTGATATCGTGATATCCCTATGTGGTATAATGTTGTTATACATAGGAACGTTATGAAATTTGGCACACAGATAGGGGACCATCTGAAATGTTACTATGGCAAATTTGGAGTCGCTATCTGAAACCTTCCAGCGCCACCATATAGCTCAAATTTGCAGTCATGTTTATGCTAATAACTTTTGCACTGTAGGGGCTAAAAATAAATTTTCCCCCTCTTACTCCTTGACTTGTGCTGAGTCGAATGGCCTCTGCGACATCATTTTCCATCATGAAAATTATTCTGCCATTATTCCAAACTTAGTATACGTCAGTCATCATGATGAGGTTACTTGAGTCATATTTGTGCTTACAACTTCTGAACTTGTTGTCCTAAAATCCTGAAACTGGTCTCTTCTTTGGGGCACACTGAGTCAAATGATATGAAATTTTCCCATGTCGGCCATTTTGGGTGTCAGAAGTTTAGCATTAAGTCGTAAAATTCTGAATTTCACGAACGTCTTAGTATGTCGTTACAAAAATTGGTACTTCATTGGCACTATGCCCTTGAAGGTACTTGCCAAAATGGACGTGAGACTATATCTCCGTAACGCTTTAGCATATTCAGACCAAACTTGGTATGTGTCTTAGCCATCATGTCTTGAGGGTTCATGTACAGTTTCTGAACAGCGCCACCTGGTGCTCACAAGATATGAAAAATGTATATTTTTGCTTTTCGGACTGATCGTCCGATTTTCATCAAATTCGACTCCTATAATCTTCAGTACATGCCAGCAATAAGTTAATGATTTCGTGTAGATGAACCAAAACCAAACTGTCGGGTCATGCTCTGATGCTTGCTTTGCTCCTACTTTGCCTCTGTCGTGCTTGGCCCCATAATTGCTGCTTGCAGCTTTATTATTATTATTATTATTATTATTATTATTATTATTATTGCTGCATGTTTCCAACTGTCATTTTCTTTCTTCAGCCTTCTGTCAGACTCACACCCGGCACCTTACTCTACGCAGGCAAGTCTCCGGATGGAAACCATATCTTGGTAATTACAATCTCTAATTATAAGCTATTTTGAACTCTAGTCCTTGTTGTAAGTTATAATGCTCATTATGGTATGTTATTTGTCATGCATATTTTTTTTTTAAACCTGATCCTGCTGTGTGAAACGTTCTGTTTTGCAGAGCAGTGCGAGATATTTGCATAAAGAGTTGCCCGTGCGTATCGCTCATCGTATTAAGGGTTTCCGCAGCCTTCCCTTCATTATTGGTTGTAACCCCACCATCTTGCAAGTGGTGAGTGTTTTCAAAATTTTCAAAAAGCTATTTGTGATCTTGATGCTAAAGTATAATCCACCTCATTCAGATCTGAAATCAACCTCAGATATGAGATGACCAAAATGTACATCCTTTACAGAGTTACAGCTTAGAGTCCTGATTTCTCGTTGGCCGTCATAAGAACCCGAGGCATTATTGTTTTGAATAATCTACGCTAAATCCTTGAGTAGCTTTAAGGGGTTAATTTTTTTTCTTCTTCTGTCACCTGATCAGTCAGATGTGTCCGTGTAAGTGTGTCCATTAAATATGCACTTCTTTCCTTCCTGTAAATTTTTCTTTCAGTTATGTCAGAAACTATACATACTACAATGAGTATTACTTAACATATTACATAATGATGGCCATAAAAACATCAAATCTTATCTAGTATGTGAATGCAGTGTGAAGCTAGATCAGAGGTCAGTAACCTTTTCAGCTAACAGAGCCATAAAAGCCAAAAAAAAAAAAAGCTAGGATTATTTCTTTAAAGACCCAAAGAAAATTTTATGTTTTTTTTTTTTTTTTTTAATTACTGTTATTGCATAATTATCAAAAGCAATACTGTACTGAAGGCCATTTCACATATTACGTGTTCTTCACTTAACATGTTACATTTAACTTGGACTTCATTTAACCAACTGTGATTTCTTCATCAAATGGTAAATCAATACAAGATGCAGTACATAAGTAATAGTAAATTGAACAGTACTTACCGTCAATGCGACTTCCACAAATATAAATTCGTCTGTCCGTTTGGACTAGAAAGAACGATACTTGTAATTTTTTTTCTTTTTAGCCATTTCACCCTTGTTGGAAAAACTGAAAACAGACACCGGCTATGTAGTTTTCAACCGATTTGTGAATTAGATGGGGAAATTACAGCATCGCTCCACATTTGTCCAATGAAATTTGAGCTTGTTGTGCCACATTACGATTGGGGTATACATGACAAATGGGCATCGACTATGAATGATGTAAAATTTTAAAATATGTTGAGTTTTAATCGGTTCAACACCCTAGCTTTTGGCCTCCCCCTTTGTTTTTTTTTTCCTGCCATCGAGCCGTAGGCGATCACTGAAATAGCCGTGTATGGCTAGGTGAACAGCATTTAATAAAATTGCATGCAGTGACATTTATGTAATATCATTAAGTTACGATATAACTTAATTTTTTTTTTTTTTTTTGTTACGTGAATATTCATGTGATGCGACGAGTCTCTGATTGCACGTCGAAAGATCTCCTCCCCGTTGCTCCCTCCATGTGTTTTTGTTCATTCAGAATTCAAATTTTTGAACAGTACGATCAGGACTTAAACACCACAACGTTTTTGTGTGCAACTTTCAGCTCCTCCCAGGTTTTCAGCTTGTTTACAATAGCTGTTCCTCACAGTGAACTCTAACCTACATTCTTCTCGCAGTGAGCGAGACACTCTATGAAAATGTGTGTGTATGTGTGTATGTATGTATGTATGCATCTATCTATCTATCTATAAATAAAAAAAATATGCGTGCACACATGGGTTTCCTTGATATGACATCTGAAGGTTGTGTGCCTCATGCGTTCTGCTTGCCAAATGCATAGTCATTCCTTTTATCCGAGTTCCTGTAAGTCCTAGAGAACACTGAACACGTGCATGCTCTGCTGGAACTCTGCCATCTAACCCCCCCTTTTTTTCCCCTTCCCCTCTCTCTCTCTGTCTCTCCTTCCCACAGCACGAGCTTTATATCCGGGCCTATCATGTGCTGAGTGATTTCCCAGCAGTAAGTACCTGTACTGCGTTCTCTCACACACAGCATAAAGGTTAAGTCAAGTTCACTAGTCTGCTTTTGGCTGCTCTATAATTACTATCCTACAGTCAGCGTGGCCAGAGACAGGAGTATGGGTTAACTGGAAGGGCAAAGCAGAAATTAATCCTGTGTTGATAGTAAAATGCTTGCTCATGGGAGATTCTTCAGCATCGCGCAATGCGAAAGGGCAACTTTAGGTCATGATGGAACGAAAAGGTTGGGGCTGTAATGACAAATGGGGTTCATGAGGTTCTAAGTTTTGCAGATATGTTGCGTAACAAGAATTGCCAACTTTCTGAGAATGCTCATTTGCTGTTCCATCTGTCTTAACGAGACACAAGCTCCCCGAGCGTGTTCAAGGAACACGATTCCTGAACAGTTAGGAAATCTGATGTGGACATTTCTTTTTACAGAATATATTAGGAAGACTCTAGTTGTATTTGTTTGCCACTATGAAAGACTGTGTCTTGGCATTACGACGCTTAGGGACATATATTTTTAGGGAGATATAACAGATTTCATTGCCATGCCAACTAGGGATGTCACGACACCAAAAATCTAGTAGTCTGTACCGATACCACCAAAAGTACACGATACTCGATACCATGGTGTGGTTTAAAAAAAATTTTCAAAAATTTTTAGAAAGAAAATGGAAAATGGAAAAACTCCTGGAGGACATTCTCCTCTGGCTGGGGGGGGGGTATTTTAGTTATCAAACACTGTCTGACAATGACTAATAGAACAGTGCTAAATGTTAAGTGCTAAGGTGCACTCCTAAACGCGCGCATACACACCCCTTGTACTCTGAATGCATTAGTTTAAATTCACTGATATGGTGGCAGGACAAAAAGATTTATTAAAAGCATGAACATTTGAATAATTAGTGACATTAGGCTACATTTAGCTGACAGGACACGGGCTGAATGGCAATGCATGTGAACCACTTGTGGATCGACTAAAACACTTACACGTATATGCTGCCCCCTTCAGTTCCGGAAGAATTGCAACAACAGTACCTACGCTACTGACGAAAAACAAGTACCGTCACGTTTTAAGACTGTTGGTACCGACATGGTAGCAAAGTATCGGTTCTCATGACATCCCTACCTAAAACCACGTCCGGTTTCTCAGACGCTTCTTGTAATCTATAATAAAACAAAACTTCACTGTGTAGCTACAAGCTGTAACATTATAGTATACATTATATTTGACACTTTTGGCCACATCTCACAAAATTGAAAAGGTGGAAATGCATCAGAAAGCTGAGTCATGCAGACCATTTATTCATTCATCTTTTATCACCACTTGTCCTGATTAGGGTCGTATTTAAACCAGAGGCTATCCTGGGAAGACTGGGTGTAGGGCTTTACAGAGTCAAAATGTAAAAAATGACATACCGTAGCTAATCATTTGAAGCAAATATATAAAGATTTGGTCTTGTGTTTGTGCAAAACTTTCTGAAAAAGTCTTCCGTTACTTGTAACCTACGTTAGCCTCGTAGCTTATGTGCAAAAGTAAAAAATAAATGGCAAAACTATCTTGGATAATTTTACGAGTCTTTTTAAATTTCACTTTGTTATACCCAATAGTGAGAATAGTGAGGCCATTATGTATCTTATTACCCGTCAAACTAAACTTACTTTCAAGATTAGATTCACTATATATATATATATATATATATATATATATACATATAGCTTTTTGAAGTGAATTTATTTTCAACCGTCAATAAAAGAACTACAGTGCCCTCCACTAATATCGGCACCCTTGGTAAATATGAGCAAAGACGGCTGTGAGGACAGTTCGAGTAGCCATAAAATCTCCAAGGATCACAGCTTTGTGTGAGAATTGCAGAAGTTAGTTGCGTCTTGGGGTCAGAAAGTCTCCAAAACTACAATCCAAAGTCACCTACAGCACCCCAAGTTGTTTGGAAGGGTGTCAAGAAAAAAAGCCTTTACTCTCACACGAGCGTCTTCAGTTTGGCAGACACTACTGGAACTTCAAAAGGGATCGGGTTCTATGGTCAGATGAAACCAAAATAGAGCTTTTTGGCAATAAACACCAGAGGTGGTTTTGGTGCACACAGAGAGGTAACCATATGGAAAAGTACCTCATGCCCACGGTTCAATATGGTGGTGGTTCTTTAATGTTTTGGAGCTGTTTTTCTGCCAGAGGACCTGGACATTTTGTTAGGATACATGGCATCATGGACTATCAAATATTAACGGATATTAAATGAAAACCTGACTGCCTCTGCCAGAAAGCTTCAAATGGGCCGTGGTTGGATCTTCCAGCGGGATAATAATTTTGATGTATATTTCGGATCAACACAAAAATAACACAAAAATGGTTTACTGACCACAAAATCAAGGTCCTGCCATGGCCATGCCAGTCCCCTGACTTGAAACCCATAGAAAACCTGTGGGGTGAACTGAAGAGGAGAGTCCACCAGCGTGGACCTTGAAAGGTGAAGGATCTGGACAGATGCTGTATGGAGGAATGGTTTCAGACTTCACAGCCTTCTTTGTTCATATTTACAAAGGGTGCCAATATTAGTCGAGGGCACTGTATATCAGTCCTTTCAGTTTTATTACATTAATGAATGAAGAATTTTTCCTGACATTTTTTCTGGATTCGAGATATCATTTTCAGGATTATATATGCAGTAGGTGATGGATAATCCCATGCACAAATCACACTTGACACAAAAACAAAAATTTACATCTTTCCTGTTCGCTCGAGAGCAACATTAAAACAGCGCATTTTTACATTTACAGCTATTCTTTCAAGGGCAATCCTTACAAAAATAAAGTGAATAGATAATTATGTTAAACCATCGTAAAATCTATTTGCAACTCTGCACTGAAAGTTTCCATTTAATAAAAAAGTGTTTTTTGGGTTTGTTTTTTTTTTTTTTTTAAATGGAAATTAGTTAATTGTCAAAATAATGGAAACGAGTGAGAAAAAGATCCTGAGACTGACTGTACATAATGTACCATCCTACTTACTGCTTATGTGTTTCGAAATAATAAATGAATTCAGTCCCTTTGGGGCTGCATAATATATTGTTTATAAATCATTACTGCAATATTGGCCTAAAACAAATCACTCAGGGTTTTATTGAGTGCTGTGAGCTTTCTGAATAAATTTCTGATTTGGAGATCAGGAACAATTGGGTGGTTGGGGGTGGTGGTCTGGGACAATATTGCTTGAGACCGTGATCTGCATTGTGATGAATGCTCCAGGCTCTTATTGATGGTTTACATGGAATTAAACATCTGCCAAGCATGATTACAAACTTATGTTCTTCCTGAAAGTGAATATCAGTTGCTGGACCACTGTTTATCACAATGGAACTAGTGTAATAACCAATCAAAGTCAATCAAAGCAATAAAGTTATCTTCACTCAACCTCAGTTACATCATTCAACTTGTGTGCATTTGCTTCTGATAATTTCACATTCATTTACTTGGTTCTATTCCCAATGTACCTGCCTAGTAACAACCTCATTTAAACCATGGTGACCCTGCCCGGGCAGTTACTAAGGATGCTATAAATGCTTTGCACAGAACCCACACGTTCACATGTATCGGCTGTGTTCTAATTCAGCACACTGACGTCACTAAAAAGCTCTCTGAACAATTAAGTTACTTGAGTTAGCTACGGTTTTCTCTGGTGAGGACTGACGACCTGTTAACTGATGGAAAATATGGTTTATTTGCAATTGTATGACAGTTGTAAGAAACAGAAGAGAGAGTCTGGTTCACAACACGACTATTTCTGTCGACCGAACCCGATGATGTGTTGCCTGCTAATTATATGCATTTCTGCTGAAAATTCAATTCTGCAGAGAAATCACATGGGTATATATTGCACATGTTAACTGTCTGCAGTGTCACAAAGAACTGAAAATGTTTGCAGAAAAGTTGCAAAGAGCAAACCTTGTGTAAAAAAAAAAAAAAAAAAGGGTGTCATTCTAAATTGGGGAAATAAGACACTTCAAGCCTGTAGAAGCACGTCAAGCCTTACGGGCTGGTTCAGGCGCTGTGACTGTGAATATAATATAATGTCGTAGAATAGAGGAGGAAAAAAGAAGCACCAACCCTCATTCCCAATGTTAGTCATCACACCATGTATCTTCTCATTTGCATGAAGTTGAACGTTTTCACATATCGAACAGCTGAGTCACTAAAAATGATTGGCTTCCGGCTGCTTCGGCACTGCTGGTGTGAACGCAGAGTAAGGGCTCTCCCAGATGGACTTACCAAAGGACACTTGAGAGTGCGAGATGAAACCATGTTTGCTTTCTAAGCGAGACCAACACCATTGTTTCCTTTGCATCTGATATCAAATTCACTCCAGAAACTATAGCTTATACCAAGAGTGTAATTATGAATATAAGGGGCTTGAAAAGGGCCAAACTAACTAATCTAAACCCATTCTAAAAAGGTCTGTTTAAAAACACCTAATCCTATTACTCCACTGTCTTGTTGCTTTAGTGCGATTACTGCTCTGATCTCCGCTGGCTTTTAATAGATAAAACACCCAGCCATCTGCGTGTCCTGTGACTTCCGTCGCACTTTCGGCCGTATAAGCTAATTACTCTATTGACCTAAACTAGATCCAACAGCGATACTTAAAATGAGGTGGTTTGGGGTTACAAACTAGGATTACATAAATCTCTGCATACATAAAGAGGGAACAGAGGCAGAAAAATAGGAGAGCAAAATAAAACGAATGAATAAAAAGCTGTCGGAAGTCTCCCCCCCTCGTGCTTTCTTTGAGAAGTGTTTTTCAAAAAAAAAATATATATATATATATATGTATGAATTAAATAAATAAATAAATAAATAAATAAATTTTAAAAATAAATAAATTATTAAATCAGGCAAGGGGCACTTAAATCCATCAGATGCGCTATGGATTAGCAAGCAAGTGAATTGCCAGATTGATCTGCAAACCTCAAAAGGGCTGAAGGAGAAAATGCTTAGTATTTTTCTCCGCCATCTGTTCCTAGATGTTTGGATGGGTGAATGGATGGACGGAGGGATAATGGATGGATGGACAGACGGACGGACGGATAATGGACGGACGGATGGATGGAAGGAAGAATTGGCCAAAGACTTGGTCATGTCAGCGTCAGACCGACACAGGGGACTCCTTCCATAAATGCTAAATAAACATCTCCTTACAGAAAGCTTAGCGATAATCAGTGATTAGACGTTTTTCTTCGTTAAAGAACAACATGGGCGGCTGTGGCTCAGGTGTTAGAGCGGGTTGTCCACTGACCGTAGAGCTGGCGGTTCGATTCCCGGCCCACGTGACTCCACACGCCAAAGTGTCCTTGAGCAAGACACTGAACCCCAAGCTGCTCCCGATGGCAAGTTAGCGCCTTGCATGGCAGCTCTGCTACCATTGGTGTGTGAGTGTGTGTGTGAATGAGAAACAGTGTAAAGCGCTTTGGATAAAAGCGCTATATAAGTGCGCCATTTACCCTTTACAACACGTGTTTCATCTGAATTACATCCGGCACTACTTTCCAAGCTGCTGCAATAGAAAATTAATCAATTAGAATAGAAAATTAATCAACACCTTCTGAACAATAAGATTCAAGGATTTAACAGCACTCTGGTATAAAGCATTGCAATAAACACACAACAAAAGAATTACTGCAGTGGAAACACTGGTCCTTTTGGATCAGGCCCTTTGTCCCTCAGGTCAGGTATTGGCATTATTGGAGTCATTACAATTATTTTCGGACACCGTGCCCGCTGCAATATAAATCGTGAATATACTTCTGCCAATCACAGAAACATACGGCGACTCCTAACTTAAGCCAAGATAACAAGCCTATTAGCAAATGTTAAGAGCACTTAACAGCATTCGAGACATTTAATGATTCTCCATAAAACGTTTGTCAGAACCAGTCATAAAGACCAACAGGGACAACTTTCTCCCCAGTTACATTAAAAATATAAATTTCAGTAAGTGTTAACTTAATGTGCCTGATTATGAATCGGTTTCATATTTCATTTGCAAAATAAAAAGGTAATGGTCTCTTACAAGTTACTTAGCTAAAACACATGATTGGAGCTTTATGAGGCATTATTAAAGAAGCTTCACAGGAACCCACTAAGGGTTGCATCCAAATGCAAAAATCTGGAATCCGAAAAACATCTTTCACCCGTCGGCCCTGTTTATTTTTTAATACTCCATCGATGTGTACCAAGTAAATAACGGGGCGTCGTTATTCTTTGCATAACGTGAAGCCTCACGGGAGACAATAACCCGTGTCTGATAAGGAACATACTCCTTTAGTCAGCATATCCAAATAACAAGCTCATCTGCATCCAAAACAAGTCATCAAACCTTTGTGAATGAGGGAAGAGAAAACACTATGAAAGTTGGTATCTATTATTCAAAAATGTCTGCAGAACGTATAAAAGCCCTCATACCTTGTACACAAATAACATTTCATGATAATGATTGAAGCTATGCAGGGTTGAGCCTGGCCAGTACCTGGATGGTAAACCTCCTGGGGAAAACTAAGGTTGCTGTTGGAAGTGGTATTAGTGAGGCGCTCACCCTGTGGTCTGAGTGACTGGGACACTAAACTGTAAAAACAGCATCGTATTTCAGATGAGACGTTGAAGCAAGGTCCTGACTCTCTGTGGCGATTAAAAATCCAAGGTTACTTATCGTAAAAGAGTAGGAGTATGACCCCGGTGTCCCGGAGAAATTCCCCCATTGGCCCTTCTCCGTCATGGCCCCCTAATAATCCCCATCCCTGAAATGGCTACATCACTCTCCTCCACTAATAGCTGGTGTGTGGTGGGTGTTCTGGTGCACTATGGCTGCCTTCACATCATCCAGGTGGGTGCTACACACTAGTGGTGGCTGAGGAGATCCACCCCCCACGCCCCCGACCCCCATACTATATAAAAGCACTTTAAGTGTCTAGAAAAGCACTATATAAAATGTAAGTGGAACTATACAACCTGCTTCAAAATACCAGCAACAGATATGATTAATGGCTTTAATTCAGAGACGGCATCTGCAGATTATAATGTACAATCCAGGAAATCAGTCACATCTCAATGGACAGCAGTCGTCAATCTGTGACGACTCGTCCATAGGCCCGTCACGATAACTACTTTAGATGGACGATATATTGTAATTGCAATAAACGATATTATTGCCATTTTAAGACCATTGTATGCCAATGATATAGTGAGAATACAAACAGCATAATAACGAAAGTACACCCTTTCAAAGAGCAAAAAATGATCAATGTCACGTGCATATATCTTACGATACGTCGAAATTAGCATCACAAATTGGGAAGAAAAAAATAAATAAAATATATTAAAAAAAAAAATAAAAAAAAAAAAAAGAGAGAGAGAAACGGTTTGCATTTCTTATGCATTTCCCAACATTAAGGAGAATTATTGAGTTAAACGAGAAAAAGACTTTAAAATGTGGTTCTCCAGAGCTGCTGAGTGTCAACCTGGAAAGTCGGTAATAGCCTCATCACAAAAACCTCGCTCAGAAACCTCATACATCACACTCCAGGCTTAGACACGAAAAAAGGTCCAACTACTTTCACAGTGTTGAGAAAGAGTCATCATCCGATAAGGCTGAACGTGGAGGATAAGACGGGGACAGAGATCTGAAATGAGTTTCATCGAAAATTATTCAAAGGACAGATGGAAAAGGATTCAGGAGTAATGCAGAGTTTCAGCTGAACACGCAAGACATTAAATGAGTCTCTTTTTTAAACAACTGAAAAAGCAGCTAGTTTTTTTAGCAAGTTAGCTAATGTTAATTAACGCCATTAACTTTGTGTACAGCTTAAATTCTGACAGCCACTGCTGTATCTTACAGTGATGTAAAAAAGTGATTTTTTTTTACTGATTTCTTCTGTTTGTGTTTCTCGTATTAATTGTTTCAGAAATTAAAACAATGGCAACCTGAGTAAACACAAAATACAGTTTTTCAAATGATGAAACAAAAAAGTTGTGTGAAAATGTATTTGCCCCCTTAGTTAATAATTCCCCAAATCTATGAAAGTGCATTGATAACGGGGTTCAGCTGGACTAGACGCAACCAGGCCTGATTACTGCAAACCCTGTTCAATCAGATCAACACTTAAATAGAACTTTTTGAACAGCATGAAGTTGGTTAAAAGGTCTTACCCAGTAACACACTATGCCAAAGTTGAAAGAAATTCCAGAATTGATGAGGAAAAAGGTGATTTAAATACATCAGTCTGGGAAGGGTTACAGGACTCCAAAGAATCACAATGTGAGCTGTTATCTTCAAATGGAAAAACTCGGCACAGTAGTGAACCTTCCCAGAAGTGGCCGAACTTCCAGAATTCCTCCAAGAACACAGCAACAACTCATCCAGGAAGTCACAAAAGAGCCAAGGACATCAAAGGAACTACAGGCTGCTCTTGCATCAATAAAGGTCACTGTTCATGACTCAACTATCAGAAAGACACTGGGCAAAAATGGCATCCATGGAAGAGTGGTGAGGCGAAAACCACTGCTAACCCAGAAGAACATTAAGGCTCGTCTGAATTTTGCCAAAACACACATTGAGGATCCTCAAACCTTTTGAGAGAATGTTCTGTGGATTAAGGAGTCGAAAGTGGAACTGTTTTCAAGACAGGGGTCCCGTTACATCTGGCGTAAACCAAGCAGAATTACACAAAAAGATCATCATACCTATGGTCAAGCATGGTGGTGGAAGTGTGATGGTGTGGGGATGCTGTGCTGGGCAACTTGCAGTAATTGAAGGAAACATGAATTCTGTTCTCTACCAGAAAATCCTAAAGGAGAATGTCCGGTCTTCAGTCCGTAAGTTAAAACTCAGGCGTAACTGGATTATGCAGCAAGACAATGATCCAAAGCATAGGAGTAGCTCCACCTCTGAATGACTCAAAAAAAAAAAAAAAAAAAAAAAGAGAGAGTGGCCTAGTCCTGATTGAACCAACTGACTTGCTGTGGCAGGACCTTAAACAGGCAGTTCATGCTCGAAAACCCTCCAGTATGGCTGAACTAAAGCAGTTCTACAAAGAAGAGTGGGCTAAAATCCCACTGATCCAGTTATCGGTAGCGCTTGGTTGCAGTTATTGCTGCTAAAGGTGGCACAACCAAATCTTAAGTTTAAGGGGTCAGTTAGTTTTTCCACATGGGTGATAGATGTTGGGTAACTTTTTTGGCTTCAATAAAAAAAAAAAAAAATTATAATAAAAACTGTAGTGTATGTTTACTCCGGTTGCCTTTGTTTTATGTTGTATTTCATTTAAAACTATTTAATATGAGATATACACAAAAACTGAAGAAATCAGGATACATCACAGCACTGTATGTGAACTAATTAAGAAGGTCTATATACCCATCACACAGGACTCTGCACTATAATCCTCTGGACTTTTGTATAAAAAGTTTGGGATATGTATGATTTGGGATATGTAACACAGGCTCAATATTGTTCAACTTTCATCCCCTACATGTAGTGATAGACTTCGGCATTGCGCCCAGACTGATGACCGCCCAGGCATATTTCTTGCTGTAATCTGTTTGAAATGAACACACCTTTTAATTAAACAGCATCAGCTTCACACACATTGATCCCTAGTGTTTTTAGAGAGTGTGTGTAATGAAAGAAAGAAAGAAAAAAAAAGCTGTGCAGGCACTAGGGGGCAGGCAAACACAACAAACTGGTGCATCACTGGGCCAAACAGCAACACAGTAAAGCAAACCAAGTTCATATCCAGGAAGCTTTGATCGAAATGAAACATTATGCACGGGTCCAAAGTGCTTACCTGCATTCACGATGGCGTCCACTTCCAGGATGGTAATGTCACCCTTGTACAGAGAGACTTTGTCACACAATGAGACCGGGTTTTCCTCCTCTTCATCTGCCTCTGAGAAAAGCAAACGAACATTTGTAATCCTGTTTGCTCAAACCAAGTTACGCAGTCTACATTAAACGTCAATAAAAAGCCCTCGTCAATTCCTGTATCTTATAATAAGTCAAATAACAAAACGAGAATGGAAATGCAATGCTTTAGGTTAAAAGCTATTGGATTTCGTGCAATATAATATTTTAATATCATTATGTAATCCATAAACACTCGTGAAAAATTGAACACAAACTACACTCTGGTTCTAGAATATTACACTTATATGCAAAATCAATAAACCGTATTGATTGAACTTTAGCTCAACAAGGGAACAAAACAGAGATAGAATAGGAGTACAAGAGATTACAATCATTTAAACCTAATTTCCCCCCCAACAGTTTATGCAGGCATCGAAGAATATAAACGCATTCGAGTGACCTTGAATATTTTATTTTACATTCTGAATCGAGTTCAAACGTGGCCGAAATGCACGAATTCAATGGACTCAGGTGGTTTAACGTCTACACAAGATCCTCATCAAAGTGGCTCAACGTTCCCTTAATACTCATAGCTTCTTACAACATTAAGATAAGTTGAGAAAGCATGAATTCGTATTGATTAACCCCATCAATATGCCTTCAGCTACCAGACAGGATCACGCTGCATTATGAGAATACATCATTATAGACCTATTATAGAAATGAGCCCAGTGTTAATTTATGTACTTTTATATCATCAGTTATTGAAGGTGTGACTCCCTTCTGTTCAACTCTACACAAAATTTATCAGGATCAAACAACTGTCTAAAAACCTTATCATCATGTTATATCATGTGTACTGAGCAAATACACTGTGCAGTTGGACTGTTTCTTGCTGTTGGTGTTTTATATATGCTGTTGTTTAGATTATATTATATTATATTATGTTTTAAGTGGATTCCAGATTGCCTAGGAAGCGACAGAAAATTTAAACCCTTAACCTAGCAGTTTCTTTTAGAAACTTTTGGTTTCTAAACGTGTTTCCTAACAAATTAGCGACTGAAACTGACCGCCCTTTGCTGAGGAGAAAAGCAGACAACACCATCATTAGCAACCTGACAGCAGCTCACTGCAATGGCCTCCTACTGACATCCCGCTGGAGCTCCATCCTCTGCTCTACATGGCATTTGCTCAACCACCAATTGGTTCTAAAAAACACTAAACAGCACACTATTCTATCATAAATTACCTAAAGAGCTTTTTACCACGTTTCACCTGCGAGTATAGGGAGTAAATATGACATAT
>JANDJT010000169.1:31170743-31213340 GCA_024331685.1 Stegophilus panzeri | reverse complement strand
TATTTTGCAACTGAAGGTATATATGTAAGAGTGGTCAAAAACTCCAGCAAGCCTGGTGGACAATTATGCAAAATGCCATAAAAAAAAAAAAAACAAACGCTTCTAAATCAGCTCCTTGCTCTTGTGGCTATAGTTGCAGGTTTTCCTTTAAAGAGAGCTAAAACTGTCCTCATTTGGAGGTGTCAAACTTTCTCTTTATGCACACGTCACTCTTTGGGAGAAGAAGAAGAAAAAAAAAAAAATAAAAAATTTAATAAAACCCTTCCCACCCCTCTCCTTCTTGATCAAAATGTCAGCAGCTGAAGATTCAGTTCAAGTTCAGTTAAAAAAAGAAGAAAAAAAAAAAAAAAAAAAAATGAAAACAGACATTCTAGTAAAATTCACCCTCATCAGTCTCCACATTGTATCTCCTCCACAGTACTTTTACTTTCCCTTAGTGGCAACTTTAATCCTTTCCGGATGGCAACATTGCTTTAATAAAGTATTTAAAATTTTAAATCATTTCACCATCTAAAATAAAACAAGACGGGCTGATTTTTGTAAAAACAGACAACAGTGCTACAGAAATTCTCCTTTAGCTCCGCAGGTCAGTTTGTGCACGCAGCTCCTCTCTAATTCCAAACGTGACGTGTGCAGTGGGTCACCGCCTGAAACACGGTAAGCGAAATATAGTAAACAATTTCATTTTATGATATGCTTCATAGTTGTACAATCACCTTCCACTTTAATAGGAACACCTATACACCTGCTGATTTATGCAGTTTCCCCCAAATCAGCCCAAAGTTTACACAGAATGGTGCAAAAAAAAAAAAAAAAAAAAAAACCCCATCCAACCCTGAATGAGTGACCGTGCTGTGGGTGGGAATTCCTTGATTGAGATCAGTGGAAAATGGCCAGATTGGTTCGAGCTGCCAGGAAGGATATAGTACCTCGAGCACTAAAACTGTGGTGAGCAGAAAAGCACCTCAGCATGAACAATAACTGAAGCTCTTGACCTGTATCCACGATGATTTTACGCATTGTGCTGGTGCCTCGTGATTGGCCGATTGGATAACGGCATAAACATGCACATGTATAGGTGTTCCTATTCAAGTGGCTGGCAAGCGTATATGTATTGTGTTTACATGGAAATGTCTCACACTTTACAGAATGTATACCCAAACACACCGAAAAGAGAGCCTTGTTTCAAACAATACACTAATCAAGTAGTACAGCAGAGTGCATGTAGGATACTTACATTACAGCGGGTGGCAGTCTCTATATTCTTGCACCAGAAGGCTGGGCCCCAGCTGCACTGCTCAATTCCCAGCAGCATCTTCAAAGCCCCAGGGCACGCACCCAACTTCTGCATCAGCACAACACACACACACACACACACACACACACGACTCAAAGCAAGCCCTCCATTTTATTCACCAACAACTAAAGGAGAACCAAAATATATCCGACACCTAGGCACTGAACGACTTTTTAAATAAACCGAGGCATGAAACTACAGGAATTGTTTCGGACAATGCCTTTAAAAACTGAAACTCTGCAACTTTAAGCCTGTACAGAAGTAAACGAGCGACTTACCATGCAGACAAATTCGGGGTCGAGGGCCTGGAGCAGCAGCTGGACAATCAGAGGCTCGTACTGCTCGATGAGCTGGTCACACTGCACACAGGAGGACACGCACGGTCATTTAATGCAACTCGGGTATATGTACAACATTAAACCTCAACAGATGACATCGTAATTTTTATAGAAAGTCGTTTAAAACTACTTAAAGATTAGCTTGAATAATACTTTCTCTTAGGTCTGCCTCATCCTAGGACCTTTACTTTTAGGGTAATACACTGTGTGTGAGCAATTCATGATCATCTGTATACACTCATCTATTAGAAGTCTTGCAGGTGTTTTTTTTTTTTTTTTTTTTTTTTTTTTTTTAAACTACAGGAAAACGTGTATTTTTGTCCCTGGTAACCAGCTGCAGATCTCAAAGTGCATCAACGCACCTGAGTTTTAAATTCATCAGGCAGGAAGTTGCAGACTTTTTTCACCGCATCCTCGATCTGGGCCTCTGTGGCATTCTGCTCCAGGATGCCATCAATGTAGCGCACGGCCATCTTGCACACATCACAGAACCCACCAGCCTCAAACTCCGCCTTCTCAAGCACAGCTGAGAAAACGCATACAGAAAGTCATCAAAACGGGAAGAAAAAAAAAAAAAAAAAAAAAAAAAAAAAAAAAAAAAAAAAAAAAAAAAAAGGAAATCCGACTAAAATATTCTGTGGTGTAGAAAGTCTAACTGGAATTCATGTTTGGGGTTGGGGAGGCATTTTGCACATTTAGATAGAAACTCACGGATAAAGGCGCGACTCGCATCCCTGCACAGCCCCAGAATACTGCAGACAGTCTTGGGACTAGCTTCCTGTAACAGCAGCTCAATGATTGCCTGACCATAGGTCTCGATCAGATCCTTGCACTGTGCAGAAAGGGTGGAGGGAAGGAGGTTGCACACTTTCTCCACAGCTTGTACCACTTGTTCCTGGAAGACCACAGCAAAACCCCAGAACATTCACATGAAATGACGTTTTAGCGGCATGAACAGCAAATTAATCTTAAACATGAAGACTGGCGAAGCCTTTTATTACTGATCAGAACCTCATACCTCACTGGTCTGGTCCTGGATTATACTTTCAAGCTCCTTCATCACAAACTCACAGATGGCACACTGTGGGGATTCACGGGCACGCACCATCTTCTGCACAGCCACGCAGAAACAAATTTAAGTCTACAAACTTAACCTCGGATAACTTGAGCTTCGACTAAATCTACGGTCTCAAGCCGGGATGCAATAGTACAGAGAAAAATTAACAGGTTGAACACCTAGGAAAACACACTGGCTACTTTACCTTGGCAGACTTTACCAATTTAGTGGCAGGAATGGTTTTTGTTGCAGCGATGGATTTAGAAGGAACCAGATTCAGCATGGGCACAGATTCGGGGGTGGAGTCACAGAAACCTGCACGGCAACAGATGTCTTTGGGTTGCTACAGAAGAAGCAGAGAGGGCATGGATGAGAATTGTTAGGGAGATGTACAGTCACCTCAACTCAAGAACAGCCTATGAGGACTTCTAACCCTCTTCTGATCAAATCATTACTTGCCAGGATGACAAAGTGAAAAACCTGCTATTTCATCTTAAAGCTAGAACAGTTTTAGAAAACCGGTTCCGATTCAGGCACTGGTAGACCCACGATTAAGGTCCAGAGTTGGTCACAGAACTAGATCGGTTTAGTCGAAAGTTCTCTTTAAATAAATAAAGTTTGTATTCAGTTACTATATTACAGCATATATCTAGTGAACTGCAACGAGAGGGAAACAAAAAAGCACCATTCTTCCACCACAAGCAAAACTTCCTGTGTGTGGGTTGTGTTTCAGATCTAATACAGAATGAACAGAAGAATTAACGCTATTCTAAAATGTAGGAAAAATAAACTTTTGACCGGTAGTGCATTTCCACCAGAAGTCTTACTGTACCAGCACACACACTCAAACTTAATGCAAACTGGAAGTTTTAATAACGGAGGACTGAAAATCTAAAATTGTTTAATAATCTGATGGTCATTACAGAAATATTTATAAAGCTGGTGAGAGAAAACAAGTGAACGCTCAGCAGTTATTTAAAAAACACCCCACACATTCAGGGTCACTTCTGATGTAAAAAATGTGCTCAAGTTGTTGAAAAATACTTAAATTACTAACTTAATATTTATATGAAATTTATATAGGGCACAACTGTCTTGAGACTCTTTACTCTGAATGGCACAACCATTTTGTGTTCTCTAACCAACCATATATGAATATGGCCACAAATGTTTAAACAGATACACGAATGCCTTGTGCACACCACTAGCAACACCACAACCATCAGCACCTAAGCTCTGGGTTAGAACTGCATTAAGGCCCATTTCCAAACTGCTTTGATTAAAGCACCTGGATGTTGGCTTGGATGCAATCATGCACATACCCACCACCCTCCCTCCCCGAGTTAGAACATGTGGCACTGTTTATAGCCTCCAGTGTAAACTAGACATGCAAAACGTGTGGGATAGTCTAATCAATTGTGTGGAAAGGGGAAGACAATATAATGTGTTGGGGGAAGGTGAAAATAATAAGTAAATAAAGGAAGCCCAACTCCAGTCTCAGAGCCACATTTACATGCTTTCAATATTAACATTGATGTTTGGGTAATTTGTGTTAAACAGTAGAAGTGGCATACTGCTTCCACAATTTTATAAAGCTCATTTGGCACAAAATCATAATATTGTTGATTCCTGCTCCATATCAGGGGGGGGGGGATTAATTAAAAAAAAAAATAAAGTCAACCAGAACTCGAGTTGAGCTACCTGATGTTTTGGGGGAAGGAAAAAGAAAGAAAAAAACAAACAAAAGTTAAGACTAATGGAGGCATGCTAACAAAAGTTAAGTGACGTGTTAAATATCCTCTGATGGAGATTTATGGCTGTAGCAGGTGAGATGAAGGCACCAGTCAGGTGGAACTATAAAAACAGTTAGTTCATACTGCAAGTAATCTACAAACAGCACAGGTTAGCAAGTCATCCACAAGCATGTCATGCCACAGGAAAACTAAAATAAAAACAGATGTGAAACTAGCAGAATGCAGAGACCTACCTTTTCCTGTAGACCAAAGAGAGAAATGAGAGAAGGAAGGCAAATGAATGGGGGGAATAAAATAAAGAAAAAAGTGATTAGAAAACATGAATGAGGCCAGCAGACAGGTCGAGTGGCTGTAAGACTGGACAAGGGCTTATCAGAGGAAGGACTCAGTGCCAGTCTGGCTCAGCATATAGCCTGAATTCTACATATTAAAACATACGACAAAAAGCAATCCAATACAAGGAAAATACGTAAATCCCCGAGTCTTGTATCAAAGGCAAAATAAACCAGGTGGTACTCACCATGGACATGAGCTGCTGAAAAATAAGAGGTGCGTACTGGCTGATGTACTGCTTACACTGTGGGGAAAGAGAAAGATACACAACACAGTTGGATGAAAATAATCAGGATCCTTGTGCGTAATGCACTTTTTACAAAGCAAATATGTAGATTAAGAATAAACCATTAGAAATAAACTCTAGCCTAGAACACAAACACAGCACAGTGTGGGTAATGGGCATTTAAACCGCAGATTTCGGTTAAGTACGACAGCGTGAGGGCACCGGACAAGTGTGAAAGAGGTCATTAAAAATGAGAGCGAGGTGCCAGTCTCAGTGCTAGCATATACGTGCCCTCATACTCCACGGTTTCTCGGCATGCTTGCTTAACTGCACTTCACTCAAATGCCCATGTGTATACAATTATAGCACCTTGCACTCGTTTTTATTGACCAGTCACCGATAACGCTATATACACTCTGATCAGCAACTCTATTAAAAGGATGTTTGTTAACTTTACTAAGACTAGTTTTTTTGTTGTTTTTTTTAAAAAAAAAAAAAAACCTCATAAGAAGCTGCTCCTCTTTTCATTCTCAGAGCACAGCTTACAGTCTGCTTTACTTGAAACATACACCAATATAACGGTCAATTGTGTCTGTATCTGTTCACACAGTATCAAGGGTACCGGATGTTGGTATTGGAGCATTTTCTACATCATGTTTAAATAAATACGGTATTGATACTGATGCTGCCATCACTCTGATCAGTCCCTATATCTAAGACTGAGGCTATACAGGGAATATTCTGCAGAGTACACAGAGAACATGTCAAATGACATGAAGGTCATCCTATTCGATTCTTTAGAGCCTCTGAGCTTAATGGTACTCTTTCAACAGAAGAATTTACAGTAACTGAGGCTCGACTATCATGACTAGTCGACATGAAAATTGGTACCCTGCTTTTAAGGAGCTACAGATAAACCAAAGTTCTTACCATATCAGAAAAGCTAGGACCCAGCAGCTCACACTGCTTCTCAAGCTGTTCAATCAGGGAGTTGACAAAGGTGGTGTTTTTCTTGGCCTCTGCCTGAATGTCAGTGATGAACTTCACACAGTCGTCGCACACGTTGCTATTCACCTGCAGAAACATACCGATTAGCTGTAATAAACCATTCAAGACAAAAATGGCCCCACAAAACATTTAAAACGGGGGGGGGGGGGGGGGGACCTCACCTCTGTGGTGGTCTCCTCCTTATTGACATTCTCCTTGGGGTAAAGGAGCTGAGGGATGTTGAGGAGTAATGGATTAACCCTCTGGCTCAGATCCACCTTAGGAATCTTATTGGACAGGAGCTGAGCTTTGGCAAGAGCCTCCTGCTGGCTTACACACAGGCCAAGAGCACTACATACCACATCTGGGTTGTCCTGAAAGGAGATAACAGAACAGGATCGAAAAACCTTCACTGCAACCTTTTGATCATTCAGTGCACACGGAACAGCAAGATGCATGTTGGTGTATTACAGAAGAGGAACAAAGCTGCTTGTTCCTCTCGCCATAGAAAGCAAAAAAAAAAAAACATCTACAGTCGAGAGCTTTCACTTCTCCAAAGCTAAAAGCAGTGCAGGTTAAATGCACACTGGGATAAGGTGCACATTAAAATCGCTGGGTTTTAACAATGATTAACAGCAACTCTGTCATTGTCAGATATGTGGTTCCAACAACACGGCAAAATCGAGTGTTGGCCCCAGACTAGAAATTCAACGGAGTTAATTAGCCCAACTTACTAGCTCTCCTTTAATGACATCAATAAGGACAGGGAAGTAGTTGTCTACAACTTCCTTGCATTGAGCAGCCAGGCCTTCATCAGGAATCAACTGGCATGTTTTCTCAATGTAGCTCAGGACCTCAGCCTAAAACACACAAAATAATGGGAACAGAACAAACAAGAGCTTAAGCACCACCCCTTTCACTATGTCGGTTCATGACACCGGTCACACTGTGCACAATGTTACTAGCAGTTAAAGACAACTTTTGCTGGCCTCTGAAGTTCTACTTATTTTGAACCACGTCATTAACACGGTCAGATGACTCACTAGCACGGGCGGCCAGAACAAGACGGAATTTTAGATATGGGATAAATACATTTCATGTCTTCTTTCCATCAATGTACACTCACCTCTGTTGAGTTTTCCTTGAGCAGTTGGTCCACCACACTCAACACCTCTTTGCACAAGTCACATGGCACAGATTTCTAAAATAAAAAGATAATTAATAATTCAGGACTGAACAAGAACAAGCAGGTGTTCGTAGGCCATGGGTGAAAAACACAAAACTGACCACATGAGGCTGGTTCCAGACATTCTGTTGGCAGTGGGAGACCGCACCGCAAATGGAGGCAGTCTTGGCGTTTTGGCACCAGTATGGAGGTCCACGAGCACACTGCTCAGTTCCCAACAGAGGGCTGGCCACAGCTGTAAGCGAAAATCATCAGTATCAGCATCACCAAGTTTGCTTTCAGTACCGTGCTCCAAAGAGTTTCAGGTGGTGGTTTTCCCCTTTCATTTTCTTGTCCCAACACACCCGAGTCTCTGAGCAATCACAAAAAATGTTCTAGAGAAATAAAACAAAAAAGCTGCCTTACTATAACCAAGCAAAACATTAGTAGCACTTTCTGACAACAGTCAACGGGTTTAACCATGTAACAATCACAAGGCAGAAAAGGAGAAAAACAAAAAAACAAACAAACAGCCATTTAATAAGGGCTGTTTAGGGAAGGGATTTATAAGGAATAAAGACTTAGTTCTCTGTTCTGAGTAACCACAACCTCAATTCCCCTCATGGCCTAGTAACAAGTGTCTAGTGAGTAGCCTAGTAGTGTTAAAAACACTCAACAATGCAGTTTCCTCCAAGCCACAAGTATAGTGATCCAGGAAAATGCCATAGATAAAGAGCAACAATCAAATATCACAGAGTAAGGGAACAGCACCTGAAGCAAACATCACATGACACGACTGTTAACAGGGAAAAAAGGGGCTTTTTAAGCAACCGGTTATCTCCGGATAAGCGGCAGTTTACTCTCGAGACTCTCAGCTCAGCACTTCACCTGATCAAACTTATCACAGTGGAAAAGAAGGGTATTTCAAAACGTCAATCTGAAACGATACCGTCTGATGAAATTAAAAGATACGCAACTCTTTTGGTGACTCAGTCACATGATGTGCAACTCAGCAGCATGACTAAGTGTCTTATGCAGGATGAACAACAGCGTTTACAAGACCGACATTTCAAAAGTAACTTTCCTCTAATCTATTGACCATCACTTCCTGCTTCAAACACACACAAAGTTCACTGCTGCAATACTTCTCTGAAAATGGGCTAAAGCTTTGTTGTTCCATAACAGAATAAAAGCTTTGTGCTGCAGGCCACTAATCCAGCTGAGAGCAGTAATGGCTTCAACAAGACCACACAAGCCTCGATTTGGACTGCAACTGTAACAGCATCGTATTGAAGAGTTACGAGTATGAGATTGTGTCAGAACACCCTGCTCTGACACAATAGAAGAAGTTGACTGTCCATTATAATTTGTGGTCAAAGTTTCATTTAGTTAGATTGCAAAATCTGAATATTGGCAAAAAGATTTGACAAGACATTTGTCACCACCACTTTGTAAGTCATGTTTGATTTTTTTTTCCCCATGCTTGCCCAACACAACTAGCCACTTGATTGCTCAAGAGGAAATAGTGCATTTATTTCTGAAAAATTTTAACTTTCTTCTTTTTCCAACTTGTGGAGAACAATAAAGTGGCATCAGTTCTTTGTAAAGTGGTTACATTCCCACCAGATTACAACTAAAACATGTGCAGAAACAATTTGCCTCCAACTTCATCCAAGCACTCCATTTCCCACCTGCAAGTGACAGACCACAACACATCTAGAAAAACAGTACAACTGCAATAACAATCCCACCATAAAAACAAACATAAGATGACTTCATGAGGACACAGCACTTTCTAAAGCCTTCGATTGCTCTACCCTCGGAGTCAGTCTTTAAGGAGTCACAGTTCAATCATGAGACTGAGATGAGTTTATAGACACGGATGAAACAATAAACACAACCCATGAGCAGCTTGTCTGCAATCCCTTTCTGACCTTAGACCAGTTATCAAAAACACAATAAGACTAGTTTGTCTTTGACCATCATGTACAAAACAAGTTGAAACCCATGAAACCCGAGACAGTCAGCGGTTCCGCTTTAGCATAGAAACCAAACTACAATTAAAATAGAAAGCGAACCATTTTGACCGTCATGCAGGACCATGTCTACAGGAAGAGCAAACCTGCCTGAATCTAGCGTGATAATTCCCCCCTACACACACACACACACACAAAAAAAAAACCCAATAAAGCCTGATAATTTGTACATGAGGACACTGCATGCTGTGGGTTTGCATTAGACACGACCAACCTTGACATATTTCCTGTTTTGATCACACAGCATAAAAGCTGTTCATGACACATTTCTCCTCACCCCCGCCACCTCCAAACTAGCAAAGTTATACCTATGACCAAAAGCTGAAGTGAAAAGGCCAAACAGGGAACCAAAAAAAAAAAAAAAAAAAAAAAAGGATGTGGAACTATTTTCAGAAGAGTAAAAAAAATAAAAAAATAAATAAAACACACCCACCACCATAAAACCACAAGACATGGATAACATTACTACATCAACCAAGTATGATGCAATGCTGTTTCGCCCCCCCCCCCTTCAATTCTCCAAACTCCACCTAAATAAGCTGTTCTGATAGAGGAGAAATTAAAAACAGCAGACTGTAATTAATTAAAAGACACGCTGTGTTTTTAACCTTTTATAGATGCAACAGTTAACATCACTGAACTTCAAGGAGACAAGATGGTTTCTTACATCACCTACAGCTTTAAGTCACCTGCTTCTCATTCCTCCCCTCCCACCCTCGTTCCTGCAGGTAATAAACACAAAGCTTAACAAACTCTTTCCTCAAACCTTTACCATCGACTCTTAAAGCACTGGAGACTCCTTCCATGATGACCATCATTACACGGCTGTCTTTGCTAAACACACATTACTTGTCAGGTTTGGATAATACGGGCGTGTCCACCGTACAAGTACCTGTGAATGAGCCGTTACTATAGAAACGATACATCATATATCTGAACAGGTGTGTCAGAGCTGATGCTATAGAAATGTGTTGATGAATCAACACCTGCTGACCAAATCAGGATGGGAGCAGTCAGGAGGCAATGTTATGAGTGACTAGGGAAGGAGATTAGAGTTTCACAATCTGTCCACACTTTAGAAGAAAACAACAACAACAACAATAATAACAATAATAATAATAATAATAATAATAATAATAATAATAATAATACAGTCCAGAACAGTTTCATCTACCTGGATGTGGAAGCAGTAATGTTAGACTAGAACCGGTTTGACAGATGGAAAATTATATATATAAATTTTAAACAAGGAAGAAGTGATAAAAATTGGCTGACTCGCTGAATTTCGTCAACTTTTCTCCAATTTTAAGTTATCCTAAGATAAGAGAGGCTGGGTTAGGGTTACTATAACAAACCGGCCTCGTTAGTGGTTTAATAAACACGCTCAGTTAACCAGGTTAGAAATAAACCTGACTTGACTGGATTCAACACGTCTCAGTTCTCCAAAACGAGGTGGGTTTTTTATTTATTTTTAAAGAAAAGACACATTTAGAGAGTTAAACAACAAAACTCGGTTAAAACGTCACTCGAGTTGTTGACGTTCCCAAACCGCCAAGCTCCGCCATATTAGCTAACGGCTAGTCAACTGCGTGACACGACCGTATCGCCACTTATTTATTTCAAAGTACGTCACATATGTGAAAACACTAAGCGTAAACGTATTACCCGTTGAGACCAAAAGAAGCGTGAGAAGCATCTTGGGTTCACAGCAGAGCTCCTTGTTCTTTACTGAGTTGTTGATTGCTGACCACAGGACGGAGCCGTTCGGTTCTCTGGATCTGCTGCACTGCGGTACATTGATACCAGCGCGAGCTTAAAAACACAGCCAGTCAGGTGACGCTGACTCGTTCGACCACGTGACCTGGCCATTTTACTAGTTTCAGTGACTGTATAGCAATGAAGGAGAAACCAAACCAAACACAACACATTTTTTTAAATCGGGCGTAACGTATAAGCGCCCCAGTAATTTTTATTTATGTGTTTCATTTAACTTATCCATCTTCTATAGAGCTTATCCTTCAGGGTCGTGGAGAACCTGGAGCCTATCCCAGGGAGCAGCAGGCATAAGGCGGGGTACACCCTGGACAGGGTGATAATCCATCACAGGGCACACTCACACACCCATTCATACACTATGGACACTTTGGACATGCCAGTCAGCCTACCGGGCATGTCTTTGGACTGGGGGAGGAAACCCCCACAGCACAGGGAGAACATGCAAACTCTGCGCACACACACAGGGAAGCAGCAGGAATCAAACCCCCAACCCTGGCGGTGTGAGGCAAACGTGCTAACCACTAAACCACAGTGCGCACTATTTTTACTTATTAAAGGTTTATTTCATGAACTGTGTTCCAGTCAGTGAACAAACATGTCTGTTCTGCTACAAAAATTAATCTAGACAAGTTTCACAAAGCAGTCATCAAGGTCAATGGGGGCGGGATTTATATCTTTTTGTTATATTGGCACCCCACAACCTTAAAGAGATTAATTGATTTAGTTTTTTTTAGTAAATGAGGTTCTATTCAGTGTGCAAACATGTCTCTTTTGCAGCCTGAGCACTCATGGACAAAGCAACTCAATCGAGTCAGATTTGCTTAACAAATACAAGAAAGGTTGCTTGAGCAAATGAATTTGTGAATGTGAAAGGACCCCGAGAATTTATTATTCGAGTAATGATGTTCCAGGATGAATGGGTGTATGAATGGGTGTGTGAGTGTGCCCTGCGATGGATTGGCACCCTGTCCAGGGTGTACCCCGCCTTGTGCCCGATGCACCCTGGGATAGGCTCCAGGTTTCCCCACGACCCTGAAAAGGATAAGCGGTATAGAAGATGGATGGATGGATGATGTTCCAGCAAGCAAAAAATGTCTGTTCTGCTGTCTGAGACAGTTTTGCTCCCCAGAATATCATTACTCAGATAATACATTCTTGGGGTGCTTTCACACTAAACAAAGATTGTGCAGTTGAATTCGTTTTGTGTGTTACAGTTACACACAAATTTTTCTTTTATGAAACTTTTGAAGTGTTTCATATTAATGGCATTAAATAAAGAAATTCAATTCAATTTTATTTTGTATAACGCTTTTTACAATGGACATTGTCTCAAAGGAGCTTTTTTCAGAAACATATAAACACAGGATGCATATTTTAAATGTGTGAATTTATCCCTATTGAGCAAGCCGGTGGCGACGGTGGCGAGGAAAAACTCCCTAACGATATGAGGAAGAAACCTTGAGAGGAACCAGACTCAAAAAGGAACCCATCGTCATCTGGGCAAAACAGATAGTGTGAAATTAAAGGAAAGTTCATTATAGTTTTTATATGAAGTTTGTTTTGTTGAACTGATCCACTGTTCAGTAAAGGAGACTTGAGTGTGAAACTGTGTGTGGTAATTGCAGTCCTAAGGCCATCGCAGCAACCCTAGTCCCAGCGACTACAGTGCAACTGTCCACGTCAAATTGAGGTCCAAAACCACTCTCATGGTACTTCAAGTGGCGCCATATTCAGCAATCTCCAGGCTGTGAAGCCTTGGGGTCGTCCTCAGTAACAGAATGTATCCTCCAGTTGATGAGAACACCAACCAGAGGTAGGGCATCAGGATGGATCAGGCAGGTCTGGAGAGCAGAAAGGGTCAGTAAGGACACTTGCAGCTGCATTCTGGACTAACTGGAGCTTGTTTATGTTACTACTGGAACATCCAGACAGTAAGGCATTACAATAATCCAACCTACAGGTGACAAAAGCATGAACTAATATTAAATATGAAAAAAAAAACTAAAGAAAGACAAATAAGACCAGTGATTAAATTAAGAATGTATAAAAGGAGGATGGGCTGTAATGGCTCAGCGTATAAGTTGGGTCCATTTCCCATAGCATTTTCTTTTAATGTTGTTCAACACTTCATTGTAACCAGCACCAAGTGACCGATAAGTGACGGATCAAGTATGTCTCAAACTGCAATTTGCTCCCTAGTATACTCCCTAATGTAATACATGACTTCCTAAGACATACACACACACACTCCTGTTTTTCCAAAACAGCATCAGGGAGGGCGGACTGGTGTGCGAGAAATTACTTTGAATAGACACTATGAATAAATAAATAAATCAATAGCAGTTTCCTGTATGATTTGCTCAATGTCCATGATCACTTGCGTACAGTGTATATTTGTTTCTCTGTTTTCATGTCAAACCCTTTTCTTTTTACCTCACTTAATTCACATCTGTCTCACCTCTCCTGTAATTCAGCTCCAATAATTCATTGCAAATGATATGATTCGAAGCGCAGTCAATATTTACGTTAGTAAGTCTTCTTTTCGAACATTTTTCCAAAAATTACCGGATTTTCATAAATACCACATTTCTAATGCTCATAAAAATGAGCTACAAATAAATTCGCTCATATCCAGAATGATAAATGGGGCCCAGTGAATTCTTTTTAATTCATTAAATGGCAATATATAATAGCCATTTATAGTTATGTTATAGAAACAATTCAGTTCCTGTTATTACATGTCTTTCTGCAGCTATAAACAGTAAACCATACAATTCCCAGTGAATGAGTTACTATAGAAATGATAACATATTTGAACAAGCATATTAATATAAACTTGTGATTTGAATTAAATCCAGGTAATGGTATATACAATAACAAATAATAGGGAGAAAAAAACCCAGAAAAAAATCCTTTTGACTGATCAAAATTGAGAACATCACTGTGGTATATAATCATTTACTTTTAACTTGAGTAAATGTGTATAAATGTGGACAAACCTATTGTTATTTGACGTTTCTTTTCTTCACAAAGGTAATATAATATATACATAAAACTAGACAGAGAACAAGGCTTTCACGTTCCTTGAAAAGATTTCATAAGAATCCTACCAATTAACTCTTTCATTTTAACACATTCAAGAGTCACATGTTCCAACACACACCCATGATTTAATCAGATCTGTGATCACAGTTGATGTCATTACTGTAAATATTCAATCCTAATCAAACTCTGTGCCTCAATTTTTTTTTAAATACAATTCAAGTTTAGTTCATAGCTGTGTGTATACACACACACACACACACACACACACACACACACTTGGGATGAAAGGCTTTTGTTTTATTCCTTTAACGATTTAGGTTTTATTTTGTAGAATTTTCTATTCCTTTGTCAGCGGCATGCACATACTGTGCTGTAATGGGTTTATAAAAAAAAAATAATAATAAAAAAAAAAAAATAAAGAAAAAAGTCTTGACTTATTAGTACTAGTACTTACAAAAAACACAATCATATTTTTCACAATCATATCATAAGATTACATTTTTTCCCGTTTATTTATTTCTCATAATAAACTCTCACATGAACATAGTTGAAATTCAGAAAAAACCCAGCAGCGCATCTTCTTCCTTAAAGACCTGAGGGGGGAAAAGAGAAATAAGCAATAAGTTTTCCTCACTTCTCTATTTAGAAAACAATACTACACAAATGACAATGCCTGTTGAGTCAGTGCTCATGTGTCACCTCTGCAGGTGTCCAGTATAATCCACCAGTCGTAAGGCTAATGCCCAAATGCTATTATTTACATTCGTTTTTTTTTTTTTTATTAGAATCCAGTCTAATCGAGAACACTTATAAGAACAGGTCCACAGACACGTCATCATAATAAAGAGCTACTAGAAAATAAAATATTCGATATGTATGCTCGCAATGTATCATGGGTAACTCACAGACAGAGTCCAAAGGGACTCTGTCTGTGAGTTACCCATGATACATTGCGAGCATACATATCGACAGCACTGACATTGCTTTGTCAGTCATTTCACAGATCTAGAATGCAGAAGTGAATGTGATAACGGTAAAGATTTAGGGTCAAAAGTGTAACTCGGTTGCCTGTTTATTTGTTTATTTACTCACTGGTCATTTTATCAGGCAAGCCCATCATATAGGTGCAATATGCAGGTATGACTATCAGGTGAAGCATGCTTTCTGGGATTTTTAAACACCTGTGTCACTGCATGGCTTGAGAACCGCAAATATCTAGCCAGCAGCGTTTTGGATCAGAAACTGAGCACTCATCAAGGGTTAGATGATTAAAACTAATTGTTCATAGGCTATAGTCTTTAACTATACACTTACAAGCCCTTAATCCGTAGTTTATTTCTATTCTAAATCCAGCAGAGATAGCGAGGTGTTTAAAATCCCTAATAACGCTGCCATGTCCGATGCTCCTAGCAGTGGCAAACGCAAAGCCAGTGGCGTAGCTAAGAGTCATGTGATTCCAAGCAACTTGACACACTTGCGGAGGAGATAGCCAAGTAGATCAGGGGTCAATCCAATCCAAGAGTTCAAAATCTGCCCAACTGACTACAAACCGACTATGCAGCCAAACTAAATGATACATCATCACAACGTTATTTGTTTCCAGAACAATCTGATTAAGAATAGCCTAGTAGTTGTAAGTACTTGGAATTATCTGGCACGCCAACAGACGCGCAATTTTCATCGGTAATGCAGTGTTTAACAATGCGGCAATGCAGCTTCAACCTTCAGAAAAGCTACAACAAGATCCGCGGACTTTCCACGTGAGGTCCCGGTGAAATTAAAATAGATGTTTTGTGGCATATATGAATATGTTAGCCATAAGGTTATCTAGAAGCTAGTGTGCTCCAGAATAAATGACAGAATTCGCATTTTAGAAGATATATGCGTTCAAAATGTACAGTCTCTCTCTCGACAACAATTTTGAGGACATAATTCTGCAAATCGGCCTCTCGTCTGAGTTTTTGTCTAATCAAATGCTCTCTAGAATCTGAAGTGTCCCGCCCCCAACATTATAAAAACCACCTTGCTGAAGTCGCCTCCGTTGAGAGATTGGTTATTTAAAAAAAGGGAGAGGAGCCACCCGATATGTCCCTCCGACTTCCTGTTTCAAGGGAAATTGCACCAACACGACGAATAACGCTGCGTGTTTCAAAGAACTTCACGGAGACTTTAAAGAGACAGACCGCAGGTGTGATCCAGTGAATCTGCTTTGTCCTGGTCAGAACTTATACTGGACTGGGCATGAGGTAGGAATACATCCTGAATAGGACTCAAGTCCATCACAGGACACCTTGCGCGCACTCACACACACACACACACACAGACATCTACAGGCAATTTATTGTAGCCAATCCACCTACATGCATGCCTTTTTTTTAGGTGGGAGGAAACCGAAGCACGTAGAGGAAGCCCACAGGTACACAAGGAGAACAAGCTGCAAGGTGGCATCACTACAAACTACGCTACCCTAACGCCTGGAGGTTTTAAATGAATTTGTGTCGAGTGTCTGCAATAAGGGGAATGCGAATGAGCTGTTACTATAGAAACGATAATTAGTGCATTAATCTAAACCTGTGATTTGCCTTAGAGCTGTAACTACTGTCGGATCTGCTGTCATAGAAAAGTCATCAGCATTGTGGTATAAGTGTGTGTACATGACAGCTAACGAGCTTATGCCACAATAAAGCCCAAACACACTCTTGTCTACTGGTCCTTCACTTAATTTCAAGAGTTACTATTATTCCACACATGCTCATGGGGTACATGGTCGTTGTAAAGCCTCACGTTTATGCAGAAGTCGACTAGTTTGTCTGAGAAGGTGAGGAAGCACAGCAGGGGCCTTTGGGAAGCTCGGAGTCTTTCTTTAACACCGTCTGCCGCACCACGTCCACGTCTCTCTCCAGGTGATTCAGTAAGGCAGTCAGAATAGACGGTGAGGCGTGAAAGTCGACCAGGAAGTAGGCAGCGTGTGTGTGCCGCTGGTTGTGTTTCCTGATCTTGTACGGCAGCCTTCTCTCGCCGAGGTTCTCGAGATTTCTGACCACGGCGCCGCGCTCCATCAAGGTCTCCACCGTGCGCCTCAGCACTGCCGCGGTTTCCGGCCTCTGCATGGCCTTCAGCACCAGAGACAGCTCGTAACGAGGCATAATTACCCGAGTTAAACCTGGCTGAGGTGTAACGTTCACATTCAAGACTAAAAATCCGTTCAGAAAGCAAAAAAAAGTGACTTCACTATTACACACAGCACGCCGCCATTATAGTTTGACATTAACGACGTGCTTCCGCTTCGTCTTCTTCTTCGTTGCATTGCGATCGTCAGACCTATTGTTTCCATTTGAGATTCAGCCGCAAGCCACAGCGCCCCCTGTCGTGTTGGAGGCCAGTTTTTAAACTGTCGCTATAAATCCTCCAAACTCTAAAACGGCTTAGTTGCGAGGTGGACAAAGGTAATAAACCCACACGGTGGCTCGCTATACAGCTAATACTTTTAGTTAAAAAGTGAATAATGTTGTATTACAAGAGCTACAGGTTAAGAAAAACCCGACTATGACGTATTTCTTGTGCGCCATTTCCCGTGATCACGTGACACTAGTTCAGTCGGCTGCGTCGCTTGTAGCAGTGCAGTGAAGATGGCGGCGGGTAGCTCGGTGCCCAGTGATCTCTACCAACACGTTTATACGTTTCTTTTAGAGAACAAGTTCACCAAAGCCGCCAATGAATTTATAAAGCAAGCTAAAGTCGTAAGTACACGTGAGGTTGTGTTATGTTGTGTGTTAGACAGACAGTGTGTTAAATAGGAAGGCACGCGCAGCAGTTTGCCCAGCGTGTTTCAAACACGTGTCTACACGTGAGAAACACAGTGTAGAGGTTCTACTTAACTGTGACTACAACGAAGAATAATACTGTAACACTGTTTGTCATTTAGTAGTTAGAGAGCTGTTTTATGACCCGGGATTATTTTACATTATTTAACTATATATAATCGATCGATCGATTGATTAATATCTCAGTGGAGTATTTCCTGCTTCTGTCTGAACGCTGTATGTTAGTGTTCATTAAGTTCAAGATCGTAGATAACAACGGATATTACAAACACACACCCGTTCTGTTAAATCTGTTATCTTATTATCACCATGAGGGACCTCCTCATGTGAGTCCTGTAGGACCTTTTGAAATGCCAGAGAAAAATCTCTCATAGTTGCCATGACTTAATTCTTCCAGCAAGATTAGTTTGTTTATTGATTTAGTATTTAGTAGTCACCATGTATAAGCTATTTTATACAAGTTCTGCATTTACTAATACCTCCTTTCCTATTTAGAAACCTCAGGACCAAAATGAAGAAGGGCTCCTTGATATCTTCAGTTTTTGGGTTAAGTAAGTATATGTTGAACAACGCTGTTATCCTGTTAGAATTAATTTCTTTTGCCAATCACTTGTATCTGATAAGTAACATATCCTCACTTATGTTAGGTCTCGGGGGGCTACAAAACGGAAAGCGGCCCCCGGAGGTCCTGAGGTTAATGGACCGAGTGCAAAGAAAGCAAAGCAGGACGAGAGTTCCAGTGAAGAGGAGTCGAGCAGCGATGAGGAGGATACCGCACCTGTCCAGAAAACACCTCAGGGTAAAGGATTTCTTCACCATTTCTGAATTACAGCTATGAGGATTATTTATGTGCCCTAAGACACCTGAGGAATGTTCAGTCCATTAAAGCTGTACAACTTTTGCATGTTGGCCAAACTCAGACTTGTACATGTATTGTTTCTGAAAAGCCACATTCTAGGTTAAACTTGTTTAAACATGTATAAATATCAGTATATATTTGAAAATACAGCCTTGGTTTATAACTTACACCTATCTACAGCGGCTGGGGCACCGGTGAAGAAGACAGCGGCGGCGGCACCGGCGAAGAAGGCGGCGGCACCGGCGAAGAAGGCGGCGGCGGCGGCGTCCAGCAGCAGCGAAGATTCCAGTGACTCTGAGGATGAAGCCACCACTAAAGCCCCAGTAAAAGTAAACTATCAGATTGTGCAAATCTGCCTAAAAGCTGATGGCTAGCCGCCATGTTTCTGTCACTATCCCGCGTTCTAATTTGGCAATTGTTTTGTTCGGCGTCTCAGAAGGTCCCAGCTGTGAAGCCTGCAGCAGCAGCCAGGAAGAAGGATACCAGCTCCAGCAGTGAGGAGTCTGACTCGGAGGAAGAATCAGCCAGACCTGCAGCCACAGGTAAAAGGCTGCTGGCATGACACTGATTCACACTACAGGAAGTTAGCAGGTGTTACAGGTTCTCCATTCATTTAACATGGGGGGAAAGAATTATAAGGAGGTCATAGTAAGAAAGCTGCATAGGAAGTGCACAGTTCTTTTTAAGGTTAAGAAAGTGCTCTCTACCTGGAGCTAGAGGTGTTAGTGTGAAATTTCCACTGTATGATGGCCTACTCTAAAAATTTCAACGTATCAGAGTATTTATTAATCATTTAAATCAAATGATCATATCACTGGCATATTTGTACTAGTGCAAGGATATATATATTTTTTTTAATTTTTTTTTTACAAGTTCCTTTAAATGGGCTACAGTGCGTTCAGTGCTTTACGATAAATGAATAAATGTGTTTTTTGCTCACTCGGACTAACTGCTCAGTGGATTGGTTCGTTTTGGCTCTCATTGAATGAATTTAATGAACTTGTTCTGTGCTTCTCAGGAGCCAAGCCGACGACCGTGACCCCTAAAGCCACGGCCGCTCCTAAAGCCCCAGCTCAGAAGAAGCAGGAGAGCAGCAGCAGTGAGGAAAGCTCAAGTTCCTCTGAAGACGAGGCTCCAGCAAAGGTAGGGTTCTGAGATGTGATCTTGTTTAAAAGTATTTTGATGCTATCCAATAAAAATTGTAACCATCGAAACATCCAGCGGTAACGCAGTGACCTCTAGAGAGATAACTGATGAGTCTTGAGGTAGTACGTGTTTGATAGATCTGAATATATTTCTGATTTGTGCATTAAAGCCAGTAGTAAAAGCTCCTGCCCCAGCGAAGGCTCCAGCCAACGCGAGCAGCAGCAGTGACGACTCTTCAGATGAGGAACAACAGGCTCCACCCAGTAAGAAGCCCAAAGCAGGTACTGTCTTTAGAACCATTGAGAGGAGGAAATGACCACGTAGGAAATAAACCCGTCTGCAGTGTGGCTGAGGTTTTGTTTACTTGCTTGTAGGTGCATACAGTGCGGTACCGCCACCTGCAGCTCAGAGTGCCCCTGCTCCAGCAGCTAAACAAGATTCATCTGACAGCAGTGAAGACAGCAGTGATGAGGAGGAAGAAAAGAAAGCCCCTGGTAAGTGTTTGGATTGCTAGACTTTATATTAAATGTGGCTTTTTTTTTTCCTTTTCTTTTTTTTTTCTCTTTTCCCCCTTGTTTGGTGTATTGAGTGGTTAACATACTACTTCTAGACGCAAGGGACTTGGATGGTTGAGACATTAGGCGTATTGAGAAACCCAACTTTTTTTTGTCTTTATGTAGCCCATACAAAGGCTGCGACTTCCAAACCTGTGACTCCTAAACCTGCGACTCCTAAACCTGCAGCCAAGAATGATGAGTCCAGTTCAGACAGCTCTGGTATGACGACCAAACAGTTCTGAGATAATGCTTATAACCCTATTACGAGTCAACTCCTCAGTGTTTTCTGAAGTTTGTATTTTTTTTAAAAAAATTTTTTTTTATGCTAACTGTTTGGTCTTACAGATTCAAGCTCAGAGGATGAAGCAGAGAAGCCAGCTGCCAAAGCTGCTCCACTTAAAGCAGCTCCCGCTAAGGCCCCAGCAGGTCCCACTAAGAAAGCGGCAGCTCCTGCTGAAGATGACTCCTCATCATCAAGCTCGGAGGATGACGACGAGGAGGCAAACAAGCCGGCCATCAAAGCTAAAACTCCTGCAGCGAAGGCCACTCCAGCGAAGGCCACTCCAGCGAAGGCCACTCCAGCGAAGGCCACTCCTGCGAAGGCCACCGAAGAGTCGTCCTCTTCCAGTTCGGAGGAGTCTGATGATGAGGATGATAAAGCCAAACCAGCTGCTAAAGCTGTCCCAGTTAAGACTCCTCCAGCAAAGGCCGCACCTACAAAGAAAGCTGTATCCTCAAGCTCAGGTGAGAACAGCAGAGCCTCTTCATGATTATATGTATAAGACCGCATTTGTTATGTAAGACTGCAGTTTTGCTCTCGTGGATGCACCGTGCTGTCGGTTTGATTTCCTGTCTTCGTTAGAAGTTGGTTTATAGCATGTCCTAAGTCCTTTTATATTGTCATTAATATAAAAAGTAACAAGGCCGCGTTCTGTTTTGGCTAACAGACTCCGATAGCTCAGAAGATGAGGCTCCTGCCAAACCTGCAGCCCAACCAGCAACACCGAAAACCAAGCCCAAACCAGTGGCCACACCGAAAACTGCAGTCACACCCAAGACTCCGTCCAAGCCTGCCGAGAGCAGCTCGGACTCGGACAGCGACAGCTCCGACTCGGAAGATGAAACCCCAGCAAGTAAAACGGCTAAATCTGTGAGCTCCACCCCTACGTCTAAAGCCACACCCGCAGCGTCTAAAGCCACACCCGCAGCGTCTAAAGCCACACCCGCAGCGTCTAAACCCGCAGCTGAGTCCAGCAGCAGTGGCTCTGAAAGTTCCAGTGAGGAGGATGAGGAGACTAAAGGGAAACCTGCTGCCACCTCTAAGCCTGCTGCCACCTCTAAGCCTGCTGTGACTCCGGCAAGCACCAAAAAGGCTGAGAGCAGCAGCTCAGACTCTTCTGACAGCTCGGATTCAGAGGCCGAAGCTCCCAAAACGACACCGGCCAAACCTGCCGTGACCAAGAGGAAAACAGCAGCTCCCAAAACCCCTGCCTCTACAGCAAAGAAACCCATCTCGAAGGCCGCAGAGTCGTCGTCCTCTAGTGAAGACAGCTCTGATGATGAAGAGGAGACAAAGGCACCAGTAAAAACTACACCTGCTGCGAAAAGCACACCAACTTCTGCAGCAAAGCCAAAGCCTGAGAGCAGCTCGTCTGAGAGCTCTTCATCCGAGGACGAGGTGAAAACTCCCAAGACCCCTACCGCTGCTCCAGCAAATGGTAATGAAAATCTTGTTTCTCTGAGCCTAACTTCATTTTTGAACCAGTATGAGCAGTATTGTAGTATTGACCTATTTTTTTTTTTTTTTTTGTTATGTTCTTACCAACCAAAGTACTGGTTCTTGTGGCATCACAGCAATCTTGAGGATTCTGATTTACAGACAGTGTGATACTGCTAAACTCAAGGGTACCAATAAGCTAATGAAACAAGTGTATAAATTAGAAATTGGGCGTTCAGTCACAAATTGCCAGAAATTGTGAATAGTAGCAGGGGATTTTGGGACTCTTGGCTGATGTGCTTGTGAAAACAGCTTTTGAAGAGTAAGATGGTGTGACCTAAATTACCACTGTCTTCATTTCGTATTTCCTATTTACTAGACTATAGTATGCCAGGGTTAAATCCTACTCGTATACGCAACTAAATTGCCCGAGTAACCATTATTGTAGTGAGGGCAATGAACAGAGATTCCTAGGTCTCTGCCTCCATCCTCTTTGCTGATAATATGGACAAAATGTTCCTTCCAACCCCCCCCCCCCCAGTTGCTCTGACTACTAAATTGCTAATTATATCTTTTGCCCCAAAACGAGTGTGCACTCCTACACTGCTAATCACTTTTTTTTTTTTTTTTTAACTACAGGCACTGGGGGCAAAACAAAGAGGACTGCGGAAGACATAGAGGACAAGGAAGCTTCAATGAAAACGCCCAAAAACAAAAAGCTTGCTAACGTCACGCCTCATTCCTTCCCCAAGGCCAAACAGAAGGTAAGAATGATTATTGCAGGCTGAAGAGTGTGGTTGGGTTTTTAGCTTTGAAAAACCTTTGCACGAGAGCCACTTTCCTTCTTTCTACATCGTCCTACATATTTGAGTATAAGGTCAAGGCTTTCAAGTGTGTTTGTGTCATTAAAAATGAGTGCAGTGGGAGTGTTTCCCACTGACTGAGGTGATGCTTTGTACTACTTGTAGTGTTTTATAGCAGCTTTGAGCTGCATGACTCACCGCTAGATAATAAATCACGCCAACCAAACTAGTTGGTACAGATTTGGCCTGGATTTCGTGAACTGTGTAGTATCTACTGCTTGTATTGTTGGGGTTTATTTAAAATGAAGATTATAGCTTTCTTTCTGGAAGGATTCATGTTTGCTGCTAGGCTTCACTCACTTAAGTAACATTTTTTTTTTATATATTATTTTGTGACTGATACTCGAGTGCTACAACTAGTGGTAAAACGAACTGTACTAATTATTCGTGGTGAAGCACATTTATTATTAAGCGCCTTTTTTTTTTTTCACCTTTGTGTCTGTCCTTCCGTTGTGTCCTTTAAAGAATGGCACTACTCCTTTCCGTAGAATAAGAGACGAGGAGATTGAGGTAGACCCGCGCCTGGCAGACAATTCCTTCAAAGCCAAGGTAGGCCACAGCAACTATTTTATACACGCGTGCTACTGGAGATTGTTTTAAACTCCCGTTTGACCCGCTTTTCTTTTCTTCAAGTTGGGAGCGACTGGGGATTGGGGTGAAAAGGCCAACGAAGTACTGAAGTACACCAAAGGCAAGTCCTTCAGACACGAAAAGACGAAAAAGAAGCGTGGCAGCTACAGGGGAGGCGCCATCTCTACCACCGTCAACTCCATCAAATTTGACAGTGACTAAGAGCTGAACTCACAAGCACCACGTTTCCTTTATTTACCTGGACTCATTTCTCTGTCTGACACTGTGGTGTCATATTGTAGGATCTGGCAACCCAAACAATTGCAGTGTGTTGGTGCTGTACTCAGGTCGTTGTTAATTACCAGCCCCTAAAGCCTTGAGCAGAGACACGGCCATGTCAGTTGCAGTTTCTTTTCTTAGCCACTAGGTGGTGACCTCATTTCGCTAATATGTTTTCTGTTATACTTTTATTTCTACTATCTTTCTCTGTCAGAATTGTCTTGTCAAAGGTCTAGTTTCACAAATTTGTTTGGAATTCGTTTTTTTGTATTGAGCAAATGAAGTGGTTATACTCTTTCTCCTTCTGGACATTTAAATGAATGAATGGTTTCTTTTTATCTTTGTTAGACCTTGATATTGAACGGTATGAGGGCTGCTTAGTGAAACTACGTGGTTCTATGTTAATTATAATCGGACTAGATGTGTGGAGACTGTGCACATCGTCCCATGTGAATACGAAGCCATTATTAACAGCACTAGCATTGTTCATACTGTGACAATTTTAGTGTTTTTGGTTCTTCTTTAACTGGCGCAACAGTTTCGTCCCATTCGTTCATGTATTCATGAGGGAGTTTTGTAATTAAAACCTGACTGACTCTTAACACATGTCTGTGTGACCTTTTCTGCGTTTCTTTCTAATTAGAGCGAGGTAGCGCTGGACTCGCTCGGGTCCTTGGCTCTTGACCTGTGCACAGGACCGATCTAAAATGGCAGAGGGCGGTAACACTCCGGTACGGCCTAGAAACGTGTCCCATATTATAAAGTGGAAATTCCAAAAAGTCAAAGAAAAATGTGAGAGATGATGTGTTATCAACCGTCGTGGAGGCAACATTCTGGAAACAATGTCATCCAAAGGACACAAGACTGGACTGTGCAGCCCTTCAGCCTGTTGTCTCTTTATAGACATGAAACAAACACTTCTATTTTGTTCAGATTGTGAAAAATTGTTTGCTGGTTTTGTATGCAAATGAGGGGTGGGGGGAGCATAACAGATGAATAAAAACCCCACTATATCATCATTGCTCCACTACTGCATATACTACATATTTATTTCCCCATATAGACGTTTATATAGAAGACACTCTTCACACTTTCATGAATCCTCTCTACATAGTGCAGGCTCTTGATATGCAAACTAAAGACCAGTCATGGAGCCATAACGCTGTGTCAGCAGATCTCGACTGGAGCTTCACAAGTGCTCTGGCACTGTTTTACATAAAGACTTGTTTTGTACTATGTTATGCATCTGCTTCACACTGCTAGCAGTATTGTGTGGTTTAAAGCTGCTGCATGCAGCAGTCTCTGTGAGTATGAAAGACCCAGGAAATGTACAGCACAAGGCTGTTTGTACTATATTCAAACAGCATTGCTTGTGCAAAAACCAAACTGCTCCACTGCAGACTGCATACATATTAAATGTATAGTTCAGACTTATTGTGTGTGGGGTATGGGTGTAATGCAATTCGTGTGCATTTCTAGTTACACCTCAAGGTGGTGTGGTCTAAACCAGAAAACCCAGCGGTAGAAACGGCAGAACTTTTAGCATGGTGTGTGAATTCTGGCTCTGACAGTTCCTCAACCTCAGCTACATCACTCCAGATCATAACTGGTCTCGGCTAAGGATGTGCACGGTTTTAAATTTTTGTTTCCATCCACCTACGATATCTTCCTCTAACCAATGTAGTTGGCTCTATTTCCCAAAATATAAACAAACTAGCAGCCTAATTGAACTCAAATCTTTCTAGACCACAACCATATTAAAGATGCTGTAAATGCGTCACATAGCACCGTTAATGAACATAGTCTTTGTCCTGAGACCTTCAAACCTGTTCATTCACTAGCACCTGCATGAATGTAAAAATCTGCTGTTTATGTGACTTTTTTTTTTTTTTTTTTTGCACCCTGCAGGATCCCACTCTCTGCCCTGTGAACTTTCCTCCTATCTATATTTGTATCCATTTAGAGCACACTCCCTGTTCGTTCCAAATAATGTATTCGGTTACATCCCCAGTGCGTCGGCACCGAACTGTACGGTCGTTTTCAATCTGAGCCGCTCTTCCACACGCACATTAAGCCCATAAACTTGCACCACATCATGAAAAATGTTTTAATATAATATAATAGACACTCAAGTACATAATTTCTCAATGTAGCTTTTCTTACACCCATAGCCGCTTTACAATTATATATATGTAAAAAAACAAAAACAGAAGAGGGTATACCTCAGTGATAACGTACACTGTAATGCTTAGTGCTGAGGTTTGACTGTTGGGGTTTTTCTGTATGCATCCTTTAAATAGAAACAGACTTTAAAAGTACATGTTTTGATATGTAATTAGGCAGAGAGCTCTGATGAAAGGCCTCTTGCAGAGTAAATCTGCTGTTTCAGTGCATTTCAGTCAAAAATGCATGCAAAACATACCACAATCCCCTTAATGTAGAACTCCAGCATTTTCTAACACATCTGAAGCATGCGCTATAGGAAAAGAACAGACATGTTTTCCTGTACTAAGAAAAGAACTGAAACCTGTTTAAAACGCCAACCTTCATCCAGTAGTTACTGAATCAGTAAGTGTTTTGAGTATGCAACTATTACTGTATAACCCAAGTTCAATGCAAATACTCTTACGCTCCGTTGCAATGAAGGATGAGAGTATTGTAACAGTTGTTTTTTTTAATAACTGTTGAACAGTAAAGCGAAACATCCATTTTCTGCACCGCTTATCCTACACAGGGTCGCAGAGGAGCCTATGCCAGTGAACTCGGGGCACGAGGTGGGGGACACCCTGGACGGGGTGCCAACCCATCACAGGGCACAATCGCGCACACATTCACACGCTATGGACAATTTGGAAACACCAATCAGCCTACAATGCATGTCTTTGGACTGGAGGAGGGAACTGGAGTACCCAGAGGAAACCCTTAAAGCATGGGGAGAACATGCAAACTCTGCGCAAACGGGGAGGTTAGTACGTTTTCGAACCCCAAAACGTATTAACCACTAAGCCACTGTGCAAGAGCCACAATCAAACCCCCAATCACAACGCCCCCATGACCTTTTCTCAGTATTGGTAAACATCCTGTGATATTTGCACATATGCTACAGATGTGGCAGACTCTCTCTTTCACACATGCACTGCAGCAGTTACCTCATGCAGCAGCACTGGCCACTACAGCATGTGCACGATTTATTACTTGACATCTTAAGTTCATTTCTTAATTTAGTTGGCTGCAGACGAAGCTGCGCTCTGTCTTTCTCTCTCTCTCATTTTTTTTTTTCACCCCCCCGCCTCTCTCTCTCACACTCTCTCTATACCCTGCTACTGCTGTTTAGGCATGGCGAAGTCCCACGCTGTGTCCTGCGCACACTTCCACATAGCACGCACCAGACGGGTGAAGCCCATGTCCTTGGGCTTCTCAAGTCCCCGCATCAGCCTCTGCTTCATGATGGATATGAACTCCTTGTTCGAGAGCTCGCCGTTACCTGAGGCAGAGATGCTGTCAGTTGTTGCACTTCGGTTTCATTCTAGATTTCATTTTTCGAGAGAAGCAAGCGCGCACTTACCGTCACAATCGAATAAGGCGAATACCACGTCACAGACGTGGTCCGACAGCTCCACCTTGGCTACAGTGCGAGCCACTTGCTTCATTGTGGCTAGAGACAGAGAGAGAGAGAGAGAGAGAGAGAGAGAGCGCAATATTAGCACCTAGGAGCCCACCACATTCGCCTGCAGTCTACTAGCAATGCCTCATGAAGGAAAGTAGATTACAGTGAGATATCGAGTTTGTGTCTGTAGTGATTCTCGAGCTGAATCAATAGAAGACACTTTCTCCCTGATGAGGACTTTCATCAGACAAAGATGGAAAAAGGATGAGAGAAAATTGGGTGAAAAAGGTGTGAAAAAAGGGTAGCAGGGTCATCAAGAATCACAAAACAGGCACGGAGGACGTCAGAGGCAGGCAGGATAACAAATCAGCTGCCACACAGCAGCCTCTGGGTCACAGCTGAACAAAACAAAAAAACAAAGACAATGACAGTCTTTAGTCTCCAGAAGAACCACTGATTTGCTTTGTTCTCCAATGATGAGCACAGGAGACATGAGACAAAGAGATACGAGAGATGGAGGCCGGGTTATGATTTCTGCACCAAGACGAATCAATTTCTACTTTATCAGTTCTGCATGGTATTGAGCAGAAAATGTCATTCTTTCAATCCAGAATAGAGTGGGAAAGAAAGAGAGAGAGAGAGAGAGGGTGGATGAGTGGGAGAGAGCGAGTGAAAGGCATTAAATGAGAAAAATAAAATAAAACGAGGGGGAGTGTGAATTAGAGAAAGACAAGACGCCGGTGTAATGGCGTGAACCTCCCGTGTTGAAAGTGTAGACTTTGTCTGTGTGTGTTTACCGGCTGTGATGTCTCTAATGTGCACTCAGCCTCTAATATTTTGACGCTTGCTAAATTTACACTGCAATCAAAAGTGGCCCAAATCCAAAAGTTTGGGCCGGTGTTGGATATCAGTCACGTTAAAATGATTTTTAAAACCCGGACTTGCAGTGTGAACATGGTGCTTGTGTTCTGTTTAGGTTTGCTTTGGGATCTCAACTCCAGCTTTGTGAGCAGTTTCTTCTGTTGGTTTTTGTTCTAATCAACAATTTCTGAGCCACTACGGAGGCAGACTGTTATATAACAGTATCCTAATTAGTCATAGAAATGAAAAATAGCTACAGGTGATCATGAGGATTTTGCTTCATATTCAGCTACTAGGCAACCAAAGGTGAGACAGTGAACACAAAGCAGGAGACATCAGTAATATGCAGTCCGTACAGGATTTCGCGGCGTCTTTTGTGATCGATACGGCTGAAAATGCTCGATTTTGCTGCAGAAAACTACTTGAATTGGTTTAATTTCACAGTGATGTTTGTTGGGAAATGAGACCTTTTAGCTGTACTCATGTTCGACGCACGTGAATCAAAGAGGGCATAGGCTGAATGCGTGTCGTGATGACGTCACGTGACGCATCTTGGCCCAATTTTTAAAAATAATTGCAAGCTCCTCCAAATATTGCGGCGTTTGCTCGATATCAATTTCGAAATCCTGGAGGGACTGAATATGGATATATCTTAATATGGACAGTTGAAGATTGACAAAATTGTCACTTGGTCATTTACCAATCTTCAATTGTCCAGTTTCATTGAGTCCTGTTCTTTGGCTGAGAGGAGTGGAACTTGACATGGTCTTCTGCTGTTGTTGTCTCAGGGTTCGACATGATGTGCGTTCTGAGATGCTTTTCTGCTCACCACGATTGTAAAGAGTGGTTATTTCGTTTTTCGGATGAGACGTTAAACCGTTATAAATCCCCCATTGGAAGTTATCTATCACGGCCTCCTAATAATCTCCATCCCTGAACTGGCTATATCACTCTCCTCTCCACCAACAGCTGGTGTGTGGTGGACGTTCTGGTGCACTATGACTGCCGTCGCATCATCCAGGTGGATGCTACACACTAGTGGTGGTTGAAGAGATTTCCCCCCGTACAATGTAAAGCGCTTTGAGTGTCTAGAAAAGCGCTATATAAATCTAAGGAATTATTATTATTATTTGCGTTTCCGTAGCCTTCCTGTCAGCTCAAACCAGTCTGACCATTTTTCTTGGATCTCTCTCATCAACGAAACATTTCTGCCCACAGAACCACCTCTGACTGGATATTTCTTGGGTTTTGTTTTTTTTTGCACCGTTCTGTGTAAACCCCAGAGACTGCTGTGTGGGAAAACAACCATTCCATGGTCAAAATGAATTATTAAGCTCTTAACCTGTATCTCTATGATCTCATGCATTGTGGCTGCTACCACATGATTGCCTGACTGGATAAAAGCAGGAGTACAGGTGTTCCTATTAAAAGACTGCTGAATGTATACGCCGAAGTGTCTGTAAATGCAGCGTAGACATGCGGCATACGACATTAATACAAAAACGGTTAAATGATTAGATGGATAATGGATAGATATTTAAAATCCAATTTGAATGAAAAAGAACAGAAAGCCACGATCCTGAACAAATATCTGAATAATAGTATGTGAATAACTGATTGTTAAAATAGTCAGCCTTGTTATCATCCTTGTGCTAAGAGGTTCAGCATTCATACACGGCCACGCTGCCATAGCTACAGCAGGCTGCCACCTGACTCGCCTCGCACGCCTACGCTGTATTTAATTATGTCACATAGTGAGGGGCTGCAAGCGCTTCAGAAAGCACAGAGAAGAGGAAGTGACGTATAATATGAGCAGCAGCAGATACAGTTCTCCAGAACAATAAAGGAACAGTGGATAAACAGAGTGCAGTAACTGGCTGACTGTTTATCGGGCCGGCGGCCAGAACGAAAGGGGAGAAGAGGGAGGAAATATGAGCAGTGCCTTGGAAAAATGATACGGTTGGTAGATGGGAGATTTTTAAAGTGTGTGTGTGCGCGTGTGTGTGTGTATACCTTTGTCTATAGAAGCACCCGCCATGTGGTAGAAACTCAGTGCCGTGTCCACGTCATTCACATTCTTCAGAAACGTGAAAAAATTCTCCACTTCTTCAAACGTGATGCCCTAATTAATACAAAAGAGGCGAGCGAGAGGTGAAAGAAAGATTGCTTTCCACCCAATGAAGCAGAAACAAAAGGGGTTCCTTTTGTAAAAATGAGGTTCCTTTTGTAAAAAGTTGTAACTGAAGGAATAAAGGAGTAGTAATTGATTGAGGATGATTTGATTTCTCTCTCTTTTTAGCTAGCGCTGAAGCATGACTGATTTGTCTGGTAGTCTGTAGCTGGATCATGCAAAAAAAAAAAAAAAAAAAAAGTCCGCGCTTAACGCTGCACTAGCAAAAGCTCACTCCTATAACTCTAGAAGCAGTGGTGTGCGGCGATGTATGGGCGATTGGGCGCGTATTGGTTTTGTGCGAGACGTTTTAGCGTAGCGCCTCCGGAGAGGTAGGGAGATGAGCAGGATACGGCTAATTACCTGATTACAGTCATTAAGAGAAAAAGAGACCGGCCTAGAAGTGCTCTTTGCCCAAAGGAGGAGATCTGAAATCGAGTTAGGCACATTTCCTATTCCTCGATGCCCAATTCATCTCGTTCTGATTCATAAAGGCGCATATTTGATTTCATTTTAATGCAGTTCTCCCAGACAAAATAAATACATCAATCTTTTGGCTGTGCTGGCGTGAAGAGCTTCCTGTAATCTACCGTTCTTACAAAAAAAAAAAAAAAAAAAAGCAACAAACCCCACCAGTCTTGTTCAACAGTGATGTTAAATTCTTTCAATCAGAACTGCTTCACTGTACAGCACAACTGCTCGAACGTACTCAAACTATCAAAAGAAAATGTCATTTAAATGTAAAGAAGACATAAATGAAATATCAAAACTGGCACTATACGAAAACATGAATGAATACCATTGCAAATATTTGAAGGGAATTTAGATACAAGTTTTATTTTGTGAGAAAGACTGTGATGAGAAGACCCATACATGCTATGTATCACTTGCTACAAGTATAAATACTGTTCAATGACATCTAAAACTTTTAGAAAATTATCAATATAGAAACACAAAGCGATTACAAGCTGGCTCGCAGTTACATATGTGGAGCTTTCCAGTGTCTGCGTACTAGTCAGCTAACGCTTCCACATCACCAGATAGTGCTTAATCACTCAGAAAATCGATGAACCCCAGCGTCCTGCCAAAGCAACTCATAATTTCATCAATGGAAAGCACTAGTCATGTACGAGAAACCTCGTATCCATAATATTAGGCCGTGTTCGAGAGTGCGTACAACAAAAGAAACAGAACCGGCCCCAAAAAATAAATTACCTCGTACGCACCTTTTCACCTTTAAGCTCAGCCGCTTGAGTAAACGGTAACGCATTACGGCCCTGACGATGAGAATCTGAAAGCTAATTTAGCGGTAAGACGCGAGTTATGATGAGGTATAGATGGGTAATGATTCGGAGAGGTACAGAGGGAGCATGTGAAGGAGACAGAGATTGAACGATTCCAGCTAATGATGCGTTTTTACCCCGAATGCTCCGTTATGATTTCCTCTCAGGCTTACCTGCGCGTCTTTGAACATCTTCTTCAGGCCTTTTTGCATCAGTTTGAGTTTGCGCGACTGAACGCCGCTGTAGGCCAGCAGCATGCCCCCAAACTGCCTCTCTGTGATCCTGCCATCAACTGGGTCATTCCTCTCAAACTGCAGAAACACACACACACACACACACATACACAGAGGATAAGTAAGACTGCGGAGTTTAATCACATGCGTAGCTAACCCTTTTGTATATCTGTTATATATTTTTGGTACTGGACAAAAAAAGGGCCTGCTAAAGAAAGCTTTTCTTTCATGCGCACTCTCTTTCTCTGAACTCTCCACCCCATCTGTATGTAAATCTCCTTTGGGCCGCATGATGAGGTATGAGCTAGCACGGTCATGCATCATCCAGACAGCAGAGCAACACTGGGACTGGTCTGTTCTTATACACTGTATGCCTAAAAAGCACTGAAATCACACACATGCAATTCAACTCGCATTAATTCAAGCAAGTCAAGTACTGTTAATCAAGACACACACACAAAAAAAATCTATACAGTCCAGAGATGAATAGGAATGAGTGACATGAAGTATACATCATGATTCTGTGTGCTTTATTTCTCTGAATACAAAATCAGCATTATGGATTTGGATTGCGTTACCTAAATGGGACTTATCTGTACAACTCCAGACACGAAGAATAGCTCCATCTACCGCGGTCCGAGTCGACGAACTGGTACGGTGCGAGACGTGAACTTGAATGAACGTAAACGTAGGATTTACGAGGCTAATCTTCATCAATCTAAAACCTGTTCTGAACGGTGTATTAAAAATTCAGCCCGACATCTTGTTATATTTTTACCGAGAGGGGAAAAAAAAAAAATCAAACCAAATCAAGTCCCATGTTATCAACACGCTCATTAATCCTCACAAGACTCGAGCTGCTTCCCACTGCACCACAGATAAGCAGCCAGAGCTGTCTCTCTCTCTCTCCCTCTCTCTCTCTTTCTTTCTTTCTCACCGGGTCTCAACTCAATCCCCTTAAGTGAGAACGTCCATCAAACGGACACTGGCGACAGAGAGAGGCCGAATAGAGACAGGAAACGGAAGTAACGGGTGGGAGATGGTGGAAATGTCTGCATCGTAACAGACTGGACAGCAAGTTAAAGTTAAAGTCAGACATGCCGCCTCAGCACTTACGTTAAAGGAGTGAAAGAGGGAGAAACAGCTCTTAGTGATGGAGCCAACCTGAAACTATGACACATGCTGACTTTGTGCCGCCATCACAGACACAATCCATTCCTTCTCCCCCCATTGCTCTCTTACCATCCCCCTCTTCTCTTTCCATTTGTATGGTAATCCAATGCATTGGGTTTTGAAGTCAATGATATAACCGCAAAGGTTGCTGATTTAAAATCCCATCGAAATTTAGAGGTTTAGAGGAAGAAGACTTGATAAGCTCTTGACTGCACAGCATTTTACTGTCAATGATATGCATCTATGATGCCGTAGCAGATTTTCAGTGGCCGTCCGTATGTTACTGCTAAGCAGCGTAAAACAGGCCGTCATTAGAAGTTAACAAAACGACGGTGGACGTGAATACTGCAGTGTACAACTAGCGGTCATTTATGCCCCAAAACATCCATTACACATTTTCAATATAGTTCTACCACAAATGTCTGATGTCCCACGTAGAAACTGTGAAATGGCTCCACACGGTCAACGTTTTCCCCTGAACAGTTTCTGACTACAGTCGACTGACGCGGACTATGTGCACACTTCTCGGACATACGTCGACGGATTTTATTTCACACGGCCGGCCTCAAAACATTCTCCGCTTACCTTGACAGAAAGAGTGAAAGCGCCGCATCACTGCATCTTTCAAGCACCGAGATTACTAATGCGAGATAGAAAGGAGGGGGCGGGGCTTCCAGGTAGTGACGGCTAATATCGGATATCTGGGAACACCTACAGTACGCGACCGTGCAGGATCGTTCCAGATTCATAAGTCGATTGGCTCAGCTGTTGTGTTTATTGGGAGTGAAAAGAAAAAGAAAAAAAAAAAAAAAAAAAAAAAAGGAGAGAGACATATTTTTGAGTGCTAAACTCGTAGCAGCGTAATCTGACGTTAAAATGCCGAGTGCCTATGGAAAACACGTGAAGACTGGCAGGTCTGACGATACATTCATGGAGTCTTTCATGCAAGTTATTTCAATTATAGTTCTAAAATATTTGTAGCTTATTTTTCCATTTTGTTTCTGCCTTATGTGCTACGAAAGAAGCTCAGTCTCGCTCAGAAACATCCCACCGATATGACATTTGATTCGATAAGTTATTTATATAACAGTAACAAGCGTAACAAAATAGTTGAATGAAATGGAATCAGAGAGGCCTTGTTTATTTGTTGTTGTTGTTGTTGTTGTTGTTTTTACTCCCATCATCAGTATCTGAAGTTCACTAAACAGTATCACCAACAACGAGTGTGCCACTTCAAGTCCTCAGAATTTCTCTAACTGCTCTCAGATTGCTGTACCTCAAGCTTGAGAACATCGTGTTGCAGTTTCCTCTGGAACTCCAGGAAGCTGCCGATGGTGAGTTTGCCCTTCAGGTCAGCCCCGAAAAAGTAGGTTGTGAGAGCCGAGCTGCAGCCGGCTGTCCTCAGAGTGTTGCCCGTGGTGGAGCGATCCCTGTGCCTCATGCCCATGCTGGTCTGAGAACGGATTATACTCTGCACCTGTGATACACACATGCAAAGAAATATTTTGAGCTGGTCCCGTGTTGCAATATCACAAAAACACGAGGCCTGGTTTAGAGCCGAAATCCTATCAGAACGACTTGACGGTTCACATTCAACGCTAAGAGAATGTTTTAAAGTCCAATTCACACTTCAACAGCCTGAGTAGCAGAATACAGGGCTTCGAGTGGAGCCGTCTGATCAAGAGCAGACGTACGCTTACGAGCATGTAGGGAACCCTGCTGTGGTCCGTCTATCCAGCTTTGATTTATACTCGAAATCCTTTCGCGTAGCAGCTGGGACACAAACGCGAACTGGCTGGCATCATTCGTTAAATTCCGTCAGGCTGCGTTTGAGGTTTATCATACGTACACAGGATGTGATTTATCAAGTTCTCGTGTTTGATTACGCGCGTATATTTAGAACCGCTCCTGAACTTGATGTATTATGTAGAAACCCCCTGGTGGTAGGAAAGTGTAATAGTGGGTACACTGATCTAAACTTACTAACTGGGATATTTAATCGCAGACTGTGGTGCTCACAACAAAGTACAGACAGGTGACACAGATATCATATATAAAGGAAAATAGTCAAAAAGTATAATTAATTGAAAGATTGAATGGGATGATGAATAAATGGCTGACCTCGCTCTTGCTCGAATTTTGTTGTTTTTTTTTTCCAACAGAAAGCTCTTCGCTGAGACGGATGGGTGGCTCATTAGTGCAATTTTGGTTAATCCCTGCGTACAGTGGCATCGCCAGACGCACTCAAGTGCACGGACGTCTTTAGAGTTTTTAGCCACAGGGACGTTTCAAAACGAGTAACTGGAGACGGTTCGGGCGTTTCCCATCAAACTACAAGAATGACGACACGTCTTAAGCCGTGCGATTTTTAATAGTCCTTTGCGACTGTTGCTTGTCAGACTGTAGGACAGTCAAGAAAAACGGACACATGTTAAGAAGACTCGTACGGAGTAGGAGAAGCCACACTACAGGACTGTGCCTCAAATCTTCCGACACTGTCAGAATTTAAACGGAGGATCAATGTGATCGCGACGGCCGTTAACCGGCTGTCGGGGAACGCGTCAAACTAGCGATCAAAGACTAAGGATTTTGGCCGAGGATTATAGGAATCTTTTAGGATTCTCAAAATTTGTCTCAGACGACCAAATCGTGGCCTGAAATCGTACCGTGTGAACCCGGCTTTACCTGCATTCATATCACTCACGTCACGTTTATAAATACAGCAGAAAAAAAGAGATTTTCACCACTGCAGCTTTTCCAAATGTAATTGGAGACATGCAGCCATAAAATTCCTCTTAAAGGCAAGTTGTTTACCATATATGGCAAACTGGGGGAGTTTCTTTACGTAAACGACGAGTATAGCATTTTACGACATGTGGGAGTTATCACCGTTCAACACGTATGTGTAATGTGACCATTAAGAAGTCACACTTTGTGAAATGTCAGGCTCCTTTCGATCTGCTTCTCTGCAGCAATAAGAGGTCGAAAATTTGATTTGATTTTTTTTTTTTTTTTTAAAAAGCAGCTGATGAGAATCTACACTCCTGAGTGTGGTTAAAATCTCTAGTTTAAGAAAGAATGGAATATCTTCAAAGTGAATGAACGCAGTGCATGTGTGTGTGTCTTTTTACCTGCTCAAACTCCTCCAGGTCCACCTCGCCATCCCCGTTTAAGTCAAACATCTTGAAGGCGATCTCAAAGTTTCTCTGAGGCGCTGGAAGCAAAAGCGCAGAGTAAGAACTGTCGAACAAACGCGTTGCTAATAATGAAATAAAAGCTAGCATGGGTCTGTTAGCATTACACACAATTGAGCAGATTATAAAGAAGAAAAAAAAACCCCTGCAGGCTTTTATTCTTTTGTGAGCCGTGTTAGCAGTTTAGCATGCACAGTCAAGGAACAGACTGAAATTAATTTCAGATCATTACTTGGATCATTACTAGCGATTCCAGCTGTTGGAGTGCAACACAACAATTAATGCAATACATCTGTCATTGAAATCACACACACACACACATACACTCTTGGCCCTCTATTTCCAATTTCCACCTGTCAGTCGTATTGCTCACTACGCGCACTAATTATTCAGCATCCCGAAGTCTAATACAACATTTTCAAAGTCCACGGTGTTGAAGTGCGTGACTGATTTACAGCCACATCGTGTGAGATACTCCGCTCCCCTGCCGAATCTAAAAAAAAAAAAAAAACTTGACAGAAGCTTAGCGAACTGGTGATGTTGAGATCCTGTAGATCTTTCCACACTGAGGACAGCTGAGGGACTCGTACATAACCGTTACAAAAGGTGCAAACTTTCACTGATGTTCAAGAAGGCAACATGAACTGAGAAGGGGGGTGTAAACTTTTGCACAGGATGATCGGTGGACATTGTTATTTTGTTTAAAGATCTGTTGTCGTCGTTTTTTCCATTTAGTACTGCGCTTCAGTAGCTACATAAGATATGTACATGTTTCCCAGAAGACAAAATAATAATTTCCACGGATCATCCTATTCATAAGTTTACACCCCCCAGGCTGTTAATGTATGGTGTTGCCTTCTTGAGCATCAGTGAACATTTGCACCTTATGTAATAGTTGTGTACGAGTCCCTCAGTTGTCCTCAGTGTGAAATCTCAATATCATATAGCCCGTGTTGAAAAGGGGGAGAATGTGCAGGACCTGGAGGATTTTTCTGAAGAACAGTGGGCTGTTTAACTGCTCAGGACAATCAAGGGACTCATGAACAACTCTCACAAAACATAAACACGGTCGTGGATCATCCAGGTAACACCACACAGTATTAAGAATCGAGCGTATGTAAACTTTTGAGCTGGTTCATTTGTGTAAATTCAGGTATTATCGTGTCTTGTGGATTATATGTAAACATCTCTTATGTGAACTAGCTTATTCAGGACAGAACTTTATTTTTATTTATTAAATTATGAACATTTTGCAGATTCTGCAAGGCGTATTTAAACTTATGACCTCAACTGTATGTCACATCCAGAGGGAATTCTGTATAAATGTGCTATGAGAAGCAGATGTTTTTTACAATATAATACTCCTTGGTCATGTTTCCTTAGCAACATCTTCAGAACGAGCAAATCCCAGATGGTTAAAGGGACCGAACAAAAACACACACACACACACACACACACACACACACTCACTGGAGAGAACGGTGGTGAGGAATATGTAGTCAGAGAAGGAAATGAGGCCGCACTCCCCGAGTGTATAGAAGATGCTGTCTTCATCGGCAAACTTCTCCCGCTCTTGAGAAATCTTCTGTTGGTCCCGAGAGAGAAAGATGGATAGATGGAGTGTTAGCTGCACATCTGCATTTGGGTACAATGCAGAACAATTTGCTGCAGTATGAGCTCTACGGGCATTAGAACGACAGACACACAACACACTAGCATGCTAATAAACACACACAGTACACGACATCCACCGAACATGCAAGTGCAGCATACTCATTCAGGCAGACACGGCAGAGGGAAGAGGGAACATGAAGAGAACATATTATTATCATCATCATCATCATCATCATCATCATTATTACCACTACAGTGGCACATAAATCAGTGTACAACAGTCTAATGTGAAACACTACCACAGTATTATACACACACACACACACACACACACTTAAACAAAAGACTACACAAAAGTCACACAGACACAGTGAGAAGTAGTCTGTCCTGCATTCATTTTCTCATACGGTGACTGAATAACAACTTACACACACACACACACACACACACACACACACACACACACACATACACACACAGTAGTGTATCTGTCTCGCTAGCTTTCTATCTCGCTCACACACACACATCATGCCAGAGTTTAGTCTGTGTGTTACCTCCGTCTGCTGGAGATCCCATCAGAGTGTCAAGGAGGGAGAGAGAAGGAGTTTAAAAAAAAAAAACAACCACCACCTCACCATTACTGACTTCATCATGGACGACTACATCACACACACACACACACTATAGGCTTGGGTGATGATTTTTACATGATTCTATTCTAATTTAAATCAGTTATTTAACTAGGACAGATAAAGACATTAAATAATAATAAAAAAAATATATCCAGCATCCGGTTGGTGTACAAATATAAACATTTATAACAACGGTAGTTTTTTAAAAAAATTATTATTTTTTTATTTTAACAATCACAACACAATTCTGTAAAAGAAAAAAACCTTTTAAACAAAATATCCAATCTGCAATATCCTGAGATATATAGATATATATACACACACACAACACACAACCGGTCAAAAGTTTGTGGACACTCGACTGCAATGTTTCTCATGATCTTAAAAACCTTTTGATCTGAAAGTGTATGATTAAATGTTTGAAATCGGTGTTGCAGACAAAAATATAATCGTGCAAACATATTCATATCTTTCATCAGAAAATGAACATTTTATTTACAAAAAATATTTTTATTTTAAACAGATAACTTAGAGCGAAATATTCCGAAAAGCAGCCAATAAGTGTCCAGCGTAGGAGTGAACTCCTTTAATACTGTTTAAAAAACATCTCCGGGGAAATTCCTTAAGAACTCGGTTGAGAAAATGCCAAGAATACATTTCTGGAAATTTCCAGGCGAAAAGGGCGTCTACTTTGAAGATGCTAAAATATTAAATTAATTATGTTGTTTTTCTCACAACATAATTTCAATAGTTCCATTTGTGTTATCCCAGAGTTTTGATGACTTTTAGTATTATTCTAAAATGTGGGAAGAAAATAAATAAATAAAGAATGAGTGTGTCTGAACTTTTAACCGGTAGTGTATATGCATGTGTGTGTGATATATATATGATGCTATTCATCCTGTAGTCTACTCAGCAGAAAAAATAAACATACTCGACAAAAAACTTTGTTCAGCCTTACAGACTACACAGCTGCATTATTCAAATCGTCCTCATAAGCAATAGCCGACCTCCATTTTACACTTCGGAGGAAAAAGAGAGTGCTTGTTGTGCTGAACACTCGTTATAATGTGGTGCTGGTGCACTGTAAGCATTATTTGAGAGTTTACAGGAAACTGGTTCATCAGCCTTTCAGAACAGATTGCAATGTTGATGGACTGTCAATTACAGTCATAACAGGGACAGTGGTGGCTTAGTGGTTAAGGCTCTGGGTTACTGATCGGAAGGTCGGGGGTTCAAGTCCTAGCACTGCCAAGCTGCCACTGTTGGGCCCTTAACCCTCTCTGCTCCAGGGGCGCTGTATCATGGCTGACCCTGCGCTCTGACCCTAGCTTCCTGACAGGCTGGGGTATGCGAAGGAAACAATTTCACTGTGCTCTACTGTATATGTGACCAATAAAGACTCATCATCATTATCATTATAACAGATGGGTTTAAAGTATTTGACAGGTTTACCATTCAAACAGACGAAAAGTGGAATTCCATGGAAAATTTGCCCACTTAACGGAAAAACCCAGCTTGAATGGCGTGCATGTTAAAAATGTCCAAATGTTCTTTTATAATGAAATTTCGAAACCTTTTTCCATTAACATGTTGGGTCCCCTTTCATTTCGGTTAACGGTTTCCCTACATTACCCACAATGTCACGTTCAGTGAAATTTCGCTCTTTCTTCACCTCTACTTAGAGAGCGATGCAGCAGCACTTTAATCCTTTAGTCTGTCCAGCTCTCTCACCTCCTCAACTGTATACTTTGCTCAAACAGGTCACCTTCCAAAGCTAATTCCGTCGTCGTCTCGGAGACCGCTAACTAGCCGAGCCGAGCCTCTCCCCTTGTGACAGCAGAGTGGCAGACAACCTCTGCCTTGTCACAAGAACACAGAAATACAGCATCGACTAACAAATTAACACCGGAATCGTTACCAGGATACTGCGTTTCATCGTGTTTTCCTTTAGCATAATCTGAGTCAGCGTCACCGATCGTGTAAGGATGACGACATCATTAGACAGCGTAAACCTATTTCACAAATATTAATTCTGCACTACACCTTTATTTTTCCAGAGCCTACACACACTTACGCTAACGTCACTGTGCTATAAATATAGTGCGGTGAGATTTACCCCAAAACACTTATGAAGAACACGACTCCTCCGCTCAGGGGAGGAATGCTGGAATAATTAAGTCTAAGTGCAAGGCTGAAGATGGGTGTTTGTGTGAGTCTGTGTTTTGTGTTGAAATATCAGGAGAGCGCAAGTTATTTTTATTGCAGACAGGGAAGTCTGGGTAGTAGCTATTGCAGCAAGAGCAACTGATTAGAATGTGTGTGTGTGTGTGTGTGTGTGTGTGTGTGTGTGTGTGCGCGCGCACGCGCGCTCTAGGCACCACATGCCCCTGCTGTCACCTTCAGAGATCCTCAGAGAACATGCAGCACCTTTCCCAGCCAGGAACGCACACAAACAACACTCAGCAGGCTACATATTCACACAAAAGAGGAGCAAAGCTTGCGAACCAACACCCACACACACACACACACACACACACACACACACACAAACACAACTGCAATACAGAAAGTGTTCAAAGCCTGTGAGGTGATCCGACTCCATCACAAACAGTCTCTGCTCACAGAGAAAGGGAAAAGCGAGAAAAGGGAGAGAATGAGAAATGTCTAATGGCTGCTGGTCTGTTCAGCACCACATGGCCTGGAGCTTCCGAGCTGAAACATGGCACTGAGGCACAGCAGAGATGACGTACAGAGTACTGAGACTGCGTTGAGACAGCAACAAGAAAGTATGAAGGCAGCATTAAGACACAGCAAAAATATATAGACAAAAGTATAAAGACAGCACCAAGACACAGCCGAGACAGTATTAAGACAGCGCCGAGACACAACCGAGACAGTATTAAGACAGCGCCGAGACACAACCGAGACAGTATTAAGACAGCGCCGAGACACAGCCGAGACAGTATTAAGACAGCGCCGAGACACAGCCGAGACAGTATTCAGACAGCACCGAGACACAGCCGAGACAGTATTCAGACAGCGCCGAGACACAGTCGAGACAGTATTCAGACAGCGCCGAGACACAGCCGAGACAGTATTAAGTCAGCGCCGAGACACAGCCTAAAGAGTATAAAGACAGCACTGAGACACAGCCGAGACAGTATGAAGACAGCAGTGACACACAGCCGAGACAGTATGACAACAGAACTGAGACACAGCCGAGACAGTATGAAGACAGCACTGACACACAGCCGAGACAGTATGACAACAGAACTGAGACACAGCCGAGACAGTATGAAGACAGCACTGACACACAGCCGAGACAGTATGAAGACTGCGCTGAGACACACTTGAGACAGTATGAAGACCACGCTGAGACACACTTGAGACAGTATGGAGACAGCGCTGAGACACAGCCGAGACAGTATAGAGACAGCGCTGAGACACAGCCGAGACAGTATAGAGACAGCGCTGAGACACAGCCGAGACAGTATTCAGACAGCACCGAGACACAGTCGAGACAGTATTCAGACAGCGCCGAGACACAGTTGAGACAGTATTTAGACAGCGCCGAGACACAGTCGAGACAGTATTAAGACAGCGTCGAGACACAGCCTAAAGAGTATAAAGACAGCACGGAGACACAGCCGAGACAGTATGAAGACAGCACCGAGACACAGCCAAGACAGTATGACAACAGAACTGAGACACAGCCGAGACAGTATGAAGACAGCACTGACACACAGCCAAGACAGTATGAAGACAGCGCTGAGACACAGCCGAGACAGTATGAAGACAGCACTGACACACAGCCAAGACAGTATGAAGACAGCGCTGAGACACAGCTGAGACAGTATGAAGACAGCGCTGAGACACAGCTGAGACAGTATAGAGACAGCGCCGAGACACAGCCGAGACAGTATGAAGACAGCGCCGAGACACAGCCGAGACAGTATGAAGACAGCGCCGAGACACAGCCGAGACAGTATGAAGAAAGA
>JANDJT010000169.1:31129786-31142337 GCA_024331685.1 Stegophilus panzeri | reverse complement strand
TGCAAATTGTTATTATTTTGTTTAAAAATCTTGTTGGTTTTTTTTTTTTTTTTTCATTTCGTACTGCCTTTCAGAAGCTACATAAGATATTTACATGTTTCCCAGAAGACAAAATAGTAACAATTTACACCGATCGTCCTGTTCAAAATGTTGTAACCTTGTAACTCCTGGACCATGACATTGTGGTTTCAGTTTGAATTGAAGTGTCCATCAGCAGGCACAAAACTTCTGTAAACTTTCACTACTATCCAGCTACTACAGGTCCTTTCCCTGAGTGTCCTTTTACAATACTCTGAAGGCGTCTGAATCCTGTTTGAAGGGGAACAACCACTAGCTTTAATTCTGACCCAGAAAAAATCAGTACAACACTGGTGGGAATCACCCGCTAGTGGGAATCAAATTGCTGGCTAATTTCTCACCATTCAATTGAAAGTAATAGAGCTCCAACTACTGAAATCCCTCCAGTGACTGGATAACCGTCTTCAAGATAATACCAAGTCCTGTTTTTTTATTATAACTATGGACAATTTGCTGACCTGGATGAATGAAAACCTTCATAAATATACCGAACTGTTATCACAATATTGCACACTGTGAGCGCACAGACTAGAGCCATCCGTGCATATTCATAGATTACCAAAAGTGAGACCAGGGAGCAGAAAATAGCCGTTATCTCCACCGGTCTCTGTTCTCTTTTCTTCAGCTCTTTAATAGGCATCTGGCTCTGCACTGAGAAGTAATTTGTAGGGTGGTGTTATCACACACTCTGGGTAAAATTAGGGTCTCTTCAGCACATTTGTTTGCTGATTAACCAAGTGCGAAACTGGATCCTCCTACATTGAAGCATGAGTTTCTGTCCTTCCAAGCTCTGAGTGTAATACATGCAGTGGACTTGAACAAGTGAAATTATAGAGACTACAGCTTTGAATCGGATTTGAATATAGCCTAGATTTGATACAATTTCACGCCAGAAAGAATTGGGCAGGGGACAAACATAGTGTGGCTGGTTTTGAGAGAAGAACGGAGTGGTTTCTATCCAAATCAGGCTACAAATGCAAATACAAATGCAGCAACAGACAATGTGTTCTAAATGAACACAAATTCAGATACAAAATAGGAGGTGCACTATTCATTTTTTAAAGAAATCTTGCCAGAAAGGTTCACAGGGGATCTGGTTGAGACCAGACGTGTGGATCGGGATTGGGATTCTGCGCAAAAAGAAATAAATAAATAAATAAATAAATAAAAATCAATGGGACAAGTAAAGACCATTAACATGAACGTGAACCACTGTGCGATTAAAAAAAAGGCTACTAGTTTGTTTATATTTTGCTAAGTTCATTCGAAAATATTATGAGCAGGTCCAAACAAAAAAAATCACTAGGGCCAGTTTGAGACAATTATGAACTCGAGTGATGTAGCTGATGTTGAGGAACTGCCAAAGCCAGAATTCACACACACCATGCAAACAGGGTGGAGCATGGTGGCTTAGTGGTTAGCACACTTGCCTCGCACTTCCGGGGTTGGGGGTTCGACTCCAGCCTCCAGCTGTGTGTGCGAAGTTTGTGTTTTCTCCTCGTGCTTCGCGAGTTTCCTCCGGGTATTATGGTTTCCCCCCCCGGGTCCAAAGACTCGCATTGTAAGATGTGAATGTGTGTGCTAGGATGGGACGGCACCCAGTCTTTGTGCCTGAGTTTCCAAGTGGCATGGAAAATGGATGGATACATAGATGGAACTTCCAGTTCAGGGTTAAATCCAACTACATATACAAATAAGGATATTTGCAATGCCTAACAGATACAGATTTTCGCATTGCATTACACCGCTAATATGCATGACTTTATTTCTCCTGGAGCAAGAGCTGAAGAAATCCTGACAGTAAAATACATCGTGCCATCATCAAAGGGTTGTGCAGTCTTAAGTAATGATGCACCACACCAGATCTGTCTATCTGACCTGTCACACTCACGGCAAATCACTCTAGCATGCTGCAAGTAGGTTTAAATGAGGTATGCATCACCCTCCCAAGAGCTTGCTAGTATAGAGTACACTGGGATTGGCTTGTTTAGGAAAGCTTTCACTGCATAGTACTGAATACCGCAATCAATATTAGCAGTAAACATTAATATTAGCAGTAAACTTTACATTGAAAATAGGAACATTGTCTTTGCACACATGTGAAGCATGGAAAACTACAACAGCCCTCAAGTTACATGTACCACGCGACCTGCAATGTGTGGGTGTGTGGGTGTGTTTGCAGATGTAAGCAAGTAATGCAGGTTTAAGTGTCCATTTACTGTATCTCACTTGGACTCTGACACTGTGCACACACCCCTGATTTATTCTGAAAGCCTTCATGTTTTTTGCTCCTGTCAGCATACAGTTGATCGATTATCAAAAGAAATGATAGTGTTTTAACATGGCAAATTTCTATTTCACCTAAAAGTACTGTACACATCATTATGAATGTAACACCATGTAACAGACCATATTCTGTCCATATTTCCTTACAGGACAAACTAAACTGTCATGTATAAGAGTTCGTGTACAAATGTGTGTCCCTGTTTCATGACTGAAGGTGTCCAGGTGTGGACTAGGTGCAGAGGAGTGTATAATTACAACAACTCTGTATAATAGATGGAGTCTTGCTTTGTTTGCGCATTAGTATGATGAATATTTCATGTGGGCTAAGTGAGGTATGTTGTCCGATTTCCCTGTTGGGCAACCATGCCTGCCAGGTGCCTGACTTTAAGGTGTGGCCATGCAAAAGCACTGCGTCATGGAAAGTTCAGGAGACAATGCATGGCTGGTCTTTTCGGTTTGCTGTGTCTCATGGGCCTGTGCTTGTGTGTGTATCCGTGTAAAAAAAAAAAAAGAGTGAGAAAAAGACTGAAAAACAGTGTGAGAGAAAGGGAGGGGGTGCACGGTGAGCGTGATTAGCTTCTCCGAATCATTGATTTAGCTTATCAGTTAATCTCACTGCTCGTAGACTTTTTTTTCATGGTTTTTTTCAGTTTGCCCAGATAAACTAGTTCACGTAATGCTTCAGTGAACCACTGTGCTGTCCCTGAAGGACGTCAAAATAAGATGGGGCGGGGGCGTTCTTGAAATTTGTACATACTACTGAGTTTTGATAGTGAAAAATAGTTCGCATCGAGCCTTATTTAGGGGGGTCAGACCCCTCCCCAAAACCCCTCCTTAATTCGCACCCTGCTTGTATCTTCTTTGTCCAAATTTTCCACATCAGCAGTGGAAATATTGGCGGTGTATTTTGATGAGTGTGACAATCACCCATGGCAATAACTTGGAGGCAATGTAGTCAAAGTGTCAGCCATGTATGTAGTACCTTCTGTTGTTAGGCAGGGGCCTTATGGGCTGAGCAACAGATGTGAGGCAGAAACAGTGTGACTGTTTAGAAACAATGAACACTTGTGTGAGGCGTACACCCATTAAACCTGCTCCTCTCATTAATAGTAATATGTATTTGTATATTATTCGATTCCATCTACATTCAGCATAGCTCTGTGTGAGGAAAACTACATACAGTATAGGTTTTAAGAAAAAAATATCACCGTATTTGTTTACCAACATAGAAATTCAATTTAGCAAGTCAAGTTCCCCATGAGATTTATATTTATCATTCAGATATAAATTAAAGATAATATTCTTAGGCAAGGGGTAGGCCATGTTAATGTCTTCCTGTGGTGAAATGGCTTTAATCTGGCTGTTCTACAGAGCAAGAGTAATAAAAAACCTTAAGACTTTATTAGACTTGCCTTGGTCTACTGCACACGAAACAGTCCATTCTCAACTCATTTCATTTGCTCATTGTGCTCGTTGTGAATCGTGTATTGATTACCTGAAAATACAACGATTCCCTCGGCAATTCCAACAGTTTTCACATGTTTGCTATTTATTGATTCTTAAATTTAAAAAGAGAAGAAAACAGAAAAACAAATTGCATAACTCTGATGCAATTTTATTAACAGTGTAATCAGATTGCATGATAAAGAACCACAGTTTATCTCTAGTGGGCTGATCGTCTGTAGAGACAGAAATGGTGATAAAAGATACACTGAGCTAGAAACTTGTTAGTTACAAGACTGGTATACTCACTAAACTGCTAAATCACTCTATACAGTAGTATAATTTTTCTAAACAAGAATATGAAAGAAACATTATATGTATGATTTGGGAGGATCTATTACATAATACGCAGAAGGTTTATGTAATATGTCTTAATGATCGCATGTTTTGCCCACTAGGCCTCACATGCTACAGGGAATTGTGTAAAAACTCAATCCGCCACCCTTCTCTCTGGGGATGACCAGTTCCACTGTGGTCTGCATCATAGTCCCTGTCTCTTCCACCTGATTTACATTTAAATTGCATCACCCCTGCACTGCAGCACATTGCACCTGGAAGAGGATGAGAGTTGGACAGCAGGGGCAAGACAAGCAGAGAGAGCCGATTGAGTTACCTACAGGTACAAGCTTGTCATTTCCCTGCTGGAAGGGTGTGGATCAACAATTGTCCAGGAGCAATATTTCTGATCTGTACCCAACGAAGGATGCACTGATAACACTGTGTGTAAGACGGGAACATACTGGATGGTACATCGGTCCATTTCAGAGTAGCATGAACACACACATTCATTCATACCTGGGTACAATTTATCGTAGGCAATCCAACTACATAGACGATTTTGGCAACTGGAAGGAAACCAGAGAACCTGGAGGAAACCCACAGACATGGGGAACATTCAATACTCCGCACACAGATCAGCCAAAGCTCAGGATCAAACCAAATGGTAACGGTAAATGGTCTGCATTTATATAGTGCTTTTATCCAAAGCGCTTTATAAATTCACCCAATCTCTCACACACACACACACACACACACACACACACACACACACACACACACACACACACACCAATGGTAGCAGAGCTGCCATGCAAGGCGCTAACTTGCCATCGGGAGCAACTTGGGGTTCAGTGTCTCGCCCAAGGACACTTCGGTATGTGGAGTCACGTGGGCCGGGAATCGAACCACCAACCCTACGATTAGTGGACAACCCACCCTACCACCTGAGCCACAGCTGTCCAGGTCTGGTCCTTGTTACTGTGAGATAAATACATAATTATACACATGTACCTTAACTTATGACACCATATAGTAGAAAGAAAATTCATATTTAAAATATTCTGCACTCAGCTCAAATGTAGCAGTTTAGCTGAAGTATGTTGCTGTTCAGATTTTTCTTCTTCGGTTTTGCTCTGGCAATATGAGGCTAACTTGTTTAACAAGTAATATAAGTCTCAAAGCTCCAGTGCAAAACTGAAAAAGGAAGACACCCAAGCAGTTGTTTAAATTAGATTTTATCCCCCCCCTCCCCTTTCTTTAGAGCGCTTGGTTTGAATACAGCTTAGAATATATTCTCTGGTAACCTATTCTTCACTTCAGTCATTAGTCATGCTACAGAAGGACTCATTAACTGGTCCAGATACACTAATGAATCATCATATTGATAAACTGTAAGCATGGGGCTCGATATTTTTACATTAGCCTGTTGTGTGCACGTGTGAGGAGAGTGAAGTAAATGCTTTGTCTGAGTCGAATCAAGCACCTGCTTTCCAATACAGAGCAGATTGAAGGATAATCTAATAATAGAAAAGTAATAAAATGATGAAAAGGACAGAACTGCTGTCAAGACACAAGGACAGCAGTGCCTCAGTGTGACTGTGACATGACTCCTGCTATAGAGACTCGGACATGATGGATGAACAAATGGCTCTGATTAATATTTAAAAGCGAGTGTTATCATTACATGACTGAAAGAGAGAGAAAAAAAATTATAAGCTGATTAAAATGTAAGTAAACAAAGCTCAGTTCTTTCCGTCAGTGCTAACTAACACTGCTTGAAGGACTTCCCTCTGATTACAGAGTCGAGAAGCGTCCCGCGTGCTCTGATTGGCTGCGCGGTCCGCAAGCACCGCCTATTTGAAGTTGTCGAACTGAGGCACGCGCCGGATGGGCTTCTTTTCATTGGACGAAAACAAAAAAGTGCTCGCGCCTGTGCCGGGCCAGCAGGTAACCGTCTTGACCAATTAAATCGTTACTTTCCATATTTCAGTTTAAACGTAAAAAAAAAAAAAAAACACGGTTACTAATATTAAAAAAACGTTTTTTTTGTTGTTATGGTAACGCATAGTCAGGCTCAAAGCTAGCAAATGACTGAAGTATTTTCAGTCGAAGGAGAAGAGCTGCAGTTTGTTCCGCATTTCTGTACTAAAATTATCTTCCTCTCTCTCTCTCTCTGTACGTGTATATATTTGTGTGTGTGTGTGTGTGTGTGTGTCAGCCCAACCCAGCCCAAGTAGCCCGCCCTGTTCCCCCCTCCCTCTCTTCCCTTCCCTTCCCTCGACGGTCTCCCTCAGTTCACCCCGCAGCAGTTGCCGTCCGGCTCCAAGGTTTCTCTTCCAGACATGGCCGCGAAAGTGTGCAGACTCCTGCTGCCCCGGAGCAGCGCCGCCGTAGCGTCTCCTTTCCCCGCGTTCGGTGTCTCCTCACATCGGCAACACCAGCACACAGGAGCGGTAAGGAGTGTGTGGACGAAACGAAAGGAAGGGAGGAAGGAAAAAAGGGAGGGAGTGGGATAAGGAAGGAAAGGATACAATATATATGAGGGGTGGATTCTTCTGGTACTGTACCGTCCTGTCGATAAGGAAGTACCGAGCTAAAGACTTATTCGAGTGTACATACACTGTTATTGTTGTTTATGAGTAGATAACATGACGGCTCGTAGTCAGCATTCAGCACTATTCGGTTTGTGACACTGCAATATTCGCTCGCGAGCGCGGTGTGTTTTTGGCGTGTAACTGTACACACACAGCTAAGAGGTGGAAGCTAACGCAGATCTGCTGTACAGTTTTACATTCCGCTCACGTTTCCGTGTTAATGTGATCACAGTAAACTCCGTTATGATGAGGAAATGAAGGGTCCTTTTCCGGGATAACCTTGAATGCAACAGTGTCGGTGCACACTGGGGCTCAACTTTATTTGAATGGAAGAAGGACACACACACACACACACGTACGTTTGTGCACACACGTTCCAACTATCGTTGTGAGGACCTTCCACTGAAATAGTTCCATACATACCCCTAACCATTTAACCTTAACCTTGGTAAACAAAAGCATTTTTTTTTTTTTTTTTTACAAAACTATTTTAAGTTGCTTAGTAAAAAAACAGTTTTCCTCATGAGGACCAGGAAAACGTCCCCATAAGGTCCTTGTGGGGTCCCCAGAAACACTCAGGCGCTCATTGCTCTTGGTCTAATGAGGTTATTTAGACTATAACACTCTCTCGTAGTAGTGACGATTACGTGGCACTGATTTTGTTAGACCTGTTTATCGGGTAAGGTGAGCGGTGTGTTTCCTGAGCCTCTGCAGTGTGTGTGTGTGTGTGAGTGAGAGAGAGAGAGAGAGAGAGAAAATGTGTGGAGATGGTGCTGCAGAACTCTTCAATGACCCTCAAGCAATCCATATCTCTCTCTCCGTTTCTCTCGTTCTCTCACACACCCACAGCGCCCCCTCCTCCCCTCTCAACGTGTATTTATTCTCCTACATGACTGGCACACGATTGACTCTCTGTTCCGGGTTTCCCTTCACGCCTTCCCGGGTTTTCCCAGTTTGGAGCGGATTTCCGTTTCTGAGCTTGTGCTTTGTGCTCCATCCATGAGGCAACGTGCACGGATCCACCCGCCGACATGCTCAGCGTCCGGAAATTTCTAGCAAAAACGTAAGGGACTAAACGGCCCAATTTGTTTAAGTGTGCCTGTCTTTTCCTGCCAGATCATTACCGAATATCCTTACTGCATGTGCTGAGACCGTATCTCATCTCTCCACTACTTGGAACAGACCCCAGTTTGACCATGAATCCATCTGTAGCTTCGTATATCAAAGCTTTTATTGCACGTGGTATTTTTGGCCCCGTCTGCCTTTGCAGGGGTTTCTCGTAAGGGGCGCTGACGTAAAGCTGTACGGGAGCCTGGAATCATATGTCGTGTCGTGACCGTGCAGTGACGGCAGAGCTCGGGTTTTCGCTGTCTGTGCAGCACGAAAGGAAAGCGCAGTGAAGAGTTTTACGATTGATGTCCGTAGCAGTGACTCTTGTGTCAGTGTAGTACTCACCCGGCTGTTCGCAGAACCCAAGGCAGAAGAGGTTGAGACGTTTGGTTGAGCTCACACAGATGAGACTTTTGCTCTCAGGTGGTCTAATCCAATCCAGAAGAGTCAGTGCAGAGTCAGGGCTTCAATTTACACATCTTCATCTGTAGAAGCATCGTGGGAAATATGACCGAGCACACAAATTCCCATGATCTATAAGCTGTACTTATGGCTCTGATCCTACTCTTGACACTCGTATTAGACCTCAGAGAGAGACACTTAACCTGCTCCGGCTCTGTATTTATGTGGCTGCCCTATAAAGGTGCCCCCATTTTTGTGGGGGGAAAAAAAATGGCCACAAAGCTACCTGCCATAAATCATGATGTGGGTGTGGGCGCAGCACAGTTCTATCCGTTATACTGGCTTGATGAAATTCAGTTCACTCCACCTTTCTGCGTGATCGATTAAGAACAATGCCATGCCTGTAGTTATTCCGTTTTTGCGTGTGAAGGAACCACATAGGCACGGTGATCCCCCGACAACCTTACGGCACATTAATCCAATCAGGATTAGAATAAGTTAATTAACCCTGCTGCTCTGATTGACTGAGAAACTGCTGTGATCTGGATTAACACATAAAGAAAGTAGCAGCACTTCACAGTGAAAGAACACCACTCGACACGTCAACCTGTCCCACTAAAGTGGTTGATAGACCTGCAAAACAAAAAGTGACACATTTGATTTCATGTAGCGTTCATGGTGCGTCTGCTTTTTGACATTTCAAGTCCTGCCTTTGACATTTGTTAAGATGAATGAATTCGGTACATAGCTAAATACTCTACAGCAGTGGTCACCAACCCTGTTCCTGGAGACCTACCTTCCCGAAGACTTAGGCACTACCCATAATCGTGCCCACCTGACCATCTAATCACTTTCCTTAAGAAGTTCTTGATCAAGTAAAACAGGTGTGTTAGATTTTGGTTGGAGATGACACCTGTAGGAAGGTAGATCTTAAGGAAGAGGGTTGGTGACCGCCACTCAGGTGTCCCAAAAGTCTCCATTCAAAGGTGAAATTAACACTTAAAAAAATTTTATTTAGCAAAATGTCTTCTAAATTTTCACAAAAGAAGAACGTATTGTAACAATACTCACGGTTGGATCGGGAAGCTGTCGCAAGGTTGCGATGTACCAGGAAACATGGCGAGCACGTCACACACGACACTGTTACCAAACTTAGTAACAAATTCAAAAAGACTGGAAGTGTTACAGACCGACCGAGAAGCGGACATCTACGCACATCCACTGACGAAGAAACAACCGACGAGGTGCTGGCGTACATACAGTAGTCCCCTATGTTTGGAAACTTTTGGGACTCCCTGTATAATCACCAAAAGTTCAGCTTTAGTGACCCAGTGCTCACTGTAGCCCCAGATTCCTGTTCTTGGCTGACAGGATGGGAACCCAACACGGCCTTCTTCTGTTCTGCCTCGGTGTTTGACGTTCTCTGCATTCCGAGATGTTTTTCTGCTCACCACGGTTGTAAAGAGTAGCTATTTGAGTTACCTTAGTCTGTCCGACAGCTCGAACCAGTCTGGCCATTCTCCTCTGACCGCTCTTGTTAACCCGTTAATATATTTTTCCACCATTCTTTGTAAATTCTAGAGACTGTTGTGTATGGAACATTAATGAAGACCTGTATTTGCATTGCTGCCACATAATTGGCTGATTGGATAATTCCGTGATTGATCAGGCGTACATGTGTTATTAAATTAAATTGACCCGTGAGTGTACTCCACTACTTGACTGAAAATGTGACGGTTACCCTGATTTGTTTTTATTATCCTGTAACTATTTGATTAGACTGCACCCACTGTTTAAACATAGCTTTATTATGCTGGACTTTGAAATCAGAAGGCTCTAATCAGCTCACACCTCCCACATCACTTTTATGGGAGTTTTTAAGGCTCAAAGGGTTTTTGATATTATTATTATTATTATTATTATTATTATTATTATTATTATTATTTAAAAAAAAATTAATTGCTCCTTATTTTCACAAGCTATAAGCACCACGTCGGTAATAACCGAGGTGCCCCAGGGTAAAATGTGCTTACAAGCATTCAGTGCAACGTATAGCTGGCTGAATACATGTCGATAGTGACTTTTTAAAAATCATTGAGCCCACATTTGATAGAGATTGGCCTATCAGAACCGATCAGGATAAGGAGCATAAGTCGGAACACATTTCGTAATGTTTGGCGAGGTTCTCCGTTGCTGCACCGGCCAACAAAATGTATGCTTAAAAGCTAGAGTCTGTTCTCGATGGAGCTCAGACCTCTGCAAACAGGAAAGAAAATAAACAATGTCCTACTCAACTTTGTGCATAATCTCACACTGGCTTTCAGGTGCCTCGTTCACAAAGAATTTTATCCAACTATTAAGAGTTTTTGGATATTCTTATTCGGATTGGATTAGTTTATCAGCGGGATGTCTGTAGTAATTTTCTTTTTTTTTTTTTTTTTTTTTAAAAAAAAAAAAAAACACATCTCATCAGTGATAAAACTCATATCTGGGCAGCAATAAATGACCAGTTTCTAGCGGTTTGTATTTTCCATGAACCTGAATGTTTGCCTGGTCATATGATCACGCTCCATTATGGCGTCCAAGCGGTCGAAGACCCACTGGGGTAAAGAAGAGATGCTGGTTTCCCAGTTAGCAAGTGTAGTGAAGGTTTTACTACCCACACCATGTATACGGTTGAATGGCTCTTCTAAAACGTTAATTAGTTGTTTTGCGGTTAGGGGAGTGCTCAATATCTTGGGGAAGGTCACTGATATGTGTCTTACGAGACTAACTAGCAGCATTTTTTTTTTATTTTTATTTTTATTTTTTTTTTCTCTCAACACAAGATCGGCGAGATCTGCATCGAAAATCAGAGACGTGCCTCAGAGGAGGACGGAGAAAACACCGACATGGCTGGTCGGGAAGGAAATAAATAAGAAATTGTAAATTAAGAAATTTACCCCAGGACCCTATGTAAATTTAGGGTGCTCCCGAGCTCAATCAGCTCGCTAGGTGACGAATCAGTATATCGTGTACACAAGTTCGCTTACTGTTAAGGACCCTGGCTCACTACACGCTGGGACGCCGATGACTCAATTTCCGGCGACGTGACTACATACTCGCGTTATAAAACGTCACCACTGGCGTTTATCAACAACAGGCAGGACCGATATCTTTTTGACATTTATACGTCATATACATTTGCTAGCTTAATCACACGCGTTTCCATCCTGGTATTTCAAGCATGATCCTAGGCGAGCTAGTGGATTTTTTTTTTTTTTTAAATTTTTTTAAATTGTTAAACACTTAAGTCATTAGACTCAAACAAACCATATATAGAACGTCAAATAAAGTTAAAATATATATACACAAGTTAAAAAGTTGATCATTTTCCAATAACAGCACAGCCTGAAGTGTTCTATTCCTAATGTCTTTGTTGAACAAAATCTGTTCACTAGCAGGCCTAGATTTTGTGCAGTTCTTCTATACAAGTCCACGTGAACGAGCTGTTACTATGGAAACAGTAATGTATTAGAACAAGCACATGAATATACAGTAAACGTGTGATTGAATTGACACCACCTGACCAATCAGAATTGAGAATTGAACAGTACGATGAGATGTAATTCTGATGTACGAGTTGAATATTTTTTACAAGGTCGGTGTACGTTAAGTTTCTGTTCTGCTGTTCGAGAAATAATAACAACTATGCTAACAGCTGCTTCCTTTTCTTCCCTGACTTTTCTTCACGTTTAGGCAATGGAGGATGTGTACGGTCTGGATCGTAACCTCAGTACTAAATGAGGAACTGAACCGAGGAAAGTGTTCAAAATAACACTTTACTGTACTCCCTCATTCTCATGAGTTCAGCAGGATTTATGAGCTTCATGAATATTAATGACGTTAATAAAAAGATTATTTGTCCATGACCTTTAATTAGATTGTTAATAAGATTTGCTGAGATATTAAAGCTGGCTGAAGCTTTTGGCGTTACAATTTTGAGGTCCGGGACCTTGTCTTCATTGGACGGGGAATTTCCATGCTGAAATCATCCTTTAAGGAATTTATTAATTAGCTATTCATCAAAAGTTGCTCTGCGATAGAATTCTGTTTTTGGCTGATTGGTTTTGGATAGTTTTGGATGATGTGTGTCTGGAGATTATGTTGAAGACTGGAGAAGTGATTAAAGCAGCTACCAAGTCACATTAAGTAACCGTGGATGTGCTTTCAGTGAACAAGGTTTATAAAAAAAAAAAAAAAAAGGTTCTCATTCAGCTTCCAGTATGCTTTTAATGAGCACGGCCTCCCCCGCCCCCC
>JANDJT010000169.1:31105231-31129686 GCA_024331685.1 Stegophilus panzeri | reverse complement strand
TTTTTTTTTTTTTTTTTAAACCCTACTCTCGCACTTAATAAAGACATTTTCACGTGCACATACACTCTATGGCCAAAAGTATGTGGACACGTGACCATCACACGCGTGTATAGTTCTTCCCCAAACTGTTGTTGGAAGCACACAATTGTCTATAATGTCTTAGTATGCTGTAACGTTACAATTTCCCTTCACTAGAACCAAGAGGCGCAAATCTGTTCCAGCATGACGGTGCCATTGTGCACAAAGCAAGCTCCGTGAAGACATGGCTTGCCGAGGTTGGAGTGGAAGAATGCAAGTGTCCTGCATAGAGTCCTGACCTCAAATTCCCACAGCCAAGCTACAAAATCCAGTGGAAAGCCTTCCGAAAAGAGTGGAGGTCATTATAAGAACATATGGGGCCTACATCTGGAATGGGTTGTTCAACAAGCACAGATGTGTGTGATGGTCAGGTGTCCACAAACTTTTGGACATATCATGTATGTAAGTGAATGGAAAAATCATGGAAGAAAGAATTGTTCCTGTCTCAGTTTCTGCCCAAAAGTGCTCCATGTTTCTATTCGTCCTTTACATCAGTGGTCACCAACCTGGTTTCTGGAGATCTACCTTCAGCTCCCAGTATAATCGTGTCCACCTGACCATCTCGTCATTGCCTTAGATTTTGGTTGGAGATGAAACCTGTAGGAAGGTAGATCTCAATGAAGAGGTTTGGTGACTTCTGATTTTACATTCTTTCACAAAGATGGTAGTCCATTCAGTCCATTCAGTATAGAGTAATCAGGCACTTTTAACTGGCTATGCTTAACTGGCCCTGCTTGTAAATAAGGGTGTGTGTGTGTGCACCAGTTCAATCCAGGGTGTATTCCTACCTCACACCCAGTGCTCCAGATATATCCACCACAACCCTGACTCAGGAAGATGAAAAATCATTTAAGACCACCATTTTAATTTTACACACTTTTTTTGTTTCCCCCAGGACATATTTAAATGTGAGATTTTACCGCGTGATGCGTAACACTTCGGAGGACCGAGCAGAGCTGGCTGCTGTAGGAGGACAGAGCAGGTGAAGGTCATGATGATCACCTGCAGCGTATTTGTGCTAAGTGAAAGCTCATCACTCTGGGCTCTCTGCCTCTCGCTGAAGCTCGTTGCTGTTAACGGAGACCAGCTACTGCAAAGCATTGACGGATCTTTTGAAGCGTCCTCTTTGATTACCTCTCTCATCTGACGATGCTAATGCGGCTAGCCTGCTCGGTTTAGATACAGCGCTGGATGAGAAAACAACCAGTCTTCCCTTAGCGACTGAAGATCTAAATAGGCTTGCTAATTTCGGCTCTGACGTGAAGGTTACCTTGCTTGTCTCTGCACCGAATGAGTTCCAGATGATAGCTGACTGTGAATTGTGGCTTGCTGATTGAGTATGTGGGTGAGCGTGTTTGCATGACTGCGTGCTTGTAAGCGGGTCTGTTTGCCCCCGTGTCCAGCGTTTTGTGTTCACCGGTGTCTGTGACACTGCGCCGATCGATCGTTTCAGGCTTGTCCTTGCGTATATGGAACTAGACCGTCTCCGCTTCATATAAGGAATAAACCACGATGGGTGGTGCGACGTGTTTCCGAGCCGTAGAAAGGACAACGTGTTCAAAGACGAGCGCGTTAACGTGAACGAATGACAGCCGGGACTATCGTCAGAGCTGCTGCTCTAGAAAAGTAATCAACAAGTTCAGATCTGAGAATTCAATAGAGCTGTGGCGTAATGAAATTTAAACAGCGTCATCATTTTAACCACCTGTACGGGGAATCTGTAACGATGAGGCATTGGAAGATAAATACTCTCTTCCGTCTCTCGTAGTACAGACCGAGAATTACAGCAGTGGACTCTTCCTGGGATTTTGACTTTGACCGACTTTCACACTTAACCGCTTCCTGGCGTATTTTGGCTTCCGTTCAATAAAGAGCTTCTGTGGTGTTCAAGATATTCAAGCTGAGATATCTTCACACACACACACACACACACATTATTTTCATTGGTGGGTAATCTCACAAGCGTGTTTATGTTCCCCCACAATATTGCTTATGTATTAGCTAGCCAAGCCTCACTTCCACTACAACAGGTTTAACACCAAACAGCATTGTGTTCTACGTGTGTTCGCATAATAACGAGCCGTTCTGAGGCGCGTGTAGGACTTACAGCTAATGCCTTGACGTTTCTAGGTATCATTTAGTCTTTGTGTTTGGGGAATTAAGGAGACAAGTGCATGGCAACTCGAATAAAACAGTCAACACCATTTCCTATTGTGTTCATAGGGCGCTGGGGGTTAAAAGTGCAGCGGTTAGTCACAGTATATGCAAGACACTAAACTGTACCTGCACATGACCGCTGTGGATCCTGATCCTGGTTCGATCCTGAGCTTGGGTCACTGTGGAACGCCAAAGTCGCTGGGTTCTCCTCTTTCCTCCCATGTCCCAGGAACATACTGGTATCTGGAATGGCCATGCTAGGTGTGAACGAGTGTGTGAATGTGCCATGTGTCCCATCTGGAGTGTGCTCCTGCCTCACGCTCCCTTCCACACTTTTTTAGTTTGTTTCTAACCATTGCTTTTAGTTTTATTCCCAGGTTCATTCTTTTTTTTTTTTTTTTTTTTTTTTTTTCCCCCCCCCACGGAAGATGATGATGATTGCCGACCATCGAGAAGATGGTCATTTATTCCATTTATTCCTCCAAAAGTGTACATAAAATATACGATGAGAGAAGAAGGAAAAACACTTTGAAACTGAAAGCAGTGAAGTCAGTAGCAAAGATGTAACACAGTCCTCCAATAAACAGCATTCTTTTAACAGTTTTCTAAGCGTCCTTTTGTTTACGCTCCGTAAGTTTACGTTCTCTATTCTGGCATGAATCTCTCAAGTGGGCGGGGCTTAATAACGATTTACTCTTACTGGCTAGTGAGATTAGGATCGACAGCTCTCTGACCAGGAAGAGGAGACTTCCGTGTCACGAATTTGGTGGCATGTTCTGGATGCGGTTCTCTGTATAGTTCTAGTGTTTGTACTTTGTCAGTGTATTAGTTCATAATGACATATTTGAGGTTTGGGTAGTCTCATACCACTATTTTTTCGAGATGAGTTCTCGGGAGTGGCACGGAGCGTCATCGTCGTCATAATCAACGCCATCCTCCTGCTCCTCAGCTGGACACTCGAGCCGTCGACCCAAATCTCATTAGCCAATGAGTGTAAATCGCTGTTAAGCCAAGCCCACACGAGGTTTTTGCTAGAACGGCAAGCGTAAACGAAAACGTCGGAACGCGTGAACGAAAACTGTGGCAGCGCATCCGTAAACCACGACTAGCGAAAAGGAAGCTTAGAAAACTGTTAATAAACAACGCAGTTTATTTGAAGAGTGCTTTTCTTCTCTCATTCCATATTTACATTCATTTCTTACGAGTTACGTTCAATACTTCTGGCACAAATTTAATTCCATAGTGTCTTCGTGATGTATGCAGGGATGTCCCACTTGAAATTCCATGCGTACTACATACACCTCATTTTAATACACACACTTTAGCATGAACACTTCTTGTAGCGCACATTGCTCTTGATCATTAGTACGTTACACGACCTTAACATGTCTGTAGGATGCACCTGTGCTAGGAAACGAGTCGTTTTGTCTGTGTTTTTATTCTGCATTGTAAACTTGGGTTTTGTTTTGGAGACAATAGACATGAGTGTTTTTTTTTTGCCTGGAGTTATTAGTACCGGTGACTAGTATTAAATCTCCAGACATCTGCATGCGCAGTCCGTTTAAAAATCCTGACACGACGGATTCGGACGAGACATAAATCCCTGGGATACAGTACATTACCCCACCATTCTATGTAAAACTATTCCAATCCAAATAGGCTCTAGTCAGGGTCTTGACCTGTGTTTTTTGCGTTGGATTTAGTTGCCAGAACAACTGTACGAGAGAGAGCTGGCGTGTATTCGAGCTGGCTCTATGGATACCTGCCTAACACCGCTTGTGTTTTGTGTAAACCTGATCACCTGCATTAGCCTTGCCACCTGCAAATATCACACACGTATGTGGTGCAGCATCCCCCTTGGGTTTGCCATTACTGTGTGTGTGTGTGTGTGTGTGTGTGTGTGTGTGTGTGTGTGTGTGTGGGTGGGTGACCTGAAAGTCCCAAGGACGCAGCCAGCTTGTCTCGTTCCATTTGCCCTGCTTAGCCAGACACTCACTCCCACTATGAAGCTACAGACTAGAGAATCAGGAAGAGAGGATACTCTCACACACTTAACGCCTGCATCCCAGCAGGAAATCAATATAATTACTCACACATCATCTGCCAGTCGTGGAGAGCTTCTGGAAATGATGGGAAAAGAGGATTCTTTTTCACGGGTTAAGGAAAGGAAATTGGTGTAACAAATCAGATGTGTTACCTGCCGCACGTTGTCTTTCTCTCTCCGTTTGACCAATTCGGATGTTAAAGGGCTAGACGGTTCTGAGGCGACGGAGTCGGCGGACTGTCACCATAACGCCTAGCTCTGCTTAACAACGTTTTCTGTACGTATTACACGAGTAATAGACATTAAATGGAACACCCGCGTGCGTCTGCTGAGTAATTTTCTTACGTAATTCGGCTCACCGTTGCGATGCTTTGTTATTGTAACTAGGCCATTCCGCGTCACGATCGTCAGGGAGATGTTGCCATGGTTTATAGGAGACGTGTGCTCCATGAAGCATAGCAGAGGGGGGTTTGTTACAGGAAATCACAATCCAGGATTATTATATACAAGTTATTATATTTGTTCTTGAGTTCTTATAGTTTTCAGCCTGTTTGATTTGAGCTGATTTAATCAGAATCGGAATCGTTTTATTTGCTGTATACATGTACAAATAAAAATTGGTAGACTTGGTTATAGTGTATATTACAGTGGAGGTAGAAATAGCAGCCGAGTGAAGTTCAGAGTGCATCAAGCAGAGTCGGGGTTGGGGTTCGAGTCCGGAGTCCGCCCTGTGTGTGCGGAGTTCGCGTGTTCCCCCTGTGCTTCAAGGGTTTCCTCCCCCAGTTCAAATGCGCTGTCGCGTGATTGGTGTTTCCAAATTGTCCGTAGTGTGTGTGTGTGCGCGACTGTGCCCTGCGATGGGTTGGCACCCCGTCCAGGGTGTCCCCCGCCTTGTGCACCGAGTTCCCTGGGATAGGCTCCAGGCTCCGCCACAACCCTGTGTAGGATAAGCGGTATGAAAAATGGACGGATGGAATAATAATAATAATAATAATAATAATAATAATCATCTCAGAATATGTGAGGCCAAGCTGCCTTCGTTTTTTAAAAATCATGTTGTTCATGGAGTGCAGGTCTTACCATTTTCCCGTTGCTGTGATAATGGATGGCTTGATCATACACACTAGACTCTGACTGAAGCGGAGTGTCCTGGATCAAGCTGAGATTAGCGCTCGCCGTTATCTGGACCCATCTACACACGACACCTGTGTAGCGCAACGCTAATTGGCTCTATCGGCATCGGCGAGACTTGATTAGCGCGATCCGTCGCTCACCTCGCGTTCCACGCCAAGAAAGGCCAACCCAGCTTCACAGCTCAGCTAAAATCTGCCCTGAGGGATGGATTTTTGTGTGTGTGTGTGAGATACAAGTCTGCTCTGTGAATCTGTTTGAGGCATAGGAACATATATTAAGAGATAAGGAAAGAGAGAGGGAGTGTGATGGAGAAAGTTCTAGAAGCTCCTGTTTGACTGAACCAGGGCTGGTTGATTAAAACTGAACGAATACTCAAGTCTCAGGATTGAAAATAAATAAATCTATCAATCTTTTGAGTGTGCCTGGTGATGGTTCACTGGTACTCCCAGTGACCGTAAACACGTTTACCACCAGATGTTCATTTATTCATTTCCTTCACTAACATCCGAGCAAGCCTGTAAATATTCCCACACGCGAACAATAAACTTTTACATTTTAGCGTCGACGAGATCGTTCTAGAAAACACAGCTGTGTGCTTTTGCTGAGGCTTAAGTATGGTCTTAAGTAGGCATAACCTAAAGCATAGTTTGTAATCTTAGTGACAATTTATGTAAAAGTCAAACAATTGAAAATGTGTGTCTTCATGCAAAAACATTCAAAAGGGAAAAAAAATCATGGCGTTCACCCGAGGTGTTCGACACCTCACTCACCGGACTCCGCGGTTTCACCACACGGTTAGCTGAATAAGATGATCATGTTACCGGGACAGACTGGAGAACAGCAGCTAGGCATTACGGCTTTGGAATTATAAGTTGTCTTTTTTTTTTTTTTTTTTTTTGTCTTTTTTTCTTTTTCTTTCTTTCTTTCTTCAGTGCGGCTCAGTCGATACTTGCAGTACTTTGGAATGTAGATTTATTGTAGATACATTCCAGCGCAGTGAAGCTGTTCACCAGTAGCGCTGTTGTAGTTTGATATTTTTATGGTATGACAAAACAGTCAAACAACACAGATGCTGAAAAGGATCAGTGCTCACACATGGATTTAATTCAGTATCGCATCGCAATTAATCCTTGAACAGAACAAATTAGTTTAATGTTGTGTTGCCGAGACTGATAGTGGGATTTTCCTGGGGATGGGATTTTCCATCAATCGCCATTTAAAAACCCTCCCAGAGAGCCAATTTGATTAAAAATGGCGGGAATACTGTATAACGTTTAATCGTGGTGACCAGGATGAAACCTCCCCTCTTTCAGCTCAAGTCTACCTCTCAAATGTTTTCGAAAAATGCAGCTTAAATGGCCGTGGATGGCTGTGCGAAGATGGGAGGGGGAGTGGGCGTGGCAGGGAAAGGCAGGGGAGGAAGAGCCTTCAGAACGCTCATGATAAAGATAGATCGTGACAAAGTTTGCAGATGAGACGGAGGACTTCTCTCCTCCTGAATCCCCAGGGCTAAATGGAGACACAATAGATAGCGGTGCAGGTCCTCTACCCTGTCTATTTGAACCGTTAGCCCCTGCCCTGACTACGGAGGAAAATACCTGCCGATTTGTAGATTTTGTTTAGGGCGTTTTCAGACCTGTAGATCTGTGATTTTGTTTCGAAACAGGGACTTAAATTGTTACGACGTTGCATTTTGCATTTCAGAACATACCAAAATTGTGTTTATGCAAGTCACGTGAGTAAACTGCCCTCTCATTGGTCAGAGTGCGCCTGCTTACGTTCTGGGGTTCCCATAGCAGTCATTTATCAAGATGGATAGACAGCAGCTCTTCAAGCTTACTGTGGCATTCTTTTTTTTTTTTTTTTTTTAACTGTAGTTGTTATAATTCATCTAATTTCTATGTCCCACTGAGCGATTAAAGCCCATCTCCTTGAGGCGCTCGCTAAACACCTTGTAAACCTCAGCGTTTTATACGTTTTTGAAAGATGCTCGTCGGACCAAATTTCATTCAGGCATTTTACCTCGCCTTTAAAAACGCGAGGCATTAGCAAAACAAGCCCGCTTTTTACGTAACGCAGTTCCCATCGTGCATTGCTATACAGATCAGTTTGTTGGCCCGTTGGATCGGATTGCTTTCTCACCACAAGTGAACAGCTCCAGAGTTTGTTTGTCAGGTGGTCTCAGCCAGATTGTTTTGGTGCGGATCCAAGCGATGCGATGGCCAGTACTGGACAAATCGGCAGTCGTTTGAATTCTGAACCATTTGTAGATGATTTTCCTTATAGTGGAATGATGTATTTCAAATAATTTGGAGATCTTTTTAAATCCCTTGAAAGACTCAGACATCCACAAACTTTTTTTTTTTTTCTGAAGGCCTTACAGAACTCTTTAGATCTTGGCATGGTGACACCACACACCTCATTAGCAAAGGGAACACCACACACTAGATATGAGAGAGGTATAAATAAGACCAGTTCCACCTGCACTCCCTAAGCAGGTTCTAATCACTGACACCCTGAACACCTGATTCTAATTATATGGATTTAAAGGTGTGATAAATGTAAGGGTGAACTTACTTTTTTCCATGTGATCTGTTTTTTGTTAATTTAAATTGTGAAAAGCACTACAAAATGTCAGTTTTATGTGTCATTTGACAGCGTGCATCAACTTTTATTAATAGGCACTGTTTCAAAGATGATGAAATGTTTGCTTGTCCAAATATGTCAAAAAACCCAACAGTTTTCATGGGGTGTACTTATTTTTTCCACACGACCGCATCTCTTCCTATGCGGTTCTGTACTTGAATGAGCTCGTGGCGATTCACTTCGTGCTCTGGGTTGTGGCTCAGCTCTGTATGTGCGAACACACGCCTCCTTCCTCATTCCTCACCACGGCTCTCCATTTCTGTAATTACTATGAGGATCAGATTTCAGTCAGCACATGCGGGTCTGCTGCAGTATTCAGTCCCTCTGTTCACCCTCTTGACTGCCAAACTGCTCTTAGCTGTCGACTAAAGAGGCAGCGTCACTGCAGTAATCCGGAGAAAAAACAAAAATGGAGTGTGTGTGTGTGTGTGTGAGAGAGGTTGCTTCAGGGCGGGGCGTGCGGTGACAGGGGCTCACATGTGGCTTTGCGGCGCCTGGGCGGGTGCAGGGTTAGTAAGCAGTGTTTTGTTGTTTTTCTGGGTGGGTCTTGTGGGGGAAGGAGGCTACTTGATGAGAAACGTTTGCACCGCACTGATCTGTCAGAACGTCAGAGGAACAGGAAGTATGCTGCCTGGCTCCTTCTGTGAGCTTTGAGGGCGATACAAGTTCAGATTTGTGTGTCAGCTTGTCAGACTGTCATTGATGTTATTCAGAATGGAAGTATGAGCCAATACAGTCAAAAACACAATACAGGGGATTAGGGCTGGGCGATACGGACTTAAAACTATATCACGATATTTTCTGGAATTTATTGCGATAACGATTTAAATATAGTACCATTCACCACTGTTTTTGGCTACAAGCGACAGCTGCATGTTTCTCCTCGTCTAAATCACATCCTTGGAGAAACTGCTCCAAGCCACTCGCAATGTTTTCACCCGTGTGGTCATGTGGAAAGAGAACTTGTCTGGACGCAACAGCTGTTCAAACTCCAGTCAGTCGTTATGTAGCGGACCGTGATGCTAACGTACGGCTCCGCCGCTCAGCTACTCCACATGTCCTGTGTAGTCGAGGCGTAGAACTCCACCGTACACAGCATTGTTTGTAACCTACCACGGCGCTCATCGTACGTCGCTGGCAGGGCCGTTGCGGAGAAATACTTCCTTGAAGGCATGTCATATCTTGCATCCAGTTTATGGATCGTTCGCTCGAATCCTTCCTTCCTTCTCGATAGTTTGGAATGGCAGCAGAACACCACTGCGTCCATCGTTTACTTTGCTTGTCATAAGGAATTCGATAAGCAAATGCGCTGGCGATTTTCGTCCGAGTAGGAATTTAATTAACTTTAGGTCTGCTTGACGTTGGTGTCTGTGTCCTCGTGCATCTTCAGACTTTCTTCATACTTGGGTTTGGGTGTGTGTTTGAGATGGTGGAACAAATCGGAAGTGTTTCCACCGTTTTTTTTTTTTGCATATTCCGGTCGATTTCTGTAAGGAAACCAGTTCCAGATTGTAGAGGTAGCTCCTCATTTAGCGCTAAACTCCTCCTCAGCTTCACGTCCACCTTCCACCGTACTTGTTTTCCCTCCGCACGTGAGCTGCGAATGGCTCGCACGCCGTCGCACACAAAAAAAAGTCATCAACTAGGCTTTTATCGCGTGGAGACTAATACTTATTGTGGGGAGAATTTCTAGCGGTATATCGCACTAGATAAGATCTCGCCCATCACTACAGGGGGTACAAGAAAACTCCACCCTGAAACACATTAAATATGTTTATATTCAAATATTTCTGATGCCCTTACTGATGGCTGGTGCTAGTTTGTTGGGTGATACTGCAATGTCGTCGTTATTAGCGACTAATTAGAAGTTAGCGGTCGTGAATCACGCCGATATCAAACGAGGACGTCGATGGCACGGTTACGATGACGTTCAGTCGGAGATAAGAAGAGAAGAAACTGAGGCAGCAAACGTTGGACTTGAAGTTCTAGAACACAAAGCGGCTCTACAGGGCAGTTGTGATGAGCTCCAGTTAGTTAGTGCTCTCTGTGTGTTGGTGTTAGCATGAACGTTGATTCTGTTTGAGCAGAATGTACAGATGAAGAGGTGAGAGTGCTGGATAGACAAAAGGACTAAAGCGCTGCTGCATCGCTCTCTTTTTAATAGAGAGGAATTCTCCTTGGCGCCAACATCAGGACGTAGTGAAATGGAATTGTGGGTAATGTAGGAAAACAGACCAACATGTCCGACGTAGAATTTCATCACGAAAGAAATCTTGCATGTCGTTCAGGGTGGATTTTTCATTCAACTGTGTTTCTGTTAAAATGAAAGATTGATAATTTATAGCATCAATCCACCTGGACTGACCTTCACGCTTCACCGTGGGAAAGTGAAGGTGAACCTGCATTGTATTCAGCTTGTATTTAGCAAAGCGCACAATCTTGAAACGGAGAGAACCGAGCTGCGGTGTTCTCACAGTCTATACGGACTCAGTAGAGGTCATGTGACTGGGTCAGCTAACCCCGGGTCAATTAAAAGCTCTGCTTTTAGATCTTCATGCTGACGAGCCTACTTTCTCCAACAAGCACTTACTCCAGAAGAACAGGCGTAGACTCCAGGTCACCTGAGCACGGTGGTGGAATTATTGCGAAGGCTTATGCCTTGATTGTGCAATTGATGCACCCTACACAACGTGCGCTCCTACTACAGTCGAATGGAGGCGGTTGATCTTTTAAATGATATTTAATGATCAATTCGCCATTCTCCGATAAAGAATATTAAGCAGCTGGCTTTTTGCAGTTGGCCATCAGTCATCAGTGTCGATTGAGAGTGTTGAACCGGCGGACCGCGAGAGATTGTTCGCTGATCGGCTGTAAACTGGCGCAGAAGAGAAACAGAAGTGAGCAAATCGAGCAGAAGTTGTGCGTTCGCTGTGGACTGCTATAACTTTTCAACAAAATGGACGAGCTGAGAGTTTCACCAGATCGTCGGTGTTGTTGAAATGGTAAGCTAGGCTAGTTTGTTTGGCTTCGCTCCAAACCATGCATTACTGCACTTGATAAGGTATAGTGGAGAAATATGAAGTAAGCCACTCTAATGCATAATATATTATTTGTAGGCAATCTGGAACACGGCGTTTACTTTCCCATGGTACAAAATGTTCTGATTCCGGACCTGACACGCTCCCCTGACCGAGTACTCTGCTAAATACATCTAAGTAAATCTGGAATGATTGACAGGTTTGAACTTAGCTGGCGCTTTAAATCTACGTACCTGGCGGCTACCATAAAACCCCCGTATACCCCCCATCTTCTGGTATGGAAAGTTATTTCCTGTCACTCAGTACAGAATGTGCGTGCACGGTGGCTGCCAGCTGTAGCCTTTGCAGATTTTTTGAGTACACACACACACACACACACACACACAAACAAAAACCATCAGTCAGTCTTGTTTGGAGCTAGTTTTCTAGTTTGTCGACACCTGCTTGGTGTGCCAAGGCCCTTAACCATAATTAATTAATTGAGTTTAGCTTTGACGGTAGTCGGTGGCGACAGACGTGGTTTGTTTGTATTCCACTAATTCTCCCTTTGCACCGTTACTGCAGTTGCTAGGTAAGGACCACTGCTCTCACGATGGAAATGTTTAACATAAGCTCTATGATTTACCCATAAACATTGACTTGAAGTCTACATCTGCTGAAACTCTGTCAATAAAAAGATGCCGCGTTCCTGTCGTCTGTCACACCTACTCTTTTGCCTGCGCTTTGGGACGAGCTGCGAGAGCCGATGCAAATGAAAGCGATACAGGAGGAGAGAAGTAAGAAGTGAAGCAGTGGCGAGAGGTAAATCTGTAGAGCGGCTCAGCACCGCTGACAGCAAAGCCTGCACGTCTAACTAAAGCTCTGTTTCATCAGGCAGTCCTGAGGGATTTCCCTCTCCGCTGAGAGAGCCGGAGCAAAAAAAAAACAACAAAACACGCACAGAAAAAACGAGAGGGACAGACATAAGAGCAGAGCGTACAAGTAAACAAGAGAAGAAAACGTCATTTCGGACAACGCGCAGCAACCTAATTTAGCGAGGGGTGTGTGTGTGTGTGTGTGTGTGTGTGTGTGTGTGCGTGACAGGCCAGCTTGTTGTCTTCCATCCAAGGTGCGTGTGAAGAGAGAGCTTTTACAGTACATCTCTGACCTCACGCCTCCTCTCAGTCGCCATGGAGTTGCTGTGGAAACGCTGCGACACTGAGGAAGTCCCTGCGCAGCCTCGTTGTGCGGTCGGCTCGGTGCAAAGACATTTCTCACTCTGATCATGCTGTAATTGGGCACTTATTTCGAAACAAAGTACTGCTCATCTCCCATGCTCATTTACTCATTATTATACTCCTGAAAATGCTCCAATACCAGCATCCAACACCATGTGATGGAATCCCAGTGCACATTGTTGCTCTGTTTTACACATTTACACACCCAGATACACGTATTACACATTATTACATACAAGTAAAAATGACAAAGTGTGCTTAGTGTAAATATCAAAAGGAGATACTGCAGCATCTGACTACAATACAAACCACGTGATTGGCAGCCATTTTTGTTCTTGACACCCCCCCTCCCCTTGTTGGAAAGTTCCCGAGCCGTAATTATGACGTCGTGGTGGCTTTCGTGTGCGTTCACATCTGACCGGACTTGAAGGAAGCATTACAGCTGTACAGAACTCCTTCACAGGATCCCTACTTGGTGCAGGGTAACTAATGTAGCTAGCTAAAGCACTTCTTTTTAAAAACCATTTAGCTAGCGTTAGAATGAATGAGCCTGGTAGGGAAAAGGCATGACCATGGGTACAGTTCAGAAAAACGTCCGTCCATCCATCCATTTTCGACCGCTTATCCTACACAGGGTCACAGGGAGCCTGGAGCCTATCTCAGGGGACTCTGGGCACAAGGCAGGGGACACCTTGGACAGGGTTCTAACCCCTTGCAGGGCACAATCGCACACACACACACACACTATGGACAATTTGGCCTGGCGCACACAGAACAGAAGCAGGAATTTAACCCCCAACCCCGGAGGTGTGAGGCATCCCTGATTGATTGATGCTCAATTTTTTATTTTTTTTATTTTTTGTACTGATTAGAAATTTTTTTTAAAAAATTGCGAAGAAAAAAAAAAAAAAAAAAAGCATCCCTAGTTTGTATTTCTGCTTGTTGTGTTATGCTTGTTGCGTTCATTTTTCTCAGCTAGCCTTGGGATTTATTCCTTTCGTTGCCGCTGTATCCTGCTACACGGTCTCCGGGACGACTGCGGTTAATGATTAATCTCTGATGACGCTCCATCTCGTTAAAGTCCGAGACTGACGGCTCTATCGTCGCTCCTCGTGGGTGGCACCCGACCAAACCTGTGCTTTTATTCGAGGAAATCCTCTCCTCCCTACGCCGCATTACGCAATCTTAAGCAAACAGTTCCACTCTCTGTGCAGTTAGTCAGAGTAACCGACTCGGTCTCTCCCATTGTGTACGCTATTCTCTCTCAAAATATTTAACCTACTCAACTGCATTGTCCACGGTTGCCAGGCCTCCCACGTTAGGGAGAGCGGTTTGAACCGTATTGTTTGCTTATTCATGCCTCATATAGTTCCTCATAAAAGCCTCGCTCCTCAAAGAAGAGGCACGCACAGTATTTTCTGCGTTTTCTTCAAACTAGAGCGTGCTAAGAAGCATCGTTTTAAACAAGATGCATTTACAGCCAGCATTGCTGCGAAGTTTGCCATCTTTTAAGGAGTTTAAGTAGCGCAGAAACGGCATGCAGAATCACAATTGACCTTGTGCCAACGTTTTTCATAGGAAAAAAACAAAAACGCCAAGAATATTTGTTGCCGTGTTATGAGCCGATTCGCAGCTCGGCACGAACGACTCGAGAAGTGGAAAATAAACACTGAGACCTCAGTGTTTTGTTAGGAACAAGCTAACCAGATAACCATGACGTGTGCAGCCATGTTGATTTAACGCCGCTCTGTAAATGGGGAAGAACTCGTCGTTGAGAAGACTACTAGGTTGGGAATTGGGAATGCAGATGGTTAAGGCTCTGGGTTACTGATCTCCAGGTCAGGGGTTCAAGCCCCAGCGCTGCTAAGCTGCCACTGTTGGGCCCTTGAGCAAGGCCCTTAACCCTCTCTGCTCCAGGGGCGCTGACCCTGCGCTCTGACCCCAACTTCCTAACATGCTGGGATTTGTGAAGGAAAAAAAGAATTTCACTGTGATGTAATGTATATGTGATTTAATAAAGACCCATTATCATTATCATTATTAAACCTGGAAACATGTTAAATATGTATATATTGAAATATCCGCGATGTGCTAAGCCATTCTTGTGCTAATTTGTTAGTTCACATCACCCAGTTAGCGCAGTGACGATGGTGTCTGATAGGCGAAAAATAATCAAACGTAAGGGTTTCGCTGTTTGCTCCTAAAAATAAAGAGAACAAGAGCTTCTTTTGTCACTCAACATCTCCCAGCGATGCTTATTAATGAGAAATCTAACGTAGAGGTCGGGAAAACACCAAACGTCGGTCTTGGATCACTAGCTACGCCACACGGTTGCAGCCGAGACCCAGCTCAGCTAAGTAGCAGTCTGAGATGACCGACGTTGGAGTTGATGGAAGTTGAAGCTTTTGGAAGCTGACCTGTTTGAGCAGGAAAAAAACCGGGCAGAGTAAAGTATTAAAGTGCCGCTGCATCGCTCACTTTAGGTGCTAATGCAGTGTTGCATAAAGTCGATGTTGCGTAACAGCTCGTATTTTTGTTCGCAACGTGCAATGCTGGTCACAGGATTCCCTACACTCATGAAGTACTGCTAGCGACCGTGTCATGTAATTAGAACTCTCATAGAAGTCACGTAACACTGATTATGGAGATGATGTGTGTCGGCTCTGGCACTAGGTTGCGACTGACTCTACTGACAAGGTGCCAGATCTGGAGTCGGTACTTGTCCAGGGAACCAGTGGCTATTTAAAAAATAAAAATAAAAATAAATATATATAAAGCCTGTTATTTCAGCCGGACTGTTACGCAATCAGATGCGAGTGTAAAAATAAGTGATGTGTTACTCTGCTATGTGGAAATACTTAACATGGCATGATTTGGAGAGGAACTAACACTTTGTTGATATTTCTCACATCTCTGTAAGGGTCGCAGATGGACACAGAGGGATGAAGAGAAGCGTACGACGGGTTTCGTGTCATAAAGTCTTGTCTGCAGTATGTTGTCAATGCGACGATTGGCAGTGTAGAGGGAATATGGCTGTATCTCTTTCTTTCTGTCTGTCTAGCTGTGCGTCATTCTGCTCTCTCTCACTCACTCACTCACTCACTCACTCAGGCTGTGTGTCTCATACAGCTCTTGTTTTATGAATGGAGAAGTGTTACGACTCAGTCATTCATCCCTGCTGCTTCAAATGTGCCCCAGTTGACAGACGAGCTCCTGCGCTGGCACGACCGAACGTGTCGGTATCTTTTTAAAGTTTAAATCCTGTCTAGCTGGTGTATGTGTGTGTATTTCCTGTTTCTTGTTCCAGCTGAACTCGGGCAGTTCGGACGCGTCGCTGATTGATCAGCACACACGAGATAGCCAATGCTAGACCTCTCTCACCACACCGTGTCCTTGACACACAATACCAGTCAAAAGTTTTTGAACATCTGGAGTTTAATGACCATTATTGCTAAGGACCAAACAAAATAACTACCAGCTATCCGAAACCGAAACATGCATGGGAATAATGAATTGGTCTCTCTCAGATCCTAGGAGGATTTGGGGGGAGGGGTCAACAATTAATGCTCTATATCTAATAGACTCGTAGAAAGTGTTCGTATCAACTGTGAAACATAAATATGTGGTGCGCTACAAGTACCTGATTAAAGTGCTAATGATTTGAGCCTTTTCCGGATTTAGAACAAAAGTTGCATTGCAAAATGTGTGAAATTCCAACAGTTTTTTTTTTTTTTTTTTTTTAAGTAAGAACGTGAAAAATGTAAATATAATATTAAGGAAGCCAAGTGTCGTCTTTTTTTTTTTTTTTGCTGTGTAGGCTTGTTTCAATTCTTGAATCGACGTACCGTAGTTCCATTATCGCATGTTGTTGCCAAATGGCAACAATTACGTTTTACCATTTAACAAAATACTCGAAATATATAAACTTGTTTTAAAAGACAAAAAATAAATGTTAACCTATATCCGATAGTGTTTCAATTTTTTCCCTTTTAAGTAGTTTTGCCTAAATATTGAAAAGTTAATCAAATTCGAGGAGTCAGCACTACCTGGTCATCCGACAAGGCATTTATTTATATATATATATATATATATATGTCATGTCAATTTTAACACACCCCCTCCCCCTTTTCCAGTTACATAGTCGTTTTAAATAGTCGTTTTGTATTATTGCCTATCAAAAAAATTGGAGATTAAATGAATTTTTGCCAATATGGCAACAACATGCTGTAAAGGGTTAATTAGATTGTTCCTAGCTCAGTTCCCAGAACATTTAATGAACATTTTCTTGACTCACATATACCTGTTCCAAATATTTTAACGCATTTAAATGTAAATGATCATAATTTTCATCCATCATGGTAAATTGTAACTTCTGAACACTGTATATATTCTCATTACAGAATGATGGTGTTTATATAATTGAAGGACAAAAGTCACTGAGCAGCAAGTAATTTGTTGTTCTACATGTTGTCTTTTCCCAACATCCCCCTCCCCCCATTGAGTCGTACCGTTATTAGCTAAATACCCGTGCTAAATGTGGTTACCCTTCTTATCATGGTAGCTGGAGTACCAGAAAGGGTGGAACTAGGAATAGTGCAGATCACTAACTGTCAAACATTCCTCATGCTTTGGCAGTCAAGTCAGACGTCCACCATTTTTTTTTTTTTTAAATAACCCTAGCTAGAATTACTCGTTGAGTGGAGCGTACATTACAGTAAGCTTCAGTATTAGTGTCGGACAGCATTCTCATCGAAAACAAAAGAAAACCCTTTCAACCTCCAGAGAACTCCTGATTTCACAGGTAATGTGTACAGGCAACGGCCAGCGCACAGGGATTCAGATTGGTACCGGAACTGTACTGGAAAAGCTCGATTTGTTTCATTAAATGGAAAAGTATTTGTAACAAATAGTTAGCACTTTCCACCAGGAGTCTCTCTTTAAAAAAAAAAAATAATAATAATCATGTTGCAGGTGTTTTTTGGTCATATAGTGCACTATGTACGTTCTACAACAGTTATGTTATGTAGTGAGCGTATATAGTGAGTGACAGTTTGGGGTTAGTGATTTGAAAAATAATGAATGTGACGTGGAGTGCATTTATTTATTTATTTATTTATTTATTTATTTAACAATTTTTGTGAATCAAATAATATTGTTCAAAAGGATCTGATGGACATACAGCGTAGAGACCATGAGATATTAATTATCAGAGAAGTGCAGGGATTTCCTGTTTCCAGAACGGCAGTGTACAAGTCTCAGCATCTTAACCCCCCCATCCCATACATCGTCTTACTTCCACCCTGTCTCTTGCTCATATTGTGTAAGAGGTTGCTTAATGTTCTGGAAACCCCATCCCCTTTTCATTGTGTACACTGTGGAGAGCTAGAGAGAGAACAGCGGAGATCAGATATGAAGGAGATGGTCCTCACTTCTCACATTTTTTTTTTTTTTTTCCTCTCTCCTCGTTTAGCTTTTGGACACACAAGCAAATGTTTTGAGCGTGTTTGTGTGTACAGGATTGTTCCGAGCAGATTCTGCTTCTGCATTAGTGCAGTAGGAAGGAGGCAGAGAGCAGTGATGGCGGGGAGTAAAGACAAACGTCAGCCAGAGTTTTAAGAGACCGAAAAACAGGACGGACTCAAAAAGAGGAAGTGCTTAGAAAGACAGCAGGTCAGACATATATTGTTTGACCCTTCCCATGGGCCCAGGCTTTCATTATTACATTCTCCTAACTATAGGATGTGAAAGAACGCTTCTTCCTCCAGTTTGTTCTGGTTTCTGTTCTATGGCTGAGATTTAACCTCTTGATTTCTGGCTTTTTTGTTTTCGATATCAGAGAAGTGATTGCTTCCACGCTGGATACATACACCCTAATCGGCATCGCCTTTTCCCACACGTTGAATTCTATGCAGAGAAAAGCATTATGAATGCAACAGCTGTATAATAAATAAATAATAATAGAATATAAAAAAAAACCTCTCTTGTGTATCAGGGACGGACATATGTAGGTTATTATCCGTAACAAACTCCTCGACGTCCAGTTTGCCATGCCTGTGTTGATGCAGTGTATGTGCATCAACATACTCTGACTTGTGCTAAATGTGTTTGTCTTGCATGGGTACACACACACAGGCCTTGAACCAGCCTTTGGTTTGTTTTAGTCATGACTATATTTAGCTCAGAACTTTGTGACAAAGGGCATCTCATTACCAGCTGTTTAGCGTGCTAACTCATGAAACAGAGCACTTATTAACTTCTCGGTTACGCTTCTCTTTAAAATGTGCTCGGCTTTTTTTCTTATGCCAGTTCCCAGGAGTGTGTGTTTGTGTGTGTGTGTATGTGTCGGAAAGACAGTCATACTGCCTGTCCATAAAGGTCTGAATACTTATTCTAAAAGAATCAAATAGGACTGGAATACAGAGTGACCTCATCAAGATAAGTGCACTTAATGGTGTGTATCGCGTGCAGCGATTAAGGGGACCAAGCACTATGGGTTAAGGTGATGTGAAAGTCTTTATTTTGTAAGGGAGTTGTTCCCATGAACATTTTAGTTCATTTTTTAATTGTAGAAGCACCGAATGGTGAAATGACCCAGGACTTATTAGTAACCTTTGCGTCACCTTAAACCCAACCTTAAACCCACCTTTAACCAAGTCTGATGCCAATACAACAAAGCATTGCCGAAATACACGATCATTTCCTGTTTGGTGTCTCAGTCATTAACTTTGTTAGGCTGTCTTTGGCAAATGGTTTTGAATATCAAAGATCCTTTGATAGCTTCTGTGAGGACCAGCTGATTTAGGTTTGATAACGATCGGACCAAATTTGTAGGAGAAGTGTGTGTGCATGTGGGTGGGTGGGTGGGGGGGGATTGATTGTTTCTTACAATCCAAGATGGTAGTCACTCCAACATGGCAGACCTTGATACAGTCATATGTGCGAATGTGTCTTGATCTAAGGAATCGAAGCCACTAATTCATTGGCAGATGGAATTGTAATGATGAGTAGTGGACAGAAATCTGTGACCAAATTTGGCCTGTTGGTGGCTCTAGAAGTGTCCCACTGGAAAAATTTGGTAAGAATACTTTTAGGACCATGCGGAGTCTGTGTGCCAAATTTCTTAACAAGGGCTGTCATAGATCCCCATGTCGAGTATAATGATAGGAAAACATACAGTCATTAAGGGCCACTGCGCCTTTGGTGCTTGGACCCCAATAACTATAAAAATGGGTTTTTAGTAACACCTTAATAAGATCACCGCTTGTAAATCGGCAATAAAAATCCACACAGGCCTTCACTTTCATTGCTAATATAATTATACAGTTGAGAAAACGTGGATAGGAAGTAACCTTTCTATGTTATTCAGATCTAAAAATAAATATGGAGATACTGTATCCAGAACAAAATGTCAATCTGTTTTGAAACTCCTATGATGCACTAGCACATTCCAGCTCTGGAGTTTGAAACAGAAGCTGCACATTTGGATGGACATCATGTAGACCTCAAGAGGCACGTTGACTGGAAAACGGCTGTCGGTAAACCATTAAGGAAAAAAAAAAATGGTGCCCTTTGGTTTGTCATTTTAATCTGTGGGGAGTAGGCACTTTATTCACTCTGACAAGCTAATCATTGGCAATAGACTGGGCTGTCCCTGTTGGGAGGAGAGATAGATTAAAGTAAATCTTTCTTTGCCTTGAATGACGCTCGGCTGCTCAAGTGCAGCCGAACTTTTACATGTCGATGGCCATCAGTGGTCTAGCACTCGAGCTTTTCAGAGGGATCTTTTGCTTCTACATTGGTTTTTATTTCTACAGGGATTGATTTAGCAGTGGGGCTTATGATCTTGTGTAAAAGAACGGAAATATTTCAGGACAACACCCAGTGCATGGTGACAGTGATAAGGCGTGAAGGACTGGTTCTACACCAGCAAGCTCGCACATTTGCTAGTGCTGGAGCTCATTAGAAACTTGTGTCACACAGCTCTTGTGAGTGTAGTTAAGCATCATCACAAAGAATGTTCAGCAAACCTCAAGCCATGACAAACAATAACTGCTTCAATACTGGGTTAATTAGAGGCTGCTATCTGAGCCCTAGCTACCCACACAGGTTTATATATTATGCTCCATTACCTCCATTGGCTCAACACACATGTATAGGAATGTGTGGGTGGTTTGTGTATGTATTATATAGAGCATTGTATAGAGCATGCTTTAATGGATACCTTTTGAATTTAGAACTAAAAGTTCTGGAAGTCGGAAAACGTTTCAGTTGAAATGTGTTGTGACCGAGAAATAGAAAATATAAAAATCAGAGTTTTAGCCAGCGCTTGAAGGAGTGGTTTGTTTCTCCGCTGTCCTCAGTGACCCCACCCACTTGCCTTATAGGGGAAAATCAGTAAACACCCAATAGCACTGCTTCGGCTTGTATGGAGCCCATTTCTGGCCCGGAAAACATGTATACAGTAGCATATAACCAACAAATTAGGCAAATCTCTTGCATGGCAGTAGATTGGTATTTCAACAAGTCACAGATTTTTCAAGCAACTTTAAAACGAAATAATTATTAAAGATGTATAAACACTTTAAGAGTACCAAGAGTACCTTTAAATGGATACTGTAGAGATACATATTTAGAAGCATGCTTGTGTGTGCCAAATTATAGCTGGTTCTCAGTAAATATTGTTTATTTTAATTTTTTTAAATCAAGGTTGGTCAAGGGAAGGGACCAGGGCAAACCAAGGTTCAGTGGTTAAGGGTGGTGGATTCAAGCCCCTACACCGCCAAGCTGCCACTGTTGGGCCCTTGAACACTGCCCCTAACCGTGTTCGCTCCAGGGGTGCCGTATCATGGCCGACCTTGCGCTCTGACCCAGGCTTCCTAACAATCTGGGATATGCGGGGGGGAATTTCACTGTGCTGTAATGTATGTGAGATAAATAATGCCTTCTTCTTATAATTCTAATAATGCCTGCACTAGATGGTTAACTGTCCCATGATTTGTTTACCTGGACCCCTAAATAACCAGGATAAAAATGGCCAGCTAACATAATCTAATAACATATGACCAGCTAGTTAGCTAGTTAAGTGCATTAATGGAGAGAGATGAATTCCCAGCGAGGTCAGGACTGTCACAATCGTTGCACGATGTGTTTGCAACATCGACCAGTTGTTGGCTGATGTTTTCGGTTATGAGACGTTCCGGTTTAGCCACGAGGAAGTAGGGCTTGATTTCTTTCTCTAACCTACTTGCATTCTGGCCAACTACGAATAAAACAAAACAAAACAAATGGTTTGAACGTGAAATCTGCTTGCATATGGTGTCTCAGCTTGTGATTTTATTTCCAACCCTGAATATGTATCTTAGTATTATTTCCCAACTTGTAAATATCTTACACCTGGGGAAACAGCCCCATGTCTATTATACAAAGTGAACTAGATGACAGCTTTGAGTTTTAGGTATTTAAACTCCTTGGTATGCGAGTTAATGTCCTGTAATCTCAGGATTCCTTCACATCCTTGATCTGTTTCTCTGCGCTTCCCTGTTTATCTCCGGCAAAACAGAGTTTTACAGACCCTCGAGTCTGCTTCTCTGAGCCTCGTATGAACCTCCAAGTAGACTTTTAGTATAATTAATTGAGAACGAGTCTAATTGGCATTAATGTAGGCTCTGATGGGGCACAGCTGGCGTGATTGCTATTGTTAGAGGAAAAGGAGGAGTTGTTCTCTCCTACACACAGAGAACTAGCAGAGCCTAAAGCTCAGAGCTGAATTATTTATTTATTTATCTATTTATTTATTTGTTTGTTTGTTTGCACCTTCACTTTAAGCGGCTGGCTGTAAACATATTCTGCCTTATGTTTCTGACGACGCTGTACGGTACCAACGCTATGCAACACGAGCTTAATGCAAGCTCATATAAGCAATAAGATGAAACTCTATATGGTAACAGTTTTGCTCTAAATTAAATCATTTTTAATAATTAAATACGTATCATCATCATCATCATCAAAGGAGAGGCACAAAATACTGTTATTTTGTAAAGTACTATTTTTAAAGGCTAGTACTGTTGATTGCTCTGTTTCAGTCACTTTTTTTTCTTTTTTTTTCTTTTCCCTTCGAATGAAACCTGCATACTGTATTAACCAGCGGCTTTGTGTTCATGGCCATTGTCATGGGTGTGATAGTCAGGTGTCCACATACTTTTGGCCCGTACTGAGTATTTGTAACCACTTTCTAGAACACCCTGCTCCATGATTTCAGTCTGACGCTGTGATGTGTTCTGCAGGAGACGCTATCTGGACCGTTCGTCCAGCAGAGTGTGAGAAGAGGACACAGCCTGAGGTCTTCCGGCAGGGCAGCGCTCTTCAGCCAGTCCAGGGCCTCCCTACCTCCCCAGGTTAGTGCGATCGGATACAAAGAGAATCGGTAAAGCCGCGAGTCAAAACAGAACCTGCGTTAAATGTTTTTGAGCTCCACAGGAGTTTTGAAGAAACCGTGTGGTAAGCTACAGTGATTACCAACCGAAGCCTTCTCTAAGATCAAGGATAACAAAAGCCTTCCTGTACAGTATGTGTTCGATATGGGTTTCTCAGTGCCACTGCCAATGTTTTCGCTTCCTCTCAGATTCAGCTAATGCGGACATTATCACCTCCAAACCCCAGATGGAATACTCGGCGTAGAAAAATCACGTTTCTGGACCGAGCTTGTAACAAATCGATATATAAGCCGTCATGTTTAGACCCTCAATCAAACTAAACAGCAGCAAGGCTTTGTGTAATATTTCGACTGATAGCCGAGCTGCTCTCTCAGTTGCACGCATGTCTCAGTGCGGTCAAAAGTGTTATCCCAGACTAGCACATTTTTAAAGCTTCAATCGCAAAATTTTAAATGAGTATTATTATTATTATTATTATTATTATTATTATTATTATTATTATTATTATTATTTGACCTTAATGGATATAAAATGTATTTGCTGATTTTGAACAGGAAAAAGTATTGGGTTTTTGGGTTGTTATTGGGGATGCATTGATACCATGTGGGGTTTTTTTTTTCTTTCTCCTTTTTCTCAGAATGAGTAACTGTTGATACTGATGCTAATACTAAAATGAGTAACCTACTCGGTATTAACAAATCGGGGTGTCGGGGAACATTTTTTCTTTTTTTTTTTAGCTCTGTTTATATTAGTTGCTGTGGTGTGATGTGCTGCTAGTGAACTCCAAGTCTAAATACTGAGGTTTTATGTTTAAACCTCGTTTAATACAGAGCTCGGAGCTGGCCGACCCAGGTGTGCAGAACAATATCAGCGAGCGGGGTTATTAAAAACGCTCACCTTGATTCATGAGCAAAGAGAAAACCTTGGAGAGCGAGTTGAAAGGAAGCGCTGAACTGAAGTGCTCTCCAATGTAGAAGTTTCTCAGACTGGTTGATTACCGCTTGTGAGTACTTGCGGCCGTACCTAGTACACACAAATAAGTATAAATATGATGTGTTAAATCCCTGAAACTCTTATTTAAGTCTCTCTCTCTCACACACACACACACACACACACACACACACACACACCAACCCTGATATGTAGGTGACGGCAGCCTCTACACAAAAATCATGCTTTGTACTGCTAGAAGGTGGTGTTGGTGTGCAGAAGAATAACCAACACTGTGTTAGTGTAGCAGGATGTGAGAGGAATGCTCCACTGCTGCGCACTGATAATTCATTTCAGTTCAGTTTTATTTGTATAGCACTTTTTAACAGTGGACATTGTCCCAAAGCAGCTTTACAGAAAAATATACATTCAGAATATAGATTTATTTAATGTATGAATTTGTCCCTAATGAGCAAGCCAGAGGCGACGGTGGGGAGGAAAAAACCCCTGAGACGATATGAGGAAGAAACTTTCAGTACATTTACATGGACAACAATAATCCGATATTAATCTGATTAAGAAACTAGCATGTAAACAACGATCATCGATGACCTTAATCCGATTAAAGTCATACTCGAAGTAAACACGAATTGAATTAAGACGTGTGGAGTATTCCTGTTTTGGTCGCATTATCGACGCGTATTACAGACATGTACACACCTTAATCACACTATTAACGTCGTGTGGGAGTTTTCACCGCATTGTGCGACAGGACACG
>JANDJT010000169.1:31074412-31093634 GCA_024331685.1 Stegophilus panzeri | reverse complement strand
GTCATCAATAATCGCTGTTTACATGGTAGTTTCTTAATCAGAGTATCGTCTTAATCGGGTTAATATCGGATTATTGTAGTCCATGGAAACGTACTGAGTGAGCCTTGGGCGCCCACGACCCTGGCGCCGGTTCACCGGTTGTCCTTCCTTGGATCACTTTAGGTAAATTTAAAAAAAAAAAAAAAAAAAGCACAAGGTGTACCGTTTCAGAGATGCTCTGACTCAGTCGTCCTCATCACACATTTGTCCCGTGTCAAGGTAGCACAGATCCTTATGCGTGCTCAGTTTTCCTGCTTTCAACCCTTTAACTTTGTGAACTGACTGTTCACTCGCTGCCTAATATATCCCACCCCTCGACAGGTGCCTTTGTAACGAGATAATCAATGTTATTTACTTGACCTTTTAATGTTCTGGCCGATCGGCATATAAACGTTCGTTTCCGCCCCAGCTCGTCTTTTCTCTCTGTTGAAAAAACAAAAACGCAGACGGTCTCGCCACTGAGAAACCGTAATAATTCTCGGTTGATTCGCATAAATACAATAGAACTAATCTAATAAATATGATTCTGCATAGTTTTAGAACCATAGCTTTTAGCAGCATAGTTTTAGCAGCACAGACACGGTTCCTGCTGAAGGAAACGTATTAAAACTATTTAACTGTCTAGAATAGTGGTTCCCAAACTTTTTTTTTTTTTTTTGTAGCCAGAGAGCCCTTTAACCGAATGAGAATAAATTATACATTCCCCTCGGTACGGCTTTATAAATGGAGGAAGAAGAAAAAAAACCGCCTGCGAGAGTTATAAAGCATGTAAATATTTATACTTGAACGCACATTACAAGCATTTCTCTTGAGCAGGATTTCAGCACACCGTTATGTACTCGGCTTAAACCGGACAGAATGAACATATTCATCTTCATTTACAGCAATGCTTGAATACGCTGGCATTAAATAATATTTAATTATTATAGCTACAAAAAAAAAAACCACACACACAAACAATCAAGTACTATACAGTATATCAAGGATTTACAAAATGGATTGATGATATAAATAAAAGTAAAATGCGTTTTTCATTTATTTCTAGATAAGGCTGGGAGAGTTTCTCGGTTTAATGGGCTAGGTAAAATGGTTACGTTTATTTTAATCGTTAACGAACACTTTTCTGTTTAGTTGTACGGAGCTGACACACAGCAGCGTGGTGTTTGTGAGCGATAACACTGCTGCTTCAGGAAAATCTGACAACCAGAAACCTCCATTTCGGGTATAATATGAACCGATGGCACTCTTCATCTCTGATAACTCGCCTCCGTCAGTTAGTCAGCAATAGGTGCGACGCCAGAAAGACTTGAGTTTACTAACATCTAGCAGAAGGCCGTCACGGACAGCGTTGGGGATGTTGTGGATGCTCATCGAATTGTGATTGTTCGGTCCATGGTTGTGCCAAAATCTGTTTTTCGTCATCTCATAATGCTGGACATAGAATTAAAAATAATTACGAGGAGTTCTTACAGTGTGATTATAACAGTTATGATGTATAATGATCACTCTGTTCAGGGAATGATTAACTAATATTCGAAGCTAAATAAGACTAAGTACATTAGTCAAATAAGCATCCACAACAACAACGAAAAAGATATTATACAGTTTCAGTTTCCATGAATATAATATCGTATTTCTACATTTAGAGCAGTTGAAATATCAGAACATTGACTAGCCAGCAGTTTCTTTGTCTTTTAACTTCAGGCTTGTCTTGAAAATAGTGCAGTGACTTAAACGAATCAAAAGTCTGAAAAAAGAAAAGTCTCTGTACATAGGGGACCACGTCGGGTGTTCCTTCGTCTTTTTGAGTTTATTAATAAGTTTGGTAACAGTGTCGTGTGTGTGTGCGTGTGTGTGTGTGTGTGTGTGTGTGTGTGCTCGCCATGTTTCCTGTTAAAGTCCATCGCAACCTTGCGACAGCTTCCCGATCCGGCCGTGAGAATGATTTCAATACCTTCTTCTTTTGTCAAAGGCATTCTTAAAGGCTATCAGAATTTTTATTTATTTATATATAATATAAATTACATAATAACATATAAACTACATAAGTCTTTTTGCTAAAAAGTGTTAATTTTCCCCTATGTATGGAGACTTTTTGGGACACCCTGTAATATAAGCAAGCCTTTTTTTAAATGATATCCCTATAGCAAGAGACATTACTTATTTCCACCAGCATTCCAACCAACCTCTCTAGTCGCGCTATTCTCTACGAGTTTACTGATCCATCTTTTTTTCTTCTTCTTCTTCTTCCAGTTGTATGCCCCCAACTACTGTACAGGGGTCCCGAGCAACTCCTACACATGAGCGTTTCAACTAACTCTTCTAGCCTGGCATTTTGTGCATTCAGCAGGAGAAGACAGGAAGAGATTTACTCCCCAATATAAATAGGAGTAAACAGTGTTAAACTATAGTCATTATGTGTCTTTAAAATATATTACTCGTCATGAAGTCTATGAGATCAATGGTAAATCCTGCAACACACACACACACACACACACACATGTGCCAACTTATGAAATTCATTGCTAACAGCCTGCATATTTGTGACATCATTTAATTTCATAACGCCCATTTCCCATCCCGTGTATAAACATTATACTGCTAAAGGCTTGCTTTTCAACTTCGACAGAACAAATCAACTCTCAGCGCTCCTCTGCTTAGGGTTTGACCATATTTAATAGCAAATTATTGTGTACACACACACACACACATTTTTATATATCTACTACAGGATTATACTATTCCACTCACGGAACAGATTTTTCACCACAAGGTAGGCTCGAGGGACTGCCCGGACTATTGATTTGACAGTCAATGAAGGCCCTGCTTAGAGGTGTGCGTGTGAGAAGTCTTGAGAATTTCACTCACCCACTCTTGACTCTTTAGTGCACCTACACATAAAGGGGAAATCCATCTCTGGCCGTAAATGACTTTCGGAGTGAAACGGAGGAGTTATTTCTGAGCAGGCAGCAGACTCCTGTGATTTAGGGCGATTAGGATGATGACGGCCATCAGGCTTCAGGATCGTTTGTGAAGCGCGCGGGTGTGTATACGTGTGTACAAACGTGAAAAACGAACGAGGCTGTTTAGGAGATGAATAGCAGGTCGTAGTTCAGCGTTAGAATGACATAAAAGCTTCTAGTTCTCATTCTCTCACTCTCTCTCTCTCTCTCTCTCTCTCTCTCTCTCTCTCTCTCTGATTTGTCTGTGAAAACCGGGACCATGTAGAACTTTTATTCAACTAAAATAATAGGAGATGATGCAAGTGCTCCAACCAGAGTTAATATTGCCATATTAATATTACCATATTAATTGGTAATACTCAGACATTTTTCTTCCACCCCAAGTGACAAGTTTGCTGCATTTCAATAAAGATTATGCAAATTGCATGCGTGTAGTTCCATGACTCTGAGATTATTTTCTCTGCATTTTTCTTGAGTAGAAGCATCAAAAACACGGGTTTCAATAGTGTCTAGACCAGAGGTTTGGGCTGGCATTCCAGGGGGTTTGTGAGACCATGATGGATCTGTCAATGATATAAGTTAAGTTATAAGTTAAGTTATAACCATATATATGTTTACAGGTTTAAAAAAAAAAAAAAAAAAAGTCTACGAAACCTTCTGTACATACATGTGTGCGTATGTGTTATGCTGAGTCTTGTAAGTGCAGTAAAATGGCATGAAGGGACTTGTCGCATAGCAAACAGGGGAATACCGTGATTCAGACGGCAGCAGGATGAGGAAAAAGAGAGGGAGAGAAAGAAAGGAGGAGGGGATGCCGGCATGAAGAGTAGTGAGGGGTAACCCTCCTCTCTAGGCAAGGGATTCCACTGCTGCAGTGCTCAGCACTTCCTGCAGTCACTCTCCCTCCTGCCGCTGTGCTGCAGAGTACACACACACACACACACACAACCAACCATACCATCCTCTCTGTCGCCCTCTCACATTTCTGTATCCAATCCATCCTCTCTCTCTCTCACTCTGTCTGAATGCAATTGACTTCAAGGTTGCTGTACTATTGACTGCCCTGCTGTTTAATATTTCAGCTAGCGCACGAGTGCCGTCGTGCAGAACCGTCATGAGCGGCTTTTCTGAACCGAGCCGCCAATCCTGCTCCACGTTCTCCACCAGTACACACAGTACCATTTACCATAACACAGCGTAGCCGCTGCTGTACGTGTTGCACGTCATATGCCCTTTTTCACTATCGATACCCGCCACACGTTCTCGCTTTTCAAGCTCCAAGACAGCTGTTTTAAAAATAAATAAATAATCGCCAGGTTCATTAGGTGCATTAGTGATGTAATCACCATCACCAAACTGGACTGGAGTCTGAGAAACCTGTCTCCTGAGATATGATACAGCATGATGCATGATTGATAATCGATATAAATGTTCTACTTTAGATAAAAAGGGAAATGTGTGTGCTGTTTCATACTGGGTGTGCTTCTGAAACCTGTGTGTGTGTGTGTGTGTGTGTGTGTGTGAGAGAGAGCTGACATGGTTCGCTGCTGGGAGATCGGCTTGTTAACATCTCATCACTAATTAATGTCGGTCCGAAGTCAAGCTCCGCAGTCCACAGCAACTCCTGCAGAGAGACACACACACACACACACACACACACAGAGCCACATTAAAGTTGTCTGAATGAATTTCATTGTTTGAAATTACAAGAGGTCGACCGCTATACGTTATATAATATAAAATTATTAACAAATATTAAAGTAAATAAAAGATATACATCCAAACTGGACCAAAAATGAACACTACAAGTAGTAAATAAAACTACTAACTTCCAGAATGAATCAAAAAACACTCCAAATAACACGACAAAATTGGCCAGTGATAGTTTTTATTTCGCCTCTAGAGGCCGCTCTCATACTGTATAATGACAGTGGACATTTCTCAGCCGCTCCCACAACCGGGAAAAACTATCTGTGTGGATTTTTGCCAATAACCGATAGTTCACACAATCGGTTATCGGTGCCGATTAATCTGCAAAACCGATAAATCAGTCGACCTCTAGTCTAGAAATTACTATTCAGATTTATCTTGTGGTTCTGTATTCAATGGGAAAAAAATTACATTCAAATACAGCCTACAACAGAGCAAGTCTCTTACACTATTTGAAACACTTTTTTTTTTTTTTTTTGTTTTGTTTTTTTTCCCCCCAAACGTCTTGGCAAAAACAATGCTGCAATTAGATAATAATTTCCAGCAGACATTCATTGTAGAGGTTTTTTGTTTGTTTGTTTGTTTGTTTGTTTGTTTTTGGCTGGATTTCAAATGGCATGGTCTTCAGGCATCTGGTTCACTACATCATACACTACACTACATTTAGAACATCATTATGCTGTACCATATGTAGTGCTCAATACAGTCAAGTGCAAATGATTGCGTACCAATTTTAGCAACAAGAGTGTGTTTGTATCGCAGATGTTCTCGCACTTCCATTCCTGAATGCGAGATAAGGATTCTCTAAGTAAGGGATAATCCATGGCTAGATTTGAATGCGCAACGTGGAGTGTATTAAAATCGTGTCACGCACACCTAGCCCTGGATTTAACCTGCTTATACCTCAGTCACATGCCAGCACTGATGAGTTAAAGCAGTCATTGACGTTTGACTGAAAGGGAAAAAATAACGGTTCATTCTCGTTAGTTATTTTGTGTACGGGTCGTTAGATGAATTCTGCCCGCTATAAATCATACACCGAGAAAGTAGTGCGATAAGATTACATTTATTTGAATTAATTCGAATAAATAGTTATATGAGAAAGAGAGAGAGAGAGAGATTGCGAGTGTGTAAATTACCGTGTCTGTACCGCGTCCCGACTAATAATGAAGTAATGGGTTCAACTACTGTATGAAACTGTATGTTACTATGGTTACAGTTGTTTTATAGGCAGCGCATTAATTTAGAACGGTGATAAAAACTGACTGGAACTACCTGTGCTTTAAATGGTTTGAACACACAGCTTCCAGCCAATCAGAATCGAGTATTCAGACAGCCCATGGGATAATAGCTTATATAAAATGGATAGTTTCGGTTCTAAAATTTGAACCGAATCTGAAAAACAAAAGACGTGCGTGTGAGCCCCATCACAATCAATGAATTCTGTATAAATATGGCAGGTATTAAACCAATAAAACAGTAACTCTTTAGCCATAGTACGTCTGTACGCCTTACATGTAACGGCCATCGTCTCCGCTTCGTGTCGTGTCTAAGAGCCGTTAAGAATAAGCTGTTCTTCCATTATGCACGGATTAGGGCATTCCATGCACGGCACATAGGATTAAGTGTAATGGTTTTATTGGTTTAAAGTCCAATTGTAGAGCTTCATCTAAAATATGCTCACCCTTTTGCCTTTATAACCGCCTCGAACCGGTCTTCTGAGCAGATTTTCACTCCTCTCGGTCTATAATATTCAGTCCTAAATATCAGCAACATGGAACATTTAACGTGAGGAGTAACAGAATGAATGGAAAAACTGTAAAAACTTGGTAAAAATATTCTTTAGTTTTGTTTAGTGCAACAATTTCAGTTTATTTGCTTTCTGCAATATGAACACATGGTGTAAAATGACTGCTGTGGCAGTGTAACATTATAACACCATTAATATTTCAACGTGAATGGTAAACGCTTGAAGTAATCGAATGCCATCGTAAAGGAATGTGCAGTTCTCCTTCGCTCTATACTGTAACTTAAAAACAAACTGCAGTGTTGAGTGTGTGGTTGAGATGGTCTTAATTGACAGTCTGAGTGTTCACAGAGGTGTGAAGAGGTGTGTGTGTGTGTGTGTGTGTGTTGAATGCTGGCAGGAAGTTATAGAGCCTGCCTGGTGCAGGTCTCGTGCTTTAGGATCCAACTAAAAGAGCTCGACGTGTGTGTGCAGTCAGTAAACCTGTCCATCCTGTCACCTTCATGTAGTCTATTTGAATACTGGTGTGCGCTTTGATTGGTTTGTTCAACGTGTGTGTGTGTGTGTGTGTGTGTGTGTGTGTGTATGTGTTTTGTTTGAGGATGAGCAGGTGGTTAAGTGTTCTACTTTTTCCTCTTCCAGATCTGATCGACAGCCACGCCCAGCCACATCACCATTAGTTTAGTTTGACAGCAAGGTTATTTATTTATTTATTTGTTTATTTATTTATTTATTTAAGCATTTCTAGAACTCTTGATCGTTATAAAATTTCAAAGCAAATTAGTATTGCTATACAGTGCATCGTTTCAGGCTTAGCCATTTCTCGCAAAGGTAAACAGTGTAGGACTAGGGTCAGTTGGAAGGATGCGGGTTGATCGAAATCGCAGTTTGCCGTACAAGCATAAAAAATTCCAGTTAATTAAGGTTAAAGTTTAAACTGTTAACTTTTTAATTCTGGTCAAATGAACAAATAAAACGATCAACTTTTAGCCATATAAATGTTTAACTGTAGATCAGTTACGTGTTCTGTTAGGACGCTTTCACATACATTCACAAACGCAGTGTTTGAGAGTTTACCCACCTGGTGCGGTTTGTTCGTGCGGGTGAGAACACAGCAATCACTCTCGGGCGTGTGCCAAAACAATCGATCAGAGACGGTCTGAACAAGGTACCCGCCGTCCGCATCCCAGCGCGCTTCGATTGCAGTGAGAAAGTGATTCAACCCTGAAATGACCTAACTGAAGGAAATGAACCAAACATGGCGTGCGTTTTGCACCTCCAGGATTTCACGATCGCAGAAACGAATGAAAATCCAGCAAATTCAGCCAAAGCCCTCTTCGATTCATGTGCGTCGAATACGAATACAGCTAAAAGGTCTCATTTACCAACAAACACCTCTGCGAAAGACAATTTCGTGCGACTTTTCAAATTTTTTGAAAAGGGGAAAAAAAAAAAAAAAAAGCACAAAAAATGTTGCAAGTCGCATCACAAATTTGGGAAAAAGCCACAGCAAAATCAAGAATTTTTGGCCTCAACAATATATATATATATATATATATTTTTTTTAAAAACCCCAGCGAAATCCTGTGCGGACTGATTTTGGGTTCCACATGTCATTTTTATTTTATTTTTTATTAGATGCCATACTCGCACTCATCGTATTTCTGCATTCCGCTGGATACAGTCCACAAATTGTTGTAAACTTGTCGTTTATTTAATTACTTAACCACCAGCTCCGTGTTGTTTGATTTTCACGTACACGAACTTACCAAAAGTTGGTCTCCCCTTTCCTGTCGCTTTGTTTTTGACCAATCATTAACAATTTTACCACTCGGTTTTCATCCACCTTTTTTTTGGCCTGTTTTTATTATGCTCAATATGAACCTGATACAAACTAGATATCGAATGAACCAAATAAAAGCCTCAGCAAATTACATAACAGGTGAGAAACGGTCTTAATACGGTCAGCTTCTTCGCGGCAAGCGAAAACTCACTGGACGCGCTCTTCCGTTCAATTTCCAGGCACTCAGTGCAGAGATTCCTTCCTTGTTAGTGTGTGTGTGTCTCTCTCTGTCTCTGTCTCTGTCTGTCTGTCTGTCTGTCTGTCTGTGTGTGTCTGTCTCTGTGTCTCTCTCTCTCTCTCTCTCTCCCCATCTGGCCTCAGTGGAAAACATGACGTGCTTCCCCACTACTCGTTGCAGTTCCCATCTGGGTGCCGTTCACCAGAGAACATCAGTAACCTATACCGAAATAGAAAGAAAGAGGGTTAAAGTCAAGCAGTTTCCCATCCTTCCCATCTCTCTCTCTCTCTCTCTCTCTCTCTCTCTCTCTCTCTCACACACACACATGCACACAATCCTTTCATCACTCTCTCATTCTTCTTTCCTCAGACCGCACTAATCCCATGACAGTAATTTAATGTGTTTCCCTGCAAACAAACAGCCTCTTCTGTCTGAAGTCTATTTGAAGTGATCGCTGCAGACGTTTCTGTAAACAAGTCATGGTTTTATTTGTATAATAATTGTAACATGTAAATTATGATTATTAGTGAATTGGTATGTAATTGTCTTGAATTCGAATTCAGATCGTGATAATATCGCCGGGGACGTTTGGTCCTAACCACGCTCATGTTAGTCACGGAACGAGCATCTCGGGCCCGTTCAACAGAGGCCAGCGTACCTGCTACACCAAGTCGAAATGTGTAAATGCATTACACTCCTAACTCGGCCTGTTGTGTTTGTGTCTCTGCAGGGCTGGAAGGGAACTCCTACATGGCAAGCTCAGAGGCTGCTGTGCTCATCTGCCGCTTCAGAAGGTGAGAGAAAAGAGAAAAGTATGTGAAAAGACGTGTCCTGTTTAGACTTGGTACCTTATTAATATTCGTCTCGGTGACCCGAGGACAGCCGGGACGCACGACTACGTGAGCTCGTTTCTGAATCTGAATCTGAACCAGATTCGTAATACTAGCCAACACCAACAGAAAACTTAACCGAGGTGTTTATTTAGCTGTTGAATGTCAGTCCTTAATCGAATCATAAAAGTGCTCTGATTCATTTATAAACGCTATGGCCTGCTCATACTGTGATCTGGCTGTGTGGCATTTCAGGCAGCTTTTGCTCAGAGAATCACTTACATAAATTTATTCGCTGCATTCTGAGAGTGTGGAGATTTAAAAACAAAACCCGTCAACACAATAGATAAACTCAATAGATTTAAATACACGGTCACTGAAGTAGCTCATGCAAATTTTTACAGGGACTTGTATGGTAGACAAATAAACACATAATCTAAGTCTAATAATAAAAAAATGAAAAAAACAACTGATCATTCTGATCAGTAACCCAGAGCTTTAACTGTTGAGCCATCACAGCGCCGTCCACTATTCATACGTTCACCCGAGACGGATGTTCCTACCGAGTCTGCAGTTAGAACCGCGCCAGAGAGCAAAATTTGCTTTAACCCCATGTGAATCAAACTACATTGCATTTGCCAGCCACTACATCCACAACACAAGCTGACTCACAATGCTGGCCAGGAAAACACACCGCGCTCGTCTAAACATTAAGCAATTTTCATTACGGTCCTGCCGCATTTTCAATTTAGCTAATTATTCATTAGCGGTACGAACCTCGTTTATGTTAACAACGACGAACCCTAATAGCCTGGAGTTTAACGTTCGCCCACTCGGACGCTTAATCGCGCCAATTTTCGGTGAGCACATCGTCGTCCTATTAACGCGAATTTCCGCGGACGTGAATAGAGGTGGCATGGAAGTCACGCTCTGACCGAAGGCGCTTTACACCCAGTGCGTCATGACCCGTCGCACGATATTTACGACTTTTTAAAAATGCGTTCCCGATAACAGAGCGAGCTTTTAGCAAGCCGGCCAGCCTGTGGGCTTATATAAGGCAACGATGATTCAAAAGCACTCCTGAGGAAATCTCTAGAAGCATGATGTTGAATGTGAAGAGAGTTCCACTTGAGAGCTAGATCTAAGATAAAAGAATTATACAACCTAAATATCCACTGTAAATTAACTGAGTAAGATAACCAGCTCGAGGTGAATTGTGGGGCATACAGTTGCAGTTCTGCTATATTTATAAGGCAAATACTAATTCGACGTGATCTTATTGAGTGATGCAGCTTCTTAAAGTGCACACTGGAGGCGTGATGAGTCAGAGTCAGAAAGAACGTTAAAAGCATCTGCTTAGATCGAGGGAAACGCTGATCCGATTCCAGCAGATGGGTCACGCTGAAAGCACAGGCATGCTGCAGAGTAGGCTTGTTTTATTTTCAGAGGTACATTTTGATAGTGGTGCTATTGAGATAGAAAGACTGGCCTCTTGTGGCGCAGGAAGCGAAGGGGGGGGAGAAAAAAGACTGATTGAGTAGAAGAAGGAAAAGATTGTTGAGGCGTCTGAAATGTGACAGATTTGCTGCAGGCCTCCACAGTGGTGGCTCAGTGGTTAAAGGTTACTGATGAGAAGGTCAGGAGTTCAAGCCCCAACATTGCCAAGCTACTACTGTTGGGCCCTTGGGTAAGGCTCTTAACCCTCAATTGCTCAGTTGTATAAACGAGATAAATGTAAGTCGGTCTGGATAAGAGCGTCTGCCAAATGGCATAAATGTAATGTATTTTCTGTGACGCTCCTACGAAGCCGCTTTGATGAGACCCTTTGAGACAGTCGTATTTTACTCCTCAGACATCCGCACTTAAAGATACAATCTCCTAAAATGACTCCTCATTAAGCCTAATGCAAGCTATAATTGTGCCATACAAAAAAAAAAAAAAAAAAAAAAAGAAAAGGAAAAAAAAAGCACATCTCTCTCTGCCTTTAAAGAGGTCTGGGGTGAGCTCATGATTTCAAATAAACAGCCAGGAGACACTCTGTTTCAGTCATGAACGTGATGCACGCCGAGATCCTGCTGATGATGCCTCCGAGACATCACGAACAGACAGACTTCCACGGAGGTCGATTTATTTCGCCGGATATTTTAGAGTGTGATGAAATAAAATGGCATGGTAATGCGTTTTAGGAGCTTTTATTGACACTAAATAATTCCTTATAAATATGATAATTTAGTCATCATCCTCCAGTTTCCGCTCACACCGAAGCGCTCCGCCTGCAGTGTCAGAGTAGGGAAACTACCGGAAAAGCAAACGCTCAAGCACACCACAAACAGCTGGCCAGGATCCTAACGTGGCGGTTTTGAGTAATTAACGCTACTTTCATTTGTTCGATTAGGTGCGTTTGTTTAACTATGGTGTAAAAGTGGAGACGTAGAAATAAGACGCCGTGAATGATGATGCCTTAAAAAGGTATTCGGATCAAATCCTTTTCCTAGTCACACAGAAACCTCGGCAGTTTATAGAGCTATTGCTCAGCGAGGGGGGGGGGATCGTAGCTGTATCTAATCATTACGGTTATTGAGCTTAATGCCTATCCGAATTGGCCTAAAGGCTTGATTTAAACCTTGGGCAGAGAATCGACAAATAAAAGACAGCTTGCTTTGTCCAGATATAAGCGTCCATCTACTAGAAATCATGATAAGAATCATTCATCTCTCTCGCTGTCCTGCAGAAGGTGTTTTGAAAGCATGCATGCGCGAAGACTCCGATGCCATTCATCATGCTGCAGCACACCTTGTCTCTCAACAACACTGCCCTCTGCTGCTAGTCATAGGTTTGGCTCTCTGTATCCCAGACTGCATGATGAAACCGCAATTGCCATGACCCAGCCATAAAACTAGTGCCAGGTGCACCAAGCGGACGTTTTGGCACTCGTCATGTGGTCCATCATTAAGAGGCAGCAATAGCTGATAGGCCGTGCTGCTGCGTGGGTGTCGTGCGATTTAGCGAGAGCTGTAACAATACTGTTTGCGTTTGTCTTGTCAGAGGTGACGGTGGTGTATCAGAACAGCCTGCCAGTGATCTCAGTGAAGCTGCCGTCTCGGAGGGAGCGCTGTCAGTTCACGCTAAAGCCCCTCAGCGACAGCGTGGGCGTCTTCCTCCAGCAGCTGCAAGCCGAGGACCGGGGTATCGACCGAGTCGCTGTCTATTCAACAGGTATGACCATACACACACACACACACACACACACGTGTTCGACCAGTATACTGTGGAATCTGGACTCACAAACACTCTCCAACTACATTAAACTTTGTTTTGTAAACACCTTCCTGTAGTCCAGGCACTAGTCGGCACCGATTGAATGAGAGAGTGAGTTCTTTTATTGCCCGTTCTTCTTAGTGAAGTATTGCAGGACAAGAGAAACACAAGTGAGCAAAGCAAGCAAAGCCCACTCACAAACTGTGTTCAGGTACAAGGGGAGATGATTATGATTTGACACCTTTTGTGTGTCATGTTGCTTTTCTGCCATTAGCAGTCATGCACAAAAATTGCTTTCTTTCTACCCTGCAAAGTTGGAGGGGAAAAAAATTCACCGAAAGCTTTTATTCACCCTCTTCCACTCCTGTTCCGTGTAGATGGCGCGAGGATAGCTTCCTCTACGGGGATTGACATTTTGCTACTGGACGACTTCAATCTCGTCATTAACGACACCACGCACCTTGTGCGGCCGCCCAGAAGAGGTGAGAGTACAGGGGTGCATTCAGCGTTAGTGTTTTTTTTTAAAATTTAATTTATGTTACATGATTGTGTGCTTTATACTGTACTTTTTGTACGTGTGTGTGTGTCAGAGTTGTTGGCCCATGAGGAGGCGGAGCGGCTGAACGACGTGAAGCTTCTGGTGCAGCAGCTCTACACTACTCTGCGCATAGAGGAGCATCAGATTAGCAAAGAGAGAGAGCTGATTGGCCGACTTGAGGATCTCAACTCCCAGCTTCGCCCGCTTGAAAAGGTGACTTGCGCTTGTGAGGACTGCTATAAAGCGACAGCATTTGAGCATAGCACTGAGAAAACCTAATTAATTTGAAAAAATCTAAATCGATGCCGTCAGACTGACCCGACGTTCACTGTACTGTAGACTTGGCACCTAGAACCTTACTGTTTGTGTGTCTGTGTGTCTTAGGTGAAAGAGGAGCTGGGCAGGAAAGCAGAGCGTCGGACCACCTGGGTGCTGTGGGGAGGCATGGCGTATATGGCTACCCAGTTTGGCGTGCTGGCACGGCTAACCTGGTGGGAGTACTCATGGGATATCATGGAGCCCGTCACCTATTTCATCACCTATGGCACAGCCATGGCCATGTATGCCTACTTCGTGCTCACACGCCAGGTAAGATGCCATCAAGAAACTGGTCAATATCACACAAATGGCATTTTTAATATATAAAATATATTTTGATGTTGGTAGTTAGGTAGTGCAGAAGAATAATGTTGGGCTTTTCTGTAGAGATTGTTTTTTGTTTATTTTAAAAACACATTTATATTTCTGGCTGGTTAGAATTAGAAATATACTTATGTTAAATCATGGATCGAAACCATTCGTCAAGCTGGATCCGAACCGATTCATTCGGAAATTGCTCACAAGAACTGTGATGTTCATGAAAATCCAGGTAACCATGTATCGTACTCGTACTCCTGAGTTTGTGTAAATTTCCACGTAAAGAGACTCCTTAATATGAACCTCAGCTGGCTGTAAATGATATAACTGGCAGGAGTGACTGCACTTTTCTATGTGGATACAATGTCGATGTTTTAAATTGCTTATTTACTCAACTGCACACAGATTAAATGAGAATTTTGTCATTCATATTAATAACTTGAAAGAAAGCAATCAAAAACAAATCCATAAATTAAGACAAATGAGAAACGACTTCTCGAACGAGTTACAATACAAACTCCACAAGAAGAATAAATCTAAACCAAATTAGAGAGATGATGGGTGTTACCTGTTCAGCAAGAAATGAACGTACAACTCGATCAGTTCTGAATCCTGTAGCGTACAGTAAGGAATAACTCCTGACAGACCGTGCTGTTAGATGAGATAACGCACGCCGGGGTGCATTTTTACTGAGAACTCCGAAAGTGTGTAAACCCATCCGTCCTGAAGACTTTCCTGAGCTGGGAAACTTTGACTGTGACAAAACGCTTCCATCCGAGACTCCTTCTGTACACGTTAAATAAATGTCTCCTGTAAAACATCAGCACATCGATGATGACAAGTTTTACTTTATTAAACAGCTACACTGTTTTAAAAATCCGTTTATTATTAGTTTTAGATTATGTGGAGCGTCTGCTGTACAAGTGCGCGCGCTCGCTCTCGCTCTCTCTAGCTCGCTCTCGCTCTCTCTAGCTCGCTCGCGCTCTCTCTCTCTAGCTCGCTCGCGCTCTCTCTCTCTAGCTCGCTCGCGCTCTCTCTCTCTAGCTCGCTCGCTCTCGCTCTCTCTAGCTCGCTCGCTCTCTCTAGCTCGCTCGCTCTCTCTAGCTCGCTCTCTCTCTCACTCTCTAGCTCACTCTCTCTCTCACTCTCTAGCTCACTCTCTCTCTCTCTCACGCTCTCTCTAGCTCTCTCTCTCCTCCCTCTGAGGCAGTTCCTGCCATACATGTCGTAGGGGCATAATGACGTTTCATATATATCTGTGTATTCTTTCTTAATGAAAGTGTGTGTTTTGTGTGACCTTGTGCTGTGCGCCCACATCCAGGAATACATCTACCCTGATGCCAGAGACAGACAGTATCTGCTGTTCTTCCACAAGGGAGTGAAGAGGACACGCTTTGACGTCGAAAAGTACAACAAACTGAAGGACGCTATTGCCGAGGTGTGCTGATATACACACACACACCTGCACATAACACTCCCCTGCCTGAATGACCCTGACTCTCTCCTTCCCAAATTCCTCCCTCCCTGACTCCTCTCTCTCTTTCTCCATTCCTTCGTCATCTCCCTCTTTCTCAGGCCGAGTTGGACCTGAAGCGCCTGAGAGATCCTCTCCAGCTGCACCTCCCCATCCAGCAGATTAGCACCAGCAAGGATTGATGTGAGGAAGTGAAAGCCTCCCTTCCTCCTTCCCTCTTTCCTTCTCCCTTCTCTCTCCTTCCCTCCTTCCTCTCTTTCTCCTTTTTCCCTCTCCCTCTTTCAGCCCACTCTTCTTTCATTTTCTGTTTTTAAAATGTTATTTCCCCTCCCACCTCTTTCAAATTTTGTTCTTTGTGACTTGAAGTGGAGTTTTTTGTTTTTCTTCTTTCTTTTAATTACTACCGTTTTTATGTTCTATAATTTGCTTTTGAAAACTGCTTAAACACGGGCGAGTCAAAGTAGAGGAGGAGGGGATGGAACGAAATCCAACGAAAGAAAGAACGCCACCGGAAGCCCCTCTGCTGGAGGTGCTGGAGGGCGCAAAGTTACTTGTTGTGCCTGCAGACCTGTGCGCTCTGGTAACGCTACAGGAACACAAAGAGAACAGCAGCAGCCTACAGGAAGCTCCTGATGCCTAACAGGAAGTGACCTCGGGGTATGGACACAATATCTCCCAGACATGCTGAATAAATAACACATGCAGACACGTGCTCTGTGGTTCAGCACCTCTCAAACATACTTTCAAAAGAGAACCTCTAAAGACCTATTTTTTACAGTGGAGTTGTATATATGGCGCAGGAAAGATCTTGGGCCTTTGGGCTTTTTTTTTCCCCCAGCCCTGGACATTTTTGGGGGTTTTTTGGGAGGGGGGGACAGTCAGATGCAGGAGAGCTATTTTTGACCCAATGTCCCTGCATGGAGCAGAGTTGTCCTCTGTCTCCCTGTCCCCTCCTGTCCTTTAGTGGCTGGGACTCTGGAACTGCCGCCACATCTCCCTGTGTCTCCGGTTGCATCCTTAGCATGATTACAGGAGATGCTGTAACAGGACATCAACTACACTGCTGCTAAGTGTGTACAAGGAGAAGGGGTCACATGATGAGCATCACTTCCTGTACAGATCTGTTGCAAGCTGCAGACCAGAGATCTACCGGCTAAACATCACTGTGTGTTCAATTATTCAAAAAAAAAAAAAAAGAAAGAAAAAGTAAACAAAAAATTTTGGCACTTTTTATTTTGAAAGCCATATATTATATTATATTATATTATTATATTTGTTATTATGGGTGAGGAAATTAATAATCTTTTTCTTTCATATTGGTGGAGGAGTTCTTTTTTTTTTTTTTTTCGGTAATTATGTTTCCCCCCATCTTGTCAGCATAGGACTTGCGTTGCACATCAGTACACCGGATCCGGCCGTTTTCCCTTATACACGCAGCTCCTGATATTAAATGACGACATGACCACGCTTAAACACGCACACGATGTTTAATTACGAACGCAGTCTCTGAATGGTGACGGTGAATTAGTCCACATATACGCCTTTTTGCTTGCGAAACCTGTGGCGATTAACAGAGGATTTATACAAGTGACAGATTCAGAAGGTCCTCCTCTTCTTTTCTGTGCCAGAAAACTGTTACCCACAGTGCCTCACAGCACCCCGTGCAACATGCTGATCAGGGCGCTCCTATTCGCCTGCCCAGCCACGTTCTGGTCTCTCAGCCTCAGCCCCTACGAGCCAGACGCATCCATCCTTCAAGACTTACCTGGGCTGTCTACTGTATCATACATTTGCGTAAAAAAATAAATAAATTTATATATATCAGAGACAAAATCAAGCTGTACAGCTGCACAGCTCCTCTGTATGCCAAGAATATACTGAAGCGTGAAGAGAACCGTGTAATATATTAGATCCTAGACTTAGTTGGTTTCTCACAAATTCGTGGCATGCTGTAGCGTGTGACTTTTGCATCCTTTCATCCAGAACATGGCATCTTTAGGGGACAGGCTTTAGAGCGTTCTGGAGTAGTAAAAGCTGTGGATGGAATATTTGGATAGCTTTGAATACGCACACTTTGGCATTTAAATTTTTTTTTTTTTTTTTTAATTATTTGTTTCATACAACAAGATGTAATTGCATTTCTTCTGTGCATGGTGCTCTGTTCAAAGTTGAGTAGGAATCACGTCATAACTCATATTTGTGTCTCCGACGACTCCGTATGCATTACACATACTTTCAGAGGGTTTATGGCAGGGGTGTCCAATCTTATCCGGAAAGGGCCGGTGTGGGTGCAGGTTTTCATTCCAACCAAGCAGAAGCCACACCTGAGTCTATTGAAACAGGTGGAATCAGGTGTGGGTCCTGCTCGGTTGGAATAAAAACCTGCACCCGCACCGGCCCTTTCCGGATAAGCTTAGACACCCCTGGTGTATGGTATATGGATATCTTACTGTTATCCTCCTTCATTCAGCCAGGTGTGCTGCAGATGCCTTATTTGTCCAAAAAGGAACTGTTTTTAGCTTTTAAGGTGTCCCGCATACATCCTTATACAGAAAATATATCAAAAATGTTCAATATCGACAAGATCTAGAATATGTGTTTACTCAACAAGGTTTCTACAGCACACTCAGGCAACATTTGCTCAGACATGCTGATTTAATATCTCTCACAGCCTTGCCGTGTCCCTCGCAGTAATATTTTCCGAAGCTTAATGCTGCATGTTGGGCGTGCGTGCTGCAAAATGAGCAGTTTTTCCTTAGATATCACTTCCTCCCGTCATGCCGTTCACAACACGGCAAAGAGAGCTAAGGGATTGTCTGCATCCTTCATGTTTAAGAGACCTGGAGTTTAAGAGAACGGTGCTGTGTGATGTAATACGTGGCTTACTTATTAAAGCGGCGAAATGTCGTACACCGTGCATGACTGCAAGTCTGGAAATATGTCACGGTGATCTGAAGGAATGTGTCTCGCCAAAAACAGTCTGACATTTATAGGAAGGAAAAGCACAATCGTATCAATCCTAGAAAGGCCACATCTGAAGAAGCAAGCTGGAGTTGAGTTGTTGGGGAAATTGGCCTGGATGTGAGTATTTGTGTATGGTTTAAGAGACTGCAGTGGACTAGTGCATGATGATAAAACTGACGTTATGACAGGTAGCTCAATAATTGCTTCATGAGGGAGCAGGTTTTGCTGCTCGCAGCTGTCACTTAAAGTTACAAGTAAGAACGTATCATCGATTATACGGCTTCGTCAATAAGGACAGGCTGATTGTCAGTGTAACTCCATGAGTGCATTTGAGCAATTCCTATCCATATCGGTCCTGATCAATATGAGCAAATCAATCCCTTCCCGTGCCCCCTCGGCCTCTTGTCCTCATACCGTCAATAATCATAAATCCTTGTATGCTGTTGCACACACAGAGAGAAGCGAGGGCAGGGACGGTGTCTAAAAAACACTTCCTGGAATGACCTGCAAAGCTGATACCAAAATCATTCTCACTGTTCAATGCCTCAGTGTTTATCACCATTAAGCATTTTTTTTTTCTTTTTTCGTTCTGCTGTTTGTTTTCTAAAAGGGTTTGCCTTTGTTTGCTTTGCCTTTCATTTTTTACAAGAGTATATGTAATATATGGAACTTATTCTAAAGCGGGTGTTGCATGAATGTAATGTTTACATGGGGAAATTATATACAAATGACCCAAAAAAGCTGCAAAGATTACAGAATACTGGTTTGTCGAGTGCAGTTTTATTTCCTTCCATGTGCTTTGAGACTGACTGCCCTGAAAGATAGATGGATAGGCAGCCACCATCCAGCCACGCATCACTCTTTCTTTTTTTTTTTTTTTTTGTATCTCTCTCCCTCTCTATCCATTTATCTTTCAAATACCTCCTCATAAGCCCACAAATTTTCCATAGCACATGAATTAAGTTTCAGAGGAGTGCATTATTTTACATTTTTAACACATGCACTTAAGAAAATAAAGTTTAAAGAAGAACCGTAACACTTT
>JANDJT010000169.1:31030668-31074312 GCA_024331685.1 Stegophilus panzeri | reverse complement strand
TGTGTTGTGCTTTTATTTTATCATCTTGTCATAATGTCAGCATTTTGAAGATGCCAATCAGTACATCAGATCATATTTTTATTACTGCAGCTCCGGACAGGACAACATGATTGCAAGGCTTAACATGCAGCCTACGCTTAGCGGTAAAAGCTGTGTGGGAGTCCCCATCGGCGAGTCTCTTGTCTGTGGAGCTGTAGCACTGGAATGCACCGTGATAGAGAGATTACAAACAGAATGAGAATGCGACTTTTCCTCTTCTCTCAGAAAACTACATTATCCACAGTGCCTCTAAACACCCAGCACAGAGTGCCGGTTAGGGTTCTCCTGTCATCCTGCACAGACATGCTGTCTCTTGCATCCCTGCGTCAAGACTTGGTGTTAAATGGGACTCCTTTAAACAAGTGGAAATGAAATTCAGCTCTACAGATCTTCATCGTTATGCCAAGAATATATGATGTTGATATACTAGATCCTAGACACAGTTTTGCAGCATGCTGTAGCGTGTGTCTGTTGCATCCTTACATCTTAAACATGGTGTGTTAGCGGACAGGCTCTAGAGCAGACACAGTAGTAGAATCTGTGGGTGGAACTTAAACAGCGTTAAGTACGCACATTGCTTATTTTTTAAAAAAATTTGCCTCACACAGCAAACTTGAACACATTTCTCTGGGACAGGGTGCGTGAACTGTAAAATTTACTTTCCAAATCAGTCCCCGATTGCTTTAAAATGTCTTTGCATAAAATGTCTTCTGTCTGAGGTTTGTATGACGACATCTTTTAATTGTAATTGTGTTTCTGTGTGCTGATCTGTCCTGAGTTCATCTGGCACTTTAAATCACGTATCAACACATAGAAAATGGGTGAGTCTACTATCAACAACAACATATAAAATACATTTGAATTCTTTTGCTGGTGAAAATAAGAGGAAAAATAGGGGCAACCATAAATTACTAGGTTAAATTTAACTGTTGTTAATGTCTGGCATAAACACAGCGTAGTTGCTTTAGATTTAGCAAGAACTAAAATAGATTTAGTAAGAACTCAATCGGAAGGGAAAAAAGTCTAAAACCCTTGAACTTGTGTAGTGGAGTTTACTTGTATAGGTTTCCTATGTGAGTGACAGGTTAAATATTACTTTTTAACTAGGGAGAAATAGCAGTACGTGGTCATGCTGCTGCTGAGTGAATAGTCAGTAACATTGGGTTTAAAATAATAAAAAAAAACTTTTAAATACTACTTAAGTACCTTGCTGGAATAATATAATGTTTAAGTGGAAAGAGTATCTAGGGCAGGTACAGCTTTCCTTGCCAGTGCATAAGCTGGCATCCCATGCCATATAAAGAAAGCATGTACTAGGGGTATATGGTAGACTCACTTAAAACTTAAGAAATCTTTTTAGTTTGGTAATTTATCTGACTGACCCACACATTTTTTAAAGGTCCCAGTCATCTGTTGTACCTAGCTTAAATAGACTTTGTCTGCTGCAGACTTTAGTTGAATGTGTGTCCATTCTGCTAATGTAGTGCTGGTTATGGTTTGTACTTTATTTACCCCTCTTGAGAGTTGCAGGACTCCTGTCCCAAGTTTCGACATGGATAACTGAGTGAGGGGTTATTCTGATACTCCTGACGAGATGCCTGATTCATGCTGCTCCTGAAACTTGAAGCAGAAAAGCACTGCACAGTGGGATTTAATACAACTTAATTCATCAGCAATATGTCATGCCCTTTATGTGCTGACAGACAGGAGGCAAAGAAGAATTACCAGGAATCTGCGGAAATACATATAGGAAATGATCTTGGGCTCAATGGTTAAAAAAAAAAACACCCCCAGCCCCCAATAATAGATTCAGAATGACTTAAGTAATTATGAGTTCTAGTGTCGCGGGTTTCTTTGGGTGTCAATATTGATGTTGAAATAAATTAGCTGCAGGTATTGCAGTGGACTAGTGCATGATTCAAGCTTGGCATGATATTGAAACTAGTAAGAGAACACTCAACAATTGCAAATGATTTTTTTTACACACCCACACTGCTTTCCGATGCATTTTCTACATGCTCATAATTGACACGCTCGGCTTACGGGAGCTTAAGTTTAAAATTTCCACCCTGTACAAATGAGAAGCAGCATTTGCGATATAGACGGACAGAACATCGATGCTTTTGTTTGCATATTTCTCCATGAAAGCAAAGTGCGTTTGAATAATCTCCTAGTCTTGATCGATACATAAAAATCAATCTCTTCCTGTGGCCTCTTGTTCTCATATCCTTGATAATCATAAATCCTGAGTGGGCTGTCGCATACACAAGAGGAACCGAGGCCTGGGATGATTTTCAAAAGCAGTTTGCTACCACTGCCTTGTCAAAACTCAAAAGCTGATACCAAATTCATTTATGAAATCACTTTAAAGCATCGTTACCTCTTTTGCTTTTGGATCAGGGTTTGCATTTGTTGCTTTCTTCCTTTTGTTAGCTTTTTTCGTTTCAAACCAAAACGTGTAATATATGGAACTTATTCTAAAGCAGGTGTTGCATGAATGTATGTTTACATGGGGAAATTATATAACTTAAGACCTAAACATTAAAAGATAGCTGGTTGTTGAGGACTCGGTTGAGTTATAGCTCCTCCGTGTCCTTTACGATTGCCCTGAATGATACCTAGACAGCAGATATCCAGCCACCCGACCCTTTTACTTTTGTATCTGCTGTCTTTCAGACGCTTCTGGTTATGCACACGTTTGTGGTTTTTTTTTTTGTCACATTTCTTTTTTAAAAAGTGCTTTATTTTACATTTGCGACATGTGCACTTACAGTGACAGCTTTTACATTGTATGTATCACTAAATTAAGACCTGATTGTTTTCATTTCATTGCATATTCATTTCATGGGCATTGGATGCTGTGATGTTGAAAGACTATAAAAATGAAAATGTAAACTCCTGTATCATTTATGAAATGTGTATAAAAGAGAAATGTAATTCACTTATCAATAAATACTTATCCAGTTTTGGAACGGAGAGTCGTGCTTTGTTTTTCTTTGTAATTATGACTTTCTTTAAAACGCTAAAACCGAAATCATGTAATGGTGTAATAATCATAGTAAGTATCCGTGACGCAATTGTTGTGCTTTGTAACGCTGCGCAAAATTCCAATGAGATTCCTGTGGGAAAAGAACAGTCGAGCCGGTCGAGAAACCTGGTTTGGGGTTCAAGTCGATTTGACTTGTTTACATCAGGACTGAACAGCTGAGCCTTGACCTTCTCAAATCTGCATCCTTTGCTCTTGTTCTTCCTGTAGTCTTGCTTCCTACCCAATAAAAAATGGAATTTGCAGCTCAGATGTCTGCGCTGCACAAACGTTACATTATATAGATGATTGCGTACAAACAAATACTCTTTATCGGGGTGATTGGATGCTCCTCAGACAGCTCGAACAGGGTATATTCTCCTGTGTCTTCATCTTGTTTCAATGACCGGTGTAAAGATTTAAAGAAGATGGTCCTATTGAACCACGTGCAGTAATCTCATATGACTCTTGACACGTTCCAGCTCATGCTTCTTAATGGCCCCAATGATTAAAGAAGCAATTAATTTAATTATACACTGGCGAAACTTGCTTTGGTCAGGTCTTTGCTGCCAGGAGTGATTGAAATTGCAGTGTCGATGATTAAGCGAGCTCTGGGCAGCTGCCAGTATCTGTATATGGATTGTGTATGAGCTCAATGGAAGACTGATTGGTTTGGGAACAATGAAAGGATGATCCTGTCACTGGCCGGAGGTGTGTGTGTTGTATGGGGCTGGAGGACAGGACTGAAGGTCAAGGTGAGACAGATGTCCTATCTTCTACTCCACAGTACACAACTCTGACATCGACCCATCCCTCATGTACTGAGATAGCACGCTGCAGATTTAAAGACCCTGCCCTTATCCGCAATTCTCATAACGGACCCGCTTGTGTTAGACTGAGGTCACCATGCTGTTGACTTTGCTGGTGGACGTCCTCTTAACTATGTCGGCCCTCCAAATTGTGGCCTCTGATCAGATCACGGGTAAGTGCACTGCATTTTTAACTTGTTTAACGGGTCATTAAATACTCGATGTAGAGGTTTCGTATCTTCACTTGAAAGCTCGGTATCTTGGGCATTGGTTCACGATATTTCATAAACTTAAGAAGGATAATTGGCTACCTGGAGAAACACATGGTGGGAACTCGTTGATATTGATTTGCCGAATTTCAAATGGAGTAGACTGGCAATACCAGAGTGTAGACAAGTTATTGTAAGTCTCAAGACTTGCCACTCAAGTTCTGGACCAAGGGTGTCAAACATACAGCATGCGGGTCAGGACTGTTCCAGTAATCTGGCCCCGCAAATAAATGTAGAATCCATGTTCTAAATTAAAATCGTCTTGTGGGGTGTAACTGAAATGAAAATATGAAAAAAGAGCTGGTCTCCATTATTTCACTACGGGGCAAAATCTCAGCTACTGTGCAAATAATTGAGAGTTGAGAGTTGGAGTTGTTGACATGTTATTGATTTTTAACTGATTTTTTTGGTTGACGTAGGACTAAGTGTAATGTAACCTGTCCCCTACAATGGCCTTGACTTTGAGTTATAAATATGTCTGAATGAGCTGCTCGTCAAATACTAGGCGATTTGTAATGCGGTATATTTGTATAAACAATAAATGTCTGTTTTGTTGTTTTTTTTTGTTTTTTTTTGGGTTTTTTTAACCAACAAACAAGATATATGAAACTTAATGGATGGACAAGTTGATAATTCTCTTTTTAAAACTTTTTTTTAAGTCTGCTCCATTTACAAGTCTTTTCGATTCATAAGTACCAACTGGGAAATCCAAGTCGCTGGTGAAAAAACGTCAAGTTTTTATTTTGTTTGTTTGAGTCTGGTCCAAAACAATCCCTGTGACTCAACTGTGTTTTATAATATGTTAGCTACATCATATGTACCTCATCCACCCAGACTTGGCCCGATTATCTAGAGTATACTTTGCCTATCAAAAAAAACCAAAAAACCCAAAGATGTGTTGTTGTTGGATGAAGGAACAGATGGGGAGGAGGGGTTTGAAATGATTTATCTTGGCAGTGTACGGGAATCTTGTGTTTACAGCATGTCACCTTGACCTGATCCTTGGCCTCCAATACTTCCCGTATTAGCAGAACATCCTAAAGAGATAGAGACCTCTGTGCACTCTGCTGTTACTAGATTGCTTTCGATGGTGAAAAGGAAGTGCAGGGATGAGGAATACTATATATTCTTTCCACTGGGTGAGTCCATAATAATGGATTTGAATGTGGACCCTCAGGAGCAAGCTAAATAAACCTAAACAGTCCAATCCAATGTTCTGCTAATGATTTTAGTGCAACGTTGCCGGAACAGCTTACTTAAGCGTTTGAGAATTTCAGTTGTGGAATTTTTTCTCTAATACTCGTAGCTAGAGCCAGACTATAGTAAAAGGTCACATTTTAGCAAAAACACCGATCTGCATCAGTGGATCTCAATGACCACCCGACCACCTCTCTATAGGTTATTCTAGGTATTACTCGCTTCATTCCACATCATCTGTCATTTACAGCAGCACCAACTACTTACCAACTTAATGAGTGTGTACAGAGAGAGAGAGCGAGCGAACGAGAGGGAGCGAGGCTGGATTGAGGCTTTCTCTGAAATTTGCTCACCTGACTGAGAAGAAAAGATACTACATTATTGAATCTGACTTCACAAGAACAAATTGTTTTAACACTGACTCACTGGCCAGCAATTATTCTGTGCTTAGTTAGTCCTTCCTTTAAATCTGTATGGATTATTCCCTGCCTAAGGGTTGGTATGAATTTATTCAGTTAATGCTTAGGAAAAAAAAAGATGTATAAACTCACGTTTGATCCACACTCTGCAGATTATCAAGTGAATGCATGAATGGAACTTTTTGTAAATCCATGTTAGTCCTTTTGTATTTATACTTAGACATGCTAATTTGGGTGAAATACAGTATAGTCTACCATTTTCATGCCTGCATGCATGGCCAGCTCCAGATCCCTGCTCGGCCTACATCAGTCTGAATGAGCCCTGGAGGAATTCTGACTACCATGTAAACAACTCAGCTGGTGTGCCCTTGTGTGACCGGCATGTAGCCGGTGAGTGGTACCGCTTCACTGGTATGGCCGGTGACGCCATGCCCACCTTTTGCGTTGAGGAGAACCACTGTGGCACCCACGCACCAATCTGGCTCAATGGCACCCACCCAATGCCTTCCGATGGTGTCGTCTCCTTGCCTACATGTGCGAGCTTCAATGATGACTGCTGCCACTGGCATGGGACGGTGGATGTGAAAGCTTGTCCCAGGGGTTACTATGTATACCGCCTGCCACGCCCCTCGGTATGCTTCCACGTGTACTGTGGCCGTAAGTCTGCCTTCCTGCCTGCCTGCCTGCTCTAAATTTTTGCTTACTTGTTTCATTTAATTGCTGAGAACATAAGCATGGATAATTTGTGTGTGGTAGATTTCTACGACATCTGTGATGAAGTGGAGTGCACTGGTCCCGAGTGTCCACTGCAACTTGAGTGCCGTTGCCCTCCTGGGACTGTTTTGGGGCCAGACTCTCAGACTTGTCTGGGTGAGCCAATAGACAGTGAGAGATGAATTGTGGGAAAATGGAAATATATAACAGTATCATTTAATTTGGGGTGACAGTCATTTTACAAAATCACCACCATTGTATAATTAATGTCTTCTCAACTTACATGCTATTTTGTCCCGTCTGCTACCAGTCTCTCCTTAAATGAGAGAGAAATAAACGAAAGTATTGTATTTCATTCCTTCTAAATCTCCATTCAATATTAAGTAACTACCAGCCCCATGCTGTCACACAGTAAATGGCTGTTTAGTGATTTTGTCTCTCTGCTGTCATTTACTCACAATTGTCTTCCCATTTCTTATAATTTTTCTCTCTCTTGTTTTTCACTCAAGACATAAATGAGTGTGAGAGTAGCAATGGTGGATGTGCTGAAATGTGTTTGAACACCAAGGGCTCATGGCGGTGTGAGTGTGGCCCAGGCCGAGTACTGGATGCCGATGGCCGGACCTGCAGCGGTAAGACTCAGCCAGATTTAGCTTAAAGTAAATACACAACACTTCACACTGATAATGTTGTTTGTTTTACGGTGTTTTTGACTGCATGCAGAGATCGCAGGCTGCCACAACGTGAATGGAGGATGTAGCCATGGCTGCTCATCAGAGGATGACTCGTATTACTGTCACTGTCCAAGAGGCCTAACGCTGGGGGAGGACAAGCGAAGCTGCCAGGGTCAGCTAAGACAACACTCATATGTATTTAGTTTTCCATGTGTATGTGTGTACTCTGTGGGAACTAAAGATCTCGATTCTGATTTGGAGTCCTTTTCTGTTCTCAATGAGAGAGAAACACGTCTGGGCTTGGGCTAGGTTTAGATTGGGGTTGGATTAGTGCTGGGTTAGGGTTAAGCTGTAGGGTTAGGACTGGGCTAGAGTTTGGGTTGCCTAGGGATAGGGTTGAGCTGGGAATGTGGAGGGGCTTGGGTTAGGGTTTTGCAAGAGTTACAGTTGAGCTAGGGTAAGGGGGGAGGCTAGGTTTAGGGCTCACCAAGGCTTATGGTTGGTTTGGGATTGAGCTAGGGTTAGGGTTTGCCAAGGCTTTTGCTTGTGTTGGGTGTAGAGCTGGGCTAGTGTTGAAATTGGCCCAGGGGTTGGGGTAAAATTGGGGATAAGTTGGGGCTAGGGTTACTGTGGGTCTAGAATTAGAGTTGGGTAAGCATGGACACAAGTTGGCACAAGGTTTAACAGCTTTTACTTGGAAATCAATTGGATACTTCCATCAGATTACTGATGTTAAAATGGTGTGTTTATTTCCTGTCCAGTGCCTGTGCATTGTGATCCCAGCTCTATTGATGTGTCTGTTCCCAAAGACCTTGTGGGTGGCCTGGAGCTCTTTTTGTCAAATTCTTCTTGTCGTGGAGTCTCTAATGGCACTCACATCAACCTTCGTTTCAGCCTGAAGACCTGCGGCACCGTGGTCAAGGTGATGAGAAACACGACAACCACTAATAATCTTCATTAGTCATTGGAGGCGTTTTCGCCCACTCAGGAACTCACCGGAGTAAAACTTTCATAAGAAAATACAGGACCCTGATTTGGTGCCAACAAGCTTTCACTTGTATTAATCCAGATTAATAATGTAGAAGAGTGAAGAATAAAAGTAAAATTCTGACTACAGTGGTCCCTGAAACATTCACTACATTGTTAATAGGTTGCACACATGGACAAACTTGTAACTTATAAAGTATAGAACCGGATGGTCAGTTGTTGGCCATACTCAAGCTACTTTATAATCTCCTTTCTAGGATTGTGCACTTTGGTTCAAATTCAGAAACTAAGATGGATCGTTTATGCGTATTTTGAGTTCATTATCTTAACTTATCTCTTGGCAGAGGCAAAAAGGTTTTGGGCTAAAATGTCCTGGCCGTCAGTCTTTACAAGAGCCTCTGGACTACTAGATACAAAGTTTTTATGTCTCTCTCTCTCTAGGTAATTGATGACAGAATTATCAGCACAAATCTGATCACCGGACTGCCAAAGTCAAGTCCGACCAGCAGTGGAGATGTAATTGTACGCACCAGCAAACTTTTGCTGCCCATAACGTGCGAGTTCCCGGGTCACTATGATGTATCAGACGGTTACCTTCCCAGTGTACGCAGCTCTGCACTGGAGCTGTCAGGACACAGCGAGGGCATCTTTCCCTTCACACTGGAGCTGTTTAAGAATGCAGAGTTCTCTGAGCCGTACAACAGTCCTCCTCAGCTGCGCTTACGTGATGCGCTGTACTTTGGCGTGGAGCCACGTGAGCGTGTGGAGGGCCTTGCTGCACTTGTGGAGACCTGCTTCGCCACGCCTGGCCCCAATGCTGACCAAGTCCTCAAATATTACCTCATTAAAGATGGGTGAGTGATTTGGGTATTCAGAGGCCCTGTACTTTAAGATTGGTTCTGTTCTCCAAAATGGTTTATTTCAGACAAGGACAGATTCCAGCTCTTTAACAAGCTCTGACTCGTCTTCTTTGGCCCCCTTTAGTAGTTCGGCGTCGTACCCTGGCTTCTCTTTCATTTTTCCACTTTTCCATACATTGACTATACATGTTGCTTTTTATGGCTATCAATGTTTTCTTTTTCATCCACTTATGTAGCTCCAGTTAAAAACAGCTAGGGCCTAACTGACCACTTACTGGTTACAAATTCGGACCCGTACACCGGTCATTTTTCCAAATTGATTTCAGATACTGTGATTTTACATTCATTGGCTTTACATTCACGTCAAATCCATGCTGTTCAAGACCTCACTAGTGGCCTGGACACGTGTCCAGTAGGCCCGTTTGGTAATCTGTCCTAGTAATTATGCGATGTTAGTCCTCAAATGGCCTCCATAATTCTTCCATAGTTGATTTCTCTGGCTATTTTTCAGCAGTTTGCAGTCAGTGTTTGATTATGGCTAATTAGTTGAAGAACATCAGCGACTAGTAAAGTGAAGGTCTGGTTACAAATGGCATTTTCAGTGTCACAATATTCCACGAGAACAGAAGTAGATTATTAGCTCGTTTTCTTTCTGTCAGCTGTATTTCGGATGAGACGGTACGCCAGATCTCAGCTAAAGATCAGCTCTCCAAACACTACCAGGTTCCTGTCTTCAAGTTCATCGGCAGTGACAACAGGGTGAGTGAAAGCGTGCGTGCACACACACACACACATGCTTTCTGCAGTCAACTGTCTGAGATTGAGAAGCCCTGTTCCATATATTACCCCTAAACCCTGTTGTCCTCCTTTGCTGACACGGTAAGCTAATCCTTGAGTCCTCAAGGGTGGATGGACGTAACTGCAAAGGGGGACACCAGTCACAAAATCATGACCAAGTTTCCAGTCAAATGTTCGTGTGATGCCTATTAATTTTTTCCCCCCCATTCAAACACACAAATATCAGAGTCTTTTTGTCAGTGAAATCATCTACATGATTTGTACGTTTATGCAGATCACGTAAGTCATACTCTGTTCAGTGAACTGTGATCTGCAACAAACTCTAACTAACAATCACAAGGAGTTTTAGCTAAAAGACCACCGTTGAGTCTCCATTGATGCGGGCTTTGGCAAATGCTTTAATGAGGGTGCTTCCATGTGTCATTTTGAAGTCTAAAATGAGAATTGGGACACCTTATGGCCTTAAACCTTGCTGACACACACATGGGAATCAAAAGAGCAAGTTTGCCATTAGGGACAGAAAGTGAGAGACCGAGAAGGTGAAATAAATCTTTACTCTTTGTATGTAGGTGGTCAGGTTTTTACACCACCTCATTTTGGATATTGTAAGGACATTAGGTTGGTCCTCCACAAAAAAACAAAAGTATGTGCACAAAGCTTTTTTGAGAACCAAAATATTTCCTTGCATTCATTAGGCAATGCCAAAATCAATAATAAAAATACCCCACATATATAGTAAAACTAAAGCGTGGATGTGATTTGATGCTGTACATCAGCTTGTAACAGTGACTCAATGCCTTTTTGTGTGTGTGTAGGAGGTGTACCTGCACTGCCGGGTGCTAGTGTGTGGCGAGGGAGAGTCACGCTGTACACAGGGCTGTCGCAGACGTCTGAGGCGAGACCTCTGGACTGAACAACACCAGGAGAAACGCACACTAACCGGAGGACCCATTCTCATTCTGCCAGATCTGTAACGTGTGCACACACACACACACACACACAAATCTGACATCCTGACTCCATCTGTAACCTTGATGCCTGTTACACAGACCCCATTAACCCCATACTGACAATTGAAACCGAATGTGTTCGGCCATTCTGATAGTCAGTGCATCAAACGTGCACATGCTGTACATCTCAGCCTCAATTCATCCACATGACTCATAAACGCACCGACGTCACACTCATGTTATACCTGTACCTGAGCCGATAATACTCCCTCTTACGTCATCATAGATTCGTCTTGCCTCCGAGTTCATGGAAGCACTGAAGCGTCAACATCCATTTTCTTAGCTAGTCCTTAACCATTCCAGAATATAACCTTTAATGCAGAATGTACATTTATGTCACTTACAAATTATCATGACAGCAACATTTGCATACAGTTTTATTATGTGAGTGCTTTGGCATCAGATTTTTTTCATATGAATTATGCATAATAAATGATATATATTGTAATAGTTATGTAATATGTCATGTTTGACATGGATTAATATTATTTTGCTCAAAATAAACAAATTTTGCTTGCAATTTGTTGCAGCCTCTCCAGGCGTGTTAACATGCAAAAGCATTACTGTATTAAAATTCTGTGCTAATGAATTCTATGCTAATGTCACAGCGGACTGTGCCAAAACATCGGCATACGTTTTGACACGCCATACATCTATAATAGGGGTGTAATGCAATGCCACTTTGTATGTGTGTATCTATTTAGTGCTCCAAATATCCATATCTATATTCAGATTTAAAAGCAAAATGGGTGTGGCCTAAACAAAAAAAAAAGAAAGAAGGTTTTTTAATTTTTATTTTTTTTAATGAACCCTACCACTATGCACCTGGAAACACAGGAAATCACTGGGGATAAATCCCAGAGGTTAAAATGTAAGCACTGGTAGCATGGTGTGTGAATTCCTCAACCTCAGCTACAACAATCCAGTTCATAACGAGTCTCAAGTGGAGAAGTGCAAGGGACTGCATTTTAAATCCTGCTTGTGCTGGTAGTAGTTTTGTTTGTACGTACCAGTTACAGTTTCTACTTATCCAGAAACATAAACGAACCCTAGCCTAATTTTAACCCATGTCATCTTTACAAAAGATTAACAAATGAACACGGTCTTTGTTTCTCCCTCAAGCTTCATATCGGTCCACTTTCTTGAACATGCATGAAAATACAAACCTCCCATGGAATCCAAGTCCTGATGCCCACCTCAGGTCCCAACCAGATGCCCTGTGAATCTTTCTGGCAATCCTCCTAAAAAAAAATCTTTTCATCTGTACTTGTATCTTTTCAATCCGAATAACATGTTCGTATTCAGTTGCATCGTTACTACATAATCAAATACGTAGCTATATTTGTAGACACCGATTTACCAGAATGATTTCCTACTGAAAAGCCATTTTAGTCATGTATGGAGGAAAAACACTTACAATATGTGAAGAGCCACACAAGTCTGATATTTATTCAGAATAACATGAGGTTCAAAATAACTTAGTGATGTTTAGAAGATGAATCATGTTAATGATATTCTTGTGACTTACAATATTTATAATCAGTGTGAAATGAAACCACTCTTTTGCAATGTAGATACCAGTGTTTGGATTGTATAAATGGGTGAAAAGTTTAATGGGCAGCGCTACACTTGAATAAATTATGAATATATTGCATTTAATCTGGGGTGCACACTGACATTGAAAGAAGTCGTCGTCGTAATGTGCTGTTCGACTTCAATTTCGAATTATTATTACTCCACTCTTAGAAAGCTCTGTCTAATTTGTCTTCTCATTCAGAACAACTTAACCAATCTTAAAACATTAGCCCTATAGGAGTACTTAAGGAAATGCTCTCCTCCCACAGATCCATAGGAGTTTACCATTTAGGTAAACCTTTAAATCCAAACCCATAGCTACATACACTTGATAAAAAGGGATGATGAGAACTCTGGGAGTCAAGCATTTCATTGTTGTTTGCGCCACTTGAGTCTTTAGCACAACCAGTCTCTCTTTGGAGTCCTTGTGAGCTCTTTTTGGTGGAGTTTGAAGGCGCTTGGTAATGGTGAGTCATTGGGCTTGGCAGGAGTAGTGGTAGTTCTTACAGCTCGTCTTTCTCCTCTCCCTCACAGATACATGCTGCCCTCTGGCTGTTCATGAACGGTCTGCAGCCCAGAGTCCATACCGTGTTGTACATGGTGTCCGCAAACGCCTCACAAGCTGAGAGCGAGAGAGAGAGAGAGAGAGACATTAATTATTCTCAAGTACACATTGTACAAAAAAACCCCCAAGTTGCTCTATAAGATAAGACAAAGAAAGAGCAAGCATATAAGATAAGCCAGAAAGAAGATGACGTCCGAGTGTACAAAGTGCAATAGCGTGTCAATGCACAGGAACAGTTACATTATCTTTAACAGTATCAATATCGCACGCTGTACAGTTCGCTCCTACGAGACTCCTATCTTGTTTACTTCAAGCAAGCACAAATGTGAATGTGTGAATGGTGTGTGTGTGTGCGCATCGAAGCACTTCTCACCTTCGACCTTTGACATGAAGCCCAAGCTCTTCTTTAGATCGCCGCAGATGCTGTGGAGGCACCAACGGAACTTGGTGTCGCAACGGTACTTGTTGGAACCGCACGTGTCATAGCATATGTCCAGCTGGTTACAGCACTTGGTCATGGCTGGGATGCCCATGTCCAACTGGGGTAGAGCATTATGTAGAATTAGTACATGCTGGGATTTTTAAAGCTTCTATATATTTTCATGAAATTGATTATATGCTCTAGAAAAAGGGGTTCATTGGGGGTGTGGATGCTTGAGTGTCCTAGCTTCCTAAAGAGCTTTTTACTTTTCCTGTAAGGGAAACACTTCAGAGGTGTTTAAATGTACTCTACATAATTTAATTTTAATTTTTTTTTATATAAATAAAGATACCAGACTGTACTATATCATTGGGGTGGTACCATCAAGAGTGCATAATTGATACCTTTTAGTATCTTAGTATAAAATATACACACTTATGGTACAAAACATGTCTCCTTGATGGTACCATCCCAGCGACAAGGAAAAGTGCAGTTTGGTACCTGTATTTCTGAGTGTTGATGGGTCGACCTAACCATCTCCTCTAGTGTTTTAGCCATTCACTCTTAACCCTTAAGCATTGTTCAGATTCTATTTCGAACCCTACAACAGTGTTTCACTGCTTTTATTTATCCACTGAACCCTAAAAGAACCCTCGTGTATATGGTTGGTACAACCGCAGTATGTATTGCTACACACATGCTGGTGTTAGTTTGTTAGTTCAGAAGACACATACACTATCCGGTACCTGGAAACCAAGCAAAGAGGACGTGCAGCCGTTGGGTTCAGGCATCTGGTAGCCTGGACGAGCTTGCGGAGCTTTACCTGTCAATCAACAAACATGTCTGTGATAACACTGACACGTTCCACACCTTTTCACTTACATGGACTGACTCAAAAAAGAATTCAAGATTTATCATGCATACATAGGAAAACAATGGTTCACCGAGCACCCTAAAAGTTCTTTTTCCTAAAACTGTATTCTCTATTATAAGCATTACTAATAGACTAGGTATATCACTGCTAAAGTGTGTGTATTCCCAGGGAAGGACATAAGGTACAATAATTAATAAAGACTTTTGCCAGTGAGCTTGAGCTCCTTCTGCATAAAGCTGATATTATCTGCAATACTTTTGTAAGATTTAACATTTAACACTGGCTCTCCAGTGTTAGTTTAATGAACCAACACACGAGCATCGATCAGATCAAAATGAAAAGCCGAAACAAGCTTTACCCTCTCAGTTCTCTTCAGCATGAGTTTTGGGGAGTGTCCATGGCTAAGAGTGGTATGATCGACACAAAGTAAAACCAAGCCATTCACTGGAATCACGTCATAGCGCTATCAACATCAACATTTAGCTTGGCTTGCTTACCGTATCTGCAGCGGTACTGGCAGACGCCATCACGGCCGCCCATCAGCTCCAGCAACGAGTCAAAATACCCATTGACTGCTTGAAAGCTGCCTCTGATGGAGCTCAAGCCCCACTCCGAGTCCTCGTCGCTGTCCTGGGTAGCGCTGGCGGCAGCTCCGGCCTGGTTTCCCTCTGCCGGAACATCAGCTTGGGCTGCTTCAGCGCCAGCAGCTTCTAGAACTATATTCACGTTTGACTCTTCAGCCGCTGCAACCTCAGGAGCTGACGGAAGCTCCTCAGCAGAAGCAGGTGGGATGAGTGTGGCAGCCAGGGCTGTGGAGAGGCAGAGGAGAAGAACGAGGGCACAGCGAGAGACCATGATGAAGCAGTGTGTCTTGTGTGGGACAAGTGTCTGTGGAGTGAAAGAGTGAAACAGCCTGCCACTGATAGTGCCTCATGGACAGGACTTTGATCTCCGATTAGATCAAGCAGACAGCGAGGCACTGGCTGGTGCTAAGGTCAAAGGGCATAGCAGTATCTTTTGCCAAGGGTAGGAGAGAGAGCATGTTTAGAGCCACACACCCTTTTTAATCGTCACTGTAACTTTTATATCTTGTTCTTCTTTTAAAATAAAAGCCACTTTGTTTTATCCTCTTTAGCTGAAGAGCCTAATCCTGTCAAACTCTCCCTCACTTTGGATAAAGTACAATCATGCACTGGAGACTCAACACCTTTATTTGTATTTTTTTTAACAAAAGGTGAACAATACTTAATACCGTCTAAAACCGTCTAAACTGAAAGTGTGAAAGGTAAAACTATATTACATAATGTAACATGAAGTCATTGGGTTGGGAATACATTGGCAAGGCTTGGGGTACATCTAGTGGTCAAACAGATGAACAACATAAACACACAATCACTGCAAGCCAGCAAATGGTCAAAGGGCAACCTGTTTGGAATGGTTGGCTGCAGTAAATGTTCCTCGTGAAGGCAAGTCCTCAGCGCCTAGTCATAGAGTTCTTCGTCACCGTGCCCGTTATACAGCCGATTCCAAAAGTACATGGTGTAAGAAGAGAGATATTATCAACTGCCTTACTCTATCCTTGTGTCTGCCTGATAACCTATAGACTTTATCTTCTACTGACAACAGCTTTAACACACTCTCTCATTAGTCCAAAAGTCCTCTGTCCTTACTAAATTCATTACCATCATGGATAGAATTCTAAATACAATATAAAAACATGTTTCAAAATGTGGCCATATTTTCAGAATGACCCAGAATGAAGCCTTGATAAGGTGTTATGAACTTAAAAAAATTTAGAAGCACGTTACAAAAATACATTCCAGTGTAACGACAGGTTATACTTTTCTTCTTGACTAAAAAATACAAGTCAACTACCACTGAGGAGAAAATACTCTGTATGAAGGATCGACTCCTCTAAATGCGCCAAATATTTTAATCGAATTATGCTTAGAGTTAGGGTGTATACTACATAGCAGGAAAGTTAAAAAGCAGCCACAGACGAAGACCATCGTTTCTCAGAAAAACAGCAGACATCAGAGTAATAAACCACTTCCTGTGCTGTGAGAGCGAGACTGTGGAGAGCGAAGCAAGACGGTTGCCTCTTTATTTAGCTTACCGCACTTGACCTTCACTAAAGAGCTATAAAACCGTTTTTACCCCTTATGGAGGTTTAAACAGAAATCAGTGTCACAAAGCGGCCAATTTTATGACTGGAGTGTCCTAATCATGTCCGTTCAGCATGGTCCGTATCTTCTCCCAAGCCTGCCTGTAAAAGAGAGAAATCAAAGTGTTGGCAACCTGGAAGCTATATAAATGATAAATATTACTATAATTTCAGTCTTTGTGCTGAGAAATGTTATGACCGTAAAGCAAGATGAAAACAGTACGTACGTCTTTGTCTCCGCGCTGACTTTCAGGAACCTTGAAACGTTTTGTTCGAGATCCTTTAAAGGAAGAAAAGGACAGTTTATTCCATATGATCTACACTTTGAACAGGTTGTTGGATTCTTTATATATTTACATAGATATTGAGATTCACATAAGCAGAACCACAAGCTTCTCAAAGTGTCCATCGTTACCTTATTGGTTTTCAGGAGAAGCACGTTTGAAGCGGCCAAGTTTAAGATTTCTTCCTAGAGATAGAAAAAGACAGATGCACGTCGGTTCTTAACGTTCTGTTAACCAGGGCAAAATGTTCTACTCTGACCTGATGGGAAAACAACCATACTTCTGAGTCTCTGATGCAGTTCTCAAGTGCGCTGGTGGTAACAGTGGACACCATCGTCTCTCTGATGTCTTTTTGAAGACTCTGCACCTCGTTCCACACTTTCCACACTTGCTTTCTCTTAGCCTCCACCTGAGCGATGGAGGAGAGTTCACACTGTTTCACTTCTGAGAAGGCAACCTCATCACGCTGACCGGTATCACAGCTTTCTGAGCCCCTGCCTCATGGAGAAAAAAAAAAAAACCAACCTACAGAAATTATATTTAACATTATATAAAACACAAGCACCCTATAATTTGTTTTTATGTAATGAGTTATAAAATAGCACTGTACTGTAAATATAGTAAGCTGATGATTGATTATTGTCGATGGACTTTCTTTTGCTTTCTTTGTGGATACCTGGCCATCACACTCCTATGTGGGCCGTCCCTAAACTGTTGCCACAAAGTCGGAAGCGTACAATTGCCTGACCTCACTAATGCTCTCGTGGCTGAATGGGCAAATCCCCACAGCTACACTCTAAAATCTAGTGGAAAGCCTTCCCAGATGAGTGGAACTTATTATAACAGCAAAGTGTGGACTAAATCTGGAATGGGATGTTCAAAACGCACATACGGGTGTGACGGTCAGGTTTTTAGCCATATATGTGAAGTTGGAGTTACTCGAACAACATCTGTGTGACAGTAAAACATGGTGAATCTGGTGAGTGCAGAAATTTGCATGGGGTTATAGGTAAACATCTGTTGTAGTGCTTTATACCATCTTCCTTCTGGTCTACCATTTTTTTGGCTTGAGCATCTTCATACTCTCTTCTGACTCTGAAGGGGGTAAAAAACAAAACTTCCATTATTTGTTTTGAACACCATGCAGTCGAATGAAGTCAAAATGATTTAAAAATAATACCTGTCATTTTCCTCTAGAGAACTCCTGGCTTCCTGTTCCAGTAATAGCACTTGCCTTGCTGCGTCCTTTAACTTTGTTGCTTCTGTGGAGGCTCCGAAGGGGGTACATGCAGTCTAAACACAAGTTCATCTTACTATCCTTGTTAGGACTTTCCATTGACATAACTAATAATGATAATCAATGTAATGCTTACAACTTATCCTTAATCTTAATCTCAGTAACCAAAAGCAAGATAAAGCGATTTTCTTCATGGAGACCAACCAGATGCCAAAACTGTCAGATATTCCTATTCTTATGAGAACATTTGGTCCACACCAAGATATAATCATGTGCCCATACGCATCATCCGATGATTTGAGGAACGAGGCCTGAAATGACAGCTGTCCCAAACATTAGAGTTGTACCAAATGTACTTAAATTACTAGCCAAGTTATAAATGATACCCCGGAGATATACAGTCATGTCCATAAGACTTTGGACAGTGACAGAATTTTCGGAACTTTGCCTCTGTACACCACCACAATGTATTTGAAATAAAGCAATCTCGATATGATTGAAGTGTACGTAGAAAGAGGTTTAACAAAAACATGTCATTAGCCGTTTAGGAATTATAGCCATTTTTACATAGTCTGTCCATATTCACAGGCTCAAAAGTAATTGGACAACCCACTGATCAGCAGTTTCATGGCCAGGTGCGGTCTGTTTCCACAATATTGCGTGACAGAATAAGGAGATAAAAGATCTGGAATTAATTCCAAACGTTGAATTAGCGTTTGGTAGCTGTTCATGGGAATGCTCAATATGCTGTCCAAAGAAGTATCGATGCAAGGGAAGGAGACCATCACTAGGTTGAAAAAACAAAACAGACAAAAACAGAGATAGCAGAAACTCTAGGAGTGGCCAAATCAACAATTTGGTACGTTCTTAAAAAGAAAGAAATGCACTGGTGAGCTCAGCAATACCAAAAGGCCTGGAAGAGCACGGAAGACAACTAAAAAGTAGATGAATGCAGAATTCTTTCCTTTGCGAAGAAAAACCTCTTCACAACATCTAGCCAAGTCAAGAACACTCAGGAGGAGGTAGGCGTATCATTGTCAAAGTCTACAATCAAGAGACGCCTTCATGAATGTAAATACAGACTGTTTACCTCAAAATGCAAACCACTGGTAACACTCAAGGTCAGATTAGATTTGCTAAATAACCTCTAAAATCTAAGCCTGACCAGTTCTGATGCAAGATTAACTTGTACCAGAATGATGGGAAGAGAAGAGTATGGAGAAAGAAAGGAAGGGCTCATGATCCAATGCATATCACATCATCTCTCAAACGTGTGGAGGAAGTGTTATGGCATGGGCGTGTATGGCTGCCAATGGAACTGGGTCACTGGTGTGATGTGACTGCTGATGGAATTAACGGAATGAATTCTGAAGAGTATAGAGCTATATACTTTCTGCTCAGATTCAGTCAAATGCTGCACAACTGATGGATAATGACCCCAAAACATACTGTGAAAGCAACCCAAAGGCTTCTTAACCAATTGAAATGAAATGTTCTTAAATGTCATACGACCTCAACCCAATTGAGCGTGCTTTTCACTTACTGAAGACAAAACCGATGTCAGAAAGACCCACAAACGAGCAGCAACTGAAGGCGGCTACAGTAAAGGCCTGGCAAAGCATCTCAAGAGAAGAAACTCAGCATTTGGTGATGTACATGGGTTCCAGACTTCAAGCAGTCATTTACTGCAAAGGATTTGCATCCAAGTACTAAAAACAAGCTTAATATTTATGAGTGTTAGTTTGTCCAATTTTTGTTAAACACCTTGAATTAAAGCTGAAAGTCTGCACTTTATTCACATCTTGATTGCTTCATTTCAAATCCATTGTGGAGGCAAAATTACGAAAATTGTGCCACTGCCCAAATACTTATAGACCCGAATGTAAATGTATTTTATGACTCCAAAATGGCGTCATGACCGTTGACTAGCAGAGATCGTCTTGTTTCATTGTTAGTTATACATTTCTGCTACTTATACAAACACCAGATCTGGCCTTTTACATGCAATAATTATTTTCTGCAAAGATTTTTTTCCCCCTCCTGAGATCTGAAATGTAAAGCTTTATCTCACCTTATCCTGGAGAGGTGACTGGGAGAAAAGGAGTGACTTCATGTACAAATCATACTCTGTCTGTATCCAACAGATCACATACAATAGTTTAGGGTTAGGGTTATAATACTTAATACTTAAATGTAATCTTAGATTAATTAAGTGGATAATTTCTGTAAATGTTAACATGAATGAAATTAATACTTGTGTAAGTCATTGAAAAATAAACCCAGTGGGATTTACTAATTAGTCAAAGATGTGGGGGTATGACGTATGTGTGTGTATTAACAAGGCATCACAATGTCTCACCTTGATTTCTCGGAGGACGCTGCCGAATACAGGTGAGCTGTCACACACGTCATCAAAGACCTCACTAAATACCGTGAGGCGCTCTCTGCAGGGACCTCCGCCGGCAGGAACTTTCCTCAGTGCCTAACACACGCACACACGTTAATAATTTCTTCTGTCAGAAATGTGCATCAGTCTCTTGCTGTCCTCTAAATTGACTAAGTACAGTGTAATTTGTCTGCATACTGAACCACAGATATTAGCCGAACACATCAGTCGAGCTCAAGCGATGACAGTTCCCCCGATATGGCTTCTGAGGAAAAACTATACACCACTACTTTACAGTTTATGTACAAAAAAATAAATAAAGAAAGAATTCCATGCTTATTTAATTGCATTATCCTGTTGAAATATTACTGCATTTAGGTTTGAACCAGTTATTTTTCATTAACATGCTTAAAATTGCTCAGTGAAATTTACTTATTCAATTGTATGCTTGGAACGGTGAAATAAATTAAATTCGACTTAAACAGACTCTCAAACAGTTTTCTGTGAGAGGTCATGTTCATGAGTCAAATGGGCCAGGAAAACATTTCACAAGACTTCAGTGTTTAGGGAATTCAGAAAAAAAAGAAGAAGAAACATGGACACTTCCAAGGAATTAAAGACTAATAACTAAAAAAAAAACTGCCAGAAAGATTTGCAAAAATCCAATACAGACAGAAGAAGAATTGGGAAAACAAAACGTCCTTAGAGACAAGAGGAATAGTTCACATTTACATAAGCATCTGTTAATTTCTCCGTCGTGTTAATAAAGGAACAATTTTTTTTTTTTTTTACACTCAGCTATATCTATAATTCTAACCTGCTGAAGCTTGCGCTCATGCTTCTTTACTGCTTCTCTACCACTCAAACACTTCCTGGTGGTCAGGTCTTTTGTCCTTAAAACCTGAGTGTCAAAGCACTGCCTCCGGCGCAGTCGATCGCTCCAGGTGAGTCCATCTTCGTGTGAGTGTGAAAACAAGCAGCTGTCCTGTTCCACCATGCTAGAAACTGCACATATTTCCTGCTTTGCTTTTCTCAGCTTAGCTAGCTGTGTCATGTCCAGAACTCCCCTCAGATCAATGCTCAGCAATTCCCCACTGGTGCTTTCTGGCCTTTCCTCGATCCTCAGCTCCTGTAGCCTGGTGTTTATGCTGAAACTGTGTAGGGCGTCAGTCGCTTCTTCCACTTTAGCTTCCATTTTGCTCCTTTCCTGGACGTGAGAAGGGCCCGTGTCTTTACGCTTGGGCTTGTTCCACATAGGCTTACGTGGCCTGCAGTAGAGGGGTTTATGAGTGAGGATGTTCGGACCCAGATGACCTGAGCTGTATGTCTGGATGTCAGCTTTGTGCGCTTTTTCCACACTATCAAGAAGTTCCTTCAACTCACGCTGCATGTCTGAGCGCCTCGGAGTTTTGCTGCCTGATACAGACATTGCTAAAGCTGCCATAAAGTAAGGAAGGGAATTCAGCTTTTGAGTGGATCATCTCCAGCACAGGACTGACATACAGTAGTACTGTGTGCTGCACTGGTAAGAGTATAGTTTAAACTCTGTGTTATTACTGGTTATTTTATTAGATACACAATACCTTCTTGATCCGCCTTGTAGGTTTATAGCTGGAGATTAAAGCCTTTTCCATGCACATGGTGTGTTAACCATCTGCTAGTCCTTTTTCTGGTTCTGGCCATAGGACTGCTACTAGCTGGTTGCATAAAAAAACATTTGGTTAAAATACTAGCAACAGTGCAGCACTTGATGCACTACAATGTCACTGATAATAAATAATATCTGGTCTGTGGTGGTTATATGGTGGTTTTATTCCACGGGATGGGGTAGGGGGCAGACGACAGTCAATATTTGTCCACCTTAATGTCTGCTTTACCTGATAAACTGACCTGTGACTGTAGAGGTGGGTCGAGCCTGAACTTGGGTTACCGTCTTTGCGGACTTTCGGATGTTCTCCTTGTGTCTGCGTGGTTTTCTTCTACCATCCAAATCGACTATGCTCAGTTGCGCATAGGTGTGATTGAGTATGTGCGTTGTGTTCTGTGATGGACTGGCATCCCGTCCTGGGTGTGTCCCCACCTCACGCCTAGTGTTCCCAGGAGGATCCACCGTGACCCTGACCAGTATAAAGTGTTTCCTGAATATGAATGAATGAACGAATGAATGATGTATTTCAAGGTCTATATTCGGGTTGCAGCCATATTCCGAATACGATGTTTATATGCGCAAATGCACTGGAATATTCCTGTATTCATGGCCGTAAGTATGTCCGAGTAAATACCCATTACTACCCAGAATTCCTTGCAGACTGAGCATGCGCATATCTCCTTTCAGTGGATTTTCTGAATAAGGTGTTTACATGCGACACATTTCTGATTAAAACAGGTATATTCCAGGAGTGGGGATCAGAATATAATACTAAATCGATTACTGACGATTTCCATTTAATATTGGAATACTGACGTGCATGTAAACAGTCATTTTGCGTTACAATATCTGTCACTCAAATCACAGGTTTTGTTTTGAACAGCAAATCTAGGAGAATGTTCTCTTTTTGAGTATTATACTACATCAGCCAAGAATTTATTCATATTTAACTGAAAATCATACCCAACTCAATCACCCAAAACACCCATCTGTGCAGTGTGAAAATATTAATGACAACTTTATTTATTTATTTTCACGCATATATTATGAAAAATATGAAATATATCGATATGAAATATGTATATATTATGTTTTTCATTTACAGTTAAAAGTGAAGCAAATGAGAGAGAATTTTAAAAAAATGTCTGCAATACTCCATGATGTGAGGAAACTTCAGTAAATAACTTTGTAGTCTTGTCTATCCTGAAGTTGGAATAATTGTCTGTTTTTATAATGTAATTAAAATACAGCTTATTTACTCGCCTGGTTCTGTAAACTGTGCGTCCAGCTTAATCAGCAACACCTGCTAGTTTGCAACACAGGTTCCATGGCAGCGCGTTCCAAGCTGTTATTGGTTACTTTCCAGTCACGTGGTGAAACTCGGAAACGCAATGGTTTATTTGTTTAAATATTTTTTTTCATTAAATTATTTAAATATTACGTTCAGTTGTACCGCGGAATTAAAAGTTCTACATTTATTATTAAAAGCTCCACACGGGGAAAAAAAAAAAAATGAATTGCTTATATGTACAAGCGGCTGTAGCTGTAGGATCCCGGGTGAAAGTGGGCAGGGCTCAAAATAAAAAAATAAAAATAAAATAATTTTACAAAAAATATTTAGATCAACATTGTTGGTGGTTTGTCCAAGTTAATTGCCTGATTGAAATGTGTGCTTTGATTTGCTTAATTGTACGTCAGTCATATTTGTCTTGTGTTTATTGGTTTAAGTTTGGGCGCATGGGCAGTCACGTGGGCTGTGATATCAGCTGGTGGGTGTTAATTGAGTTAATGTTGAAAAACAGAAAATAATGAGTACCGCAAAATATTATAATGTAATTTTTTTCTTGAATTGGTGGATTTTTCAGTGATTTGACGATGTAACTTCTAAAAGGTAAGGACCCGCTTTTGTATTTTATAGCTTTTTTTTTTTTTTTTTTTTTTGTATTTTATTGTATGGCTTGTGTTTGATGGGTCACGCTGCTGTTTGTTTGCACTTGATGTGAAATAGTGTGTGTTGTGTGGGCTCTGTAGAGGTTTGATTTAATTTATAGCGTCTCTTTTACTGCACTAAGGTTTAATTTTCAGAAATTTTCAAACTATTCTGAAGACTTGGCTTTAATATCGCTTGGCCGTCGCATGTTCGAGTCTATAATTTTTCAAGAAATGAACATACAACAATGATTAAAAACATGTATATTCTCACTCTGGAGTGAATACAAAACTAACTGAATATCATTTAAAAAGCTGTCCCGTTAATACTTGCTAAAACTAATCCTTGAGAACTGCACGTCACCACTGCTTTATATTAATAGCGTCAGTAAGGGACCGTCTCAAAAGTGCATGACCTAGTTGTTTATGTAAGAGTCTGTAGAAGTTTACTGTACCCTGCAGCATATCTGACTTATTGTAGGTTTAGAGTACCGACACAAAACTGTGAGATTATATACTCATTAACGTGTTATATAAAAGTGTCACAATATGAGTACAGTAATAATATGTAAAAAACAAACAAACAAACAAACAAACAAACAAAACAGTAAAATGTCCATGCCCTAAATAGTGAAGATTGCCGTAGTTACATGAAGGGATGTACATTCAAGTGCAAGTCTTAAAATATGAGTAGAGTAATAATGAATATTAAAAAACAACAAGAGAAATGTAAGTTTTAAGATGTTGAAGAACATAGTTATCTAGTGTGTGTGATACGTGCAATATGTAATTGTAAATTAAAAAGAATTTATTACTATTCCCATGCCATAAATCCTTTATGTAATATTGCACTACTACAACCTTCAATGTTTAAAAAATTTCCATTTCTGGATTTTTTACTGAGTTTTTTTTTTTTTTTTGTAAAAACAAACAAAAAATATTTACTATTGTAAAATGTATCTGCAATATTGCACTTGCAGTAAGTCACAGATTCCACTAGGTAACTACTGCAATTTTCCATGTCTTAAAATCTCCATTTCTGGATTGTTACTGGATTACTGCACTGCTGAAAAATCCAGTTCCGTTTCACAAGCTGCCAAAACACAGACCAAGCTGGTCAAACTGGTAGACTGCAATAAAATGTTCAATAAATGTTCTTGATCAATTTCTTTTTAATTTTTTTTATTTTATTCAATTATTATTATTATCAAAACTATTATTTGAATACTGTAAATATGGCACTTGTCCTACGTCCCACTAGGCAGGCTAACCACTATAATCGCCAAAGTCTTAAAATCTGTTTCTGGATTTTTTTTTTTCCCTGTATGATTTTTATTACTGTATTCAGACTTATGTGATCTTGCATTTGTATTAAGTCATAAAGCCCACGGTACTGTATCCATACTATAATACTACAATAAGTCAGATATCCTGCAAGGTACTACAGATGTGATCAAGTCGTACATAATTGTCTATAGCATGCATTTTTTTGACTGGCCATTACTGACTCCATTACCATCCCAAAAGTGCCCATTGGTGTAGGGTCATATGAGCTATGAAATACAAATCAACTGCTGCCCATAAAATGTCTCCGAAATTAGTTGTACAACAATAAGCACCCCGTAAAAACAATTTATTTGACAGTTTTATGTTTTCAAATTTTTTCTTTTGTGTGCCGCTATTGTCTTATTGTCTGTTTTGTGCTGAACCAGTGGTTCAAGCCCAGGAGTCTGCCCCTGCTTATAAGCACCAAAACACTGGCTGTGTCCCAAACAGGGTTGACCAATACCAAAATAATCAAGTAAAAAATTAAGAAAATTGTTTACTTTTTGAAACAGTTGTTTGCAAGAAGTTTTTTCCGGGTTCATATATGGGATGAGTACACAGGTGTTCCAAGGTCATTATCAGGGCTAAATAATACATTTTTAGGGTTGCCTGAAATTTATATAGTGCCATTATTTGGACATTAGTGACTAAATATATATTTTGCACTTTGTGTAAGTTCCACTTTTTTAATTAAATTAGGGGGAAAAAAACGAACTTTTCCACAATATTCAAATTTTATGAGATGCACCTGTATATTTATTTTAGCCGTCGAGATTAAACAATGAATAGTGCGTACTTTTAGCTTTAATTTGAGGGTATTTAGACTGACATCAGGTGATCAGTGTAGGAATTACAGCACTTTTTCTATAGCCCTACGCATGTCAGAATTCATCCTATGGCTATAGTCAGCAGACACCTCAATAAATACAAGGGAACCAGTCCCATACTCTTCTTCATACTGTTTACTTCCTATCATTCTGGTACAAGCTGATCTTTGTCCCATCTGGCCATAGGATATTGTTCCAAACCTGTACTGACTTTAAAAAAAAAAAAAATTTAAGATCTTAAAACTGATCTTTTTAAAGATCTATTTACTCCGGTGAAGTTTTCTATCGATTGTTGACTTTGACACAGATATGCCTACTCAATGGAGGGTGTGGAACTTGCAATGTGTTCTTGCTTTTTAAGAACGTACCAAGTGGTTGATTTGGCCACATCTAACGTTTTTGCCATCTCTGATGGGTTTGTTTTGATTTTTCAGCCTAATCATGGCCGCTTCACTGGCAGTACCAGCTCTTTGGACTTCATATTGAGAGTTAATAGCAACATGTTCCAAATGTAAATTCTACACTTGACCATCTGGCCATGGAACAGCTGAGCAAACAATTGTCTAATTACTTTTGATCTGTTGAAAGGAGGAGGGGAGGGGTATGGACACCTAGCATATAAAAAGTGCTGTAATTCCTACACTGTTTACCAGATATCAATCTAAATACCCTTCAGTTACATTCATAATATCATTTCAACTCTGTGGTAGACAGCTAAAATAACAAATAACTGACCTGACTGTATAATAGTGTATAATTTTTGCTGTTGAGTGTCTTCCTGTAATGAAGCCAGTTTGATCTGGGTGAATAAGATGAGAGAGAACACTTGGATGTAGAAGCTAATACTTTGCTGATGGTTTTAACGTCAGTGTTGATTAGTGAAATGGGGTGGTGGCTAATACAAAGAGTTAGGTAGTACTGAAATTAAGTATTCATATACATGGGGATAGATGCAGGGATTCCCCAGCCCCCCTCCCCCCTCTCTTGTGCCTTTCTTATAGATTGGTGAAATTGTTGTCCAACAATGTTTATATGGAATTAAACTGGAAAGCTATTTGTTCCCAGTGATTTGTTGTTTGCAGTTGCAAGGGCATTCTCATATTCCTTGTGTACTTTAAATCTCTTTTTGCTCATTGTTTAGTATGGCGAGTGATATGGTGTTCAAGATTAAAAAAAATTATATATTTGCATTCATTATCCAAGGTGTATAGATTACTGCAGTAATATGTGCTGTTTATAGCTATTGGATCATGGGTCATGGATAATATTACCAGTTGTCTTTGTCATTACAATTGATCTTGGTTAAGTTGATGTGCTAGGTATTTTCTTCATTTATTACCATGTTCTTTGTAATTGAAATTGAGATATTATTTAGTATGGAGGTTTTTTTTTTTTTTTTGCAGTTTGGTCTGTGGGATTCATGTAAGTGTCTCAGTTTCAGTTCTGTTTTTTTTTCTCTTTTCTTTTTTGAGTGTAGAGTATGAGAGAATCTTCCCCTTTCACTACTGCTTTAGCCGTTTCCCAGAGAAGAGTGGGTGATGTTTCTGGGGAATCATTGGTTTTACTTGCAAGGAAATAATTTGCTGAAAAAGAGTGGTGAACTGATGAGAAAAAAAGTGTATTCTTTTGTGGATGTGTTTTCTCATCTCCAGCTATCACTAAGGCCGAAGTTGGTCATATAAATGCTTCGTTCCATCCGATGAGTGCCGGTACCTTAGATTGTGTTGAAGATCAGTCTTGCTTTGGGTTGGTTTTTAAATCTCGCCTGATGATTTAATGCTGAAGAGAGAAAAAATTATGAAAAAATGAGTAACCCTCTGAATGTGGGCCATATATAGTCCAAAAAAAAAAAAAAGTACACCCCATGGAAATTGTTGGCTTTTTTTGACATATTTGGAAACGTAAACATTTGATCATCTTTGAAACGGCGCCTATTAATGATGTTGATATACTTGAACAAAACCACAAGGAAAATTAACATTTCAATCATTTATTCAACAGAAATATCAATAGATGTGATTCTTCTGTGGAAAAAGTAAGTATACCCTTGGCCTTAGAAGCTAGTATTTCCCCCTTTAGCAGAAATAACTTCTAGTAGGCGTTTTCTTGCATGTTCTTCCCGTTTCACATCCCGCCACGTCACAACATTTCAATGGGATTCAAATCCAGGCTTTGACTAGTCCATTCCATAACCCTCCATTTCTTCTTTCTGAGCCATTCCTTGGTGGATTTGCTAGTGTGCTTAGGATCATTATCCTGTTGAAAGGTCCACTTTCAGGACTCTGTCTTTGATACGTCTGTCCAGAGCACATTATTTCAAAAGGCCTGGTCTTTGCCTATATGCTCATTGGCAAACTGTAGTCTTGCAAAGGCTTTTTCTTGGCACGCCTCCCGTACAGGTCAAATTTGTGAAACCTCTTTTTGATTATAGAAGTATGCACTTTGACACCAACAGTTGCAAGACTTACTAGCAGATTCTGTGATGAAATTTTGGGGTTCTTGGAGGGTTTTTTTTTTTTTTTTTTTGGCAACAGACGGTCTGCTCTTGGGCTGAATTAGTCCTGGACAAATGGGCAGACGTTTGAAATCTGCACCACTTGTAGATGATTTTCCTCACAGTGGAATGATGTATTTCAAGTAATGTGGAGATCTTTTTAAATCCCTTGCCAATCTCCTAGGCATCCACAATGTTATTTCTGAAGGCTTTACAGAACTCTTTAGATGTTGGCATGATGACACCTCACACTTCAATAGCAGGAAACACTAGACTAGATATGAGAGGGGTATAAATAAGACATGCTCTAATCACTTGCACCCGATCTAGAACACCCTTCTCTAATTTTATGGATTTAAAGGGGTGATAAATGTAGGGGTGTACTTATTATGTTACTTATTCCATGTGACTTATCTGTTTTTTGGTCATTTAAATTGTGAAGTACTCCAAAATGTACATTTTAGGTCATTTTATAGTACATCAACTTTATTAATAAGCACTGTTTCAGAGATGATCAAATGTTAGCTTGTCCACATATGTAAAAAACAAAGCCAACAGTTTCCAGGGGTGTACTTATTTTTTCACATGACTGTATGCCTTCAAGCGTTGTTGTAATTGCTTGACACATTTAATGATGATGAATCAGATTCTTGTGAATCTAATCTTAGAGTTGTATGATGCATAATAGATTTGATTGAAGTGAATTTTTAAATTTTCTCCAGACAATTTAGTTTATTCAGACAGATGTTTCTAGTTTTTAAAAATGATTTTCAATGTGTTTTTTCCTGACAAGTTAATGCCACTTGCATTCCTGCTAACTACATTAATGACAGTGATTTACAAAGTTAATCGTTTAATTGCGTTCGTTATAAATTTGTAGATCTGCTAGCGCTCTTGTGGCGAAAATATATAGTAGTGTAAATATACAGTAATTTTCAAAACAATTAGGAAAGAGAAAAAAGAGGTAAGATGATAAGGCTGCAGATAAGTCTCTCATTCCCCATACTCCCATGGAGTTTCTCTTGTTGATCCTCTTTGCTGGACTTTCATATAGAGTTTATGTAGTTTGCCTACGACTAGTCAAACACGTTTCCCAGATTGCCTGAACGGTTTGAACAGGGGATACAGTACGTTGAGCTATTACTCTGTTTGTGAGGGAACTGGTCATTGAGGGCATTTCCTTTTGTTCGACTTGTGGGATAATGGATCTGGGGTGATTTTGTGGTCTGCCTCAGAGACTGCGGACACTGAAATCATATGTTTTGTAACCGCCTCGGCTGGAAGCTTTAATGGGTGTTGAATGAATGTTTTGACAAGATATTTCAGACAGTCAGGGTGGCTTTCTGGTATTCTTATTAATATTAGGTTGTCTCTCATGCTTCTGGTTTGCATCTCTAGGAGAGTCTCTAATTTCTTTCTTAAGTTTCCATCTGTGTGGTGATTTTTTTTATTTTATTTTATGGAGTTATGTGCTTTACTATCTGTATTATGATGCAAAAGACCTAGTCTTTATATTTCTTGTCTTAATATTCAGATGATGTTCGGTTTATTGCTTGTAGTACACTGACCTTTATGTCTGATGTTTAGGTCGTTGGTAGCAGTAGCTAATTTGGACTTTTTTTCTTTTAGGCGGTTTGTGGGGCTTGTTTTCTGTTTCCATGATCTCAAAAATAGCCGTCATTGTACGTCTCCAAGGATTCAACAGTGCTTGGATGATCTCCAGAAGACTGGAGAGGTCTTTAGCTTGTACTAGTTACCATTGTTTCTTTTGTTGTTGTTTTTGTATTCCGAAAGCAGCAAAGGTTGTATTATTTGGTGTCTAGCAGCAGGGCTCTGCCATGCCGAGTCTTACTTATGCAAGTTTGTGAATGTAAGCATCACGCTTGCTCAGTGACTTATTATAAGAATAAAATGTGTTCATAGAACCCACAGTGGTGCACCATTAGAGGGTGCTAAAACTTCTGAATCCCCAATCTGAAATAATGCCACCATCTACGTAGATCAAACATCTCATTTCAGTTCTCCTCTGAAAAACTTACAGAAATCTACACAGTAAATATTACACAGGTTTTTCTTTTTTTTTTCCTCCAGAAATATTTAATAAAATTACTGCTCTTGTATTTACAGTCGACATTCCTCATTATTCTTGGGCAACAGTGGGTCTACATGACCATTCACTTAATGATGCACAACTTTGCTCTGTACAAAAGAAAAATGCTAACTTTTTTTTTTTGTATAAAAAAATATAAGTTAATTTAAAATTTAATTCTAATTAAGAAAATAACAATGCTAATAATCATTGATAGTTGCAGTAATAATAGCAATATAATAGGAACCATAATAAAATTAAGGACAATAGTATTAATAACAATAATAATAATAATAATAATAATAATACAACAATGATGATAATCTGTAAATATAGTGCATGTGAGGGGAGAAAAACAAGCTGTGGATGATCATTCACTGAGGTGGAGAATGCTGTGAAGTTCCTCTTAACGCAGATTCTTGTTTAAGGGGTTATGACCCGTGCGCGCGCACACGCTCTGAAAGTGCATGGCTGCCTAAGACCTAAGGTAGCACCATAAGAGTGTAGCTTACGTCTCTGAATACAAACACATTTTTCATGCACACACATTGCACATGTGCCAAAAGTATGGGGGGGGGGACAAAAAACGATGACACACACACACACTAATGGAAGCTGTACTTACTGCACACACATACGACCGTATCTGACAGTGTACTCCTTTAGTTCCCCCAAAAACCAACAGGCATGGTTAAGCAGTTTGCCACTGTGTTGGTTAGTCACTCATCAGTTCTGCAGGATTTACACAAAAGCGTTCAGAGCTCTGGCCATGTCCCAACGTATTACAGGCTGAAAAACAGAAACGCAAGCCTAATCAAATCATGGTAAATGATCTGCACTTATATAGCGCTTTTTTTTTTTTACCCGTAGCGGTTCCAAAGCGCTTTACACTGTGTCTCATTCACCCGTTCACACACACACACTTGCACACCAATGGTAGCAGAGCTGCCATGCAGGGCGCTAACTTGCCATCTGGAGCAATTCGGGGTTCAACGTCTTGCCCAAGAGCACTTCGAGATGTGGAGGCATGTGGGCGGGGAATCGAACCGCCAACCCTACGCAAACCATGCATGATGCTGAACTATTTAATCAATCAGAGAACTCTCTCGGTTTTATACGCGATTCCTCATTCTAATTTATCTTTGGCCATAATTTCCAATAGTCTCACTTGAACACTACGAGCACAGTGTTCCATCTTCATACACAATGGTTTGAGACCTTTTAAACGGTGGAGGGTTTGACAGGTCGAGGTTTTTATTTTACTCGATTTTATTACTACATCACTATCCATGTCTATCATTCCATACGTTTAATGAATGAAATATTAACGTATTGCTTTAAGATGTTTTAGACGTTACTGTGAACGTTTAATAAGCCAAGTCTTTCATGTCACCATCATTCTATTTATCGTGACATTAGAATTATAAGTTTGTGTCTCCTATTTATTTTTAACCCATAGAGAACATGAGGACATGGAATGTTTGGAAAATAATCATGAGTGCCATGTGTTGCTTTTAGGGGGGGGAAAAAATACCCTTAAGGAAAAACAAAAACAATTGGGTACAAATGGTAGCAAGCCCGACTGCATTGGTCATAGTGGTTGTTTTCTTTCCTGTTCTACATATACAGCAGTATTACTTTCTCCAAATTCAGAGCACTAAGCACTAATGAGACATGTGAACAAGTCTTTATGTGCCCATAATATAAAAACGAACAATAAACAGCCCTATTTTAGAGAGTGCAATGGACATTTTGGAAGGCTATAATTACTAAATAAATATTACTGTTAATGAGAATTTATGGTTTAGTTTTGTGTGCCTGCCACTACAGCATCACGATGCACCGCATAGAACATTTATTACGGTTTGCCTTAAAAATGAGTGGATTGCCCAAGGTTCAGCACTTTGAGAACAAGAAGATCAAAAGCCGATTTGTACATCAGGTCGCATGGTCAGATTTTAGAGAGGAACATTGTGACTCTCCTGTGACTCTCCTTCACAACTTACTTCAGATGGATACACTGCAGGGTTTGTTTCTCTCCCCTCCTAAACCCCTCTCCCCACATAGAATAGGCTGTATTTCTTCATTCAAGTACTGCAAAACATCTTTGCACAAACGAACAGAACACGTCCACAAGACTGCCACCGTGCTCGGCCTCGCCCTGTGCGGCTTTACGCTCTCTACCGTCTCTCGGAAACTCCCAAGTAGATTTTCGCGTTCGATGTTTTGATCACAGCAGGAATTAAAGTACCATTTCAGATGACCTGAACCCTCTCCAGTTACAAGTCATTTAGTAGGAACTGCAGGTTCAGATTTTAAGGCCTCTTCAAATATAAGACCACAAAAGAAACCATTTGAAAAACTAAGAATTTGATTTCACCAAAAACTAAACATAAAAAAAAAAAAAAAAAAAAAAAAGCCATCCAAAGGAAAACCCGAAGCTAAAGAAGTCCATTCAGACCGAAGGTGGTCCCACACAGAGCGGATTTGAGGCAATCGAATCCTGCATCCTGGGAGAGCCATTATAATTCGAGTCTATAGCCTCTGTCACCCACTGAGGTAACGCTTGTTTTACTTTGTCTTTTTTTTATTTTTTTATTTTTAATATTCTTCCTTTAGTTGCTCGGTGAATATCACCTCTCCTGCCTGGCCTCTCTGCTCCCTCCCATCTCCAGTGGCATGGGACTGTTCTAAAGGAAGTGCAGTGTCTCTGGCAGGGTGTGGATGATGTCGTGTTCAAGGCTGAAGATCTCAGGCTGAGTCAGTTGTCCACTTTGACCGGTCCAGTCTCCAGCATCTCACTCTGCCCCGGTTCCTCACACGGCGTCCACGAACACGGCTCTTCTCCTTGAGCGATCCGCTCCCACTGGCCCAGGTTTTCCCTGCATACACACAACGCTACACTTTAGAAAACATTTACAAGAAAGTCCTCAGCCGAGACTGATTAGTACTTGTGATTGATTAACACACCTGCATATCGTGCTTTGCTTTTACATCACGTGCTGTAACGATGTTAATAAGTGAGCCGTTTCTAATTAATCGTAGTGCTTAGGACTGTTTGGAATGGCTGGACAAGTAAAGGCAGGTTTCTGCGATGTGAAAAATCAAACAAATAAATAGTCATCTTTTTCCACCTTTAATATGATATAGCAACCAACAACATTCAAGTGGAAAAAACGAACAGAAACGTTTTAACACCTTTTGGTTAAGAGTCTACCGACTTGCAACATCTAGCAATTTTAGATCACTCTTCCTTGCAAAAGTGCTCCTGATCTATCAAATTGCAAGGGGATCTTCTGTGCACAGCCCTGTTCAAGTCATTCCACGAGGCCATTCAAAAAACAAATTGAACAATTTCTGAAACTGTTCCTTTTTTGACTTGGATTTGTGCTTTGGGTCATTATCGTGCTGGAAGGTGAAATTTTTTCATCAGCTTCAGTTGTCTAATATTTAGAAAATGATTTTGTACTCCTCTCCTGATCAGTACCTTCTGACAGTGAGATCCTGTACATGCTTTCTAAGCTCTTTGCAGACCATGGCTTCAGCAGTTGGATGAAACCAAATCATGTCAAGAAAATCCTACAGAAACAGCTGATCTTTATTTCGGGTTTGGTTATACAGTTGGTTACGGAAACCTCGCTCTCAGTTCAGGATGGTCCTAGCTCATTGGAACATAAACTGATCTCTAGAGCACATTAGAGTACATGTACATATATAAACATTCTTGTTCCTCAGACTTAAAACTAAATGTAATGCTCAAGATTGCTCATAGTTCCACTTTTAGGGTCAATTTATAATGGGAAGGGTTCGAGTCTCAGCATTAATTTTTTAAGGGGGTACCTGGTTAAGTATAGTGTGCAGTTAGAACATTTCAGGTTTGAGACCTCATTTTTTTATGGGGACAAGAAAATGCCATTTTAAAAAATTCCCCTAAATTTTGGGCTGAATATCTCTAGTGTGGGACCTGATATGAACCTGAAGTTTTCACAGAAATAAGTTTTCTATAGTAGCATTCTGCTGTAAAAAATGTAAGTTTGAGGTTACACTGGTTACAGAGCTAGGCCTAGTAGAAATCTGGGGAAAAGCCTACTTAATTCATGCATTTTGAAAAATGAACGGTATTTTAAAGTAATTGTCTGGTTGACATACAGTAGCTTATGCTTGTCACTGAGGTCTGAAATGTTACTACATTTGATATTGGCAACAGTGAAGCACCATCTGTCATGTGTAGCTCCTACCTGCCTGTAATTTTCTAGTAATCCTGAAGACATTGGTTAGCTTGTTCAGGTGTGTTTGATTAGGGTTGGAGCAGAGCTTTGGTGTTTGTCCTGTGATAAAAGCAGTAAATCACTACAGCTCAGAAGTCACTTACTGCTTTTATAAAAGGAGAAACAACACCATAGATCAGGGTTCTGGCCCTCGAGGTCCACCCTCCTGCAGACTTCAGGGTTACTAGAAAATTAGAGGCAGGTAAGTTTGGAACCCTGTGATGGATCATGCTTCACTGTTGCTAATATCAAAGGTATTAACATTTTAGATCTCACTGCCAAGCATACGGTATTGTATGTCATTCATGAACAATTACTGTATAATACTGTTAGATAAGGGAGCACCCTGTCACTCCATCACAGATGAGTAATTGGTCCAATAAATGAATAGGAAGGCTACAGTATGAACAGTAGGCCAGTGCATCTTGACCCAGAGGGCCGTTCGGCTCCATCAGGGAGAATCATGTTTGGGAATGAGTAGACTAGGCATCTGTACCTGACCGAATTTTCTTGTACCTTCTGCAACACCTGGGTGCAAGCGCCTCTCTCCTGGGCATACACTTGTCCTCATTGTGCTGACCTGGCGGTAAGCTGTGCTCAGTGGGGCTAGCTGTCAGTGAGCTGACTTGAAGAACTTCTGTGTAGAGCAGAGAGCATTTTTGACCTTGTACCGCCCAGGTGACCTTATGCATCTGTCTGAAGGGATCAGGACATGACGGTGTCTCAGAACAGGTAGGAAGAACCACAAGGTCAGCCTGGCCACCCTCAGCTCTAGCAGGGCGATGTATCTAAGATGCAGTGCTGCAAGTTCAAGCAGCTGGTTCACAAACCTGGGTGATCAGGCCACTTATTACACTTATTGCCAAGGTATGCAATTCTCCTACTCTTCTTGCCAATGTGATTACCAGCAGAAGGCCATTTTCAATTTACCCATTTCAGATCAGCACCCTGAATGGGTTCCTGAAGAAAAGACTTGAGGACCTTCAACCCTGGCTGGGGGAGCATGGCAGATGCATATCTTGCCTGGGGCCCTGCATACTGAGAGGGCTCCCGAGGGCTGATCATTTAAACAATCAGAAATTTTCATCTTAAAATAATGTGCAGCAACATCTCCGCAACCCCCTTAAAGGGGGCCCTTTTGCAGGGTGTTATCTCGTTTGAAGACTTGTTTATGCTTCTGCTCCACCCCTCTTCACTTGAGTCGTGCAAGCGTTAACTCCTCAAAATGAACCTATCTAGCAGAATTGCAAGTGGCAAAAAGAGGAAACGGGACGGTTGTAAGTGACTTATGACAAATAAATAAAGACAAACCCACATCTTACTGTTGCAGCCCATCCACCTCAAGGTTTGATGCATTTTGATATTCTTTTCTGCTCACTACGGTTGTAAAGGGTGCTTATTGGAGTTACTATAGCCTTCCTGTCTCCTCAAACCAATCTGGTCATTCAAGGTGTTTCAGCCTGCAGACCCCCCGTATACAGGATGTTTAGAGACTGTTGGGTATGAAAATCCCAGGAGATCAGCAGTTTCTGGAATATGCGAAACCAGTCCTTCTGGCATAAACAACCAAGCCATGGTTACAGTCACAAAGTTCACACTTTTCCCCCATTCTGATGTGAACATTAACTGAAGCTCTTGACCTATATCTGCATGATTTTTTTTTCATTTTGCTGCAGCCACATGATTGGCTGATTTGGAAAACTGCATGAATTTATGTTACTGGATAGGTAGTTATACCTTGTGAACTCTGTTGCAATGAAAATGCCTGACAGGTTTTGGGTTTTACCAGAAATAAACCAAATGGTGTGTAAACAATGACCATGTAGATTTCAACTTCATGTGATAATTACAAATATTGGTAAGCCTTTACGTTCATGTCCAGAAGTTTTTAAAGAAGCAGGTAACAGCTGCAGTATATTGTAAAGAATGAGAACCTTATTACCTATGAAGTAACAGCTCATGACACCCAATACTGAAGAGTTTCCATATCCGAGACTTTACTTCTTAATGTAATACGAGTGTGGAACGAGGTGTGAAGGTAATTCAGGTGATGCCCAAGTAACCTACCTGCAGGCTCTAAGAAGAGGAGCAGATGGAGGGAACAGCTCAGACAGCGTGGTGTAACAGGGAATGGCCACTGCATTGTAGAAACCCACCTACAAGCACAGACATTCAGACATTTAGTCTAAGGCAATTAAAAAGTTCTGATGCAGTGTCCCTTTTTCTTTTTCAGGTGCAGCAGTACCTGCCCTTGTGGAACCTCATTCTTCTTATCCCTGTCCATCATCGGAATGGGCTGCATTCCTATCTTCTTCATCTCATCCCCCTGATGATGAAGAGACGACATAGGTTTCGTGCTCCTTTTATTTCCTAAGTGTTTCACATGAAGCGGTAATCAAGCTTACCTCAGCCCAGAACTCTGCATAGATGTCATTGGCTGTGAGGCGAGTGACCGGCCACAGTTTGGTCACAGAGCAGAGGTCACACGCAGTCATCATCAGGCCAATTACGCGGTCCCTGTCATGGACGAGCAATTACGACTTTGATCAGCCTGACACTAGACGCGTGAATGTCATCCTTACCCTCTTTTGACATATGCTTAGGTGTGACAGTGCATGACCTCTGACCTGTGGGCGTGGTTGTTCAGGTCCAGCGCGCCTGTGCTCAGGAGATCAGCAAGCTGCTTGCGGTTGCCAAAGTAGAGTGCCAGGTCTGTGGCGATGATGGCTTTGCGGATGATCTCCAGCACCTGCTCGTACTCGCTGGAAGTCAGGTTGGAGAAAATATTGTGCCCTTCCAGCTATGGGAAACAAAGAGATCAATAAAAAAGCAAAAGCTCTACTTAGGAGGCACACAGCTCAGCTGAGGGGCAACAGCAAAGCCAAAAAAAAAAAAAAAGGGTCCCAAGATTGAGCAGGTGAGATTGGGGGGTGGGGGGGGTCTACATAAGCAAATTTGAATAAGCAACTAGGAACTTGGGAAAATAACGGTGGGTGGGGGGGGGAGCATGGGTCAGGCTTTGGTCTGTGACTTTAAGGCTGCTAGGGGCAATAGTATGGCCATTTAAAAAACAAAACAAAAAAAATCAATCATTACTTGAATTATTTGGATTCATATAATCTGTGCAGCCTACAGTGTCGGTCCTAAATTTAGTGTGATCTACTGCTATAATGGACACTTTTACAAAGTGCTTAATAATGACCTAAACAATCAACTGACCACTGCCTGTTACACTGGACAGCCCAAATTTCTACCTAAATCTACAAACACAGAGAAACTGTCCTTAACTGTCCACTAGTGTGAGAAAATAAGCTCCTCTCTGATCATTTCACATTCCCCCCCCCTCTTCATCTAAACATGTGGAAATCCTGCTCATACACCCTTAGGAGTTTTGTTAAGATGAGCATCTCGACTCAAACATTACACACCATTACTGTGAAAGGATCAAAGAGGGATTACTTTCTTTGCTGGGGGTGAGGAGTGATATAGCACTTTTCCACCGGACAGTGCGGCGTGGCTCGGGAAATTATCCATAATGCTGCAAACGTTGCCATTTTCAAGCGGGCTGTGCTGTACTTAGATGCAAGCCAAACCAGGACCTATGGGTGGAGCTAAAAATAGCGCAGACCATCGATTGGTCAAACACAGTCACACAGACCGCCTATTAATTTCTCTCTACCAGCACTTATTTAATCATTTAAGCAGTTTTAAAAAAGGTAATCTAGTGTTTTTCACATTCATTTTTATTTCTTTACCCCTAGTAACATTTAATTATTGCTATTAGCTTGATCTTACATTTCTTCCTTGTGATCCAAGTAAAATCCAAAAGGGTTTCCTATTCATTTCCTGTACAAAATCAAGTCATCTGCTAAGGTTTGCACACACACACTCCTGTATTTTCATTAACTATTTAAATACAGACACACTTTTGTTCCTCTTTATTTTCACTAAATATTATGGTATCATATCATATTCACACTCTGCCACTAAAACAAACTGACTATGTCTTGTGTTTACGAGAAATCGGCAGGAGGGCCACACTGAACCAGATACATCGGTCCCTCCAGGATTTTGCGATCGCAGAAATGAACAATTTAGCAAACTTATCTGAGGATTATCTCAAAATTACGTGTGGCGGATCACGTGACATGGTCACACCGCGCATTCAGCCAAAGCCCTCTTCGATTCATGTGTCAAACATGAGTACAGATAAAAAAGGTCTTATTTACCAACAAACATCACTACGAAAGACTGTGCGAAACTATTTTGTGCAATGCCGCTAATTCAAGCGGTTTTCTGCAACAAAAAAAAAGCATAAAAACACTCCAAGTTGGGTCACCAATTTTGAAAGCTGCAGCAAAATCAAGCATTTTGGCCGCAACAATCACAAAAAGAAAAAACGCAGCGATATCTCCTTTACGGACGGAGATGTGCCTGGTTTCATTTCAAAATTATTTATTTGAATTTTGAGGAGTATTTTTTTCTATTTGTGCCCATGAAGTCACTACCTCATCATTTCCAAAGAAACTTCCTGCTTTCACAAATAGAGTTAGGCAATGGGAACGTGACCCACCCTCGGCCAAGATATAGACAGTCCCGAGTTTCCCCTGATGCTGAGCCATGGCGAGTGGCGCTGTTCGGTGGACAAGTGCTAATATAGAGGCGATGAAGTCAGGAATGGGACACAGCTCACCAAGAAAGAAGCCGAGTGTGTGTAGATATAGTGTGTGAGAGCTCTACCTGCAGGATAGACACCGTCTGGGAGAAGTGATGCTGTTCCATGGTAGACGTGGAGTATAGCGCCGCCAGTGGGTGGTCAAACTTCTGCAGGTAGCTGTTGCTGTAGCCTCGGTGGTCCAAGTCATGACACAAGCAGGCTATAAGCAGACCTTTCCTCTGCGTGAATGTGGAAAGAGAGAAACGGGAAGACAACATGAGATGGTATGTAAAATAACTTTTTTTGTGGGGGGGAAAAAAAAAAAAAAGTTTGGGAGATGCACGGACCTCCAGTTCAGTGAGGATTCCAGAGGTTTTCTGAAGAATGACGTACATGCAGTGGGCCACCGTCACCGCATGCTTCCAGTTGTGGTATGGAACCCGTCTGTAATTCTTTCGCACTGACATGGTGAAGCGACACAACTTCTCCAGCTCAAAACTTTACAAACACAAAACAACCAGTTTAGAACCTTTCCTAAACATCGTCATTCTATATGAACCACATTAGACCGAACAAGCAGGGATAAAGGAACAAGTCGAACCTGTTTTTAATTGGTCCATAGCCATTTCCACACATGTACTTTCCACAAAGAGCAAATTTTAGTGATCACAAAGATGTTCAGGTCATTATAGAAAGATCATGGTGTACCCATATACACAAATAGCTAAACACTATTCTGAACAATTACACTGAAAGTACTAAGTGCTTCTAATCTTTTGTATAATATAATGCCTTATAATCTTACTTGAGTAAATTTGTACTTTTAAATGCATTCACCTCTGTTCCTGTGGCTGGATAAGCAAAAGGTATGGACTATATGTAGTGCACTATGTAGGGTGTATAACCTTACTCTATAGCTTATGTAAAGTGTGTTAAAAAAAAAATAATAAAAAAAATTAGGAACTTTGCCTAAGTGCATACTAGTCATGCTTAAATAAACAAATAAAAAATAAATAAATACATTTCCATTGTGAAAGCAGGAAGATGGTGGATGAGTTGTAGGCCTAATATTTGAAACCGAACAGTGTTTCAATAAGTACTTATGTTACAATGCGTAAAGACTTGGCTTTTTGGAGTGGACTTAAAATATGAGAAGCGTGACAATAAAGAAAAGCAGAACCGTGTGTAGAAAAAAAAAAATAAAAATCTGTAAATTGGAGAAAATCAGAAACTAAGGAAGTGTTAGTCATTCATAGGGAGGACGAAACTCAACATCCTGAATGGTTAATGCTACAGTACAGGCTGCATCATTTTTAAGTGAATCACTTCAATACTGTGGCATAAGTACAGAAAAAAAAAGTGATAAGTATAAACAAATTCCAGTGTTTCCAAAGACAAATTCCATTTATCTATATCATATCCTGTCCTGTGTAATGGGAATTTTTATGGGATCTGTTGTTTAAAGGATGTAAGTGTGACTGATGCAAAATCAGAATATTATCTGTAAAGGCTTATGCTGAAAACGTCATGGCTTGTGTGTGTGAAAACAGAGCAAACAAGCTCGTAATGATTTTTTAAAATCTTTTCCCCCGCGAGATGCCTTAGTGTCATTTACACCTGTTTTTGATCCTGCACAGACGTTTTAGGAGTTAACCCTTGTGCGTCCTTATGGACATTTTTGTCTTTAATTAATTAATGATTTTTTAAAAAATAATTTTGTCTGTGTTAATGTACACAGCATACATTTTGCAAAAGGTGAGTTTTTATTGGAATTTTAATATTTCACCCTCATTTCCTTTCATAAATCTATTTTAAAACTAGGTACACAAAATAGTTACACTCAGGACCTTAAGGACAAAAACATCCCCATTCAAACTGCAATATTTAATCCCTGTGACGTTTAAGCATAAAATCATGCATTCTGCGTTAATAGGCTTTTATTTTGTTGACAAGGTTTCAAAACATTGATTTTTTAAAAATAAAATATTCTGAAATGTGTAGTATTTCTCAGGTTTAGCCTCTGGGGAAAATCCATGCTTTTCATTTTTTTTCTGATTCTGCTGTATTATAGAGCGCCGCACACCAACTGAATGTGGATGTATGTGTGTGTGGATGTCAGAGTTGTGGTTTGTATGCGTGTACTGAATTTTGTGTGTGAACAGTTTGAAAGAAAGAAATTATATTGTACTGGAAATCACAAATCCCACCCCATGTATATGAGTCCAAGAAGGTTCCTGAGCTTTGAAAATGTTTTGCATTATGTAAAAAAAAAAAAAAAAAAACGTTTAAAGGGTTAAAATTCTGAAAATGAATGAACGTTTGGTAATTATGATCAGAACTGATGCTGGTTTAAAAAAAAAAAAAAAAATCCGAAGTCAGTGACAGTGGAGAAAAATGTTAATATATAATATTTCTATGACAGCTTTTGGACATGGACCTGAGTGGTAGTTTTTTGTTTGTTTATTTAAATTTGATGCTGCATAAAAAATATGAATGCATCAAAATTATTGTTGTTGTTAATCATTGACATATCAAAGACTGTAATAATCAAAGAAAAAAAATTCTGCTTAGCATTTAGTATATGGAAAATACTAGCTATTTTTCTTTTTTTTTCCGCCATAAAAAAACCCCATCTGTGGCATTATGTAAACAAACCAGCATTTAAAGGGTTACAATTCTGAAAATGAATGAATGTTTGGTAATTATGATTATGATTAGAACTGATGCTGGTTAAAATAAATAAATAAATCGAGGTCAGTGAAAGTGGAAAAAAATATTATATAATGTTTTTGGACATGGACATTTTTGTCCTCTATGGACCCATGTGTAACTTTTTTTTTTTTTTTTTAATTGACGCACAAGGGTTAAGAGGTGTGAGGTGTTATTCTCACCTGTTTTTTCCACATGAATTGTGCACCATGTACACAAAGACTGCAGGCCAGAGTTCCTCATAGGGGCTAATGTCAAAGTGGAACCTGTGAAGACAAGCAGAGAGTGAATGAACTGCGTATGTTCAGAGGAATATTATGGAATTTTTGTTTATTCAGGTATAATCATTTCCCTGTCTCACCCATTAAAACAATGTGATGAGTGAGTGTGAAGCCTGACACTTAGACACAAACCTGAGACAGCTGCTGTTCATCACTGTATTACTTTACAGTGCGTCTCCCCAGGAGATTTGGAAGTGATTTCAAAATTTGTTTCCTAATTTTACACCAGTGTTAAACTACTGCTAGCATAGTTTACATCGGCTCATACACCCACTGAAATGCAAGCTATTTTAGAGGGAGGGGAATTAAAAGGAGAAAGATCACACAATAAACGAAGTGATTGAGTTTAGATGACCTGGCCTCCAAAATCTCCTAAAATAAACCCAATTAAGATTATTTGGGATGTGTTAGATATGTTTGCATAGCCTAGCTTACAAGGCTCGACTTGACATAGTAGAACTTGATTTAGTTAGAAAGCTGTCTAGTTTAGATAGCAAGACAGCAAGTTTCTATGTGTTTGAACACACCTACAGTATCAGCCTTTATGAATACACCTTATTTAATGGCTTTTCTAACCTTTTAAAACTGTGATTAATGCTGGATACCCTTAAACTATAAAGAAACATGAATAAAAAGTACTAAAAATCGACTTAACAAGAAAAGTGGTAACACAAACCAGAATACCAGCTTTTGCTTTGACTGATTTACATACTGCACTCGAATTTGCCATTGGCACTCTCTGAAGTGTTGGTGTTGAAAAGTGCTGAAGGTGTAGAGGTGCTGACCACTTGTTGACTTCACTCAGCAGTCTATCTTATCCCAAATCATCTTAACTGGGTTTATTTTAGAAGATAATGGAGGCCATGTCATCTAAACTCGATCACTTCCTTTATTGTGTGATCTTCCTTCTTTTAATCCCCCTCCTTCTAAATTACAGCTGCATTGTTTTACCTGCTATAACCCAGTTATTATTAGCTGACCTCACTCTCTATGGTTTTAGGTTTACCCCACTGAAGCAGTGGTTTGTACATTTTAAATTTGGACATTATTTTCTTCTATTGGTCGTTAGAGCTGGTTACTCCTGATAACCACTTTGCTGCATCATACAT
>JANDJT010000169.1:31013898-31025017 GCA_024331685.1 Stegophilus panzeri | reverse complement strand
CATACTCACCATGATATGTTCAAGTAGAGAATCTATTGCCACAATGTTGTCGAAGTACGTTCTGCAGAGAGTACAGGGGGGTGGGGGGGGTGGGGTAGGGGGAAACTGCCATTTTAAATGGATATGTTTATTGTCCGTGCAAAGTTTTTAAACAATAAAATATAACATTGAAAGAAACTTTACAGCATTACTAAAATGAAGAGAGATGACCATCAGATATTACGCTTTCTTTTTGACACGTTAAAGAAACGTTTAAGAAACCATAAATATTTGTCAAATATGTATATGTAAAAGTGATCTGGGACCGTTTTATTTACATTACAATCTTTCTGCAGAGATCATTGTGGCTAAGGAGCAAGTTTAACAAACGCAATGGTAAAAACAATCAGTCAGTCTGCCTAAACAAGCCAAACTTTGCTAGCTAAGTGCGATGTTCCTCACAATGAATAAATGTCTTGGCTTGAACATGTTTTTGAACAGCAACTTGCCATTTTGAAACGGATCGATTCACTTTGTAATCAGATACCGACTGTCAAAATGTCGGTGACGCTCCTGCTGCCATCTACGCTGTACAGAGGACAGCGGGCAGAGTTTTAAAAATGTTCAGTGACCTTTTGGGAAATTCAACCAACAAAACAAAACAGAACTCACGGGATGAATCGGCGATTATTTCAGTACCAATACAAGTACAAATAGAGATTGGTTAATGCTGTAATTGAACTTGGGTGATAAGACTAAGGGGCGGCTGTGGCTCAGGTGGTAGAGCGGGTTGTCCACTAATCGTAGGGTTGGCGGTTCGATTCCCGGCCCACGTGACTCCACATACCGGAGTGTCCTTGGGCAAGACACTGAACCCCAAGTTACTCCCGATGGCAAGTTAGCGCCTTGCATGGCAGCTCTGCTACCATTGGTGTGTGTGTGTGAGAATGGGTGAATGAGAACCAGTGTAATAACATTACTTTGGATAAAAGCGCTATATAAGTGCAGATTTACCATTTACCAAGACTAGAGTCTGATGTGGATGATGATCAACGTGATTATACATTTCCCAGCATAAACGTATAATTCTTTCTTTCTTTCTTTTTTTTTTTAACAGTTAAAGTAATATCATATGTACATCTTATATATTGTGTATTAAATTGAGTGGAACTGAAATCAAATGATTAAAATGCCATGTTTTTCCAGTGGGGATAATCAGACATAACATTCTACAAATGTGAAACATATTTCAGCTCAAGAAAATCTGTCGTTTTCGGAACGACGTATAGTAGAAACTTTAACCACGTCGGGCGTTTTCCCAAGCTGCTACACATATGAATGTTATTCCACGTTAAAATAAAACAATAAAAAAATTAAGTTATAAAAAAAAATCTTAGACATTTTTGTATATTTCATCTTAAACTTATTATAGCCAATGCATTTTATTAAACATTAGAAGCATTCTCAACGGTTATACATCCTCCCATGTAGTCACTTACTTTGACACATCTAGGAGGAAGTCGTTGAGCTCTGTCTGCTTTGCTAAACCTCTGCAGACCTGGAATGAATAGAAAAAGCAGGAATGTATTAAAGACATCAGGGAGTTCTTTTGTCTCCCCTTCATTAAAGCCCATGTGTTTTGGTGCATGTGCCCCCCCCCCGGTCCATCAGATATAACCGAACCTTAATCAGACAGGCACCTATACTGCTCAGACTGAACACTAAATACTCTTAATGTTAAGATTAACAACTATTATCTATATTAATCTATTACATATACGCAGTACACACACACACACAGAGCAGTTTATTAGGAACACTATACTAATACTGGGTAGGGCCTCCCTTTACTCTCAAAACAGCTTCAATTCTTCATGGCATGGCTTCCACAAGATGTTGGAAACATTCCTTTGAGATTCTGGTCCATGTTGACATGACTGCAACACGCAATTCCAGCAGATTTTTCAGGTGCACTTTCATGCGCGAATCTCCCGTTCCATCACATCCCAAAGGTGTTTCTATTGGATTCAGATCCAGTGATTGGAAAGGCCACTGAAGAACACGGAACTCATCGTCATGTTCATGAAACCAGTTTGAGACGATTTTGCTTTGTGACGTGGTGCATTATCATGCTGGAAGTAGCAATTAGATGATGGGTAAGTTGTGGTCATGAAGGGTTGCACATGGTCAGCAACAATACTCAAACATGCTGCGGCATTCAAGCCGTGATTGATTGGTATTAACATGCTGAGAGTGTGCCAAGAAAACATTCCCCACACCATTACGGGGCAGTGGTGGTTCAGTGGTTAAAGGCTCTGGGTTACTGATCAGAAGGTCAGGAGTTCAAGCCCCAGCACTGCCAAGCTACCACTGTTGGGCCCTGTGGCAAGGCCCTTAACCCTCAACCGCTCAGTTGTATAAATGAGAAATGAAAGTCGCTCTGGATAATGGCCTCCACCAGCCTGCACTGTTGACACAAGGCAGGTTGGGTCTATGGATTCATGCTGTTGGCACCAAATTCTGACCCTACCATCTGTGTGCCCCAGCAGAAATCGAGATTCATCAGACCTTCTGCTGTTGTAGCCCTTCTGCCTCAGTGTTTAATGTGTTGTGGATTGAGATGCTTTTCTGCTCACCACAACTGCACAGAGTGGTTATCTGATTTACTGTACCCTTTCCGTCAGCTCGAACCAGTCTGGCCATTCTCCCGTTGTCCTTTCTCATCAGCAACTGCTACTTACTGGATGTTTTTTCTTTATTGCACCAATCTGATGAAACTCTAGAGACTATTGTACAAGAAAATCCCAGGAGATCAGCAGATATAGAAATACTCAAACCAGCCCCATCTGGCAATAACAATCATGCAACAGTCAAAATCACTGAGATCACAACCCCCCCCCGGCCCCCGTATCTGCATGATTTTATGCATTGCACTGCTGCTACACGATTGGCGGATTAGATAATTGCATGATTGAGTAGATGTACAGGTGTTCCTAATAAAGTACTTTGAGTGAGTGTGTAAAAATGTATGTATACATCTTTCAAACAAATAAACAAACAAACAAAAAAACCCACATCAGGTCCCTAATATATGACTTAACAGCTTCTTTAATCTCGTACACTTGCGTACTGTTCAAAACAATCAAGACAGACCCAGTGGAACCTGAGCCACCATGGGACTCCACAACCCAGAGTGTTACTGCTCATGTTTAAACAGGTTGCGACTTCATAATCATCTCCCCTGAGGTGCATGTGCGTGTTGATTCAATGGGCAGGTTGCGTACGTTGGAACTCTTGAGGCGGGTCCGTCCGTATACACAAGGGCTTCCCATTTAAATGTGTGTGAATACAGAAAAACAGTTCATGCAAAAGGAAGTGTGTTTGAACTCACCTGCACTTGGTGAATAGCTACAGAAGCCCATGCCAAATTTGCAGTGGCAACCTGCATTAAAAATAAATAAATAAGTAAATAAATAAATAAATAAAAGAAAGAGGAAAAGAAAACACAAAACACATTTATTTTGGTAAAAGCAAGCACTACCTGAAAATAAAGATAAAATCCTTATGCATGTTATTTTATCTTCTGACACTCTAAAAACATCTGCATTGTCATGTTCATGTCTTTCTAGTGGTTCAATGTCTGTATAATTTTACTCTGGAGCTTTAAGGAATAAAACAACAGGGAGTGCTGTTATAGGGAAACCAAAAATCCATGCCAGGTTATTGTTAGTGTTATTTTACTATAAAAGCATGTCCCAAAGTGTTTTTATTTCTTTGAAACCTCAGTGATTTGCCAACAATTACAATTGAAATTTATTTAAAAACACATCATGCTTTTTTAACCATTTATACTGTAGTTAGATGTAATGTGCACAACAAAGGTTAATTCCTGTTATCACTTTAGCTATCAACAGTTGTTCCTTCACCAGCCTCTCTTTTTTTCTTTTCTTTCTTAGCTTGTCATGTTATCGAGAAATCCTCCGCCCTGAAAACTTTGACGTTTACAAAGTGCTGACGCTGAAGACGCCTTCCATAAACTGTTAAACATCTCACGGAAAACCTGTCTGTATTAACAATGATACACTTTACTTTGAAGTTTTTTTTTTAATCTGTTCATTTATCTTAAATAAAGAGGAACATCTGCCATACAAGTCTCTGGTGATGAGTTGTTACTATAGAAACCATAACATATAAGTGCATTAAATATAAACCGATCACTTGTATTATTAAAAATGTCCATCTTTCCTTCTTATAGCGTATCCAAGAGTTCTTGGAGTACATTCCATTTTTTCTTCTGCTTTATAAAGCCAGACAATGTAAAACTGATTGAAAAAAGATTTTTATTGAATACGTATGTGCTCTGTGTAATTTAATTCGAATTAGATTCACTGTTAATTCTGACACATTTATAGCCTTAAGATTAAACGAAAGCAGGCTTAAAGCCATGCGATTCTGATTCGATGTGGAAATAGCGCTCTTGACACGCTATTATTAAAAGAAGAAGAAACAAAAACGACGACGCTTGGTGTCCCACATTACCCCAGTTCACCCTGATTTAACCACCATTATATGTCATTATATGCAAACAGCGATAGTGGGTGGTGTAATGTCTGCACACCTCCTGGTGGCTGAGGTTGAAAGGCTCTCGGCCCAGGTGGCGGTGCAGCTCCAGCACAGCGATCAGGTCTCCGATGGCCGTGAGGATGGGGAGACACAGAACAGAGTGAACATGGATCCCTGAGTCCTGCCCTGTGCCATGGGGGAACCGCTCATCCTGTGTGCGCACGCACACACACACACACACACACACACACCATTTCAACAATGCAAGTGTATTTCTGCCGAACTAGTTTATCTACATTCCAGTTCTGGAAGTCCCCTCCATTGTGCAGCTCTCTATTTTACATGCTCTACCACAACCGATTTGCCTCATTGCTTAATTGCCTGTAATCAGAGTTGAGTTAGGCACACATAACGAGGAGTTAATACCACAACTGCTCATTCACACCTCAGATATAACTATATACTACTTGGACAGGAGCATGTGACATGCTGTGGGGAATTTTGCAAGAGTTCATTGTGAGAGTAAGTTCTTACCCTGAACTTAGGTTATTATTGAGCAAGAATAATCAACTTTGAGGGATGAACAGGAGGCAACGATTGTTTTTAAAATCGGCGCACATGCAAGAGCTCTGATGAGATGCCGTCTTAACCGGAGACAGAGCATTTATTCTTACAGTAAATTCATGAACTCCACCTCCATACAGTGAGCTGCAACCATAGCAGAGGAGTACTTGGTTAGCTTGGCCATTAAACGATGGGCTTCTTCTCTTTAGAGAAAGTAAAGTAACTGAAACACGTGCAAATTCTGGAATTCAAAACAGCTTAACAAAATAATGCATGGACACAAGACACATGATCACATTCAATTGTGTGTCCAGTATGGTACATCAGCACACAAAATAAACAATGAAAGAATACTTTAATGACTTGTTCGGTCATTTCTGATGTCCTGTCAACAGAAGATACAATGCTTTTCACTCTCCCACCCACAAAAATAAAAAAATAAGAAAAACCCAAACACTACAAAACATTTGTTTTAAAAGTATTGCCATTTTGTAACACCTCCCTAGAGAGAATAACCATATTTTTTCTGTAATAGCTACCAATGTTGGAGACACTTGGAGAGAAATCCTGTTCCAGTCCTCCATGCAGAACATTTTAAGCTCCTTTATAATCTTAGATTTGTGCATGTGGACTTCGGTCTTTAATTCTGACCACAGGCCTTCAGTAGGGTTCGAATCCAGTCCAGAGACTGAGAAGGACATTGCCAAAACACTGGTTGTGTTTTAAATTTAACCATTTTTGTGTTGGTTTAGAAGCATGTTTGATGCATCATCTTACTGAAAGCTCTTTCTATAACCAAATCTGAACCTCCTGGCAGAGGCAACCAGGTTTTGGGCAGAAAACCCCCCAGAAAACTAGCACTTAGTAGCAGGGCTGCAACTAACGATTATTTTCATAATCAATTAAAATCTTCCGATTATTTCTTCATTTAATCGGATTTTAAAAAAAATAATTTTTTTTTTGTTTATATACACTTATAATAATAAAATCTCACTTTCACTGCACCTTATGTTTTCTGTTACTCACTGCCTTTAGGCATATTGTTTTACTTCGACTGACGTTGATCGTAGTGTTTTAATTAGACATTACAGATCTTACTTGCCCTCCCACTGTTTATCACCGCGTCTACATTATGAGTGAGGAGCAACTCGGCCTCGTTACTAATACACCACTTCTGTTATATTAAACAACAGAATTTACACTGCAAACATGCAAATACAGCATATAATGACAATAAATGTGAATTAAACTAAACGTTTTAAGCAACTCGCACCAGTTTCCCCAGCCCCTTGCACACAGTGGAGCATTTTGGATATAATCACAAGTTTGTGCTCGTGCATCACTGTCGTGCTTCCGCGCTACACAAGCTCCGCTTTGAAAAGTTTGTTGGTTACGGTCTTCTTCACGGCATTTAATATAAAATGCGCCCCTGCCTTAGAGGACTTTGAGGTCGCACACTTTTTTCCTGCTGTCTGATGGTGATTCATACACTAGACGGTAGAGTAAATAGTGTGTAGTACTCGCTGCCATTTTTCCTATGCATGTTTTCGGAACAGAAGTAACGTAATGAGTAAACGTGCCTCGCGCCATGCGCAGACCAACTAATCTATAGGAGATTTGTTGTTTCGAACGATTTTCATAATCGATTATTATCGAATAGTTGTTGCAGCTCTACTTAGTAGAATTCAATCTTCACAAGAGCCTGTGAACCATCAGCCATAAAACAGCCCGAAAGCATCACTGATCCTGGACCATAATTTAATGTACGCATTCTGTTGCCCTCTGGGGTGTTAATACACACAACAACTACAAATCAAATATAAAAATCTGCAAAAAGGTGCAATGTAAAGAAAGTGAAGCTATATGTAAAATAAGGTATTGGCTATATTACTTCCACTAAGCCCTTTTCCATCAAGAACGGACGATTAATGGAATGAGATCTTAAAATGTTAAAAAGACCGATCTTTGTAGATGACAGGCAACTAATGATAGATGACGGCGTTCATCATCTTCAATGGGAACATTAAGAGACGGCACAGTCAGTCAGTGTGGTGCACCGTGACTCACCCCCATGATGTCTTCTACAAGTAGTGTCTTGCGAGTCTTGGCAACGTGAGCAGCTATGGTGGTACCGAACGCAATGGGCCCAGAGGGGATGAGCCCAGGAAGCCCCTCCTTTGCCCCTGTCGGTGTGAATAAACACAGGGTCTGGTCCAGAGAAAAGGACAGCGTCAAGTCAGCAGGTCACTCATGATGCATTATTCTTCAGCAAGTTTGATTACAATTCTATGAGGTTCAGTCAAATTAAAACCCTAAAAGTAACAAATGTTAATGTTAATCTGGACATTTGCCGGATCGCTTGAACTCTTGGAGAAAAAGCACACTTCTGTGACGGCTATTTGCTATAAACAATGCAACATAAAAAAAATATTAAGATTTTCATTTGCCGCACCCTCGTATGATCACTGTAGCGTTTGTTCAAATGTCTAAATGTAATAAGTGTACAGAAATAGCTAATCGCAACCCTCAATTATGTTTATCTGTTGTAGATAGGGTCATAATGATGACATAGCTACTCTGGTAATGAAGTAAAAGAGACAAATCGCTGTTTGTAAATTCATTCATTCGTTTGAACTTGATGTTCCTACAGATTAGAGAAGGCTCGGGAAGGGAGAGACCCATTCATTCCTGTTTACAGTACTGTCAAAAGAGCTTTAACAAACTAGAAAGGGTTTATAATAATGTGAAGCACTTCTTTTAATGCTACGGAAATACCTTACCAGTGGTAGAAAGATTCAATCCTTGAAGCCATGCATCACCACTACCACTTTGAAATTCTATTACTATATTAAGAATACAGCAATATATATATGTATTAAGATTTGTAGACATAGAGGGCCACTTACATTGTTGCATTCTCCAAGGAAGTATAGTGCAAAACCATCAGCTTTTGTGGCTGTGAGGGGGAAAGAGAAAAAAGAAAAAAAAAAAAAAAAAAGATACTTTACGCATCATGGATTGGATCATCCTCCATTTGAGATAATATCAAGCAAATCATGTGTATGAGCTTGATTGGTTTGAAGCAGTTTAAAATTTTTATTTATTTATTTATTTAATAGGGGGGGGCGGGGGGGTTACGATTCATAAGCTAGAGGTCAAATTATGTACAAGACTAATCTGTGTTCATGTATCTTGGAGTAAAGAGTCACACTCAAGTTCGTGTGTGTGAGTGGGCTGGCGTGTTTGCACTGAGTGGTGTTTAGGTTTAGGTGCATGCATGTGCATGCACAAATGTAAAAGAAAACATGTGTACAGGGGGCAGGGCTGCATCCCTGAGCTCTGCAGTGCTGCAGTGTGCTGACGAGGCGTGGGTGGATGAAATGTGACAGCCTGTGCACTGCTCACCCAGAGAGCAAGAGAGAGAGAAGCAGCGTCAGACAGAGATTGAAGAACATGCGCCAGGGCAAGGCCTGCTAACCAGGGTCAACCCCACCAGCACCCAGCACTCTCTCTGCGCTGCATCATGGACCCATAAATCGACTGGACTGTCTGCTTGTGGAGAAAGCACTAAGGCCTTATGGAGACATACTGCAGAGAGGATTTGTCTGTTTAGCCAGATGACAGTAAAGGCCAAGCTACAACACTGAACACACAGCGCGCAATGTCACCAGCACTCCACGTCACATCACAGAAAGGATCAGTGCTTTCAAATGCAGGGCATATTCTCGGTGGTGACAGCTATATAATACACCCAGCTTCAGAACTCTTTGTGAAAACCTGTCACAAAATAAGACGTCAAATCAGCATTGACTGATTTTTTTGAGCTTAGGCATCTAGGTTTAATTTATTTATTTATTTTTAAATACAATACTAGCACTGAACCACTTCCTGTTATCCTCGACAAGGCTGCAGACGCTTGTAGAGGAATCCTGGATGACCCCTCCATATAGAATATTTCAAGCACTTTTATATCATTAACATTTGCTCATGTGGATCCTCAACGCAGTACACAAGTCCAACTTGAGAGACTTGAGAGAAGCAGCCCTTGCCAAACATTCGTTCTGTTCCTTTAATTATTCCTGAGGGTGTATATTGATTGGCGCCCATGATTGGCTAGTGTCAACGTGACTGACACTCAGAGAGGATGGACAATTTTGCGCTATTGGCCCCCATCCATGGCTGTAGCATCTCCCAACAACCTCCTCAACTGTTGCAACACTTGGGAGCCAATTTTTATTTGTATCAGGCTGAAGCAACCAGATTCTGGGCTGAAATATAATAATAAATAATGGAGAGGACAGAGTAATGTAGCCAATTCAGAGATGGGGATTATTAGGGGGCCATGACAGAGAAGGGCCAATGGGGGAATTTCGCCAGGACACCGGGGAATACCCATACCCCTAAATACCCCGGCCATCAATCTTCACAAGAGCCCTTAGACCACTAGTCACAAAACGCATCAATAACCCACCCCCATATTTTAGATACTTTGTATGCCGCACAGTTTTTCACCAAACATTTGATTTTGCTCATATCTGCACACAGCACTTTATTACATGGCTCCAATGATGCTTGGTGAAGTTGGAAACTTCTGTTTAACCCTTCCAATCATCATCTTGCTATGAAAGTGCCATATACCAGTTTATTTCATGTTGTGAAATCAACTACAACAGAGCTGAAACCATGATCTGCATTGTTCTATGCTTCTGGAACCATTTTCAGAATTTTGAAACTTTTGACGCTGATTGCGCTTAATGGTATTTTTAACATGGCTTGTGCGAGCCAACAAACATCTGTCTCTTTGCGTTGAAAACTGTTTGTGATGGAAGACAACGAGGCACATTAATATCCCAGAAACAATAGGACAAAAACAGAGTGAGAGCAATTTTTTTTTAATACTTAAAAAAATAAAAAATAAAAATAAATTACTAAAATTATTTTTGAAGGATGACAAAAGGTTGTGATGAGAAATGCTTCAGGGACGCTTTGTAGAGAAAATACAAATGCTATAACGTAAAAGTGAGTCAATTCTTGTTTTAGGTGAAAAGTTTAATCACTGCATAATTGGCCCATGTTTCAGTACGTGTTCTTGAGACATGTACAAAACCACCATCACCACCAAGCAGGATTTCCATTTTTATCAAACATGGTGTAATCTTAGTAATGGAGCTTAATCAGTGTAGGAGTGTGTGTGTGTGTGTGTGTGTGTGTGTGTGTGTGTGTATATGAATATGAGGCCTGACCTGTTTTGATGATGTTGCACAATTCGTACAGCAGGAGTTTGTTGTCTCCGCCTGTGTCCAGCCGCTGTTCCATGTAGCTGTTGAGCTCGTAAACCACGCCCTGCATATTAGTGTCCTGGTACTGCTGGACACATCAGACACACACAGCATGCAACTAGCCAAACACAAACGTCATGTACCGTTTAAAAAAAAAAAAAAAAAGTGTGACATATAAACACACATGCATGTTAAAACTCTCTCTGAATCCCTGTCCATCTGCTCTGGATACATTCAGGAATCCCACAACCACCGCTAGAGTAGGTCTTTGCGTTATGCAACAGCAGGCACAGTTTACTTCAGTCTCTTCTTTGAAGTGTTACAGTTAGAGACGAGTAGCTTTGAGTCTTTTAACCACGCCCACACGTCTCTCTACTTGCTCGTCTCAACTCATCCTATCTCACGTCCTCTGTCCTATCCAGATGTCTCAAAGGTTTCAGCTTCAAAATCAGTGCATGTCAATAAATGCTGCTTGTAAAGACGCTCTTCATCACAGGTGGATTTACATGGATAACTGCGACTGACTTGCGCGCACATTGATTTGGAGTACTAAATTGGTAAAGGGGACACCCGTTTTGTCGGTCCTACCTCAAACAATAAGGGAAGACGTCCTTGTGATGAAAGTCATTACAAAAATTTATGACGTAATGACTGAAAGCTGACTAAATTAAAGAACATAACTTTTTTTTTTTTTTTTTTTTTTTTTTTTTTTTTTTTTTTTTTTTAAAAAAAAA
>JANDJT010000169.1:31001937-31013798 GCA_024331685.1 Stegophilus panzeri | reverse complement strand
CGGTTATCGGTATCGGCCGATATCACTCTGAATAATCGGTTATCATATCGGCGGAGAAATTTAGTATCGGTGCATCTGTAGTTATAACAGCTAAAAACCATTGCTCAGCGTATTTGTTTTTAGTCTTTCTCTTGAGTTGATAAGAAAAAAGACACAGCTTTTCATGTTCCCGAGAAACCGCAAATCTGTCCAGCAGAATTTCCCATGTCAGTAATTTTAAAATTAGAGCTTAACCTCTAACGCTGGAGACTCCTTCCAAAATGCTAACGCCTTCTCTGTTACTTCACCATTACCAACAGTTACACATCAGTTGTCCATTTTTTTTTTTTTTTTTTTTTTTTTTTTTTTTTTTTTTTTTTTTTAAAAAAACACACAACAGACTGGTTTGTGGCAAAACTACTAAAACATTTAAAATTATGTTAAGACATTTCCATAAAAAAAAAAATTATACATTGTCATTTAAATTTTTGGACAGTAACAGAACATCATTATTATACGCCTCAAATCAGGACAAAGGCTTCACTGACTCCAAACATGTGTTTTCCCAGAGCTCTCACTATTAAATAAAAATGGTACGATGTTAGTCGTAATAGTTCCTGTTCTTTGTCTCATTTGGAACATCCTGACTAACATATATGATGGCCAACAATAACCAGAGTACCAAATGGCGCTACTGTAATGACTGGAAACTGAGCCTAGTAAATCACAAATGCTGTGCTGTTTAGAGTCTAAAGACACCTCCAGACACTCACAATCTCTCTCTTACACACACACACACACACACACACACACACACACACACACCAACATATAATTGTAGGTACGGTTAAACAATAAGGAAGTGAGAATAAAATACACTGTGGCTGGGCTGGCATACATGTGGGTTTTACCCCTGGGTAAACTTTTACAGCACACACACAAAAAAAAAAAAAAAAAAAAAAAAAAAAAAAAAAAAAAACCCAAACCAAAAAAAACGAACAACCAACCTTAAAAACACCAGAATTACACAGTAAAACTATTCAAAAGGAAGTCACCTCACTTACCCTGCTTACTTCTTTAGTTGAAGGCTCATCTGTGTGGAGACAAAACAAAACCATGTCCTACTGAATGAAAAAAGGTGCCATCTTAAAATTACTGCATTTCAAACTTTCGTTGGTATTGCTTCTTTAAAAACAACCTTCCAAAATACTGTAGACTATTCGGGAGATAAATCACACTTACATAATGAGAGTACTGAATGAAACAGGTTTAGTTTTAGTAGAGCTTCCGGTGTCTCTACATTAGGCAAGTGATGGAATATGAATACATTATTTGCAGTGAACATATACACATATTTGGTTGAGCCCAGATGTGTGCATCAGGACCGTGATCCTGAGAGACACAGCAAAAAAGTTGTGTGAGCAAGAAGTTTTTACTTTCCTTCTGGTACAATTGAGAGATCGGATATGAAGCTTGCAGGAAAAACGAAGATGATTAACATGGACATACAGCGTTCATGCATTCATCCTTAGTAACCGCCTGGGTCAGGGCCACTGAGGTTTAAATTAGGTTACTAGTTTGTTTATATTTTAGGAAATATAATTACAAAGCTTGTAAGAAAATCTCACAAGCAGGTATAAACTAAAACAAAAACTGCATGAGTGGGGTTAAAGAAAATTTTTTTTAACAAATAAAAAAACAAACAAACTCCAGCATACATCTCTAGCTGAACTGGAGTGATGTAGTTTAGGTAGAGGAACAGTGCAAGCATTTCTACCGCTGGGGTTGTTTCCAGGGTTTCCAATGGCATAGTATCAAGGTTAATAAGATTATGCCAAGTCCACTTTGGGCTTAAAATCTGAATACAGACACAAATTTTATGGAGACACAGATAGTGGCATTGCATCACAGCCCTAGACAGACAGAGCAACATGCTAACACATAAATGTATACAAAAAGAGCGAAACGCAAGTTTGTGAATATGGACATTAGCTGCTCAAAGCATCTCATTGTGTCATATTATGATCAGACAGGCATTTGAGCAGAACCTTCTCATCAGTGAAAGACCGCTACTGAATCAAGGCTCAGAGGAAGAAAGCACTTTTCATGGCACGAGGTGGACAGATGTGGGCATGAAAACAAGACGCATAAGGCTCCTCTCTACTCTGAGGTAATGTGATTTAGTGTACATTAGTGGCTGCCATGGCACTCAGTCACTGCGTCATTAAGCAACATGTGACGAGCCATTTCAGGGACACAATGCACGCTCACCAAAGTGCAAATACAATGGACAGAGAAAGCATCAAGAAGACTATTTAGTGACAATGAATGTATATTTTGCATTAGAGAATTAACCACAAACAGTCGCTGTATAGCATATGCAAAATAATTAAAATAAATAAACACTTTGGCTAGCCAGTTTTCAGAGTATTCATACATCTATGCTGTTAAAGACTATAAGTCATTTAAAATACTGTAAAGAATGTGCGGTAAAAAGAAACCGGGGGAAAAAAAAAAAAAAAAAAAAAAAAAAAAAAAAAAAAGTACATTTTTATTTATATTTAATGTACAGCAACCCTGTCTCCCTGGTGCTGTTATTGAGAATGCTGGGAAATTAGTCCTTGATCATTTGAAATATGACGCAGCAGGCATGTCCCAGCCTGACCCTGCGTTCACATGAGCGAGCGACAGACAGTGATGGTTCATTTTCTATTTTCTAAAGTGCACAACCTGGAGCTGATGACAGCTGCAGAGTGACATGTCAACAGACATTGATCAGTTCTATGCAAACGATTGGCTCCAAGGTATTCTTTTGAGTGATTCTCATGACGCATCATATATCTGTTGTCTCAAGAAACAATATAGATATGTTGTGATACCACTTTTCCTTTTCCAATACTTATACTGACACTGAAACCTTGAGTTTCTGCTGATAGGGATACTCTTCCAATTTGTTTTTCCTTAAAAAACAAACAAACTCCTAAGCTTAAAAACAAATAAATAAATAAAATTATTGAAGCACAACATTTATTTAAAAAAAAAAAAAAAAAAAAAAAAAGGAAGCACTTAAAATATACAGGAACAATACATAGCTAAAAACACGACTTTCACACAAACATCACTTGCATTGCAAATAAAATAGACATTTAAATAATAATAATAATAATAATAATAATAATAATTTCCAAATCCAACTGCAATCTTTTCCATTTGTTTCAAGATAGAAGCCAATTCATTCTTTTTTTCCCTCAAATATTTGATCCGCCATTTTAATTTTTTTTTTTTATTGGTATCGGCCCAACACTGGTCCTGGGTGCCGGGATCCTTCAGTTTCTACGCGCAATTGTACTGTAATTGGCACAAAAACAAGTGTCTCATGTCAAACAAAAGGAACACAGTTATGTGTACACAATTTTAAGATAAGAAAGTCTTTTATTACTTCTACATGGGGAAATTATGTGTTGCAGCAGGGTGACAGCAAGAATAGTAAGGTAGAAAATACATAAATATGTAAACAAACAAATATATCAGACAAGGGTATACACTTCGGCTATCACTATGCCATATCAGAACCGGGAGAGAGGGGAAAAAAAAAAAAAAAGAAGAAGGAAAAAGAAAAAAAACAAAAAAACAAAACAATGCACACCATAGTCAGATTTACACAGAGTCAGTCTCTCTCTCTCTCTCTCTCTCTCTCTCTCTCTCTCTATTAAAGGGTCATGAGATATCACACACTGGTAAAGTAGCTACAGGTCTGACTGTATACCATGATCACTAAATAACTCGTTCAGATTGCTTTAACAATCTGAATGCTTTAAATGGTTAAGGCTCCGGGTTACTGATTGGAAGGTCGGGGGTTCAAGCCCCAGCACTGCCAAGCTGCCACTTTTGGGCCCTTGAGCAAGGCCCTTAACCCTGTGCTCCAGGGGCACCGTATCATGGCTGACCCTGCTCTCTGACCCAAACTTCCTAACAAGCTGGGATATGCGAAGAAAATAATTTCACTGTGCTGTAATGTATATGTGACCAATAAAGGCTTCTTCTAATTATTTGAATTTAATTATTCAGTGAAACTAAAATGTTTCATTTTAACTCTACCGCATGTAGTAAGCAGGTCAATTAGATGTTACTGAGATTTTTCTTTGTTCACCAAGTTGACCGTTTACCAATACGTAACACATCCTGAAGCGTTCAAGTTGTCTTACACCACAGGAATGTGCCGTCAATTAACAGCAATTAGTAGTTACATTTGTGGAACACCCATGAAACAAGTTCTTCTTGTTCTCACTTATGTTATGGCAGCTATAAAACCTCAAAGCTCTCTGACCTGAAGACATTCCCATGTCCGAAGGAACAACGTTACAGAAGTGTAAATGTCATTAAAGAATATTAATATTAATTCATATTAATAGACGAATAGACGGTTCAAATCATTTATAAATTTTTATTTTTTTTTATTTTTTTTTATTTTTTTTATAAAGTCTGCAGACAAGTGCCACAAATCGCACCAAAATAATCATTTGAATTAGTATTTGACTATTTATTGCTTTTCAGGGGCATTTTAAAATTATTTCTAAAAGTTTCCTTTCATTATTTTGAAACGCATCATTGCTGTGGAGAATTTCTTTCGGTTTGCCTAAAGATTTCTACAAAAACGGACACTGTGATTGTGGCTGTACAATGTTTCTCTCTCTTTACTAGTGTTAATACCGCTCATGTGTGAACATCCATCTTTGATCTTGCAGGTAAACCGCGCTGGCCTTATCTTCCCAGGCTATCGGATTCCACCGCACATGCTGATCTTTGTGTGGTTGTAGCCAGCGTCCAATCACAGCTGACAAACAGCATCGGCTGCCTCACAAAGCCCAATGCACCACCCGGTCCCCGTGCCGTCTTTCTCTCATATCCACATTGCTGGGTGGTGGGAGCTCGAAGGCCGAGCGCTCAGGCGGAGGGCGCTACTGTTCCATCTGTGAGCGTGTGCGTTTGGCTCCGAGCTCGGTGGGAACATACTGGGTAAGCCAGGATCCCAGCGACAGCCTCACCACAGGCTACGACAGGAGATTCACCTGGGATTCCCAAACAAATGGCGAGACCTTGCACTGACCCTTAAAATACGTCATATATCGAGTCAGATATATACAAAAGTAAATGTATTATCTCGATTTATAGCTCATAGATCTCTCTGATTGATGTTTAGTGTTTGAGAGCATTAAAATACTGCTAATTTGAAATCATCGTTAATCTAAAATCTTACTCCTCAATTAATCAAGAGGTTCCTATGGACAAAACCTGGAGGTTTCTCACTGTGTACATTTATTACTTTATTGCTTTTTTCCCCTCTCTTTATTTTGTTTGGTTTAGTTTCCTTTTTGAACATTCTGCTTTTTTCTTTTCCCCCCTCGCTTTCATCCCGTTCTTCCGTCTTTCCTTCTTTTACGCTTGTTTATGTATTCCCTTTATTTTATTTTCCCCACACGTTCTCAACGCACCTGCATGCAAACCTGCGCAGGTAAAGCAACAGTTAGTACGCCTGCGTCTTACTCTAAAATGAGGGGTCCTAAACAAATCTTAGAACGTCTGCGTCATTTTTGCACAGGGGAATATCGATTGAATTAGTGCAGCTGAGTGGAGTTGCAATTAATGACTGCAGCAAGAAATGCAGGAAGCAAAAATTAAAAAGGGGAGGAAAAAAAAAAAGAAAAAAAAAAAAAAAAGGAACAGAGGCATAAAATGGCTGTTTTAACAATGAAGGCAATCTTGGGAGAAAGCAAGCATTAAAAACAAGAAAACAAAACAAGTAATTAATGTGTATGTATGTGAAGAATGTTGTCACAGTTCCTTCCACATATTCTGAGCCAAAGGAGAAACTGGAAACAAGTTGCACATTGAGGCTACTCTACTGCTCTAACTAAATTATGGCATATTTCAGCCATTTTTCCCGAGAACGTCATCCATAGCGCTCTGCTTTAGTGCCAAAGTGATTAGAGCCACACAGCCGCAGACAGTCTGACTGGGTCATAAATCACTGTGTGTGTGTATGCATATGTGTGAGTGAGAGAGAGTCAGATTAAAACAAGAATGAGAGAGAGAGAGAGAGAGAGAGAGAAAGAGAGAACAGAAAAAGAGTAAGCAACAGTAAGTGTGTGCATCGGAGGACAGAGTTGCAGGCTATATCCCAGCTGTGTTGTTCCTCCAGAAAGGGTGCACTGAATATGTTGGGAAATTATTAAGTACCTAGCACATGTGTGTGTGTGTGTGTGTGTGTGTGTGAGAGTGAGAGTGAGAGTGAGAGAGAGAGAGAGAGAGAGAGAGAGAGAGAGAGCGAGCGCGCCAGGGGGAGTGGGGAGGGGGCAACTGACGTCAGTAGGGCCTAAGGGGGCTCATTAGTCACAGCCAAACTACACACACAGACAGACAGGATAACACCTCAGTAGTCAGTCACACACATGTCTGTAGTCCTGTACTTGCACCTTTGCTGGTTTGTTGACTGCCAGTACTCACAGACTTTTGACACGCACACATGCTGATTATAGGCTTGCATGGATTTTACGCCCAAACACAGTATGGAGAATATTCATTTAGACACACACACAAAAAAAAACCAAAAAAAAAAAACCGCTGAAATCGAATAGGCTAAATTGACCATTATACTGCAATCATAGAGGTTACACAACCGTAGTGGGGCAATGTGTTAGGAATGTGCGCTTTGAGGGTATATGCAGTCCACAAGATACAAAACATGACTGTTCACATTTTGCAGGAGGGAACTCCAGCTGCTCACACACCGTTCACCTCTGTTTACACTCGAGACCAGGAGATTCGCCTCAGACTTCACTGTTTGCATTTAACCTTAATTATACAATGGTTAGCTCCCAACACGCAAGCTGATTGGTTGAAAAAAAGTGTTCTAGCAGCGATGTTATATCTGATAACCGCACTTCTCCACCCTTCCCCAACACCACCAAATATGTATCATTCAGTCGACCACAGGTTGCTAAGTAACAGCGATGGTCACATTACTCTAAGCCGTTGAATTGTCCAAAAAAAAAAAAAAAAAAAAAAAAAAAAAAAAAGAATAACATGACTTACTTTGGTCAGATATTATTATTATTATTATTATTATTACTACTACTACAACACAAAAGCTATAACTATGACCACTGAGTAAATTTTAAAAAATAGTAATGTTAACAAAATACAGCATCTCTTGAGGTCAAAAAATAACTTCTTATAAATACTATTTTTTTCATACATTTAATTATCCTTTGAAAAGGTGGACAACAACCATAGCACTTCCTCATCAGCAAACCAACATGGAAAAACAGGGAAACCTGTGAGGAAACCTGTGTTAAATTTGGGCAGGATCATCATCATCATCATCATACACTGCACTCATTCATTTTTCTTTTATTTAAAATTTTTTAAAATATGAAAACGAGGTGCTGGCTTTAAAACAATTCATATTACAAAAAGCTTTAACATTTCTCGTTATTTATTTATTTCTAATTCATTTTGGGTCTAAAATGAATGAACAATCTTGAATGATCCAGATGGGTATTTGCAAATACTGACTAGCTACAGTAGCAGTGAGGGAAAAAAATAGAAATAAATAAATAATAATTTTTTACAAGATTTTAACAATGTTTTAATTACCCACATTTTATTTCTGCCCATGTTGTTCCTATTTTTGTTGTAGCTTTTATGAAAACTGAATAAGATTCCAGAATACACATCTTGACCAGAGAATAGCTGCTGTACTGTAGTGGGCATTTTTTTCTTCATATTTGGATTCATGAATTTTTTAATTTCTAGACTTTGCGTGGTGAAACGAGTAAAAGCAATTCAAAATGTTTCCTTGTTTTCCCCATTTTCATATCGAAACAAAAAGCAAATAAACAACAACATACATTGACCTACCAACAAGCCACTTCTTGTGAATCTACTTTTTGTGGTGGAAGAAACTGCACATGTTAAAATGTACGTGGGAAACAATGTTCTTACTTTAATTGCGTCATCTTTTGCCTTACTTTGCAAACTGTTGCAATAGAAAGCAAAAGAACCACTTCCTCTGAGGTTTTACTGCTTAAATAAAGCATATGAAGATCCAGAACATGAATGTCGAGACAAAACAGCATTTCATTCACTGAGGGCAACGGATCTAGAAATATAGACAATATCCATGAAGCTATCAGAATGAGAGCACTAGCTTAGAACATGGTATAGGAAAGATCTAAGAAACTGAGAGAGAGAGAGAGAGAGAGAGAGAGAGAGAGAGAGAGAGCGATGCAGAGAAACACAGTCTGGATCACATGATTAGGGATCACCAGGATTGTGAGGGGTTTTTTTCCCCCCTCCATCTTTGGAGTGCTGGGAGAGACATTTGGGGACCTGTAGACACTCAGGCGCATAAAATGTTACAATCGAGGTCATGTGATGATCCACACAGCTCAAGCCATGGACAGAACACAACATGGCACAGCCTCCTGCACATGGTATTGCTCACTGAGCCACTACAATTCACCACAGGCGGTAATTTGTCCTACAGTCGTATTCTTACGGTCTCGTTGCCTGAGAAATTTCTGGTCAGGAATTTGTCATTGCAGGACAGACACTGCTCACTGCCCACATTGACCATCTTGGCATAAACTGTCAGTTTCACATCTCTTTACTGACCGTCCTCAGTTTCCAAAGAAGCCACAGCTGGATAGAGCGTTTTGCGGTGCCATGCCGACAGCCCTTAGTGTAGTAACAGTTTCAATGTAGTAGCAAACTAGCACTGAAAATTTTATGCATTGAATACAGACAGGCCATGCCAGTGCCGTTAAATAAACATCAGCACTCTTAGAATGCCGCTTGTCCAATCAAAATTCATCAGCCCACAGCACTCAAAAATGCCTCTGGCTTTATCCAGAAATTGTTTTGCATACTTCAGACATCCAATATTGTGATGAGGTGGCAAATAAGGTTTCCTTCTGATGACTCTTCCATGCAGATCATGTTTGTGCAAGCAACGCTACAGAGTAGAACAGTGCACCAACACTCCTGTGTCAGCTAAACCTTCCTGCAGGTCCTTACTGTCGTACTGGCATTTTGCTTTGCAGCATACGGGCAGTTCTATCTGATATTTTTCCTGGACTTCCAGATCTTGCCTCGTCTTCCACAGTTCCTCTTAATTGCCATGTCTTAATGACATTTCGGACAGTGGAAATTGTGAGCTGGAAGCACTTTGATTTCTATTTATAGCATCCTGTGCTTTGTAGGCATCAATTAGCTTCATTTTCAAATCCTCAATCAAGTGCATAGAGGACAGATAGCTGTGCATCAACATTAGCAGAAAAATGATATCTTTTTTTAATAATTTTCTGCAGCGGTTGTGCTTCCTTCTTTTCACTCACACATGCACACACACTTTGTTGGAGAGATTAATGCAAATGTTCCATGCCTCCAGATTTGGAAGGTCTGAGGTCCAGGGTTTGTTTTTAAGAGGCCTTTCTGTCCACTATGAAAGGAATAAATATGACCGAGCACCCAACACATAGCGGATTATTTTCCAATAACAATACGTCCCAAAGTGTTTTTCCCTTTCATAACAAGGTTATTTGTCAAAAATTACCACTATTCATTTATTAGTAAATGACAAATCATACTTTTTACCCGTTTATAGTTGCATCTAATGTTGGGGAGGATGTTAGTTCTGGTTATCACTTGCATTATAAGCAGCTAAAATTACTAAAGTTTGTCAACTGGAGTAAATGCAGAATGCAGCAGCACACATTGTCTTCAACTAGCCCAAAAGAACCCGTCACACCCTTCTTCATCTCCCTCCACTGGGCTTCCTGTAGCTGCCCGCATCAAATTCAAGGCCTTGATTCTCACATACAAGACGTTGTCTGGAACAGCATGCCCCATACCTCAACACTCTCCTTGAAGTTTATGTTCCCTCACGCAAGCTGCGATTGGCTAACGACCGAGGTCTGGTAGTGCCTACTCAGCGAGGTACAAGGTCCCTTTTCAGAACCTTCAAATTTAGTGTCCCTCAATGGTTGAATGAACTTCCAACCTCAATCTGGACAGAATCTGTCACTATCTTCAAAAAACACCTAAAGACCCACCTCTTCTGTGAACACTTAACTCCTAACTTGCCACCCCAACCCCCCCATATATATATATATATATATATATATATATAAGAGCTGCAACAACTAATCGAGAATAATCAATTATGAAAATCGTTGTCCACGAATCTCATTATCGATTAGTTGGTCTGCACGCGCTACATTTAATTACGTTACTTCTGTTCTGAAAACACGCTTTGGAAAGTAAATACTGAAGTTGTGTCCCAAATTACATACTATACACTTGCACCATTCACTACCGTCTAGTGCAGTGTTTCTCAACCGGGGGTCTGCAGACCCCTAGTGGTCAGTGGTGTAATTGCAGGGGGTCCGTAGGAAAGTTTTTAAATTTTTTTTTTTTTAAATAATATTGAATATATCCATCCATCCATCTTCTATACTGCTTAATCGTTTTCAGGGTCGCGGGGAAACCTGGAGCCTATCCCAGGAAGCATCGGGCACAAGGCGGTGTACACCCTGAACAGGGTGCCAATCCATCGCAGGGCACACAATCACACACACATTCATACATATTGCATAGATATTTTTTGCTAAATGTATCAAAACATTTAAATGAGATGTTTTAAAATTAATAAATTTGGTTATTCACAAATATCATGTTAGCTGAGCTGACGATCATTAATTGATGGATTTATTTTAAATTTATTTACAAATGAAATGATAATTTGCAAAAACCTATGGGTTGCAGACAAGTTCAAGTGTTGCATTGATGGATAAAATAAACAAAGGATAATTCAGAGAGTCGAATTAAATGTCACACCAACAATAAAATGTAAAAAAAAAAAAATCTTCAAATGTTTTGATTCAATTTTAATGTTAATATTTTTAATGTTAAATATTAATATATAATTAAATATATAGCCTATAACTGTTGTGGAGTGAGGGGGTCCTTGTGGATTGTTTGAAATATGCTAGGGGTCCAAAGCTCACAAAAGGTTGAGAATCACTGGTCTAGTGTACGAATTTTAGAAAGGTCATATCGTCTCAAATGGAACACATTCGTTTTTTACTAACCGGAAAAAAATCAACTGATTAATCAAAAAAAATAACCAGCCAACTAATCAATTATGAAAATAATAGTTAGTTGCAGCCCTAATTTTATTTTATACATGTGTGCACACACACACACACACACACACATAAATAAGTAATCAAACCACATTCTGCTTCTCTACAACTCGATTAAAAATCTTGTATGGTAGCACTACTTGCATTGTTCTCCACTTGTATTTCCTCATTCTAAGCCACTTCGGATAAAAGCGTCTGCTAAATGAATAAATGTAAATGACAGATGATTACAGTGCAGTTCGGGCCTGCCACAGGTACACCTGACTTTCATAACAGCATTGTGTTTTTCTTTTGAACAGGATGATCAGTGTAAATTGTTATCATTTTGTTTGAAGATTATCTTTTTTTTTTATTTATTTAATACTGCCCTTCAGTAGCTACATAAGACATTTACATATTTCCCAGAAAATAACAATTTGCACTGATTGTTAACAAAATAACAATTTGCACTGATCATACTGTTCAAAAGTTTACACCCCCTGACTCTTAATGTATGGTGTTGCAGTGAATGTTTGCACCTTACGTAATAGCTGTGTACGAGTCCCTCAGTTGTCCTCAGTGTGAATCTCAATATCATATAGCCCATGTTGAAAAGGGGGAAAATGCTGGAAAAGCAAAGAATGTGCAGGACCTGGAGGATTTTTCTGAAGAACAGTGGGCAGTTTAACTGCTCAG
>JANDJT010000169.1:30962567-30981042 GCA_024331685.1 Stegophilus panzeri | reverse complement strand
AAGTGTCATTTCTTCAGTGTTGTCACATGAAAAGATATAATCAAATATTTACAAAAATCTGAGGGGTGTACTCACTTGTGAGATGCTGTATGTATGTATGTATGTGTGTGTGTGTAATTTTATTTATATATATATATATATATATATATAAAAAAAAATTACACACACACACACACACACACAACAAAAGTATTGAATGCTAATAGGCTACACTCAGCCCTCACAATTAAAGGCAAGCCTTTTTAATTTTATAATCACAAGGTAATTAATACAACGGATAAGCTTCATGTATAAATCAGTATGGATCTGTCTTTCAGAAGAAGGTTTAAAAACAGCTTGATACTGGCCAAAGTTACAAATGATATGCGTATACCAGCTGACCGGTGCTTACACAATTATGTTGAATTTTGTCACTTAAATAACAATTAATGCCACAACGATGGCACAATTGTGTCATTAATGCAATGACCGTTGGTCATGATGCAAACTGAGTAAAGTGAACACCAGCAACTCACAAAAGGTGAAGAACAATCCAAGATATGTTCATCCAAAGCTCACACATTTACAAATTCCAATGGTTGACGCACACGTTAAAGCAGGTGAAATATCAGCAGTCAGAGGTCCTGTTTAACAATCTGAAATATGCTGTTGGATTAACCAAGAAAGACTACATGATTAAATGGAAAATATGTGAATGCTCAAAACACTGATTCAGTGAAAAAAAAAGCTAGGGCCGTAGGGCCAGATATTAAGAGATGAAAACAGCACTTTTGAAGGCCCAATGTAGTTGGTGATGGAATTCCCCTTTATCCTTATATAGAGTTGCATTTTGGCAGTCTTGGCAATAATAGCATTAAGCAACAACACGAATGACGCACCAGCCGATGTTGTGGAGCAGGAACAGGACACCCTAGCCTAAATGAAAGTAAATCCTATAGCATGACTAATTTTTGCCGCACTCCACCTTCATCATGAAACTGTGCTATATAAACTCTCAATGTTCAATAAGTACACAGGTCTGTCTCAGTTATTACGCAATTGCCTAATCATAATTATTTGACCTGTTTGTGATCGTTTCAGTTGTCCATGATTAGCCATATGTTAAAGGAATGTAGTCCAGGACCCAGATTGCATGAAGTGCATTATTCATCATTAATCAAATCAAATCAATGTATTTCAATTAATTACTATTCTTGGCCAAAGGGCGGGCATCGGACTACAACTATGTTTTCTAGTGCAACAGCAACCTAATATTTTGAAGAGCTTTAACTTAACCAGCATTGTTCAAAATGAGCACAAACTTGCATATGTGCGCAAATGTGGCAGTTTTGTTTTTGATTCAGGAAACCAAACATATCGTCAGCAAACCAAAAACGCCAAGCCTATCAAAAGTGAACCACTCATCAATAAAAACCAAGTTTCAAGAAGAAGAGTCGAGAAGAAATCCAACTGTATTTGAAAAAGGCCTGCAAGAAGTGGAGTTGCTACTGTTTTTATAATCAAACAGTTGATTTTGTAATAATATTACAGTTGCTAATTCTTTTGTTGAAACACTATAACTAGTAAATGTGAAACATGGTGAAATCTTTTACTTATGTGTTAAGGTTGTACATTTATGAACCACAACATTTACATTTATTCATTTAGCAGAGGCTATTATTCAAAGCAACTTACAAATGAGGAAATACAAGCAAAGCAATATATGACGAAATACGATATATGACGATCTAAACGCTTTGATGTTTTACAACACCCTCATGTAAATTGTTACTGTTGTCTCACTTGAGCATGAAAAGTTGTAAAGTAATCGAAGGGGAGGGGACTGATAGTCTGCCGGTGTTGTAGCAGATGTAGACAGAGGCGCAAATTACAGTGGGGACTGGGGGAGGAAATGTCACCCATCACTTTTTTACAAACCATTGAATCAGACGTTGAGTAGCGTAAGCAGTAGCACAAGAAGTGGTGGACAATAGACAAACAAACATAACTAAACTTTTTTCCCCCCACAGCTAATGATATCTTGATATTGTATGTTGAAATGTTTTATTAATAAAATGTTTAATTTCACCTGACAAATCTGAGTGACAGTTCAACATTCATAAACTCTCATCCAGGATTGTCTTTGCTAAGAATAATAATAAAATTTTAAAAAAACCACAACATTTTATTTTAACAAAATCCCGCAGTGATATTTAATGATCTTATACAGTGTGTAACACTGCTGTCTCACAGCTCCAGATTCTGCCATCGATTACGGTTACTGTGTTTGCAGGGTTTCACGTGTTCTCCCTGTGTCTTTGGGGGTTTCCTTCAGGTTCTGCAGTTTTCTCCCAAATCCCAAAAGCATGCCAGGAGACAAGATTATAACCCTCAATTTCCCCATAAGTGTTCCTGAGATAAAGGAAGGAAGGACTGATGGAAGGAAGAAAGGAAAGATGAATATTATGTATTATTCTGCAGTGTCAACATCAGTATCTTCACAGTACCATGATGATCAAAAAAATTATGGTAATCTCTGTCCTAAATTATCAAAGACTTTTTTGTATTACAAAGGGTTTTAGGTGGTAAAGATGACCAATAGTATGTAGACAACTGACCAAGCATTCCAGCTTTAGTCCCCATTTCCTGTTAGAATAACCTGCACTCTTCTGGGAAGGCTTTCCACTCGATTTTGGAACGTGGCTTTGGGAAGTTCTGCCAATTCAGCCACAAGAGCATTAGCGATGTCAGGCAACGTTGGGTGAGAAAGCCTGGTGCTCAGTCAGTATTCCAATTCAACACACACACACACACACACACACACACACACACACACACACACACAAAAAAAAAAGTGTTCAATGGGATAAAGGACAGAACTGCGTAGGCCACTTAAATTCTTCCACACCAATCGTGGCAAACCATCTCTTTATCGACATTGATTCGTTTACTGTACTTTCATCACATGTAATTCATTCGCACTGTCATACTGGAACAGGTTTGAGCTTAGCCTCTTAATTCCAGTGAAGGGAAAACATTATACTATAGAATACCAAGACATTCGGGACTGTGCTTCCAACTTTGTGGCAACAGTTTATTGAAGCCAGACATATGGTATGATGGTCAGGTGTCCACATACTTTTGGCCATCGTGTAATACATACTATGGACTTTTCAAACTCAAACTGTTCAATAAGCAGAGGCACATTAATATGGACATTAAATTAAATATACTTAAAATAAGCATGCCAGTCTGATACCATTATTCAGGTGATACACACAGCAGCCTTAACCCTACTTTAAAAATCATTCAACAAATCATGGAAGAGTTTAATGTATGCCATAATCCATGAAAATGATGGGATAAGATTTACTTGTTAATTGATTACATTTATTTATTACAGGGATTAAAGTGAAATCATCATGGACCAATTAAATCAGGGCTTGGTTTAATGTGAGTCTGTACTAGGACGTAGATGTTTGGGGAAGATCTAGAGGGGTAAGGCCCTGTTGTCCCACATGTGTGATCTCTAGCTTTCTCACTCCCGTACAGTGAGCCAAGCATGTGCGTGGGGCCGCAGGCAAAGCAAAAATCATCGCGTGAGCAGGAAAGCTGCAAAGTTGTTTGTTTTGAAAAACTTTACTGACTGATTCCTATGCCAGCACATAAGCCTAAATAAAAACTCATTTGTGCGCTTAACCTGGGCCTGCTGTGTTCTCTGAGAAGTGTACAGCAGATTTTAAACTGGTGGTGAAACCTGGAAACTGCTTTAAGAACTATTTGGCACAGTCACAAAGAGCTTGTTGACCCCTTTCTCCCTCCTGTTACGTTATTCCACCAGTAAGCTCCCTCTCTCTTATCAGGATGATGTACACAGTTAAGACGTTTGAGGGCAAGGTCTTGGCATATGGCTGGCTAAAGAGTGAGTGTATCAATGCTCTTTTTACTGGAGATATTATGTAGCCATCAAAACAGCCATGCTCATGCAGGTAGGTCTATCCCACTGGCAGTTCTGCTCACTGATGTTAGAGGAAGGGGGCTGGCCAATGACCTTCACTCATGCAGACACTGCAGATACTGGATGAGGCCTCACCCAAACCAGCAGAGAAGGCCATCAAACAGATGGTGCAGGAGCAGTTACGGCCCGACTTCCAACTGGAACCTCAGAGTGGGTCCAACGTCACCATCCTATTCTGGCTGAAGCCATCCAGCGGACCAAGAACCACAAGTCCCAGAGAACTCAGAACTCCTACCCACCCTGAAAAGGTCACTTACCAGCACCCCTCCAAAAGAAAGGTCTTTTGGGGCTGCAGTGAAGCCCTGGTAGATTCAGGCTACAAGTAGGCCCTGATCCCCCAAAGCCTGATTCAAGACAAGGTATTGGAAAGGTGTTGGGATTTGAAGTTGAGGTGTAGTTCAAGACCATAACAGATAGGTGGCAGTTAGTCCTCACCTTTTCCACCCAGTAACTTTGGGAATGGCCAGTGTTGTTCAGTTACCAGAAGACTACGTGGGTCCCGGCAAGTAAAGCAGTGTGAGGTTTTCACAGCTTTAGCAGCAGACACAATTCCTAGTATGCTGCATGACTGTGACCAAGCAAGGGTAAGTGGCAACACTGGCTCCAGCAGACCCATGTGTGTGCGCTGGACGAGATTAAAGGATACTGGGAGGATTGAAGAGTACCCAGAAGAAATTAGATAAAGTACAACCTTGACCAATATTACACCCAACCTCCAGCTCAAAAATTACTTGACAAGTGGCAAGAACCATTCAAGGTCACGGTTCATTTTTATTCAACCATGCATTTGACCATTGGTCAATTGGTAGATCCCCTAATCACCACAGTCCAAGGATAAAATGACCTTCTCCACCCTGTTTTGTTCATACCCGTTTGTCATGCTTCCACTTGGTCTTTTCAGAGCACCATCTGTGTGTCAATGACCATGTTGCAGTGCTTATACTGATGTGTGTTTAGAGGACATAATCATGTACAGTAACAATTAGCTGCGGAAAGGAGGGCAGTCCTAAAAGGTCTTGAGACAAGCTGACCTCACAATGAACCTGGTGAAATGTGCATTTGGATTGAGAGGTACGGTATGTGGCCTTCCACTTGGGTTAGGGGCAGATACTTCCCCAAATTTATAAGACTATTGTGATTGTGGTCTCCCCGAGACCGTTCCTGGGGACGGCTGGGGATATTATTTCATGCCTTATCATTCGGGCGTCATTAGCCTACTGACCTATCTCAGTAAAAAGAGAGTTCCAGATCTGGTCCAGTGGACTTAGCAGTGCCGACAAACTTCTGTGAGTGGAAAAAGCAGCTTTCTGTGGGGTGTTAAACCCCAAACTTTTCCCTCCTTAATGTGCTGCTGACCAATGCATCAGATAGAGGGGTGTGGGGGGAAGGGGGGGTTTTCCTCACTCTCTGTTAGTAATGTGCTGCTCTTTCATCCTCTGTTCAGACCATGCTTACCAATAGTGGCTCCACGTGTATGAAAGATGCCATAGTGCAGAACACTCATTGGTATCTGGCAGTATAGCCTCACCAGTTTAGGAGCGGGGGTATGGGCAGCTACAGAACCAGTGCTAGTTTTAACAATAATAATATGTACTTCAATACATCCATGATGGCACAGGTGCCAGGAGGCCTGTCACGTGTAATAAAAACAAAACCTAAATTTTTTGACCAACATATGTAAATCAAATATGCCAATGGAACCCCTGGAGCAGGCATGGACCCAGGAACTAAAGGGGGTCCTCAGCATCATTCCCTCACACAAGTAGCATGTGGTGTATTGTAAGTTAATATTATTTTATTCCTCTGACTATTGCTCTTCTGTAGTCACCTTACTATACCCCACAGAACTTTGACAACCCTGTTATGCACAAGCAAATAAACTGTTTTTGGTCCTGACATCACATACTTTTACATCTCTCGACTGCTAGAGAACTGCTTCTATGCTAGAAGCGTTTGTGATCATTCTAAGTAGACCAATAGTGTTGTTATACAGTTTCTTGTGTTTAGACATGGATAAAAGTATGCCTTCTGCCATATTTCAAAACTTGTCAGAGCAAATGGATGTGCCTATTGCTCACCTATTGGCTGTAAAGCATTGCACAAAAGCTGAACTTTGGATAACCCTCTGTGTGGACCTCCTAAATTCAGTTTTGCACTATTCTCATCTGTTTCTGTACCCATGACTGAGCTCAGCTGTGTTTATACCATGAATCCTATTAAAGATAATTTCAAACTGCAGATAAAAAAATAAAATAAAATCATGGTTTGAAATATACACTAAACTCTGATCACTAAATATATGACCTTTATTAGATTGGTCATGGTAGTGGAATTTAATCCAAGTAATATGGGTGAAACATTATTTTACATGAGCTGCTACACACTGTATTTCTTTTATATAAGGAAGAAAAAAAAAAAATCATTAAATCATTAAATCATTATACAACAGTTAATTCTGCTCCAGTGATTTGATTGGATGAGTGGTGTTCCAAGAGTGATTGTATTTAGTACTTGGACGTTTCACTGTTGTATCACTCTGCTTGTCCTTGTTCGGTACGTAAAATTTTACTTCAGAGTTTGAAAAGTAAGTGTAGCTTCTTTTGGATCCATTTCCGCTAGTGGAGCAAAAATAAACGAAACATTTGGCCATATTGTGTCCAAAAGTGACAGTTACTCAATACTAATTTCTTGTTTAATTAAGGTCTTGAACTGATGTATAAAAGCAACACTGCACGCACAATTGTGTGGTTAATACTGAATATCAATATGGCTGCTTAACGGTCAAATGATGCAATAGATCCAATAAAACACTTGGTTGAGTTCAGTACTATCGAGTTACAACATACATGACCCACTTAAAACATTTCTTAAGCCACAAAAACAGGAAATTATTTTCATCACTCTTTTTAACTTTGCATTGTGATGTATACCGTATATCACAGTGAAATTCAAGCCGGTTGGTTGATTGTTGACTGAGTGGTGAGTGTTGGATGCTGTTGGATCAAGTGCGTTAGACATGGCAGCTCTAGACTGCAGTGTTTTTAATTCCCAACGATGTGTTATTGTACGACCTGTTATGCAGTACGACAGCTTATTTGCAAAGAGATAAAGAGGAACGGACAAGTTGGAATAGTAGTGAAGATGAATATAAGTGATAGAAGAAATGAGGAACAAGGAAGAGAAGTGATGGATTTCCCCTCTTTATTATGTGAATGTACACGAAATTCATATTAGTAGGTTGATGACAAAACAGCTGTACAGTACATAACCATTCGCTGAAAGAGAATGAATTAGAGAAATTTACAAACGCATATTTAAATCCTGCATTTCTGTCTGTGTGTTTGGGGTGCGGCTCAGGACTCATCGTGTAGACTGGCTAGAGTTTCAAAATGCTGACTGATGCCGATTCTGTTAGTTTCCATTTTCAGAGCTTTCCTGAACGTGAACTGAAACATTGCTCACTGTGCTTGCATCATCTGTGGTAAAAAAAAAAAAGAAAGAAAAAAAAAAGAAAAAAAAGAAAAAAAGAAAAACAAACCTACCACCGATAAATAATACATGATAATCCTAGAGCTAAACCTGGTTGTAGTGGAAGCAGATTACCATTCCTGGTCAAAGTTGAGTTACGTGCGCATAGTGAGCAGCTAATACCAAAATTGCACACATTGGTATTCAGACCTCAAGCATTACAACAGACTTACCCGCTAAACTGAAAAACTGACTTAAGCTCAAGGTCATAATCATGCACATATTTATACACACATACAAGTTTAACTGTTTTTTTGGGTGTACCCTGGACCATGCACACATTTCCAGGGTACACCCAAAAAAAAAAAAAACAACAACCCACAAACCTGTATGTGTGTATAAATATGTGCATGATTATGACCTTGAGTTTAAGTCAGTTTATCCTTGTGCGCTATTGTCTCATGTGAGCAGAGGTACCTGACCGACAGCTTTTTATTTTAATTATTACATAACTCAATAAATACAGCATTTATCACTGTTGCCTGTATTTCATCCACTGTATTTCTAGTTCATCTTGCAAACAAGGATGTGCTTGGGTTGGATTATTGTAATGCCTTACTGTCTGGATGTTCCAGTAGGAGCATAAACTCCAGTTAGTCCAGAATGCAGCTGCAAGAGTCCTTACTAGAACCAGAAGATATGACCACATCACCCCTATATTATCCACATTGTATTGGCTCTAAGTAAAATTTCACATTGATTATAAAATACCACTGTTGATCTATACAGCACTGAACGGTCTCACACCACAGTACCCGAGCGAACTTTTGGTCTTTTATGATCCGCCACGCCTACTGCGATCAAAAGGTGCAGGCTATTTGTTGGTACCTCGAATAGTGAAGGCTACAGCAGGGGGAAGAGCTTTCTCTTACAAAAGCCCCACAGTTATGGATCAGACTTCCAATTAGTGTTCGGGACTCAGACACAATCTCGGTCCAGGCTGAAAATATATTTGTTTAGTCAAGCTTTTTGTGAAGAGTTGTTTTTTTTTTGTTTTTTTTTTAGGTAAAGGAGCAGCTCTAGAGGGCTCATAAGCATGGATGTTGTGGTGAACTGGGATTCGAACTGGGGGGGGTGTAGTGGGGAGCCCTCATGTCTGTGTTACATTCTGGTTCTCCCTTTAGTTGCGGTCATAGCTAGTCTTGCCAGAGTCTCTGCTTGCACTCACGCAAAGTACATTGTCCTAAACCATTATGGGACAATAACCATACCTAATAATCTTTCCCTCTCTCCCCCTCTCTTCTTCTGTCAAGCTACACATGATACTCCTGAGATAACAGTGATCCTGACCACTTCTGCTCTCCGAACCGGCCTGATCCATCCTGATTCCCTACCTCTGGTTGGAGTTCTCGTCAGTTGGAAGTTAAGTGCTACTGCTGAGGATGGCCCCACTTGGTGCAGCCTGGAGGTCACTGGGATTGCTGAGGATGGTATCACTTAAAAACCATAAAGATGGATTTGGACCTCAATTCAGGTGAACAGTTGTGCTATGATGGCCGGGACTACAATTGCTATGATGGCTTTAGGACTGCAATTACCACAAACAGTTTTGCACTCAAGCCTCCATCAGTGAACAGTGGAGAAGTTCAACAACACAGATGTCATGTAAAACCTGTAATGTATTTTCGCGGTTACACAACTGCACTATTTGACCATGTAGTATTAGCACATTTATAGAACGGATTTTTTTTTTTTTTTTTTTAATAATCGTAGTATACGGTGTCACCCAGATGAGGATGGGTTCCACTCAAGGTTTCTTCCTCATATCGTCTCAGGGAGTTTTTCCTCACCACCGTCGCCTCTGGCTTGCTCATTAGGAACAAATTCATAAATGTTAAATTTCTATTCTGAATTTATATATTTCTGTAAAGCTGCTTTGGGACAAGGTCCACTGTTAAAAATGCCATACAAATAAAACTGAATTGAGAAAGGAAGAATCTACTCATGATCCAAAACATACAAGCTCATCGGGCAAGCACAATGGAGGTAGTGTCATAGCTTGAGCTTGCATGACTCCTTCTGGAACAGGCTCACCTAATGTTTATTGATTTACGTAACCCCATGATGGTAGAAGCAGAATGAATTCAGAAGTCTACAGAAACATCTGATTGGGAGGAACTTCAATTTGTACCAAGACAATAACCCAAAACACACTTCCAACACAATGCAACAGTTTGTTGAGGTCAGTGGGTCTCCAAGTTGATGCAGCGATTGCAAGCAAAGGGATATGCAACCAAATATTAAGGTGTTATTTACATTAAGACCATCTGTTCCAATACTTTTGTTCGCCGAAAAAAAAAAAATTGGGTGGTCTGCAACCAAAAGATGCCACGTTCGAAGTTATCTAACACCTCTAGATATAAATATCAGGAATTGAACGCTGAAGTTCTGATTGCTGGGGGGGCGTTCATAAACATGGGAGCAAACTTGGTGTTCGTGTGGTGCTACACAACATGTTTACACCATTTATTCACTCATCCTTAGTAACTGCTTTGTCCTGGATTTGCATCACTGTGGTTTGAATTATTAATTTGTGAATGTTTTGAGAAACAGAACCAACCAATGTCTATAGAAAATATCGCAAGCAGATACAAACAAAATGAATTGCAGGAGTGGGTTAGATTGGTCAAATTTTCTGCGCAAACAGGTAGGAAGTGCGCTCGTAAGCTGGATGTTGTGGGGTTTTTTTTGTTTGTTTTTTGCACCATTCTGTGTAACCGCAATACTCAAACCAGCCCGTCTGTCACAAACAACCATGCCACGGTCAAAGTCACTGAGATTTCCCCATTTTGAGGTTTGATGTGAAGATTAACTTACACTCTTTAACCTTTACCTGCCTGATTTTATGCGTTGCACTGCTGTCACATGATTGGCTAATTTGGATAACTGCATGAATGAGCAAGTGTACCTAATGTGCAATTATTTAATGGTTTACGTCGCACCAGCTCTGTGTTCTCTGTGCTTTCTACGCATACCTATAAAAAGTTTATTTACTTACATAAAAAGCATTATGTATGTGCATTTTGCATAGTATTTCAAACAAATATTTATATACTACTGAAATTCTGTTAAATATACAAAACTATTTTGTGTGAAAACTATTTTTCAACTCTGTTCAATGCTGACCGCCCAACAGATGTCATGTAAACTATTCATTCATTATTCAGGATTTATTTCCCCACCCAATATAAATTATTCACAATAACATTTTTTCAAAGCAACGAAAAGACAATTTTTTTAACGATCACGATCACTTTCAATGTAAACATCTTCCTTGTGTAGTGTCTGTCGCTTTACATTTTTAAGAGTCTCGAAGTTTTTCCCCCCCCCAAGAGCTTTAAGAGGCAGCTTGTTCGTGTTAGTCATGGACATGTTCCACTAGAACTTTGTGTAAAACAAACATAAGGCCACCTCTCCAGTACAACAATGAGACATGTACTGAAACAGAACGTGTTTATTCTCAATATATCAGTGGTCACCAACCCTCTTCCTTGAGATCTACCTTCCTGTAGGTTTCATCTCCAACCAAAATCTAAAACACCCGTTTTAGTTGATCAAGAACTTCTTAAGGCAATGATTAGATGGTCATGTGGACACCATTATGGTTGGAGCTAAAGTCTTCAGGAAGTTAGATCCCCAGGAACAGGGTTGGTGACCACGGCAGTATATAAACATTGACCAGAACACACCAAAATCACATACTGCCCAGTTGTCCACGTCAATGTGAGTGTAATTTGAGTATAAATTTACATGAACTTACTTGGATGTGCTCCTCGATTTAAAAACATTCACCATTGTGCATAAAAGTTGGCCTGTTTTTCCATTTCATACTCCTACTCATTCACATGCAGTGACGCATTCATTGTTTCACCTGCTTGCCCTTGTTTTTCCATGTGATTGACGTCCCTGCGTCATATTCATTATAGCAGACAATTGTGACAACTTTGATCATGTGACATCACCACTACTCTTCCTTTCATTTCATGCCAACATGCTCCTAACTGGTTTTAAGGACACAATAGCAAGCTGGGTAGCTTATTGTGTGGGTCAAACCTGTACTGTATGCCAGGAACTATGTTAAGTGAAAAGAAAAGCTAGTGTTAATGTCAAGTCAGGATTCCAACCCCTAATCAGGTTTAAGTCGGCAACTTAACGACATGCACGTCTTCTTTATTCAGTAGGACCAAAACAAGATCATTCATATTCTGCCATGTCCTGAAAGTCATTATGTCTATGACGTAAATTAGAGCTGATGAAGGTATGGAAAGGGGCCAAAATGTGTTAGTCATAGTTAAAAGCTACGAAAACGCTCACAAACTACTGAAGCCGTCTTATTATGATGAGACGCCTACTGCTTAGTTTTCTCTACGTTATAGAAAGTAGATACTTACAATGTTTTTAAATGATAGACAATTAAATATGTACTTGTAGAAACATTATTTCAAATGTTAGGTACTCATTTGATATTTTCAAGAAAATGTGCTTCCTTTGAAACCTGATCTGTGCAGTTAAATAGAAAAAAAAATATCTATGCTGAGAATTTAAATATGGTTTGGTTCCTGTACTCACTATCTGATCATAATATACATAGCAAACCTTACAAAAAAAACAAAAAAACAAAACAAAACAGTTACACCTTTGAGTCTTGAAAATGCTGTGACGCAAATCGTACTGTGGTAAACCACAAAATGTGCTGCAAGTGCCTAATAGCATGAAGACTGCTGACAATCACCTGCCACTGCAGCCACGAAATAAACTTATCAGAATATACACTGCCAGTCAAAATATTTTGAACACCCTAGATCAGGGAAATTAAAGAGAAAGTTACTTGCTTACAAAGTGTTACCTTTTAGCACTTAACCATTAATGATTATAATGACTTCGAAGACTTGAAAAAGAGAATAAAAACCACACACACGCTTCTCTGTCCAAATGTCTTTAAACATTTTTGTTTTTTCTTATCGACTTTTTCCCCCACCACCTTTTCTTTTGAACAACCACTTCACTAAATCAGACCAGAGAGGGCAAATTCAGTAGCTGTACAGTACTTTTTGCTAAGTTTTAGCTGCTTTTCTAACAAGCTATAACAAATAGAAGTCAAGAAATGTTTCTTATTAAATATTCAGTAAATCAAGGGATTTTTTTTTTAATTTACCTATACAGTCATTTACCTATAGATTATAGAACACATTTACCCGCCCTATGAAGGGCACCTGCCATTAATAAAAGCATTTGTTTTAAAGTGTCATTAGGAACAGTTAAGTTCTGCAAATATTTAGGTTTATTTAATTTGCTGTTATTTGGTATTATAAAGTTTGATCTGGAAATCCTAGCGTTTAAACTGTAATAAAACAAACCCCAGGAGTCCAAAAAACAAACAAACAAACAAACAAAAAATAAAACTTAGGACTGGCAGCGTACACCAACACAATCACTGACTATCAAAGCAGCTCGTATGAATAAAGCATTGACTTGTTGAGTGATACTGAATAGGCCGTGTTCGGTTTAAACACGCCAGCACGCTGAGCTCAGATAAAACAATGTATTGACGATAACACGATATGATTAAATCTAGTTCGATTATTGCTCACGGACGAACCCCACCTGTTGTACTGCAACAGTACTAAAACATCCCTGAAGAAAGAAAGAAAAAATCTTTTTGTATGGTCTGTATGTTTTTACAGTAAAGTGTGCCCTCGCTCTCTCTCTCTCTCCCTCTCTCTCAGTGATGCATATAAAATATCTGCATGAACTGCATGCCACTGAAGCGAAAAACTGCATATTAAAAAAGGGAAAAAGTAAAGCAGATTAGATAGCACACCTCCCAGTTTTATACATAAGGTCTTTTCACGTGTGATGATAATTATGTGAAGGATTTACGACTTGAAATTGGCTTAATGGGTTTTATGTATGGCAAAGGAAGCACAGAGGCCTGTTATGTATATTAAAAATAAATAAATAAATAAATAAATAAAAGCACTCATTCAACTTTTCACAGTTGGAGAAGATTAATAAATAAATAAATAAAATTCTGCACTGTGTGCACTATGAAGAGTTTCAGAAGAAATTTATTTTAGCTGGCAGCGAAACCAAAAGACAGGCCTACTGGCAAATACGTAAACAAACCAGGTGGTGAGTGAGGTGAGGATGTGATGCTTTTTCTGACAGATGTATAGCTTTCAAAATAGTGCTGATGGCACATTAGATTAGGTTTCTACCAAACCAAGGGTCATGCATATACAACTTTGGTTAAATAAATAAATAAACAAACAAAAACAAATCTGATCGGTGACACAAATGGACTGAAATCTAGCGCTCCAGTTGGAAATTTTAGCTAAAAAGCAACTGTCACTAATATAAAAACAGGAGAATTGGTGACTGGATGAGGTTCAGTCCATACTGGGACGTCCTAACATTAAAGTTTATTTTTTCTTGCCATGCTCTAGGCTGTACATCACACAGCCTGGTGTGTGCACAATATTAATGCTCATCTCATTGCAGGTCCTGTATAAAACACTGAACAAGTTACACACAGTGTTAGATGATGACTATAGTGATGGCTACATGACAGCCATGTGTCACAGGCTATTTCCATGAACTTGCATCGGAAACTTTCTAAAAACAAAAATGAAAAAAGCTCGCGCCTGCTAAATTTGAACAAAAAAAAAAAAAAGAAAGAAAGAAAAAAAAAAGAGAAAAGTTTGCAAACAAGAAGAAAACATAAGCACAAGAACTACAGCTGGATGTTTGATCTAAACACCAAACGGCATGAGCATGTCAGGAGAGGGAGAAGATAAATAAATAACCGAAATGTACCTACTTGAGCCAAGAAAACAGTCCGCGAGCCTTCTGAAGCAGCTTGTCGAAGGCGGCCCATCTTCCATGTCGGACTGGAAAGCGCGACAGAACGGGAGAGGATGAGGAGGAGGTGGAGAAGAAGAAAAGGAGAGGAAAAAAACGCCGCACTGAAAAGTCTTGCTGAAAGAGGCAGAGTCCGGCGGCTCATCAAGCCAAACAGAGAAGGAAGCGGACTACCCGGGTACCGCGGTCCGAGCCGGCTGGGAGGGAATGCCGGAAACGCCGAAGCGCGCGAGCGAAGGAGAGATACCTCGTGTCTCCGCGTCCTCCTGTTCCTCGCACGAGCCGGAACCGCACCACAAAACTCCAGCTGATGTAAAAACACTCACTCCACACACTCCTCCTCGCTTCCTGGGTGTCCGCGGAAGGAAGAAAATAAAGAATATAAAGAGCTCTTGGTCGCACGCCGCGAGCGGACAGACTGGCGTAGACGCAAAAGTTGTCTCCGTGTGTGTGTGTGTGTGTGTGTGTGTGTGTTGTGTTTTCCCTGGAGTCGGGGGGCTATTGGGGGCGTGATGGGAGTAATTTCACTGGGTTGGACGGTCTTTTTTTAATAGGAGCTCGCAATGAACGCGAGAACAGAACGGACCCATTTCATGCTTTGCGCAAAAGGGAAGAAGAAAAAAAAACCCCAAACATCTCCAGAGTCCCTTCATCGTTTGCGTTTTCTTCCTTCGGTATTCTGCTGCCAGTTTTGCGCTGCTTCTCTGCTAAACGGAAATCGCCCACGGCACGATCAAACCGATATGCAGGCATTATAATGGAAGCATTCTACTGACCGCCACTGCTCCGGTGAATGAATTAACACAAGGTGGCCATAAAAGCACATTCCTGCTCGCCACACCCATGTGCGCGCGATTAAACGGAGCCATAAGTACAAGTCAAACTGTTTGCTAGTGCTGCGGCAGGCGGTCTGATGCGCTCCTTACGTCAGCACGCGTCAGTCCGGTGTCTGTGTGTGTGCGCGCGCGTGTGTGCGTGCGTGCGCGCACGCGCGCGAGATCTCCATGTTTGCAGCATTTTCTTTTATTACTTTTCATATTTGTGCCACATCACAGCAAAACGTTTTGCTAACAGAATGTACACCATGTCGTTGTCCAATGCTAAATTAAATATTAAACATGCATTAAAAATATAAATGAACATAAGTGTTATTTCAGTAAATAACCTAAAAGGTAAAAAATAAAATAAAATACACGAAAAATCCTGACCAGATTTAAATTAATAGTCGACGTGTTTGTTCAACACTGCATAGAAAGGATTCTGCAGTAATATTATGCTATTACAGCTATGCAAGTAAGGCTGGGCAATATATCAATATCATGATAAATGAATATGCAATATACTTTTCTGAGATATCATTGGTATGGTGATGTGTTTTTTAAATTACTTTTTTTAACAATGAAATCTTATAACTTAATTTTTTCTGTCTTTGTAGGCATTAAAAGAAAAAGTATAATCAAATTCAGTTGAACTTTTTTTGTTTATTTTACTACTGTTGGTTAGCTAAATTATATATCGTGATATGCATTGTGTATTGTGATGTGATATGACAAAAATATCACCCAGCCCTACATGTAAAGGGGCAGGGGGGGAATAAAATAACAAATACTGAAGAAGGAAAAAAAAAAAAAAAAAAAGTTTTAACATGATACCCTCCTCCTGCATTCACACCGCATGACAGTGATTTAGAATATGTGCAGTTAAGTAAATTGTCATTGTTTTGTCTTTTATGAAACATGCTAATCTCTTTTGTAGCTTCTGAAGGGAAGTACTACATGAAAAAAATCTTTAAGATCTTTAAACAAAATAATTCGCACCGATCATCCTTTTTGTACCTTTTATAATAGTCGTGTACGAGTCCCTCAGTTGTCCTCAGTGTGAAAAGATGGATCTCAACATCATATAGCCCGTGTTGGAAAGGGCTCACATATGGAGAAGATGCTGGAAAAGCAAAGAATGTGCAGGACCTGGAGGATTTTCCTGAAGAACAGTGGGCAGTTTAACTGCTCAGGACAAACAAGGGACTCATGAACAACTCTCACACAACATAAAAACAGTCGTGGATCATCCAGGTAACATGCTGTATTAAGAATGAAGCACATGTAAACTTTTGAACTGGTTCATTTGTGTAAATTCATTTATTATTGTGTCTTGTGGACTATATGTAAACAGCTGTTATGTGAAATATTCAGAAAAGTACTAAATAAAAAACAAAATGCACTTTTTACGAACCCTCTTATTAACATTTTGCAGATTTTCCAAGGTTTATGTAAACTTATGAACTCAAGTGTAGGTGTATTTATTTGTAAAAATCACAGCACATTTTTTTCACAGAAAACCTAACTACTAATGAATAGCCTACTAGTGAACTTCCATCCATCTTTGGTGTTAGATTATCCTACAGTTAGACTCACTGATTATTATTACACGGTGATGCTAAACCAGAACTCGCACACCCTGGCGATGTCATCACTCTGCTTCTGCTTGCATGAGAAACTGCACTTGGTTATTTAGACACGCAGACGTTTGCCATCCAGTCCTTTGTAATTATCACACACGTTTGGTTTCTGTTCCATGAGGCGTGTTTTTTTAAACTTTGAGGTTTACTCAAAGGATTTCCTGTGTCATTTTTTTTGACGTCCTACTGACGTCTTTCAGGCCCGCACACGGCTCACAAAACCTTAAGATGTTTCTTAAATCCGAGCAATTCATTCTCGGTGGATGAACTCATCTAGTGCAAAAAGTGTTTTGTTAGCTAATCTACACAGAAAGTGGCCCAGAAACTGTACCGCATCTGTAAAGTTGGCTGCTAACCACCTGAACCATATCTGAAGATTTATTATGGGTAAGATGTTACAGAACTGAAACCAAGTTTCATACAGTAAAGGTAACTGGGCTCAGAATACATAGGAGCAAATGTGGTATGCATGTGCACTGGCACAGGTCTTAATTTCAGCATCATGATGAAACTACCTCTGGGATGCTGGTAAAATGATCCGTTACATGACCATTTTTTTGTATCCATTACAAAATAAATACATAAATAAAATAAATAAAGCTTTATTTATTGGCACAAATGTCATATGATGCATGATTTGTGTCACAATATAGAATTTTGCTGAGGTTTTGATAACCATCTTCACTGTAGGTTCATGATGTCTGTCCAGCATTTTAACAAATTTTAACGTTTTAACAGCACCTCTGGGGTTGGGAGTTCAAATCCCACAGACAAGGCAGCGGCGAAGTTTGCATGTTTTCCCAGTGCTTTGGCGGTTTCCTCAACCAGTCCAGAGACATGCGTTGTAGGCTGATTGGCATTTCCAAATTGTCCGTAGTGTGTGAACACGTGTGCGACTGTGCCCCGTGAGGAGTTGGCACCCCATCCAGGGTGTCCCCCGCCTTGTGCCCCAAGCTCCCAGTTTCCAGGCTCCCCCGCGACCCTGTGTAGGATAAGCCATATGGAAGATGGATGGCTGGAAGGCTGGAAGGCTGGAAGGCTGGATAGATGGATGGATATGTATGATATCAGGATAGGTTTGTGCATCAATCACACCTTTAGCTTATATTTTCACAACTCTATACGTTCAGTTAAACGGAACCTAAATATTTAATTTGCAAGTACACTGAAAGCACACTTTTACCCAAGTAAGTGCAACTGTAAGATAAGTAAGAGCAATTGTATTGGAATTCCTACAAACACTATGACCGCTAGTCCCTGCCCCAGACATATTAGTAGCATTTCATATGCTTCGACTTGACTCAGTTCTCTCGTTCTCATTTTCACACAAAACGTCTCAATGCCCACATAATAGCAGAATACTTTTCTCAAAGTGTGTTTCTGACTGAACAGATATTTGGTTTCCCATAAGCCCCCAGCGAAATCAAATGATGGACAGAATTAGAATTTGCAGAAAACAGAGAGGGAAATATTTCATCAAATACTTTTACAGTTTCATGTTACACGGAAAGGTCTAAATAATCTGATCAATTAATCAGATCAAAATTAGAGCATTATATTATATATACAGTATCTCACAAAAGTGAGTACACCCCTCACATTTTTGTAAATATTTGATTATATCTTTTCAT
>JANDJT010000169.1:30944772-30955321 GCA_024331685.1 Stegophilus panzeri | reverse complement strand
ATACACACATACATACATACATATATATATATAACAGTGAAAAGTCCCTAATTTAAAAAATAGAGCCTTTTGAAATGTGGTTATATTTCGAGTGGGTAAATGGGTCCGATGTACTGGTGATACATATGGACATTAGAGTGATGTGGAGTCAACGATAAAGCACTACATGTGTGTGCGCATGTGTGTTGTGTAAAGCGCATGTGAGCAGAAAGTGCCATAATGAAAAAAAAAAGGGGGAACAGGACTCTCCATGTTCGGCTCTGCTATTCTGTGGTTCGAAAAAAAAAAAAAAAAAAAAAAAAAAAAAACAAAAAAAAGCAAACAACAGACCCATTCTGGTGCAACACACACACACACACAATGTAAATGTCACTTAATTACCATAGGTATTTCACATAAAATAGCGATTAAGTATATATTTGTTGCAATGATGTTTCCCCCTTTCCCATTGTTCAAACGTCAATATTTTAGGTCATTGATATTTTGGGCTATATTCAAGAGCCCCCATGAAATAAAATGGCATGGATGTTTCTGATTGAACCCTAAGCAAGAGATGCGTACAGGACACACAGACAGAAGAGAAAGATTTGTCCCATGCTGTAGAAAGAAAGTGGATCGAGAATTTGAAGAGAAATGAATAGATGAATGAAAGAGAAATGGAAAGGCACCCTACAAAAAAATGCTGCTCTCAAGCAGAGGTGAACGTTGCAGTGGGAGGAAGTGCAGAAAGCACATGAATCAAAAACCCATCTAAGCCAGCGAGAGAGAAGAAAAAAAAAATGAAAGAAAGAAAAGAAAAAAAAAAAAAAAAAAGAAGAGTGGGGGGGGGTGGGGTGCCTAACTGCGTCAGAGCTGCAGCCAATGCAGTGAGAGATGGGCCAAGCTGGAACGGAGAGACGCTGTTACTGCCACTCACGTTGCCTTCCAGGACCTCGTGTCCCCCCAACAACAGGGAAATGGCATGCATTGCTGTAGCTTCTACTACTGGAAAACACACACACCCACACACACAGAGACCCAATCCTGGGCAGTATATAGGTAAACACACACACACACATTTTAATTTATACTAGCTTAAGCAATTAATAATACCACAATTGTTTCAAGCACAATCCAGTCTGTTCTTCCGAGTCGCATTATGTACAGTCACTTCGGAAACAAAAGGCACCAACTCTGCTCAACTCCACAGCTCAAACCAAAGTGAATAGAAATAAAAGGAAGGAAATACTGAATTGCAACAAGAAGTCAAGGCTCACAGTCGTATGCGAGTTGGGGAAGTCTCTATCTTGGCTACAATGGCTCTGCTGATGTGCACTTCCTATTCGGTCTTCATGATGAGGCATATGTTCAGTCAAATAACCCCCACCAATATAGTAACAGACAAGCCATATGCAAAAATAAACAAATAATAAATAAATAAATAAATAAAAATCCAACAGACGGCATCTTTTTTTTTTTTTTGGCACAATGATCAGTAGTCAGTCTGTTTGTTGCTTTAAAGAGGTAAAGCACCAGACCACACATCATTATGCTGAAATTAAATCAATATATTGTCAAAAATAAGGTCACACAAGGTCATATTTAAGCTACACCTAAACAGCAGCCATGGTGCTCTGCCAGCATTCATGCACCGTTATTATACATTATTAAATGCTTAACAATGACAGTTAAAGTAAACGTGTTATCTGAGTCATATTGTGTAGGATGCTTTTCCACCAGCTGAGCAGAATATAATACTTTTATCCAACTCAAAAGTAGTTCAAAGCTTTAATCTACCTCAAAGATGAGCCAATAAATCTACAGTAACAGCTGGTAGTCATCCAGTGTTTATTTCCACAACCGAGTACAGTTAAACACAAGTTTGAAAATATGTCCTGAGTGGTTTAAGTCATGTGCTATGGGTTGCTAGAAGGCTGCGAGGTCAAATCCCAGGCCTCTATGCTTGGATTGTGTTATGCAAATTATATAATTAATTATACACTCACTTTAATAGGAATCCCGTAACCCCTGCTCATACACATCGCGTATTCTTTTTCCCAATCTTCACTCGTCTAGTTTTGGTGCCCAGTGTAGCCCAAGATTCTTGTTCTTGGCTGACAGGAGTGGAAGGTTCAGTGTGTTGTGCATTCTGAGATGCTTTTCTGTTCACCACAGTTGTAAAGAGCAGTTTGAGTTGCCGTGCCCTTCCTGTCAGCTCAAACCAGTCTGGTCATTCTACTCTGATCTCCCTCTAATCAACAAGGCGTTTCCACCCACAGAACTACCACTCGCTGGATGTTTTTGCACCGTTGTGTGTAAACTCTAGAGACTGTGTGTGAAAATCCCAGGACATCAGCAGTTTCTGAAATACTCAAACCAGCCTGTCACTGAAATCATTGTTCCCCATTACAAATTTGATGTGAACATTAACTGAAGGTCTTGACCTGTATGCGCGCGATTTGATGCATTGCAATGCTGCCATGTGATTGTCTGATTGGATAATCGCATGAATGAGCAGGTGGACCTATCAAAGTGGTGGGTGAGTGTAAATGTAGCTTTCAAAAGACCAGCTATTACAACATTACTGCGTTAACCTGAAGTTTTCAGCGAACCAAAAAGCAATCTGCTGTGTTAGGAAAAACCCCAAAAATGTACTTTCATCAAAATATCGCCGTCTGAGCTTATTTGGAGCATTGTCTTATTTAAAAACTAATAATAATAATAATAATAATAATAATAATAATCCATGTACATCACACAGCTTAATGTTGGTGAGTAAATTTTTGAAGTGACTTGTGTAGGAATAGAATCTCATTTGATGACACAAACCTATATAAGATGTATTAGAACTAGAAATATTCCCAGAACTACCACTGTGTGAGCAGAAAGTTCATAATCATATGTTACACTCTTGTGTAAATACATAATTGAAGCTCTTAGAGATAAAAAACGCATGTTGAATTAAAATTATTTAAAAGCATCCATTATTTAATTAAATTTTTTTTTTTTTTTTTTTTACATTAGGCTATGTATGCAACTTAACCAGTTTGTACATTCAACCACTGAATACAAATGATTATGGTTGCTTGTTTCCTTTCCGAGTATCAATAGCAAAGTTGTTATGCCATCTCATAACCCTGAACGTGACCTCATGCTGGTAGCCAATAAAAGACCTGCATCTACGTCAAGCTCATCCTATGGCCAGTCTTGTTAACCGGACTAAGCCGGGTGGCCTGGCAGTTTGCCACTCGGTTGTAAAACTGGGATTACATACATAACCTTCTGTTCCGCTTCCTTTTTCCCTGACTGCCATGGTGGTTTCCTTCAGAATTAGTGAAGGCACTATATCCAAGTTGGTAACAGCTTGAAGGTGGACTTTGTCAGACAATAGACAGCACTCAAAAAGTTATGATACCATACTTTACTGAAAATGAGAATCACTCAAATGTGGTGCTGTTGCTCACTATTGATAAGAATTGCTCAACGTTCTGATACTAATCTTTACTGAGGGTGAGTATCACGCAGTCTCACCACAGAGCACATGGGCTACAATAATGCTCTTTAGAAATGTCTGCAAGGGACATTACATTTGGTCCTGCCCTGGAGGTAGCTGTACTATGCAACAAATAGCAATTAACGGAAGGTGGCCCCTACTGACCGGTGTTCAAGCAGCACCAAAATCTAGGTCCTACTGAGTGACCAGTGTTTTGTCTGAAGGTTGGAAACATTCCGCACCCAAGCATAAGCACTCAAGAGTGTATATGACTCTTTGTGAACAGTCTCAGATGTGCTGCAGTATCATCCACTTAAGCAGCAGTAGCAGAAAACCAGACAACTGTAGATTTGGCCAATCATATGTCAACTTATCCTGGCCCAAAGAATCATCCACAGTCCTGTTTACAATCCACATTGGACAGCAAGTTTATATTAGAAGGAAAAAAAAAAAAAAAAAAAAATCTAGTTCTCTTTTGTAAGTGCTCCATATTTGCCAAGAACCATGGCACAGGATTGCTGCGAGACGTGTCCACTCTCTGACTACATCAGCCCAACAGGGAGGCACCTCTTAAAACAGAAGGTGTGCATCTACTTCCAGAGTCTCCATGTGTCTACTTCCAGAGCTTCCATGTGTCTTTTTTTCCAGAACTTCAAACACTGCTTGTGTTGGATAAACATGATCCAGAATCCAACTCTGCTGGGGTCTGGCAGAACAAGCATTACCATCCTGCCATGAAATACAAGAGGTTGGGAAAGTTTACCAATTCATAAGTTGAATTTATGAATTCATTTAAAAAAAAAAAATAAAAATAAAAAATAAAAAATAAAAAATTATGAAATGGAGTTACTCTGCACCCGCAGCACCCACACTGCTACATGCAAAAACAAACAATAGGCCACATGTCTTTTATGGAGACAGTGAACCATGGCAAGAATAGTAACACCTTAGAATGAATGTTACCCAAGCTATGTATCAAAATCAAACACTTTGCTGGTGCAGACAAACAGAATTAAAAAAAATTTTTTTTAAATAAGAGCTGCAGAATAATTGTTTCCACCCTCGGAATCTTTCAAAACATACCTAAAACAAGCTAAAGCCCAAGACATCATATCCACCTCAGTTATTAAGATATCTATGTAGGCCTATCGCTGTGTGGATGATTGTAATAGTGAAGTTAAAATGTGGAAAGACCATTGTTTAAGCGGTCCACTAAAGTCCACTATATGAAGAGTTAAGACATTATTGGACAGCAAAATTTCATCCCAATCCGTCAACTTGTTTCCAGCTTGTCATATGCTTTGGGTTAGAAGCACACACTGGAGAGCAAGTCCTGTCTGTCCTGACGTGTTAACTCTAAAGTGTGAAGCTTGTGTGTTACTATAATGTAGTTGTTTTTCTTTAACATGGCCTTTCTGTTGTACGAGACATAACCCATGGCGATGGGGTCAGACACTATTTTTGCACAATTCTTAGAAAGCAAAAAGTGTGGTTTCAGGTTGAACTTGGTTATGAAGATGAATACAAGACAGGCAGCCACACCTTATGAATGCCACTCGTTTTCTATTTTTTTCCAGAATGTTCAAATTTGAAGTCACATTACCAACTGGGGTCATCACCTCAACCTCGATCTCATGTTTGTAATTAATTTGGGTTAAACAGATGTTTACTTATCCTGTTTGAGGTATAGTCAGCCTTGCTCATAACAATTTCAAACTGAAGCCAATCTCTTTCTGGCCCACTTCTTCCTGTAAGGTGGACCATGTCCAGCAAAGATCAGCAGAGGTTTTGTTCATGTGCTACTTTCTGCTTTTTAAATTAAATGCACAGGCATTGGTGTGCCATCAACTTGCTGCAAATCCTTAATAGGTATTCAGCCTACATCCTCCAACAAGTTTTCACCACAGTGGATATTTTAGTAGTACTGAAGTGATTAAAAACAAAAACACCACCACCACATTACCAGAAAACTGTGAGAATATCCATCACATGCAGTGAAGAAACATCCTTTTTATTTATCTACGGTTTTATTTATGCATGTATAGACATATGCATTTATAATGTATTCTTTCATATGCTGTTTACTTCTCTTTTCTTTATATTCTATATTCACGTATACAAGCTACCTTTTTATCTTTGTTAATTTCACTCTAGTTACTGAACATTTCATAGTATTTACTGAAAAATATACTTTAAGGAGCTAATGACACTACAATTCAGACCACATTATACACAGCTATCTCGCTGATCACTGTAATGGGTGAAATGAAAACGAAACCGTCTCGTCTCTTTTGAGGTGTCCCTGCTCAGGCATGTTCTGCAGGTGTTGAGTGACCCGACCTGACCCCCGTTTCCACTGAATTCTCTGCTGCACATCATTAGACCTGAGGGATACCAGAGGAGGCCTGTGCTTTCCTCTCACTGGCCCACTGCAGGTGTTACTAGTTTCAGGATCTAGTCTGGCGGGGAGATGCGTCCGATTTAGGAGACAGCGTGGATAAGTGGATGAGAATGTTAGAATATATTACTATGAATACACAGAATGTGTCAGTATCAGTGCCATAAACTTTAAGAAAATTGAGGTCTGATCAGTTCAACAGTTCTTTTTGTTCCATGCAATACAGTGCAAAAGACTTTAATCTTGGTTCTGGCTGGTTCTGGCTTCTTGCATGAATACATTTTATTCTATTGATTTTAAAGATTGTGATCAGTCTGATGTCTTGTCATTTCTTGTAAAAATGCATAGAATACATTAAACAGCTTAAGTATGTATTTGCCATCATACCTAGGTGAATATAGATTCACTTGGCCACTTCAGTGGAAATACCTGTACACCTCATTGAAATTGGGAAGTCGGTGATGAGAAAAAAAGACCAGGCAATGTTTTTCCAATCCTCAACCGTCCAGTTTTGGCGAGCCCGTGCCCAACGTAGCCTCGGATTCTTGTTCTTGGTGGACAGGATGGTGGACAGGATGAACCCTGATGCAGCCTTTTGCAGTTATAGCCATCAGCCTCAAGGTTCGGCGTGTTTGTGTTCTGAGATTCTTTTCTGCTTACCACAGTTGTAAAGAGTGGTTATTTGAGTTACCGTAAGCTTCCCGTCAGCTTGAATCAGTTTGGCCGTGCTCCACTGACTTCTCTTAACAAGTGCCTGCAAACGTGCAGACTCTTTGTCTTTCGCATCATTCTGTGCGAAATCTAGAGATTGTTGTTCATGACAGTATGACAGGATATCAAGAGTTGCATTGGGCTGACTGGATCATTGCATGAATGAGCATGTGTTCTTAATAAAAGTAGTCACTGCATGTAGTAGAGGTACTGGAGATATGTATTTTTTTTGGGCTGAGTGTGGATAAATATTTTAATGTGTTTAACTTAAAAACGGACGTTACGTAGTCTACATGAAAGAAGCTTTTGTCCTGCCATGCTGAATGAATAAGTCCTTCGTACTATGCAGCCCAGGTGAGTCATTCAGGATATGACTCTGTAGTATTAACACTGTGCATAGAAGCTCTGACCTGGTAAAAATGCACCTGATGTCCTTGAGCCTGTAACACTCCTCTCACCACTCTGAATCCACAGTGAGCCATTCGTTCCTCCATAGCTGTCACACAAGCATGTATGCCGTCATCAGTAAAACTGTGATACACTGCTCTGACTAGGAGGTTACATTCTGCCATTTGGGTGCTGTGTGCATATACACTCCTAAAATGCTAGCAATACTGGGGACAATGATGTCCGGGAGATTTATTATATGTTATGTACGATTTATCCCAAGTATTTTAGGTTAATAACATGCTCCAAAAAAAAAAAAGTGACTATATATATTCAATTGCTGACTGATTAAATATGATGTAGCCATGCTTGCATGTAGAGCTAGAAAACTCTCCAAAGTCGAGTATAATCATTTAGGCTCAATAGAACTCATGGCCAACTCATTGACAACATTTCAATAGCATTTCAATAGCAAATTGGTACGTTTAAGGTAATCAACCATCAATACAACCCTAGAATCAATAAAACTTGAGCTTTCCTTTTGGTTCATTCATAAAGTAGCAAGAAACACATTACAGTCTGGTGAATGTGAATGATAAACATGGGTCTGTGATGAAATTCTCTGTAGACGTCCTTGGCTGTTTAGTGGAGGAGTTAGAGTGCACCGATACTCTAATGGTTTTCCTGAGAGTCCCCAGTATCCCCAACATTGAATATTCATTAACTAATTTTTAGTAATAGCTTTATCAGAGTTGGATCCATTGCCTATCCCAGCACAACTGGACACGAGAGACATCAGTACAGATAAAACTTAATATTTTTAGACTGAATTATTCTACTGAAATTAGTCAACAAACAAAAGGAAGATGACAAATGTTAACGCTTGAGTATTAAAGCCGAAATATAAACTACAATTGTTGGAGGTCGTTAAATTGCATAGCCATTTAAAACTGCTTGGTTTCATGCAAACATTTATGGGACAAAACCACAATTTTATTTACAATATGATTGATTCGGCGAACCCACGTTAAAGCGAGGCTATTATTGAAGCATGCCAAACGTCATCGAGCAGGATGCATGTTAACACACACACACACACACACACACACACGCACGCACACACACCCCACTGAGACCAGTGACCTGGAATTTTTTCACAGAGGCTGCTTTCAAACCTCAATCTCTGCCCTCATTAACTTCGAAAGATGAGCATGATGTGTGTGACATACGTCAGCACCCCCCTGAGGGTAGAGAGTGAGAAAGTGTGAGAGAGAGTGAGACAGGGAAAGGGAAACAAACAGCAGATTTAAGCTTGCACGTGTTTCCCACTGCTGCCTGCTTACGTCTGTAAGGGACGTCCAAATGGACTCAGTGTGCACAGTCACATCAAAGCCCTCGATATTAGTGCCAAGCACATGCTCAGGCCTTTACGCAGGACACTTGGCCATGTATCCATTCTCACACACATACACAACCTTCAGTTATACATTTCTCTAAAACACACACACGGGCCTTTATTTACTAATTATCTCAACTGTAGTCCTACATTCACCCCCTCCCCAGTGGGCGTATATTACTTTTGGTTAAAAATGCTAATTTTTCTCATTTAAAATTATGAATAGTTTACACAGTTACAATGAAGGACTGCAATTAATTATCCTGCTAATCAAACTGCATGTACTGTTATGTTATTAGCTATACAAGTACAGTGCATAGAGTATTAGTATGTTTGTATAGGATAATTTAACGCTTCTCGTAAAACTATGGATATGAGGAAAGTTCATGATTTCAGATTTTATTTCCCGGTATTTACACCTAGATGTGTTAAACATAAAAAACATAGAACCTTTTGTATCAGACCACCCAAATTTTAGGTGAGCAAAAGTATAGGAACAGATAAGACTAAGTAAATTAAAGCAAATGACAGTTAATATTTGGTTGCATATCCTTTGCTTGCAATAACTGCATTAAGCCTGTGACTCACTGACATCACCAAATTGTTGGGTTCTTCTTTTGTGATGGTTCTTCCTCCTCTTCAGGAGGTGAAATGCTGCTCAATTGGGTTAAGGTCTGGTGATTGGCATGGTCAGTCTAAAACCTTCCACTTTTCCCACTGATAAAGTCCTTTGTTGTGTTGGCAGTGTGTTTTGGATCATTGTCATGATAAAGTTCCTCCCGATTAACTGACACACAATGTTCCTATAAACCTCTGAATTCATTCTGCTGCTACCATCATGACTTACATCATCAATAAAGATTAGTGAGCCTGTTCCAGAAGCAGCCATGCAAGCCCAAGCCATGACACTACCTCCACCATGTTTCACAGATGAGCTTGTATGTTTTGGATCATGAGCAGATCCTTTCTGTCTCCACACTTTGGCCTTTCCATCACTTTGCTAGAGGTTAAGCTTGGTTCCAGAACCTTTGTGACTCATCTCTGTATTTTGTTGTGAATACCAATCTGGCTTTCTGATTCTTACTCCTGATGAGTGGTTTGCATCTTGTGGTATGGCCTCTATAATTCCGCTCTCAAGACTTCTTCGAATGGTAGATTGTGATACATTCACCGCTGCCCTGTGGAGGTTGTTGGTGATTTCACTGAATGTTTTTGTTTTTTTCTTCACAGCTCTCACATCAACAACATCTCAGTCATCACCTGCTGTTGTTTTCCTTAGCCTACCCATTCGGTGTCTGTTGCTCAGTACACTAGTGAGTAGATGTTCAGAGCTATGTATTGTTTAAACAATCTAACAGGACACACCTGTCAGTCACATGTTTCAATAATTTAGTTTTTTTTGCCTACAAATACCAGGAAATAAAGGCTGAAATTCTAAACGCTCTTCTCATGTTAATTTTTTGATCTCAAACCCAAATGTCTTCTAAAAATAATAATTCTCCTCACCATTCCAATAGTTTTGGAGGGGACTATAGAAAACAAATGGCGCACATAAGGTATGGCTGACTGTCTTGTATTCACCTGCATACCCAAGTTCAACCTGAAACCACACTTCACTTTCTAAGAATTGTTTAAAAATAGTGTCTGTGACACCATCGCCATGGGCTATGTCTCGTACAACAGAAAGGCCACGTTAAAGAAAAACAACTACATTATACCAACACAAAAGCAACAGGACAGACAGGACTTGCTCTTCAGTGTGTGCTTCTAACCAAGAGTATACAAGAAGCTGGGGAAATAAATATCATATGGCATAATTTTAATCAGAACATACTGAACTAAAGCCATTAAATGTAATATATAAAAAAAATAAATACATGAATTTAATTTTGTTGGAATTACAATAAAATGATATGTAAACTATATATAAGCACTATTATCTATCTGGTATATAATAAAATATTCAAGGCATTATATAGTCAATAAATCTATATATATATAAAAAATGCTTTTTTGGCTTCTAAACACTAAAAACATTATACATTTCAAAATTATTCAACCGCCTGAATAGAATCCCTCACAACAGCACAAATATGCAAAATAGGCGGTGTCTCAAGCACACCTGATGCAATTAATCAAGGGCTTCATTAGTTGCACCAGGTGTGCTTGAGCTGGAACACATGAA
>JANDJT010000169.1:30920845-30944139 GCA_024331685.1 Stegophilus panzeri | reverse complement strand
CCCAAGAATATTACTGAACTGGAGGCCATTGCTCATGAGGAATGGGATAAGATTCCTCAGGAACGCTGCCAGAAGCTGGTGTTTGGCTCTGCATCTCATTTGCAGCAGGTCATAACAGCAAAAGGGTGCTCTACTAAGTACTACAGATGCTTGCCATGAAAGGGTTGAATAATTTTGAAACTGGAGAAGTTGCATTTTCAGTTGAATTTGGGTAAACCACTTTGTTGTGTTGAACTATTTCAACTGCTTTTGTTTGATTTGTTCACTGCAAACAGCTGAAAGTCTAAATTTTGACAGTAAACCTGATTTGCCATGGGGGTTGAATAATTTTGATTGCAACTCTCTCTCCCTCTGATACACACACACACACTTTGCTTAAACATTCAACTCTTTTCTTCTAAAACTGATGAGCTGACAAAAGCACTTGAAGTCAAAGTGTGTCTGAATCAGATAGCATTTTCAAAACCTTACATAATCTTTGCTCTCTCGAAGAGGCATAGAAATAACACCCATCTGTCTCTTTACCATTCTCTCTGCCCTTTAGTCATTTTGTTTCTCGCTCTCTTGCTCCCTCATGTCTTCTCTTGCTCACCAAGTGCATTCATATTTTATCTTAAAATGCCACACTGCTTAAAGCACAGCAGTTGACTTTAATCAGATGGCACCTGTGCAATAAATCTTCAGCAGAAGAAATCGGACTCGGTGCAGTCTGCCGTTAGCACGCCGTGTCCTGCCTCACTGATATTTAGTGAGGTGTTGCTTGTTACTGCCCTCACCCACGTCTATGGCGACGGTCCAGCTTCTGGTTTACACCCCTGTGATGTCAGAGGGCTCTGCATGGTGATATCAGAGTCCTTGCTGGCTGGCACAGCATTCTTTGTATGTGCACAAAGGTGCCAAAAAGACAAGTTATACAAGCAGTCGCGCTCTGTACTTATCCAGCAGCCGTGGACAGCACGTGCCATTCTTAATGTGCTGCTGGAGAACAAACAACGTCTCCCCTTTTAGTCCCTTATACAAGGTGAATATGGTTGAAGGACGGGACTGTTTAACATGGAAATACTGGTCTTTCCTTTCCTTAAGGGACTTAAGTCCTCACAAACTACATATATTCACAGTATATGTACAAATACATTATGCACATTATACAGACACAATAAGGAGGTACAAGCCAGGAAGCTTCGGGACTGCATGTGTGACAAAAAACTAAAAAAACTAAATAAAAAGTCAGGCAAGCAGGGGGTCTTTACTACAGATATAAAACCCCTGGAAGAAATAACGTGAGTGATGCATTTACAACAATGTTTTTACAGCAGTTATTTATTCATCCTTAGTAAATGCCTGGTCAAGATCGTGGTGGTTTAAATGAGGCTACTCGTTTGTTCATAAAGCAAGAAGAAAAGAAAGTGTTAGAAAATGCTGTGAGCAAGTACAAACAATAATAACTTCCCATCCCAATTAAAAAAATAAAAATAAATAAATAAATAAATAAATAAATAAAAGAAGGAAAAAACCCTTACGTTTTAAATCCAAACACAGAACATTTGGAACACTAAAATACAAATAATGCTATTGCAATACAAGTCTATTATGAATAGACAGCTTATTTACAGAAACACAGAAACATGTTTCTGTAAAGCTGCTTTGAGACAATGTCCATTGTAAAAAGCGCTATACAAATAAAATTGAATTGATCGGTTTACCCGAATAATTCCATAATGCATATTTAAAAAAAGGTATAAAAAAAAGGCATACATATAAATCAAAATCCTAGCCTTAATTTCTGCAAAAAAATATTTAAATAAAAAAGTGTCCTGCTGAAAATATTTGCATGTGTACATATCCAGCATTTGTGTCATATGAAAAGAACACAGCATCTGCGATTCAAAAAGCAAAGCCCAATGCAAACGCAACATGAGTTAAGCGCTCTTTTAGCCATGAGAGGTTTAGCATACACAAAAGAAAGAGGCACTTTTCGTAATCACACAGATGTCGTAATTAGTGAGGTTGATTAAGTACTGTCACACATTATCGTGAATGTGCACGTATACGCAAAATGTAAGCTGCAGACAATGCATGTATGGACAAAGCAATCACTGTGCAATAATCCTATGCTGGAATTATTTACTTTTTTTTTTTTTTTTTTTATATCATCAATATTTGCTCTGTCTTTGTGCATGTACATAAACGTGAACGTCTCCGGTTATCATGTGACAGACTGCATGTAGCGAAACGCTCAATCTACAATTGAGCGAGTATAAAACCAAACAAGTCACTCAGTTTTCACTTTAATAGGAACACCTTAAATGACACTGACCGTGGCATGGTCGTTTGTGCCGGATGGGCTGGTTTGAGCATTTCAGAAATACTAATCGCCTGAAATTCTCACACGCTACGAAAAACAAACAAAACAGTGGTGGCTTGGTGGTTAAGGCTCTGGGTTACTGATCTGAAGGTCGGGGGTTCAAGCCCCAGAACTACCAAGCTGCCACTGTTGGGCCCGTGAGCAAGGCCCTTAACCCTCTCTGCACCAGGGGCGCTCTATCATGGCTGACCCTGCGCTCTGACCCAAACTTCCTAACATGCTGGAGTATGTGAAGAAAAGAACTTCACTGTGCTGTAATGTATGTGTGCTCAATAAAAGACCCATTATCATTATAGTACTCTCCATCTACCCACCTATTTTGTACAAAATATAGCCATTTTATTTGACATGTCGCATGACGTAGGGATGAATTTATAAATTTAAAATGTACATCCGGAATTGAGATATTTCTCTTAAAGCCGCTTTGTGACAATGTCCACTGTTAAAAGCGCTATACAAGTAAAACTTAATTGAATAGCTCACATCAGAGGTAGAAAAACCTTGTTTACTAAAAGTATAGTCTTTTTTTTTTTTTTTTTTTTTTTTAAATTTGGGACACAGATCATTTAAATGAATTAGTTTAATTCTGGATAAAATAGAGCAGAGCTGCACTGAAAATGCAAATAGTCCAGAGTGCAACAGAAATCAGGATAATGTTCATCTTAAAATGGTTAATCATCTTAAAATTGCACTGCTGTCAAACAAATCGGGTGATTCACAGCTTATATTTTCCTAAAAACAAACTCAAGGATGGACACTGTATGAAAGGGTTAATCTGGACTAAATTAACTTTGTAGTGATACAACTGGACAAATTTTTTGATTAACCTTGTTGCATTAAAACCAGTCTTGAAATATGATTTTAACTATAAAATAACTTAAGAATAAGATTTCAAATCTGTCTAATGCTGTTAATAATAATAAAGCCACTGTCATCCAGTATAGTAATACACTCACTGAAAGTGTAATTATATCCTAGTGCAGGATGAGCGGAAGAAACAAAAAAAAGCCCCCAAAATCCACACCACACTATGCTACAATCTTCACTTGAGGCGATTGTGGTTTATGTTATGTGGGTGAATAACCATCATGGCCTTTTTTTCCCCCCTTACTGAGCATTTAAAGAGAACTGTCTCTATTTTTGCTTAGTCATCATTTTGAGGAAGCCAGAAATATTGCCCTTTAAAAAAAAACAAAAACAAAAGACAAACAAACCAAAAGGTTCTGCATGTAAACTCCTTGCCTTACAAGTTGAAGTAATTGGACCTAGCCTTTTCCTCATTCCAGCAGGCCACACAAATTAGGTGGGTGTGTGAAACGTCACAAATGTTCAGTACAAATGATAAAATTAGCAGGACAAGAAGGGAATGGTACTTTAGATCAGTGGTTCTCAATCCACGTCCTGGGGACCCACAGCACTGTACATTTTGTACGTCTCACATATCGGACACACTCGGCTCAGTTCACGAGTCTCTCTCCTAATGAGCTGATCTGAATGAGGTGTTAAATAAGAGGAGACATATCAAATGTGCAGAACGGTGGGTCCTCAGGACCAGGATTGAAAACCACCGCTTTAGATTATTGTTAATCACATATTCTGTAGGATGACAGATTTCTCATCCACGGTATGACGACTTTCAAATAAAACAAAAATAAATAAATAAGTGTGGACGAGAACAGAAACCACATCGAGCAAAGTGATGCTGAAGAAGCAGAAATGTGACACGTGATGTCAGCCTCGTCCATTAGCCACAGGAAACATATCAATACAACACTGCAGACAGTCATCTGATCCGCCTGCACACCCCCCCGGCCCCCACACACGCTTCTTTCATCTTCTAATCCCATCTCTGTATTTATTCGGCTTTTAACCGACTCATACAGAAAATACATCTATTTTAGCAAAATGTTTATTTTAATTAAAATGAGTTGTGCTGGAATTAAAATCAATGACATTAGCAAGCAATGAAAACTTTCTGGCGCAAAATAAATAAAAACAAAAATCTAAATAACAGGCTTACTTAGTGTTTCTACAAATGAATGACTCAGAGAAGGAGGAAGCGAAATGGAAAACAAGATGGCTAGACGGCATTTAGGAAAGGCAGGAGAAAGCGACAAAGGGTAAGTGAGTAAAAATGAGTAAAAAAAAAATGGATAAGTAAATAAACAAACAAAAATATTAAAATTACTGAATATCTGGAGAAGGTAATGCAAGATTTTTTTTAAAGATAATCTGAATATTAATTGCAAGACTATTATGTACGAGTACAAAGTATTTTTAAAAGCTAAGAATAGTCAAATAATTTAAAGATTTATTTTTTCTTCATTATATAATAGTATAGAGACACTCGTTCACTCTACACTTAGAGTTCTCAAAAGTAGGGTCTGGGGACCCTCCGGAGGTCAGCGAAGCATAGCCAAGGGGTTGGCATTTTGTTTTTCAATTACATACTTATATAATAATACATGTTTATTATTGAGCTGCTGTGGTTATCATCCTGTTTGACCAGCCAATTGGATTGAACAGATTTAAACCAAATAAGAAAAACAAGTAGTCCTATAAATAATGCCAACCTGAATAACAATTTTTCATTTTTAATACAAGTGTGATCTGAAATAAGAAATGAAAATAAATTTAAAAAGAAAGTAAAAATAATAAGAAATTAAAAACTCAATTGTTCCAATAAACTGAATTATATTATTGCACACATTTCAATAATTACCTTAATGTTTTAATTTGAATTAAATACATATCGTATTTTATAAATATTTATATATTTGTGTTGAGGGAGTGTATGAATTTATTTATTTACTTTTAAGTGAAAGGAACTGTCCACACAACACTGCGCATATTCATGCGGTTCCTGAACGTATTAGTAGTTACTTTGTCGCCATCTAGTGGCGAGTCTGGATAACTGTTATAACGGCATGCAGTTTATCTCGGTGGAGGAAGCTCACTGAGAACAGCAACGAAATCAAAGCAACGCCGTTTTCTTTATGGAAGCCTAATAATTCATTTTTCAGACTTCAGTGGTAAATTCGCATCGAATAGTTCACTATAAAGCATGATTAAAATATTTAAAATACGTTATACTGTCTCTTGGCTTGTGGGTAGGAAGCATCTACATTCAGCATTAATCCCTGTTGAAAAAAACCCAGCAGAAATTCTAAATGGTTTCCACTACAAATACCATTATAACCATCAGCTTACCATTAAAACCATTACAATTATTGGTCCTTAAATGGTATCCACTAGACATAACAGGTCACCAATAGAAGGTTACAAATTATCCTTAGAGGCCCACAGGGACCATTACCGTTTTCATTAAAGCCAATAGAATTCCCATTATAACCATTAAACCCGTGAGTTTCTACTGTTTTTGTTTGTTTGCATGTTTGTTTTTAGCAGGGATCATTCATCCCACTCAGCTGTTCAATGGTTTTCAGATTATATTTGACTTATAAATCAGCATCTCTCTCATCTGGTTTCATGCTGAAGATGTAGAACTGTTGAATGACTTATTCCCATTTAACCTGCCTTATTAACGCGAGAACCAGAGTACAGCCTATTTTTAAATTATGTAAATAATTGTTAAATTTGTTGCAATTGTGCAACAAATACATTTTAATGCACAATGTCTGTCCGGTATTAGGCTGTAAAGGTAATACATTATAGCTGTGCTTATTTAAAAAAAACAAACAAACAAACAAAAAAAAAAAAACATGTTCTTTAACATGAAGATGATTTTACAGTAACTTCCCGTCAACACTACTGCCGGGAACCCTATCGCCAGTACTGTTTTTTCAGTAAATGCTTTACAGTACACATCTACCAGAAAGGAAAAAAAGAAAAGGCTCACATGCATCCAAATAACCACAACATTCAACCCCCTCCCCTCACACACACACACAATCATCAGCTCGTTCAGCTCATCAGTATTTAAAAAGAACGTACATAGTGTTAACACTAACAGGAGATTTGCTAAAATTCAGTATATTGCTAAAACATCATCTGTTTCACTGATGTTTATCACTTGAAACAATGGGTAAAAACTCCGTTCACAAACTTTGAGATGGTATTTAACAATCACTTTTTAACATATACATAATTAAAAAAAAAAAAAAAAAAAGTCATGTACTGACAAACGTAGTTATGCATGTACTGTACACAGTTCTTATCCTTCCTCTCGGCTAACTTATCCTGATTTCCATCTCTGTAACAGGTTTATCGCTCACCTTATTTCCTCTTTTATATCTGTCTGTCTCCATCGTCATCGACGTCATTTTTCCGTCTCTCTGCCCTACCTGCTGTGGTGTCACTTTCTCTGCCTATTCACATTTTCATAGTAAACAGCCATCTCAGTAAAATGAACGATTTGCTATTGCTTTCCTTGATACCTGCTCGGGACAAATCAAAAGGAATTTTGCATGTGTTCTGTAGCTAGTTATGTAGTTTGTGCTCTCGTATTGCGCTAGCCAGATGTTAACCATGACAACCAGAACAAAACAGAAGACAGGAAGGGCCAGGAGAGAACACCTTGAGCAACACTAGATTTACAAAAGCTGTACATAAGATTGTATACACTGTCTACAGCCATAAGGCACACACTGCTGGAGTGCAGCTAGTGAGAAGCAGCTTTGAGGTTTTCTGTGTGGAAAACAGCATGAATAACAGTTTGACAAACTAAAGGGTGAAAAAAAAGACGAGAACAATTACTGTACAAGAACTATATCTGTTCAAAGTTTTATAGTTGTACATCAAAATCTGTGGACGCTGTAAATGTTAAGACTTCTTGAGCGGACTTAAGATCATTATGGAAAAACGTCTGGTGGCTTAAGTCAAGATAATTATTCTGCTGTCATGGGGTTTGTGATGTCACACAAACGGATCAAAACAATGGTGGCACAGGATATAAGATTAGCCATAGCGCTCATAGTATCATTATACTCCTACTATACAAGTTTTCATTTAATCCAAAAAAGACTAGGCCTTCCTCATAACATTGCAGCTCTTAAGTCTTCTTATACTAAATGTTGCCTTTTATTTGAACTGCTTTTGTACCAGAGAAAAATATACTGGCAGAATTCAGTATTAGGGTTGGAGTATCAATAGTTGCTTACTTGTTGATTGGATTGGATGACTGCATAAATGAGCAGGTGTACAGGGGTTCCTATAAAAGTGGATGGTGAATGCAGCTAATAAAAGGAAAAAAAAGGAAAAAAAAAAATAACCCTCCTGACATTAGCTACTGACAGAAAAAAATTTATAAAAATACTGACACTAGCAACTAACAGCGAAAAGAAAATATGGACACTAGCTACTCACAGAAAAAAAAAAAGAAAAAGAAAAAAGTGATTGCCGGTAGCTCGTGTTAACTACTGACACTATTGACAGAATAAAACTACTGACAAGAAGGAGAAATAAATAAATAAATAAATAAATAAATCTACTCACACTAGATACTGATGGAAAAGAAAAATCGGATACAACGCTTGCAAATACATATAATGTGTAGAATGTAATTAAGCTAATCAGTGCAGTAACCAGGGCCTTTGATATAGACAACGTCTAAAGGGAGGAGCCATTTTACCAAGTTTCTAGCAACAACTGAAACCCACACTGTCATCATTCTTCAATATGGTCTACCTGAAGCCTGAACACCCTTTAGCCTACACCCCTCATTCCACGCCTCTGTTTGCAGTACGTTCACAGGAAAGACAATTTCTCCTGATGAAACTGGCTGCAAATTCTGTATTATGGATTTATTAATAAACATGCCCAAGACAAATACTATTTGCAAACGCATATACGTGTATACTCATGGTAATTACATCCAAGATGCGATTATTCTTTACGGTGCTTTAAATGCTACTACTGAAGCATTAACGTGTACTGAGCTCTGGTTGGAAAATAGTATGATCGCCCAACAGTTTTAAACCGTTTTATAAAGTGGACAGTTTTAAATTATGAAGTATTGTTACTGAGGTAGCCATTTTGTGAGCATTAAAAAACAAAACAAACAAACAAAAAAACAAAAACAAAAAAAACACCTCATTAACATAAAAGTTGTTTAAGGTTGATTGATGTGTTGATTGATCCAACGGTCATCCTCATAGACTTTATTTGAGCTTTTGCTTCCAAAGGCACAGAGGTTTGGAACAATAGTGCCACCAGTAGTTGGAAACAAATGTAGCTTGCTTTAACAAATACCTTTAAAAACATGATACTGCATTGTAATCGGAGATCTGTAACCATCACCGTTGGTTGTGAAGGAACCGGTGATAACGTTGAGTCAGTGATTTGACATGGCTACAGTGTCTGACCATTCGTGGGAAACGAGGCCGATCTGGTCTGTAACCTAGGGGAGAGTTCCCCTCATGGACAGGTCGAGACTTTGCTTCAGTTAGACAGACAAAAAGGCTTTTGTGGCTCCTGATATGAATCTCAATGGATCCCTTTCTAAGCCTCCACTCCTTCTCCTGGCCACAGAAAACATGTAGAATAAGGATTCGTTGTGGGGGGGGGGGAACAAAAACAAAAAAAACCCCCAAAAAAACCCCCACAATTCTGCAACAATGAGCCTGTGATGCTACTTTTAACGCTAGAAAGGACAATCGAGAGCACAACCCCTTTTAGGCTTTTTGATATTTTATTACATTGTCCTTTATTCTAGCTGATTTAGAAATGTTCCTTATACGTCAAAGAAGACATTTAGCAATTTCTATGTACTGTATGTGCAGTATTTTCTGAAAATGCCCAGATGCCATGCTCTACAGGCTAAAGGAAGTGCCCACTTCCCCCTCCATGCCAGCCAAGGGAGACACACAATCTGGCTTGGTCTCTTAAGAACATTCATGTGGGGTCACACAATGTGTGCAAACAAGACCGCCAGACTCTCTTCTATTCAGAGGCCTGACTGTGCCATTTTACCATAGCCCGTTCAATTGTATTTTTTAGTGCAACATACTGCAATTCACAGTTAGTGTAGAACAGTTAGTGTAGACTAACAGCTACAGAGGATGCATTCTACTAGTGATGAAAATATGACTATCGAGCATCCATGTTCGAGCCATATTTATCAATGTTTGAGCTTGGCAATTTTCAATTATGAGTCACTTGTAGCTTGACAAACTACATTTGCAAAGTAGCTTCCCCGAACACTGACTGTGTCCGAGTGTTGTTTAATCAAGGTTTTCATTCATCCAGCCATCCATTTTCAATACCGCTTATCCAACACAGGGTCACAGGGAGCCTGGAGCCTATCCCAGGGAACTCGGGACACACCCTGGACAGGGTGCCAAGCCACCACAGAGCATTGCACACACATGCTCACACACTACGGACAATTTGGAAATGCCAATCAGCCTACAATGCACGTCTTTGAACTGGGGGAGAAACCTGAAGTACTCCCGAAGCATGGGGAGAACATACAAACTCTGCCCATACAAGGGCGGAAGCGGGAATTGAACCACCTGGAGGTCCGAGGCAAACGTGCCAACCACAAAGCCACCATGCCCCCTTCATTCATCTTCAGTAACGACTTTATCCTGGTCAGGGTCATGGAGGTTCCAGAGTCTTTCCCCAAGAACACTGGGTGCTTGGTGGAAGAATACACCCATGATGGGTGGCCAGTCGCATCGCAGGGTACCATGCGCACACACACACACACACACACACACACACACACACACACTCATTAACAACTAAGGGCAATTCTACACCGTCAATCCACTACCAGTACGTTTACTGCAAGGTGGGAGGAAACCAGTGAACCAGGAGGAAACCCACGCAAACACAGGTAGAACGCTCAAAACTCTACACAGACAGCAACCCAAACGCAGGATCTATCTGGAGCTGCCTCCAAGCTTACGCTGATCTCATGCCCCTGTGCCCCTATAAGCAGTTTACATCAACATGTCCGTGCAATTATTTTGGCCACAATAGTGTCTTTAATGGATTTTCCTGTAGTAACGTCACCTGCAGTGACTGGCTCACGGTCAAACGTTTGAGCCAAACCACCAGTTAAGGTTCGAGTTTTCATACCTTGCTCAGCGCAGCTTGAACGCGGGAAATCCTCTGCTCTGGCAAGCTCTCCTCCTCCTCCGTCGTCGTCCGGAGTTTTGCGTTTCTTCGACATTGGCTGTTCTAGATAGGACACGATATTTTGTAAATGCCCTCTGAGCTCGAAAGGGAGACGCGAGTGAAAGCGAGGCACTCTGGACTGTGCAGTTATGCACATGCGTTTGGCCGCGAGGCGAGAAGCAGGAGCTCCGCGCGCCGCGATTTCGTGCATTCAGACTCCAGCGGTTTCCCGTCCAAAAAACCGGCGCGCAGGGAAAAGTTGGCAGATGCGCAGGCGATTAGAGAAACGAAAGGCGACACATGCACGAGTCACTCACTACAGGAAACAACAACAAAAAGACTAGTTTTCCTATGGCTCGGAAACAAGCTTCTCCTGACAACTGATGGAATACCTCTACGAAGTGCTCAAATCACGTGTTCCCGGGATTATACCGAAGCAGGAAAAAAGTACACGTCCACGATAACGCACGGCTAAACTCTCGCTCTCCTATTCGTGGCGGCACGCGCATCCATGTGGGTCTCCGTTTTATTCTGCTGCTCCACTGTAGCATGTCCATAGCGTTCATTTGCATGGTCAGCTGTGAACTCAGGAAAAGTGCACAGATATGATAAATTAAATGTTTTCCCCTATGTTTTGGACTGAATGCGACTGAAATACCAGCACGGTCTCAACATTGCACTCAACATATCTTGCGTGTTTGTTTGAACCGACTTTAAAATACGAGTGTCAGAGCTGACTACTCACTCACTCACTCACAAGTAAGCGACAGATGCAGTAACATCTGTGCCGTCAGGGAGAAGCGTTTGAGATCCTTGTGTGGCCAGTTTAGATGGACTCACGAGCCAAATCGCTACGCTAGTATGGACGGCTGAGCACCGCGTCGCACCTTTAGCGCTGCACAGGTCGATGGTCCGACGACGAATTAAAAGCGTTGCGTGCGCCATCATCAATCTCTCCGCCGAACTACTTGATCCAGTTGCCAGGGAAACGCGGATTGAGCGAGCGGGCATGGTTTCAGCAAACCGGCGCTTTAAGTACTTCAACTTTGCGCAGCGGTGAGCCCCCTGTTGTGGCGAACTCTCAGGGACTTCCAGTGGTCAGACTGGGGTTTTTTGACAGCACGAGGCGAACAGTTGTCTGTAAATAAAGGGTTGCACGAAGTGTGTGTGTGTAGGGGTGGTTGTTGCTTTTCCGTTCACGATCCAATGACGTCAGTGGCCTCCTCCGCAAACGGCATCAAGGCTGGAGCTGAAATTGACTTCAAAGATAACCCCACTTAGTTCTTTATGCAAGCCCTTACATCTGCATACGCGAGCTGGAGTCAAGCCACTGACTGGAGGACGCACGTGAGAAGACGACAAATTGTTATAAAACAAAACATAAGAAAGAAAGAAAGAAATAGCACAACGCACGAGCGCAATAAAATATGTGCCTCTGTAATGAGCTTTTGCAGAAGTAAAATATAGGAGTGTGTTTCTGGGGGATTTTACAGATTTTACAGAAAAAAAGTGCAAACTCTCTGGATTCCTGCACCATGGCATTCGTTTCTAAAGTTGTGAAAGAGCCCGGAACCTGTTGAAGGAAATGTGCGAGAGAATCGGATGGAGCTGGGAATGAATTAGGCTGTGCGTCTTCACTCCCTGGGTTGCACAGACGCACACGGGCGAGCTGGAATGCAGGTCATTTTAGAGGGAAGGGCACATAATAATAATAATAATAATAATAATAATAATAATAATAAAAAACACAACAACAACGGCTGTTGCCACCCGCTCTGCTGCAAGCTTTCGAAAAACAAAAACACATGTGCTGGTGTTATTTGGAAATCCTGCTTTGAGGATTTTTTTTTTTAAATCACATCTATAGCGAGCTGTTCTACTGCAATTCTTTATTCATCATCTCGTATGAAGGTTTCGTGCAAATGCTCGCCTTTAGAATTCTTTACTAATGCCACTGACGAACGTTTCAGTCCAACAGGCTCTTGGCGCTCTGCTCTCCCCCCATTCACTGCAGCTACTGACGTCAAAGCTGCTTGCGTCAATGCGCTCTCTCTTTGACAGAAGGAGATTTGTCACCCCCCGCCCCCCCGCACTCGCTTCATAGGAACCTAATGAGATTAGCAATAAATAAACCCAGAAAAGCACCATTTTTCCGCCCCTCGTACACATTTGATTCTTCAGATGCAACGTGAGAAGAAAAGTAGGCTTTTTAACCTACAGCAACTTAATCCGGTCATTCTTGCTGGCATTAGGAAATAGTCACGAGACCTTCCAGATAGTCTGTAAGGATCTGTGTAGTGTGTGAGGCAGGAATTCAGCTTTGCAAATGTATTTCTTTGTAGAATGCATGAGGTGTAACACCGCATGCCAGTGTTTCCTCATCCCACCCCCCGAGCAAACGTGTCGCGCTGGTACAAGAAAATATATAAAAATAAAAATAATGAATCAGTCTTGCGTCGCTGCGTTTCGCGCCTGTATGACGTGCGTGCTCGCGCCGTCCGAAGCGCGTCACAAATGCAAACGTGCTGAAAGGAAAGTTAGAGTTTGGTTGCTTCATTCATTCATTCATTCATTCATTCATTCATTTGCAAGCTGCCCAAGTAAAGTGCAATACAGGACCTCGCACTGACCGCAGAACAGTGATTATTCTGTGAACAAGCAGTTGAATATGGACTCAATGGAATATTTCTGTTGCATAATAATCGCACACATTTATATAATAAACAAGTTCTAAAACAACGCGAGATCCACAAATAAATAGTAAGTGATTCACACAAATATTTTAAAACGGTATGCACAAATATTTACTTTTTCATATATTTTAAATAACGGTTCAGAGATGTTTGTAGGACAGAACACACGTCTATTATTTGTGTATTGCTTTTGCATTCATGACATGTAGAAAACGTGGCACACTGAAAAGCAAAACTCACTGCACTTCTCTTTCTTTCTCGTGTTGCTTGATATCTCTACTTGAAAAGCAATTAGCAGGTGATTGGAAACCTGGCCTGCTTAGTAAGCTAGATTGCTTACTGGTCTTTTGTATATACCATTTCTTCTTTTAAGACAAACAAAACAAAAACACTGGCCTACCTTAAAAGTTGGACTGGACGCGATTTTTCTTCTTCTTCTTCTACCGATGACGTCATTGAACACAAATCGTCTTGTTTATTCTGGACGATAACAAACCAGAGCTAACGGTCTTTGCTGTTGTGAAAAGGAGTATCTCAGATAATAAAATAAACAAACAAAAATCACTCAATCAGTTTCTGCGCTGGTTAGAGCAATGGGCAAGTTATGCACACTGGATACATTTTGGAGACGCCGATTTCATGTCTTTGCTGAGAAAATAACGCAGATGAGCCAAAAACAACCTTCATTCAGTTGCCAAATCTCTTCCAGGAATGTCTTTTACAAAGAAAGCAAGTTTGTCTGCAGGTTTCAAACGATTTTGCTCTGGTGATGTGACATCAGATAAAAAGCCAAAGTTAATATATAAAACGACCGTCCTCTGTTTCAGTGATGTTCAGGAAGCAATAATAAAATAAATAAACTAATTAAAACAAGAAGTCTCATGTTGTTCAACTTTTCAGCTCCTTTCTCGACTCGAAACGACTTCTTTGTTTGTATATTAACACACCTTGCTAAACTAATTTAGTTTAGGTGTACAGCGTGACACGTGATATGATTTGTAATCCAATAACAGTTAAAAAAAAAAAGAAAAAAAAGGTCACAATCAACCAATTAAAATGGTGAGATTATTACAATCCCCGCCCCTCACATTCACATAGCTATCTCAAAAGTACGTACTTTGGAGTACACTCAAAAGTCTGTACTTTTGCTTCACAGAAAGAGTACATACTTTTAGTGCATAAGTAGGCAAATTGAGATAAAGAAGTAGGCGTACATTACGTTTTTCATTTTAATCATGTATGCTTTTACATTTATTTAACGAAACAGCTTTATACATATACCCACTTATAGTGTCATGCAAGAGTAAAAAAAAACCCCACACACACACACACACACATTCGTGGATTGATTTCAGCTGGAGAAATGTTTTTGAAATCCACAAACGATCTCAGGCAGCTCAAACATGATGCAATGCACATGGAGAGATCCACAAGTAAATGCACATATTTGTGGACTGTGCTTGTATTTGTGAAACAAAAGTGTTTTGTTAAGTATTAAGTATTCTTAATCTCCTGTATTTCAAGGCACAGTGACGAGATGTTTGTGCTGCAAAGCCACACTAGCATGACCGATGCCCTAACTGCTTGGGACTGGATTATATTCAACAAGCCATGCCCTAAGTGCAGCATAATGCAGGAAGCACATCTTGCAGGCTATGGAAGAACGGTTGCCTATTCAGCAACCTCCCTTGATGCTGTAGGAGTGATGTGAAGCAGGTAATCAGGAAGGCGAACTCCTTAGCGACTCAATCAAAGGAAGAACAGTAGCCAACAGAATGTTGGGCTGCTCAGCCCTGCTCAGAGACCAAAGAACATGGTGAATTCCATATCGATAGTGGTCTTAGCCAGTTCCACGAATGGCCAAGAAGACTATCTACATGGAATTCACCATCCATCGTCACCAGATTCTACAGAGTAAATGTTGTGTCATCAGACCTCATGAGTTCTGAGGTGAGTTTGAGTGACTCTCAGCCTCATTCAGGAACAGTATCTAGCCCAAAGAATCCTCAGTACAAAACAGTACTGATACGTTGAGCGTCAATAGAAGACAGTAGCTGTACACAGGGTGATTCTCATCCTCAGTAGAGTACATTATAAAACGATTGAATGATTTGCATTGTCAATGGTGAGCTGTATCAGTACTGTAATAAATCAGATCCTCAGCAGTTGAGCTAACCCTAAACATGGACCAACGTCATCAACGTAAGTGATACAAACAAACAAACAATCTAAAAACATAAACAGCAAATACATTTATATACATTGAATGAATACAAAATCCAGTATAACATTACAATACTAGTAAAATACTTTAATGATGTAGCTTGTCAGTGCACTTCACTCAATCACTTAAGTGCTCATTATGCAGCCTGATATAAAAAATGTACTTTATCCTATGATCCCTTATATTTATGTATATACAGTATGGTCCATTACAAAGTGTATTTCAGTGAGGACATGTCTGGGAAAAAGAGGACGTACGGTCACTCTAACAAAAGCATTTCAGAGAACAAATTGTGTTCATTTCTACCAAATTAACTTTGTGCAAAATTTATTTTTTTTTGCACCGAGAGGTTGCTCATGTGAGTCATGACTGGGAAGAGAGAACCAGAACTATAATCAAGCAGCTGTGTTATATCGTCTGTTATGTCAAAAAGATTCATTTCTTTGGTTTTAAATGAAAAAATTGTAATCCTGATAGTATTCCCTTTTTTTCCTTTTTTTTTTTTAACAAAATATACCTGTAATCTTATTACTTAGTTTTTTGATGCAACTGTAACAGATTACAGTTACCATTTTTTTTTGTATCCTGATTACGTAATGCCGTTACATGTATTCCGTTACTCCCCAAGCCTGCACCCTGAAAGCCTGCACCATTCCAGTCCATCACAGGGCACCAGAAACACAGACTTATGTTATATGTAGAAATCGAAGAACAGATTAATTTTCTTAGTGTGGATTATTATTACTTAAAAGATTTGTTTGCAGTGCCACCTTGTGGTGCTCTATGAAGTTTGATGGGGAAAGTCCTTGAAGAGAAACTGTGTACTTTTAGTAAGATTTTAATTCAGTTATGTACAAGGTGATAACCCCCAGTCAACCCTAGTATTATTGGGACCATTCAGGACAACAGGCAACTGTTGACCTGCAAGTCAGATAATTAATATTTAACATACATAAGCATACATAAGCATACATAAGGGGGGGGGGATAATGGGGGGGGACGACTTCATTCCACTGGAGTTTTGAAGTTCTGAAAGTATATTGTTGTTGAAGTGTCTCACCACTGGAAATAAGAAATCCTTCATTGTGATGGGATGAAGTTGCTTGAAAGAATGCTCAAATAGTCCAGATTAGCTACTACATGAAATTTCTGTATCTCCTACAGCTTAAGGGGCTCTCTGCTTGACCAGCTAATGTAGACGCTTTGTCTGAAACATCCTGTTTGTCTGCAAACTTTGTGTACTACAATGCAAATTTACTACCTCTACCTCTGGGGGCAGTGGTGGGTTAGCAGAGCCTGGTTAAGGCTCTGGGTGACCTATTGGAAGGTCAGGGGTTCAAGCCCCAGCACTGCCAAGCTGCCACTGTTGGGCCCTTGAACAAGGCCCTTAATCCTCTCTGCTCCAGGGGCGCTGCGCTCTGACTCTAACCTTCTGGCATGCTGGGGCATGCGAAGAAAAGAATTTCACTGTGCTGTAATGTATACGTGCAATGACATTATTATTATTATTATTATTATTATTATTATTATTGTTGTTATTATTATTATTATTATTTTAGCTTGTTAGAAAGCTGTGGTCAGACTGCAGGGGTCAGCCATGATACAGAAGTTATTTGATACTCGATTTTTTTTTTAGCTTTCTGGAATCATTACGGGAACGAAAATTGAAAGAACACCAGAATAGAGTCATGTCCCTCTCATAAACGTGTCAATTAAAATCAGTGTGACCGTTTCATAATCCAGGGTCAGAGAACTTGGAGTTAGCTCTGACATTCCCTCGTGTCTGTTCATGACCGCCCTAAACACCTCCAGATAGATGCAATTCCTCACTTAAGTGAGTGGAATTTGCTCATAAGAGAAGAGTAAACAGAGCTGAATGGTACTGGGCAGAGTAAGCCATGGAAGTGCTTAGAAGAGGCTAGTGTTGTGACTTCAAACAGGCCCACGAGTTTCTCTGTAAGCTTGTGAAAAGCAGTGTTGCTACTTGATAAAATAGAGAGCTCGTACCTAGGTAAATATGATTAAATATCTTTATTTTATAATGAAAAGTTCCCATAGCCTGTATCCTGATAGTAGTCATAAAGCAAATCACATAAAGCCTCAAAACATAGTCTTGAAACATTGTTGTTGCGAGTTCTGGTAAGATGAGACCATGATCTTATTGCCTCTTAAGGCTGCTGTGAAGGATTTGTGCATGTGAAATACATGATATGTATTTGAAGATATATTGCCAATATAAATGTTTAAGTGGAGGGCAGATGAAGGCATTCTGGGTTCTTCCAACCTAGTATGTTATTTCCCAGTTTGTATTTAATACAGAAAGTGTACATGCTTTGTTTTACTTCTCTATCATTCACATGTTGTGGTGTTGCTCAAAAGCTGCCTATAGTGAACAACTAGATGATGGCCATGATCATACAAGACATACAAAACTTTATTTTACTCTGCTAAAATATACATTCACATTGTGAAGGAAGAATAAATACCTTTTAAGTACTACTTGACTACTTTTCTTAATTAAAAAATAACTTACCTTCTTGTTTCAGGGGTGTAGTGGTTAGCACACATGCCTCACACCTCTGGGGTTGGGGGTTCGAATCCTGTCTCCGCCCTGTGTGTGTGGAGTTTGCATGTTCTCCCTGTGCTTTGGGGGTTTCCTCCCCCTGACCAATGACGTGTGTTGTAGGCTGATTGGCATTTCCAACTTGTCCAAAGTGTGTGAGTGTGTGTTTGTGCCCTGCAATGGGTTGGCACCCCATCCAGGGTGTTCCTCGGCTTGTGCCCTAAGTTCCCTGAGATAGGCTCCAGACCCCCCCCCCCACGCAACCCTGTGTAGGATAAGTGGTACAGAAAATGGATGGACTAACCTCCTTGTTTCTCAAAGTAGAAGTTGTTTTTTTTTTTTTAATTACCCCATTGCACAGAATGACAAATACAGGATTTAGACATTTCCAGATGTGGATGAAAAAGTTGATTGTTTAACTTTATTATCAGAATTTACACTTACCAGCATAACCTCATGTTTTAGTTGATGATTTCATGTCTACAGTAGAATTTCCTACTACATTTTAAACTCTTGTTGTGATTTATGCTTGAGGTCACATGACTAGGCCATTCCATAACCCTCTATTTCTTCTTTCTGAGCCATTCCTTGGTGGATTTGCTAGTGTGCTTAGGATCATTATCCTGTTGAAAGGTCCACTTTCAGTTCAACCTCAACTTTTTGATATGATGCAGAAATCATAGTTGAATCAATGAATGCAAGCTGTCCAGTCCCTGAGGTGGCAAAGCAACCCCAAACCATAACATTTCTTTGCTGCTCTTGGGCTGAACTTGCTGGGACGGCCAGTCCTGGGCAAATTGGCAGTCGCTTGAATTCTGCACCATTTATGATTTTCCTTACAGTGGAATGATGTATTTCAAATAATTTGGAGATCTTTTTTAATCTCTTGCCAGACTCATAGGCATCCATAACCTTTTTTTCTGAAGGCCTTACAGAACTCTCTTGATCTTGGCATGATGACACCACACACCTCAATAGCAAAAGGAACACCAGACACTAGATATGAGAGAGGTATAAATAAGACCGGTTCCACCTGCACTCCCTAAGCAGGTTCTAATCACTGGCACCTGATCTTCTACACCTGATTCTAATTTTATGGATTTGAAGGGGTGTACTTACTTTTTCCATGTGACTGATTTTTTATTTTTTTTAATTTTTAAAAAAAATTAATTTAAACAGTAGTCTTTGTAGTGAAAAGTACTACAAAATGTCAGTTTTGTATGTCATTTGATTAGAGTGTATCAACTTTATTAACAGGCACTGTTTCAAAGAGGATCAAATGTTTGCTTGTCCAAATATGTCCAAAAAACCAACAATTTCCATGGGGTGTACCTTTTTTTTTTTTTTTTTTTTTTTTTACATACATGACTGTATGTATTGTTAACTTCCAGTTAATTAGATTTTCAAGACAAAGCAAACATATTATTTAGACCTCAAACATACTCGTTACAAATCAAGGATGTGCCGATTCATCACCTGCAGTCATGATTTCATGCTAGACAATATATGAGCACCAGAGCTATCTGCATTTGAAAAGGGATAAGCCACCGAACTGCAATGTAGGATTTGAGGATGAACACCCCTGGCCCTGCCTCAGTTTCAGTATCCGTTGTCTCCCTAAAACACACAACCTAAATCAAAGTATGTTGAGGTAGGTTTTACTAATTTGCTAACATTAACTGTCCATATTGAACTAGGTCAACCTGTTTTCTTTGCTAATGCCATGTTAGTCTAGCATTGATCTCAGCAGCTAACATAATTGGCTAATCAAATTAAAGCTAATAGTATATAATATTATTCACCTGATATATTATATTATACTTTCACATAAATGTCATCTTTCAGTACTTTTCCCACCCCCATTCCAAAGAAATCCTAACTGTTGTGTTTTTGCATTATCTTATCCCAGTAGCACCTTTTTACGTGCGTCAGTGGTAGAAGTTTATGATTTGTTCATTTCTATTTTACGGTCCTGTTGGTAAGTCAGTGTACAATATAGCTCATGAAAAAAGAAAAAAAAAAAAACATGATTATGTATCAAAGACCATCTAATTGGAGATATAAGACTTGAAGTGTTTTTGAAATCAGTCTCAATCAGTTAATCATTTCGTTTTTTAATTAAGATTCAGTAGCTCTGTAGCAATTGTGCAGCTCCAGCTGAGTTGATTTCACAAATAAAAAATATAAGAATGATTTATGCTGAAAACAAAATCCTGAGGTTAAAATAAATCAATTTACACTTTGTACAAATGATTGTCTGTACAGAACACATTCGCCATGCTATTAGAAAACTATAAATAATCCCACATGTAACATTTTAAAACGTTGCACAAATCATTATTTGAACAAATCTAAAGGCACTGATGGAAGCAGCAGTAATATTTAAACTCCAGACAAGGCCTACGATCACCCCGACCTTCCCGGTGCATAATGAACTTTGCTCAGTTCAATGCAGTTGAACATAAGAATCCAGGCTTCATATCTTTGTGCTGTTGCATAGATTGAGTGCTAGTTCAAAACATTATCACTGGAAAATCAGTGCACCGTGCTCTGCTGTCTATAAGGAAGGAGGTGTGATGGGTGTCCAGGCCGTGGCCAGCCGCACGTGGGTGGTGCTGTCGTAAGGAGATGCGTTGTGCACCTCAGTGGCAGGTGTACAGTCATAGAGCGGAGATCCAGGATTGGGCACCGTAGCTGGGTGAGACAGGCTGGCATAATGACTGGCAGAGCCACGGAGGTACTGGGAACCCAAGCTGCTCGCCATTCCACCTGTCTGAGACACTGGAGTCAGTGGAGCGTTTCCTACGGTCCACAAACTGGTATACTGACTGCCAGAAAGCAGGATTTGAAAAAGATATTAGATATCTGCAGTGTAGCGTATATATAAAAGCATACAGCATTTTAAAATAAATACTACTGTCACATACTTCAGACTTACAGAACAATTGTAGTACTTCATAAACACATAAGATGTTAAAATATAGCTATGCAATGTTCTCCATCTATCTATCTATCTATCTATCTACCTACCTATCTATCAATTGTGGAGGTTTTTTTTCTTTCATGTGCTCACAATTGAGAGGACATATACAAAGCTCATGGGACAAAGATAGACCACATTATATTAACATGAATGTACAGTGTTCATTCATTAGTAACTGCCTGGTTCATCCTTAGTAACTGCCTGGTCAGGGTCACAGTGGTTTAAATTATGCTACTAGTTTGTTTATAATTTGGGAACTAGAATCACCAAAATTGGTTAGAAAATATCACAGGAAGGTACAAACAAAAATAATAACTGCATGGAATGAATGAATGAATGAATTAATTAATTAAGTGGAATTAAAAACAACAACAAAAAAAAACCCACCACCAACAACAAAAAAGTCCTTTGCACATCTGGGTTTTTTCCAGTGTTTCCAGGGACATTGTGGTAGGCTACATATACAGATAGTGTCAGTGTGTTATACAATGTTAAATATATAAAATATAATCTTGTTTGCGAAAGATAGAAGAATGTGAAAGGTGTAGATTTGCCAATATGGTGCACATATTGTAGCGCACAGATGCTTTAGATTTGTTTTAGATCATACTTTTAAAAAATATATATGTATATTACTTAATACAAATAAATGTAATCTAACCAAGATTTATTTTTATAATTAAAATTAAATGATTAATTCCATATTTCAGAGTTTATATCTTATTAATGTTGGATATCTACCTTTCAGAGGTGATATGATACAGATATGAGCTATAATGTGAGCTATAATCAGTGAATCACTGAGAGCCATTTCTATATAGGTATTGTTATATGGAGGAAGGTGTTCACCTGGAGTTGGAGTTGGGGGGAGAGTGTTGGCCCATAGGGACCATGCTGGAGTGAGAGGACATCTGTTGACTGGGCCAGTTCTCATGGGCAGGCAGCATAGACAAACAAGCTGAAGTGTTTTCTGAATAACCAGCTGTAAAGCAAAATAACAAAACAAAAAAAAACATACCTCCTTATCTCTGATATAAACTTCATCACATACAAAGCAACAAAAATCAATGGCAAAGCTGTTTAATGCACTCTTGTGTATATTTATATGGCTTAAGCCATTAAACCAAACATTTCACGACTGAGGGATGCATGTTTACGACTTTGAGCACTGATGTGCACAAAAGCTTCAGGAATGCAAGACATTCTACACTCAGTGGCATTTGTTTGAGTTTCTCATTAATGGCATGGAGTCATAGGTCATGTGTGCCAGTGAGAGGAAAGTAAAAGTGTGTGTGTGTGTGTGTGTGTGTGTGTGTGTGTGTGTGTGTGTGTGTGTGTGTGTGTGTGTGTGTGTTCGTTATACTGGGGGAGGCTGTTCGGTGAGGGTACGGGCTGGGGTAAGGTGAGGAGCGATGACTTCTCAGTGTGGGGTAACGTTCACAACCATGAGAGGATGGCAGGGGCAGAGCGCCACCAAACTGAGGGTGAGAGTTCGTAGGAGGACAGAGGGATCCGCTTCCTGGCAGAAACCAGCCACTCACTACACAGAGAAGACGAATTGTGTTAAAACAGATACGTTTGCAGCAAATAAACACTCCTGACCAGACAAAAATGACACTTTATCATAATTAATATACACAATGCCGTTTGTGTGAATAATACCGAAACAATTTAAATTCAGACTTACATTGCGTATAGCCAGACTGTTGGTTCTCACTGACTTCATCCATTATTTCCTTATGATCGCTTCTACAAACCAAAAGCAAAACAAACAAACAAAAAGATTATGCTTTTTTTTCCCCTTCCCAACATACATCTCAATTAAATTAATATAAGAAAAAGGAATCAAACACATTTGTGGGCATGATGTACTGATGTACCTTTCTTTGGCATCGAGGAAAGCTTTGGCGAAGGGGTTGTATTTGATTTTCAGTGCAGTGATCTGAAAGGAAACATAAGCTACATTAACAGATAACCTTCAACATTATATGACTTTTGCTGACACGACCTGATGTTTTAAAACTGACGTATGATGCAACTCACTTCCTCATTCTGGTATGCAGTGACTGCTATGAACTGGGTTTCAGGGAAGGAATGGCTGGTTATCATTCTGTGTGGCCCTCCGACGCGTACTATGTGGATGCGCGGCTCATATTTGTGTAAGGAGTTCAGCATGATCTGAAGAGCAAAAAAAAGAAAAGAACAACATGTAAAAGAAGTAACTGTGTGAAGAAAAGGGGGTAGTAATTCCTTCTGATAAACATTTATAACAAAAAAAAACCCAAAAAAACAAGTTGATTTTTAAAAAAATACAAAAGTCCATCGCCAAAACATTTGATAAACTTTTTGGACTCCACAAAATAAATAAATAAATACATAAATTT
>JANDJT010000169.1:30910387-30920745 GCA_024331685.1 Stegophilus panzeri | reverse complement strand
ATGAGGAAAGCTTTATGAGATCAGAAAACATTTAAATAATTTTTTTTTACAGTGATGTTAATTTGATATGATTTTATACCAGGCAGTATTGATAGACCTTCTGTCAAATATTTAATTATATATTTAATACAACCAAAAAAAGAAGAAGAGGAAATTATGATGGTAGCCTATATCTAATGATATATTGGATAGATGCTTTTTTTTTTTTCTTTAATGAGTGTGGCGTATAAAATGTGCAGTACTAACCTGTCCTCCCCCGTTGAGTTTGTTGGTGAGTTTGACTCTGCTGAAGGACACTGGAGCTTTCATCCAGTGCGCTCCGAAGTTTGGGGAGTCGGGGTGCATGTACACACAGCTGGAGGTGCGCGGCTCGGGTCTGCCTCCCGCCACCCATTCCCCGTTCACGTACTTCCAGCGGTGCGAGTCCGCCGCCGAGAAGTCCAGCAGGAACGAGTACATGGCGCTCGGGTCCAGACCGGACACACTCACTTTCAGCACGGGGAACATGCGCCTGTATACGCACCGACAAACACGAGACATGCACGCGCGCTTTAAGGCCACGTCCCAAACCGGGTAATTTAGAAGCATGACAACATTCTGCAAATAACATTAAATATGCATTAAATATGACGTCTCAAATTGGATACTAACAAACTAATCAGTAGGACAAAATCCCACTACCGGAGTCACGAATGTCGGTATTTGCTATTATGAAAAATAGTTGTTTTAAATCTAAAATGAACATTTATAAGAAAATATAAGAAATTCTAAGAAATAAATGGTTCTTAAAGGTTATTTATAGATCAATATTAAGAGATATAATGCAGAAATGTTGACTACTGCCCTATCATAATGCATATTAGATATAAATGAAATTATACACAATTATAGCTATATTACTTTATTATAATTTAGTCTGGTCGCAATAATAATATTCGAATATTAGAGATCTCTCACAGCGTGTTTTAGTAACTACAACTAGACCTAAGGCGAAACCCTTTGTGAATGTTTTCATTCATTTTTCCTTATAGGGCTATTTTCACACTTCTTCTTATTATTATTCTCTTGTGATGAAAGTATTTATAGTTTCGCAATTGACCACTGTTATATACATTTGTAGTCTATACATGCTACATTAGGATTTCAGAAATGATAACATTTTCAATTAGTCCTGAAAAAAAAGAAAGAAAAAAAAAAAAAGTTCACATTTATCGCCGTACCTGCCGTTCTTGGTTACAATCATCTCATTGGTGAGCTCTCGAAACTTCTGCCACAGCTCGACCTCATCCAGGCTCACTTTCAGCTCCCTCTCGGTTGGGTCTCCTTTCTCGCTCCCGGCCTGCAGCTCGTTCTCCACGGCGCTCAGCAAATGGTCCACCCGGTACTGGACGGCTTTTCCTGAGCACTCACTGCCACTTGAAGCCATGTTTATTTATCCAAGAACGGTCTAGATGTCGTCCAAGCTGTGCGCGCGTTGTGCGTAAGAAACTCAGCCCCATGCACAGAAAGTTAGTTAAAGGTTGCTGTTAGACTGGAGCGGCTTTGGGTCCTCATAAATAGCTCCGGTGGTCCGAGCCCAGCTGTGATCGCACCTGATTGGCTAACCTGATCCTTTGATATGCGCCGACGTGTGTCTGATTGGTTAAACACGGAAGAATCAGTGGGATGCGTGTTATTTTGGTGTTGGGATACTATTTTGTATAGTCTACTTGTATAGTTTTTAACGTAACCAAAGTGACTGAATTCAGTCACACAACAAAAAGAAAGAAAGAAAGAAAAAAATGAAATTCAAATTAGACAATTTTCATATTAACTCGAATTTTTGTGTTGAAGTTGTAATAAGTTGTTTATTTTCTTTGACGAATAATTCTGTGTTCCCAGAAATAAAGGGCAGATAAATGATACATTTTCACAATTATTTGAACTTATTTAAATCATCTAATAAATAAAATGTACACACAGGTATTAATTTAATTGCACTTAAGTATATTTAACCTATGTGAAATTTGATCACTGAATCAGATATCCCTTCAATATATCTTGGACATCACTAATAAATTAGGAATTTTCTAATCTTTATTTTAAAAAAATTACATTTAAAAACATTTGTGCAAAATTATCTTAAGTGTTCTGGCATTTATAATTATCCACTGATTAGGATTACAGTGAAACTACCTAACAATTGCTCCCACCATTACACCCTCTTTGGCAAAACTATTTTGCCAAAATTTAATACACAGTCACAATGTATTGCTATGTTGCAAAAACAAAAACAAACAAACAAAAAACACTTCTGTTCACTATACTGTAACAGCTGTAGTTCTGAAAGGCTGAAATCATTTCACTATGAATAATTGCTCCACATCTTCTTGTCAAATGTTTTACCCTGAAATGGACCACATATCGCATCAGTTAGGTATACAACACTTGGGAAAAGTAACAGAACAACCAAAAATAAATAAATAATAATAATCTACATTCGTTTACCAGTAAAATGCTACGAGAATAAATATCCTCCATGGACAGGGGAACCTTCTCACTGCTGGCTCTGTTGCAGCTATTTTGCAGTTCTTCAGACTGTTCAGAGCTGCACAAATCAGTAATGTTAAAATCACAATGTACATTAAGATAATTCTATGTATTTACAATAAGTATATTCTCAACCTGGACATCTGGTCAGCTTGTGCATTCATTTCCTCTTTCATGCATTCAGAGGATTCAGGTGCTGTATGATCTCTCAGCAGCTGGGGTGGAAGTGGAGGATCACTACAACATGTCAGTTCTTTAGTTGAGACTATGTTTGGACATACAAGCTCCATCTGCATAATATGGAGAGATAACTAAGTGGAAGTCAGGCTAGATAATGACACAAACTTTAGAAAGATGTCAGATCTCCTGGTTTATATGTATTGCATGAACTAACCATGTCTTGGATGCTGTATCCTTTATCGTACAGCGGCATCAGTCCATTTTTAATTAGCAAACTGTTCATGCATCCAAAGAATGAGACAACTTCATTTGTTAATTTATTTAATTTTTTAAAAATGTCCGGTGCTGTGGGTTGCAGTATTTGTGAGAAAGACTGACCTGCGAGACTCAGCAATGTTGAGAAGAGTCAGACTGTGCATGAGACGTAGCTTGTGTCGATTTACAGATGCAGTTTTTGATTTGTGAAGTGTCTCATTGGCTCTCTGTTTAAATCAAGGAACCAGAAAATAAACATCTATTATCATTCTACATATGTGTTACTAATGATTTGTTATCAACATAATTTTGAGAGCATTTTCAGCAATTTTAATCTGTATATAGAGAACTACTAAAGGTAGATGTTTTTTGGGGGGGCAGGTTTGTGGGGAGGGCCTGAAAATTACCAAAGGAACAATGTTGGTCCTGAATTCTTCCAAGAAGCTGGGCTTCAAAGTGGAAAACCTTGGTACTTGTAACTCCTGCAAGAACACCTGTTGAGATAAAGGATCGTCAAAAAATGAGCTGTAAATGCTGATTGTTTTTTTTTTTTTTAAACTTCACCTCTGCACTGCATGGAAATGCACCATAGTGAAGTGAGACTGACACAGTAGTAGGGGATGACATTAGCTCAGGGGTTGGAGGTGACGAGGAGCACGTCACATCTCACAGTTTGGGTGTCAGCCTCAGCACCTGACTTTCTCACCCCACACAAGGGCACATGCATACAGCAAAGGGTGAGAAGTCAGGGGGAGGGGAGGAGGACGTAGGAAGAGAGCTGTTGATGGAAGTGACTACTCACACACCTCCTAGTCCATATACACACAAGAGCTGTGGTCATTCTATATTCAGTGCCACAGCTTTGTTGAATGGCACTAACATCCAGTTTGACTGGATTTTTTAAAATAAATCTCATACAGTTGATGTTTAGTCCTTTTTTCCATATTGTCCTAATAAAATGTGAAGAGATTATGCTTGGAAAATAGATGTTAAGTGCTATGGGATATAGTAGGAAAACGTGTTTTCTGTCATGCTATCTCCTCTGTGATGTTTGTGTACAACAGTGGTATGACGTCTGAGGTGAACCTGAGGCTGGAAGCCTCTGCGCCTGAGTGGCGATGGCATGGGTGGGCAGCAGGGCTGAGTAATACCCCCTTACCCTTGTCCACCCCAGCTCTGTCTCCCCATTGTTTGCCTTCCCTTCTTCTGTCTTCCAGCCAAGCCCTGCTCCGTTTGCCCACATTCACTCTGACGAAGAGGTGTGATAAAAATGAACTCTGCACGTCTGTCTGACGAAGCACTTTCCTTTTTTCAGCCTGACTCTACTCCACTCCTCTCCACTATCCAGTTTCTCACCCTTTCCTTTCGCTCTGCCTTTCGGTATACGTGTGGTGTTGATCTCTGGTCTCAGCGGACTCAACAAACAAAAATACTTTTTGAAGATGAAGACACTAATAACAAATATATTTTGACCAGAGTTTCATGGACTTCCAGTGGTGGAAATCACAACCCACCATTATCAAACTGATTATATTTATTATTGACTTCTTATAATTATTAGCCTATTTGACTGGTCGAATGGGTTTTATCCAAACCTTAACAACTCAAAAATAAGTCAGCCTAAAAATAATGTCAACTTGGACCTAATCTGTTCTGTTGGTGGGAATAAATAGCTCTGTGGCTACAATAAATAGACAAGCAATTAAAATAATGCTCATGAAATATTCCTGCACAGAGGGGCTATGTGGAATATATTTTGAAGTCAAAGTGCTCTCTGGCTACAAAAGGCTTGTGAATGCTTTAGAGGAAATGTTATATTGTATATTATGTTATGTTTATTTCTTAATCTGGAAAACCAGAATGTGATACGTATACTTTCATGGATTTTGATTTTTGGGCAGATGTTTCACCAGGACCGACAATTAAATTGGAATAAATATTCAGCTGTTCTTCAGCTGTAAGATGTTACAGTGTTTTTAGACCGAAACAATCAATTTCCATCCCATTTCATGGGATCAACATTTTCCTGTTACCAGAAATCACAGCTTTCACACAGTGAATAGTGCATCCTGTAAAAAATAAACAGGAGACACCAAAAACCCACAAAAATCTCTGTATGACTCCCCAAATGCTAATTAACGTGATTCTGTGGAAGGTAAAAATAACGAGAGACTATGAGGAGTATGTATGTGTATGTGGGACACAGCAATGAGTGGGATGTGACCATGGCAGGTGTGTTTGCCTGTCTGCGCCCCCGCTCGGCATGATTACATCTCCCGTGGTTTGACACGTACACTGGGAAACCATAGCTCAGATTCATCCTGTTCCTGGATTTGTTTGCCTTGAAGAACTGGACTGCTGACCCGTTCTCCTCCTTGACTCTTTGAGAATGCACAAAGGATACAAAAAAAAAAAAAAAAAAAATTAGGAAAAAAAAAAAAAACCACACTCTAGTTCTCCTGATATACCCTCAGCTCCATGGTTTTGGTTACTGTGGAGTTGTGTAAAAATGCCATTTTTGTTGTCAACACTAATGTATATATACACTACATTGCTAAACATACTACATTGCATTCTACTACTACTAGGCCTATTAATAACAAAATAAGTCAAATGTATGCTACTTTTTAAAAAAAAGTATAATAATAGTAATTAGCTTTTTTTTGGAGAATAAAATGCTTTAAATAAGATTTAAAAAGAGTTAACCAGGCTCAGTGGATGTAAAACATCATAACTGATTAGAAAACTACTGATTAACAATCTGTTTATCTATGTTTTGTCCTCCACTCCAGATCCCACTGCTAGAATCCGATTCCTGTCAGTTTCCCCTCACTGCATTACCAAGCTGGAGCAGTATGTGTGTGTCGACAATGGAAGGAGCGTTGAGTTGTTAATATATTCCTAATGATGTGCTACTTCTCAAGAGTAGCCTCTGCATAGCCCGACTCACGCCCGATAACACTGCGCACCCGGGTGAGGACACACTTTGTCTGCTGGGTGCAAACTATCCCTCCAGAGCACATTGGAGCAGGGCACAGTTTACTCACATCAACATGTAGCAACTAGCGGCCCTGTATCAAGCCCATTCACAGACAGCGAGAAAAAGAGCAGAGATACAGATACACTGGCATCCCCAGAATATGAAACGCCAATAATGTCCTACATTGAAAGGATTTAATCGACCAGGGTGATGCCAGTGAATTTGCATCGTTTGGTTTTTATGGCTCCAGGATGATTTAAGCTACATCTTATTATGTTTCCAGTCAACCCAGCAACAGACTAAGCAATGCTAGGAGCCGCCATATTTGCCCAACGATCCTGAAAATAAATACGTGAGAAATTCAACATGCTGAGGAGACCTTATGACTCAGTGCCTTTCATGGAAACTAAGCACAGCATAAATAAATAGAAATAAACAGAGACAAATTCGGGACATTCGTTCATAGATATAACTTATGGATCCTTGTTTAGCCCTGTCGGTGTTCAGATCCAATGGCACGAGGAGCATTATTTTTTCGCATTGCGATGCGGAATGTTATATAATCGAGGCCGACGTGGAGGGCAAGTGGTTGGCCATGTTTGTCCAGGCCGTGGTGAGAATTCACACAGACAGTCAAGTTGTCAACTCCGTCTCATGAGGCTGAAAACTTTAAGCATTCAAAGCTGTCAAAAAGCAGGGTAACGTGTTCTCACAATCATCACTAGCCCATTTTGACAACACTTTTTAACTGTTTAGCAGCCATCAGGATGACTGTGTGCTTCGCGTCTATATGCCACTGTAGACCACACGCCACAAAACAACCCAGACCAGTCAGCACACAGGAGACAACTGCTTATACTTTGTGAAGGTTTTTTAAAATATTAAAAGGAAAAACGTCACATTTAAGTCTATAGCACTCTTCCCAAAGAGCTTGTTGAGTAAATTAACATGGCATATGACTGGCAGAGAAATAAAAATATTTGCAGAACTTAGAAATATAAAATAGGAATAATGGAATATCTCCATTTAAATGAGTGTTTTAATTGAATTCATGGACTCCAAAAATTCTAGCTGAGCTCAGTGTTTTGCAAGAAAGTCACCAGATTACAAGATCAGAAAAGCGGACATATGCTTTCTGAATCCTACTGGATGAGAAATACTTAATCTTATAGCACGAAAGTCTATAAACTATCCGTTATGATCCCCTTTCCCAGTGCAGACAATCCTAACCTTCCCCCCCCACATTAAGCCAGTCTGCAATCTGGAGTTGTCCAAAATGTCTTTTTTTTTTTTTTTTTTTTTTTAATCAAAGAGGCCTAACATCTCTGTAGAACACTTTTCTGAACAAATCCTACAAAGGCCCTGAGCACTGGCATGATGTGACATCTCAGGCCAAATTGGTCCATCTTCTTTGTATGTGAAATGAATTAGACATTCACCCCTTGGTGATGTTTGTCTGTGCTGTGGTGAACACAGAGACCAAAAAGGGGGCTTCTGTTTGTTCGTCTCACTGCTGTGTGACTGGTTGACCATCTCTTCTCATAAGGTCCACGCTAAACAAGCTTTCAGCACAAAGTGTGTTTGTCTACGTCCAAAAGGACAGAGTCGAGATCAGGAGTATCCTAGAGTACACAGCCATTAGGAATGAAATCTCTATGAAACTAAGCAGTTTAGGATACAGAGTTCACCAATAATTCACCGCAAATGTCTGTGACATAACATAACATCTGTCATGATACAAACCTACTTAAGTTACTGCATTTCTGGAAGGAAAGGATTTGGAATAAAAGAAACTCATGTGTTCCTGCTGATCGTCACTTTCTGCATGGGAAATCTGTATCTTTGGAAGAACTTCTAATTTCTTCTTTGGCAAATCCTCTAGCTTCAGCGCTGGAGCAGACTTGCTGGAAAGCTCTACCAACAGGAGATTTGGAGTGAGTGCTGCCAGTGCAGTTTAATGTAAATATATCAAGTCATTGTTTTTTTGTTTTTTTAAGATTCGTTTTCAACTCATAGGCCATTTTTAACATTTGGCTAATCAAATCCAGAAAAACAAACTTGTTTATGATTCTGAACTTGCTCAAAGTACAAAAGTGTCATACTTCATACCAGAGCAAATATGATGATTTTTTTTTTTTAATGAATAATGATCTTAACAGAAATCTGCAACATTTTACTGCCTTATAATTGATGAAGATGCCAGTCTAGAGTCTCTTCTCACCCATTTGCTGTAGTTGTTTCTCTAGGTGTGTGGTTTTGCTCTGATCCACCCAGGACCTGAACACCTCTTGCTCCCTGATACCCTGTAGACACCTACGCTGGCCCAATTGCTTCTGGAGCTCCAGGATCTCTCAAAGGAGAACCATCACATGGCAATGACATTGACAATGAAGGATATAGAGCTTAGAAGAGCCATCCATACGATTCATATACTTTACAATATTATAACTGACCAATAAATGATTTAATACTTTATTAAATTAAGTGGTATCTCTAACATTAGAGATTTACCAGGTAATAACGTGTCTTAGGTAAAGACTTCAGGAATGCAGCGTTATCTTTAAGGGTTGAACCAACAAGCTCCTGGAAGGTCAGGCCTGTTGAGCTCTATAAGAATATAAAGACAGAAGCAAGGACATAATGATGAGTAAGGCATCAAAAGAGAAATAAAAGAGCATAGTGAGGTGAGAACAGGGAAGTCTTGACGAGGAACCTTGTCTTGCAGCAGGGCTGGGAATCCCAGCACCCAAAGCAAATGAGAAGTAAACACACAGCCACAGGAAGCCATTAACTGCAGCAGGGACCAATTAGGCCCCAGCAGGTGGCCTCAACCCTGCCTGCTTTGGTCCTGCCCCGTTGTGGTGTCCCAACTGGGGGGCTCTCGGCCTGGCCCGAAGAAACAACGGGGCAGTTTCATTTGCTCAGCAGTTACTTTTTTTTCACCAAAGGTTTCCTACCAGCAGGCTCATAAAGCCCTTTATAGCACTGCCTTTGTCCTCCTCTCCAGTGCAGGTCATTAGAAGAGACAATTACAGCCCACTGAAGAAGGCCCGCTTTTACTGGAGGAGATTGATAAGACAGGATCCGTCTAAGGCTGCCAACCCCCGACAGTTTACCTTAAACACCCTCCACCACCACCACCACTCTCTCTCTCTCTCTCTCTCTCTCTCTCTCTCTCTCTCTCTCACCCTCATTGTCCTCAGGCCAGACGGCCAAAATCAAAGTCAATCACAAGTCTGCACCAATAGCCCCTGGTTCCCATATTAAAATGAGAGGCTTCCTCAATCCTCTCAGCCTAAACAGCATTATACCTGCACTTCAAAGATGTACGTAGCTACAGGCTTGCATTGTTGTTGTTTTTTTCTTCTGTAGGCTGTGATCTACAGTGGTATAAAATTGACAGTAGCAGACGGTCTTGTGAAAGTTTCTTTATATCAGATGAACTATAGAAGTACATTAAAAGCTCATGTGATCCCTGTACAAACCAATATCATGATTTTCATGGTATTATAACGGCACCTGCATGCATTACTTTAACCTTCAACAGTTTATCAGAACTGCACATGAATCCATATAATTCACCCGCTGTATACTTTCAATTTCCTCATTTGGCAGATTGGGTTAACATACAAACTTAGAAAATGTAGTATGTACTGTATGTTATAGTGAAAAGAGATTAAAAGGGTACAGAACTATGAATTTTTCACCACATCCCAAGTTTGGGTGAAAAAAAAAAAGCTTACTTTGAATGGAAATTGAATGGATATTTGAGGTGCTGTGTGTATTTGTGTGTATTGTTTGTGTGTGTGGGTGAGATGGGTGAGAGGCTTTGATTCTAACTGTTGTGTATTAGAGCACAGACTCAAAGGAGAAGGGGTCAATCATGTAAGAATATCATTACCATACACAACGGTGCACTCAAGTGCTCAAAGATAATCTTAATTTGGAACCAGGATTGATAGATTAAAATAGTCTCATTTTGATGGATATAATATATAATATAAGGCGTAATCATTTAGCTTAATCATTTACCATGACTATCTATAACTCCTATCATTTATCAACGATTCAGCGTAGACGTAGTCAGTCTAAAATGAGTATTTGGCTTAATTTTGTTTCGTTTATTAAGAAAGGAAGGCATCCTGACATTATCCTGTTCTTTTCAGAAGGACTCTGGCTGCCAATAATACGCCAAATTATAGCAAAAAAATAACAAACTGAAGAAACATACTGAGATATTAGTAAAACAAACAGATAGAGCAAAATCTAAATATAGAACACACAAAAAATAAAATAATAATAATAATAATAATAATAATAATAATAATAATAATAATAAAAAAGAGAAGATGTCCAGTCTATACAAAAAATGTACAACTAAAATTTATTAATTAAAATTATAATACAGCATTGC
>JANDJT010000169.1:30880889-30907527 GCA_024331685.1 Stegophilus panzeri | reverse complement strand
TTTTGAGGAAAATAATGAATTTAATCCATTTTGGAATAAGGCTGTAACATAACAAAATGTGGAAAAAGTGAAGTGCTATGAATACTTTCTGGATGCACTGTATAAGGACAGTTGCGATATGCTTGATCTGTGCTTTATATGCGCCACGTACCTACACATACGCAAGTATATTTACTTTCTGTGGGAGATTGTAATCATTATTTTCTTAAAAAGACGCAGTGTGATCATTTGTAAGTCTGCAAAATGATTCACAGTAATGATTCAGTCAAAACAATGCAACTGTAACACCTGAGTGTAATATAATCACACTTAAATTGCCTGGACATTGTGTTCTTGCACCAGATATCAGGAAGGGTAAATGTCCACTTGGCATGGAAAAGAAGCCTTAGCAAGACAGACAGTGTCATTCATAACCTCATTTTTCTCATTTACTACTGCTTATAAATCCTTACAGTAAAAATATCTACTCAGCTACTTAGGATTATGCAATGGTAAATAAAACTAATTATTAAAGTGCTTAAAGCACTACACGCTTTTGGTACGGTTTAAGAGTCTCACTTGAATCGGTCTTGAATGAAGAGTTAGTGTTACCTGGGATCTTTGTTCCGAGGGAGAATTACTTTGCTATCCATCATTGTCACTCTAATTCTCAGAGGTATAATTGTACTGCAATTTGACCTTAGTGAAACAATGCTAACTTTTAGAAGTCCAGGAGAAAAGATAATTGACGAGGTGTCATTCATGACAAATAAGATTTTGTATCATTGTGGTCTTGATTTCCAGTCAAATTTCCCACAAAAAAAAAAAAAAAAAAAAAAAAAAAAAAAAAAAAAAAAAGTTTTATCTGTGACAGATTTTAGGATTACTGCTTATTTTGGAGCATAGGTGAGTTTTAGTAAGATATTTGACTGATGATGCGTACTTAAAGGTACCTGTTCAAGAAGAGCTTTCTTTTTTTGGAGCTCAGCAGCAGACACAGGTCGCACAACTCTTTTCTCTTTCAGCTTCTTCATCTGCGTCACGACTTTGACCACGGAGACTGCCTTTTAGTGAGAAAAACATAAGCTTGTTAAAGTGCAACTGACCCCCCCACCCCAATCCCATCTTGCCATTATAACTATTATAATTGTTTAGAAATTGCTTTGATTTGCTCTGAACAAGCCAGTAATAACCCTCAAATGGTTTGGACACTGTGCTCTCACATTGTACACATCAGGGAGGACCCACTGCACTCTTACGCAACATTTGAAGAGAAGCATGGGACAGACTGAGGTCTGGTGCACGTCTTTGTCTTCACTACTACTATTTCTGTACAGCTTCCCAGCTGTACAGAATATTTCCTATGGTTCATTATCAAGGACAAACACAGAGGACCATTTTAGTAAGTGTTTATTTAGTGGGGGAGATTTAGTGGGTCTCATAGCAACTTTTTTTTTTTTTTTTTTTTTTTTTTTTAAAGTTGAGGCTACTTTCCAATTCACCCTTTACACGTTCCTGAATAGCTAATCAAATTTGCCAGTGCCAGTTGGCTACACGTTTGTACCGACTGCTGGGACTGTGCACCACAGAAAACAGTTTTGATGCTATTCAACAAGTGGTTAGACACCCTAAGCCCCAGTCTTAAAGGTTTCCAAGGACACATGTTTTGCCACGAATTCGCAGTATTAGCGTATTGTTCATAGAGAGAATTTGTATGGACAAAGGGGTGAATCTCATGACCCGCCCTAGTGACTGCTTCTACTTTAAACTCTGTTTTTGAGTGGTAAAAGGTTCCACATTATTTCCTCGGTACCTATACTTCCTACTCTGTACTTTCAGCTTGGTGAACTTTGGTGAATTTTATGAGCAATGCAAAACATTTGGAGTGGCTTTTTCTTGATTCAACCTTATAACTCAATAAGAAAGGAGCCAGTGGTGAGAGAGGACATGTTCAGAAGGTGTTCTGGCTGTAGAACTCTGAGAGAAGCAGTACATCTTTACATTAAACACAGAGACGGCATCAGACCATTCTCGTTTCCCCTCCGGAAAAGGCCAGAAAGCTGTCTGGCAGCCTGTTTATACCCATGTTCCTACATTTTACAGTGTCTGTCTGTTACGGAAGTCTAGTCTTTACAAAGGACATTACAGGGAAGAGGCATTTATCAGTTCAGTTGCCACAGCAATGCACAGGGGAAAAGGTTAAAGGGGCGATGCAGTTATCAGACAAGATAAAGCAGAGAAACTGTGAGGGATGTCCGAGTACAATGTGATGGCACCATCTAACTGCCTGGCCATGTCTACCATGAATCTAATTCTACCAGGAATGGAAGCTTTCCAAACCCATTGATCCTGTATGCAGCCTAGTCAGCCCAGCAGAAACAGAATATGAAACACGAGCAATAAAAAAAAAAGGTACACGAGACAGAAGAAAACATTGGCGGATTAGCACAATAAAAGCACAGAATGGGGCAGTGAAAGTGTGAAAAGATGGGAGGTCAGAGAATTCGAAGGGCAGAAGAGGAGGCAGTGTTGACAGCTGTAACCTAGGTGACCATCGTACTTTCCTCGTTCTAGTCTTGCACAAAAGGATCAGAGTTTGGAAAGCTCAGTGATGATAACAGAAAGCTGAATGAACAGCCCCCTTACTCTCTGGAGCCACCACCCCACACAGAGAAGCCCTGTGAAAGGCTTGAGCGTACAATGACTCGCTGCAGCAGGGAAAATGTGTGGACTGGAACAGACACAGACAGGAACAATACACCAATTGCGAAGGCACACAGAGGAACGGTTATACAACAGTTCCTTACAAGTGTGCATGGTGTCCCAGGCACTGGGACGAATTAGGCACCGACATGCCTCTTACATCATACTATAAGATTGTTTACATTTTTGTGGGATCACCGATTTTCACATGGCTAATCAGAAAATAGATTTAACTCATTTCAAAACAAGTATAAACATTTTCTAGCATAGCTAAACTAATTTATTTGTTTTAGTTAACTGTATCCGTTGTCTTTACAGTAGAATACGACAAGCAGATTCATAAAAATGATCGGACATGTGAGCAAGAGTGGTAATTTTATTTGAACCATGTGACATTAACACAATGTACAAAAAGCATGCAAATACAGGTCAAGTGCTTCAGTTAATGTTCACATCACAGACCAAAATGTGGGGTGGTGGTGGTGGTTGTTGGTGCCAAACAGGCTGGTTTGCTGATCTGCTGGGATTTTCACACGCAACAGCCTCTAGAGTTTACACACAATTGTGAAAAATACACTGTGCATGTGGAAAATGCCTTGGTGATAAGAGAGATCAGAGGAAAATGCTCAGACTGGTTCAAGCAGATATGAAGGGTATGTTAACTAAAAAAAAGCACTCTTTACAAATGTGGTGAGCAGGAAACCTCGAGGTGCATGGGCGACAACAGCAGAAGACCACATCCCTCAGCCAAGAACAGGAAACTGAAGCTACAGTAACTGTAGTTGAAGATTGAAAAACCTTGCTTGGTGTTTTTCCAGTTTTCAACTCCAGTTTCCGTGAACCAGCATCAGTTTATACATTGTGTTGATGCCACATGATTGGATAATTGCATGATGTGCAGGTGTTCCAAATAAAGTAGATATGCTGTGTTATAGTGAGCATCAATTTTTTTTCAGGCCTACTTATTGATCTGAAGCCTATTAAATTATATTTATACGTTTATATAGGCATTTACTATTATTGACTGATGTCATTATCTCACCACCTTCTGTGTGCATCAACACTGCTTTTCTTTCCATGTAGAACAATTGAAACTTTCCCTGGTGAATATAACTTTAAGCTTTTTGTTTTTCTTAATCCTTAATTCCCTTACAAACCCTTGTTCTTACCCATCTCCTTTTTCTTTTTGCGGTCTCAGAGATTTATATTTGTAAATTCTACTCCATATAATTCACACAGTACTTTAACTGGAATTGTAGGTCTATTGCTGATTGCACCTCTGTCTTGTATGCGGTACTATGTCTATTGTACATATGGTAGTTTTTGGTACTTCATATTAATACTGCCAAATACTGTTCATTTTCTACTTTTTTTTTTTTTTTGCTCTTAATGGTATTCTTCTGATCTGCTAGTGCAACTACACTGTACATATTTCAGGGGACTCTTAAATATTCATTCATTTATCTTCAGTAACTGCTTTATACTGATTAGGGTCATGGTGGATTTGGAGCCTATCCTGGGAACAAGGCCACTGAGCACAAGGCAAGAATACAACCAGGTCAGAAAGTCAATCTGTCACAGGGTGTCACCAGGCATCACACGCAAGCAGAGAGAAAGAGAGGGAAAGAGAGAGATAGAGAGAGAGAGAGAGAGTGAGAGAGAGAGGGTGAGAGAGAGAGAGAGCACACACACATCACCCACTCCTCAGTGTTTGTAGTGTGATTTCCAAAATCGTCAGAGTTCACCATATTGTCAAAAAATTATCCAAAATGCAGAAAAGCGTTCACCCTATTGAGCCAATAATAAGTTGTGATCATTTAGACAGGGGGGTTGAATGACGATTTACACCAGTGACATTGTTCATCTGACACGTTTAAAGACTGTGACTATAAAAGCAGTTACAGCTTGCTGCTGAATACAGATTGAACTTACTGACTGCCTTTTTTGACCAGATCCTCATATTATTAAATAGAAAACTGAAAGAAAAAACCAAACAAAAAACAGATACTTTCGACAAAACATTTTTTAAAAAACATGAAAATTTAGAAAGCACAGTACATTAACAGGAATGTGCTACTACCTGGGATAACACATACGTATACTATACTAATACTTATACTATTACTTATACTAATTAACCAAAACCAAACAGGATGAAGGTGACAATATTGCTTTCATCATACTCATTACAATAAGAATGATTCTGGAATTCTGTGTATACTATAACAGTATATGCTTGAAGTTGTTGTTGTATTTTAACAGAACTCCACATACCTTTCCCAAGCCTTCAGAATACTGGTAGGAATGCAGAATGGATGGAAAAGAGCTAGTGTGATGAATATCTTGGGTCTTCAGTGTCATCGTGTGGTCGTCACAGACCAGTGTACTGTGATGGGAAATTACTAGTTTTTTTCCCCTCAGAATAATAATCATTTGAAAGTCATTCTCAGAAAAAAAAAGTTAATTATATCTTACTATATACGTATACTACATACATACACCCTTATTCAATATAACAGTATGCCTAATGCAAGGATTCCCAAACAATACATTGAACAGCAATTTTACAAAATTAATAAACAATATATACTATATGATATACTGATTTAAAGAACAACACAATGTATAGCATATTATATATAATCATACCTTCAGATCTGTCTGACTCAGTGGATGATAAGTTTGAACTTGCTGCTCTGAGTTTCATAGTAACTTTGTGTATGTGTGTGTGGGGGTGGAGGTGTTTGAAAAGGTGTTGCTATAGCAAGGCCAGGTCACAAATGCAAACTCACAAAACTTAACACTCCTTTAGAATTCATCGCTCTTCATTTTTTTTAAAAAAAATGGTAAATGGTACAAGCACTTGCTTCCACCATCGCGTTTAGTTCATCTCTCTGTTGTGCGTTCATACAAGTGTCTTGGTAAAAACAAAATAAAGCAAATAACGTCAACTTGTACGTAATATATTGTTGCTGGAAACTTCAGGAATAGAAAGTTCTAGAGCTCCAATCAATAGATAAGATAATATTGGGCATGTTTAAATATGGTTCATGATATAAACCTGGGCTAAATGCCTTTTGAATATGAATGAATATAAAGAAATCTTAAGTAAATAAGAATGTAAATTAGTTTTAGATAAGTAAGAATGTATTGTATTTAGTAGCAGAAATGAGCCTAGTCAACAAAAGAAGTGGCGCTTAATTATTGATCATCATGAATCAATTTCATACAGTACAGCGTAATATAGGCTAGTTATGGCAAGATATCTTTAAAATCTCAAGCAAAAAAAAAAAAAAAAAAAAAAAAAGTGTAATATCCACTTAACATCATGATGAAATTGCCAGAATGCTATTTGGTGATTATTAGCCCTCACTGTTAACAGCATTTGTAGCTTACTTATAACTAAACTCTGTGTGAAATCATTCAAATTAACAAAAATATTTCAAACTTTGCAGGCTCTTCGGTTCAGGACGAACAACCAGAAATGTGAGAATGACCGGCTTAGAGATTGGACCCCATCAAACGGGAACAAACACAATAGAAATGTTCTGTCTTGTTCAGTCACTGAGTTGATTGTAGGCTATTGTTTTACGTGTGTTTATGGTAGTCAATGCAGATGCAGAATTTCTCCTGAGACCAAGTAGTAGGCCTGCATTTAAAAAAAGGGGACAAAAAAATCTAAAAGGTTTTGGAACAACTTAATGTCAAAGTACAACTGCAACAACAACAAAAGTAAATACTAAGACTAATTTTAGAGACTATTAATAAAGACTCTAAATTTAGTTGTCTGGTATTTAGTGACGACTATGTATGCTTTAGGTTTTATTTGAACACATACCTTTATAATAAGCCTTCATAATACAGGTACGAATCCACAATGTATGGAAAAGTACAAGTTTATGAACGTCATTATGTGGTTCTCCTAGACCAGTACTAAATTAGCACTTGTATTAGTAAATTAGTACCAAAAGTCAAAATTTCCTTATTATTAAAATTAACAAGTCAGTGTAGATGCAGAACTGGATTTAATACATTTTATTTAATAAAAAAAAATCCATAAAAACGACAAGATCTAGGCTAGAACACAAACACAATGTAACGTTTTTAAATAAATACTGTACAAAGCTGGTTTTGTCAAACCCATTTACTCTTTTACACACACGCACACACACACTCTGAATTCTACATTGTAAAGTTTGTCACATTGTCTTTGATTTCTGGCACAAAGGAGAGCGTCGCGCCAGTGGGAAGCCTCCGTGTGGGGCTGCGTCCCAAACCGCATAGGCATCACATCCGCACTACAGGCCTAACCCATGTCAAACAGAGCACGACACCTGTGGCTTTGACTATGCATGGTGAGCGCAGATGCCCAAGCTTCACTGATGAACATTCGTTTATCCGAGTGCGATTGAATGGCGCTACATTTAGACGCAACCTGAGTGGAAACAGCCGAGTGGAAATAAACGACCAAAGGGCCGCATGCGACATCGCCGTCCGTGTGCAAGAAACTGAAAAGTCACTGACAGACAGACAGACAGACAGACGCACAGTGCCATATCAACAGGCTACAGCAAGGGAAAATGATATTTCAGTCCATTTTATGAGGAACATTTCCTGTGTGGGTTTTCACAGTGGCTTCCATCAGCAGCTCTTGAGATGCGGGAGCGCAGAGAGTTTGTCCACTTTGCTGAAGGCGGCTGCGCTCTCGACGCCTTTCAGCCACTCTTTACATTTCCGCATCACCGTCTCGTCCACGTCTCCGTCCTCCTCCTCGTACTCGACGTCGTCGTACTTGTGCTGGTCGTTGAGCAGGGATATCTTCACGATCGCACTGATGTCGTTCGAGCTGTCCAGTTTGGCCACAGGGCCCGTGCTGCTCTTCGAAGCGCCCTGCGCCCTTTTGGACGGTAAAGCCCGGCGGTGTCTGGTGTCCGTCGATCCGCAGCACTTCTGCTGCTTGGCCAGCATCTGTTTTTCCAGGTTGCGTTTCTGAATGACGAGGATGGCCTCGGGGGTGAGGCTGAGGGAGAACTGCACCTCCTGCTCCAGCTCTTCTTTGCCGTAGGCGACGGCGCGCCGAGCCGCGGATTCCCCGGAGCTGGAGCGCGGAACGCTTTCGCACGAACCTCCCAGCGGTTTGCTCGCGTTCGGCCACGAGCTTTTCACGTCCATGACGTCGAGGTTTGGAACTGAAAAGTCTGTTGGAAATTTGCTAGAGTACTGCTGCTGCTGCGGTGGTGGTGGTGGTTTACGTCCCAGCTGTCTCAGATTGGCGCTAGGCCAGGACGTGGACAGTTTGTCCTTTTCCGTCTCCTTCTCCTCGCGCGGTTTAGGACTGAGCAAAGCCTGAGGAGGCACAACACCACTCGTGCCGGGTTTCTTCTTCCTGAACAGATCTTTTCCCGGCGACGATATCCGCGAATGAAGGTTTATAGGTGGAAAAGGCATCTTGCCAGCTGCGTTCAAGCCCGACAGCGCGTATTTATGGAAGAACAAAACCGCAGCGTTCAGCTAAGCAAATAACTAGATCCGGCCATTCGGTACATCAAGTCATAAGCTCCTTATCCGCAGGTTTGAGCTTCACTGCCGGGGGAAGGAGGTTTCCTTTGGCTTATATAGAGTCAAGGACGGGGGGCGTGGCCACAGCGCAAAGACAAGGCACGTGCCTGAAAGTGGGCGATGAGATTCCATCATCATGCATTTTAAGCCTACCAAGCATTATACATCTTATTGTAGAAGTATTACAATGTAATATCCTAATGAATAAGTCAATTTAAACTTCAGACGTCAGACTCCCCCCTCTTAGGGACAGCCTCGAGTCCCCAATGCCACTATGAACTATAAATAAAAATCAATATGCTTTCATACTTTTAGAAGAAACACTTACTGCATATCCATAAGGAATACACATCATCCATTACTGCCCCCCCAAACAAACCATTGTTTATACTCTCTAATCTCTAGAGTTGTAAAGGACTAGCAATGAGCAATTGTGAACTAAGCATTAAACATGTCGGGGTGTTGTTTTTTCCACACACAGAGGAAAGAATGACTCACGTCAGGCACAGCATAACCATTATAACTGATTGTAAACAGTCATGCAGATATGCACAGGGTTAAAATGTATAGTCTCATTTTGTGCTATTCGTGAATATTACATATCTCAGCAACTGTGATGTAAATAAACTATTGTTTATTTGTAATTATATCTGACATTTTCCTAATATCAAACATGCCCGAAGTAATTATTGATGCAATGGAAGGCAAAAGCAGGTATTAGACTGCTAATATGTTCAATAAAAGACACACAAGTACGAAATTATGTGGAATGCTAATCACAGAGTGTGTATTGGATGCTGGTCTTTGGTTAAGATGGTGTGCTCACATCTTTACCAAACTGTAAATGCTAGGTTTTTGTTTTTTTGGCCTAAAGGCATGAACTGAGGATAGAAAAATAAATCCCACCAACAGTTGAATGCTGCATCCCATCTTCATACCATGTTGTACAGGAGGTGCTGGTGGAGGAGGGTCGCTCGATACGGAGCCCGCTACACATGGTCACCATGGCAACCACAGCTGTGCAGTCTCAGCGCATCAGCCTAAAGCAAGTCTAAAACAAAAAACATAGCGAGCTGTGTGGGGTTATTAGGTCAGATTCTGACAGTATATTGGAGGACAACGTTGTAACCGGGTACATGGAGGGGAAAAGGGATGTTATTTAATCTAAAGAAGAGGAAAAAACAGGGAATAGTGCATGAAAGCATATTAGCTAATCTCCTTTGTGTATGGAATGGTGCAGAGTGAGTGGCAGCTGATGTAGTGTGAACCAAAATCTGGCATCATATCATTCGATTATACATGACTTGTAGTAGTCTGCATCATGAATATACATCTCTGATCTGAACAAAGACATAGAAAAACTTGTTAACCAATGCATTATGGAACAAATTCATCATGCATTCGTCTTCAGTAACCGCTTTATCCTGGTCAGTCACGGTGGATCCAAAGCCTGTCCCAGGAACATACAGGCAGGGGCAGGGACAGACGCACACACGCACAAGGTCAATTTAGTGTAGACAGTCCACCTTCTGGCATGTTTTTGGGAGCTGTGAGGAAACCGGAGAACCCAGAGGAAACCCACACAGCACCCACACTACCGGAGCTGTGATGCACCAATAAGGAACAAGTATGAGGGGAAAAAACAAATGACTGACATCAAAAAGATGGAGAATAATTGTATTTATTACAAGAAGTGTTATTTAATGTACAAATTAAGACAGAGAAATAAGGCACAGTTTTGGCACTTCCAACAGCAGTTTCTCATCACAAACACTTAAATATTTGTTCTTTCAGGGCACATAACTTTCACTCACCCAGAATATACAAATAATAATGCTGCAAACATTTGGGAAAAAAAAAAAAAAAAAAAAAGTTATCTAAAAAGGTAAAGCTTTATTTTAATGCTAAATATGTAATCCGGAGGATGTCTGATATATTTCAAAGTATAATGTATAATGCTGGCTTATATTAGCATAAACGAAATGAAAATCTTTGCAATAAAATATTTTACATATATACTATGTATTTTTTGAATGCATATATTTTTGTTGGACATTACATGGATTGCTGAGAACAGCAGCTTTAGCTCAAACAGGAAGTGAAGCACTTTATGACCGCATCCCTGCAGGAAGAGAAGACACAAAATATCATTACTTCTGGTAGCCTGAATACGACATTTGAATTTCAAGGTAGTGCAATATTCAAAAACAATTTAAGAAGCTTTTAAAAACAGACAGATCACAATATGCTAAATTCATCATCGCATTTAGCAGTGGGAGGAAATGCAAACCTGCTGCGAGTTGCTTATTCACTTCTGTCCTCTATCACACAGCTGTTTGTATTGGACTAGCTTTATTCTTAGCCGCGGATGGGCGGATCTCTTGCTTATTTCGGTCTGTTTTGGCGGGAAAGGACCGACGCACCTCCCCTGGCAGCAGGTACGTGGCTGAGGGATGATGTAACCCACACGGTCACTATGGCAACCGCAGAATGAGGTCACGGCGCCTCCTTATCCTCATCTTCCCCCACCCCCTCTTTCAGTCTCTCTCTCTCTCTCTCTCTCTCTCTCTCTCTCTCTTTTTCTCGCGATTAACGTGTTGCTATGCAGACTATATCACAGCTCTACATTCGGGAGGAGGTGTGAAGAGATGTCAAGGTTAAAAGGAAGCGGGGAGAGGAACGAGGAGGGGCTCTCGGTGACTCCGTCCCTTCATAGCCTTGAAAGGCATGTTCAAAGACTCCTCCTGCACGTCAAACCTACACAAATCTCACTACTCTAATCAAGCACTAAACTAGTTGTCTAACCAGAGGATTGAATACAGAGTGCTGGGGAAGTAAAATCCCACTGCAGGCATACATCATAACAGGATGGAAAGAAAGGCATGCCACGGAGCAAGTACTGATGCTACCAGTACAGTCACAAGAGGGTGGGGATGACAAGACACATCGTACTCCTTAAGAAAGCGGCTCCAAACACAGTGCCGGCTCATGCAGCTCCAGTGTCTGCTAATCCAATAATAAGCCAATGAAAAGGTCTTAACTGAAAGGCTTTGCGCTGGCCATACACTGTACATGGTTTGGGAAGCGTGTGTTTTATTTCTAACCAACACAGCAACTTCAAAAGAGCACAGAAGCACTATGCTGAACAAAACATCATCATCATCATCATCATCAAGACAAACCAGCCACTCTCTTTTCCAGCCACTCATTCACATTCTGCTCCCATGTCAGATGGCACTTGGGTTCACACAGCTTCTTAGATGTCTGGCTCACAAATGCTCACAAAAGATTTTAGATCTGGTGCATTCTAGATGCTGCTAAGAATATATCATAGCATGGGAATTACTCTTCAAGCGCAAGTGCCTGAAAAATAAAAAGAGGACGCTGACTCTCAACAACCATACAGCTAATAATACTTTAGAAACGTCACACGGTTGAATCACAAGAAGCAGCACATCCACTGCACTTTTTCTGCAGCACTTGGACTTTTAAAAAACAAAACAAAACAAAACTATTTTAACACACACTAAAAGGAGTGGCTCGTTAAGTTTGCTGACCTACTTTTTATCTCAGTTTACATTTTGAACACACTGATGTGGATTGGCTGTAAGCAAAATTCAGAAAATATATGAATTGAGTCAGTAAAATATCTTAAAAGCTGTTAACATATCTTGACCTTTTAGAAGGCCTTGTGTGAAGCGTTTATTCCCCTCATGATCCACCCATTGGATATCAAAGCATAACAGGTTGATTATGCTGGTTATTAAAAGCCCTTCCTTTCTCCTAAAGTTCAATCCCTGGTAAAAAATTATGGAATCACCACACTTACAGGATGTTCACCCGTGTTTTTTTTTTTTTTTTTGCTTCGTAGCAAATAAACAAAGCACAGATATGACACAAAACACTTTGTTTAATAGCTGAACATTCTTTTTTTTTTAGAAAGCAAAGCAGAACGGTTCACACGGCATCAAGACTAGGCGTGTGCATCGGGACTGGGATCCTGCAAGATGCAACAAAAAGTGTCACGAATGTGAGGGGTGTTTTAGTTTCATGCAGGCAAGTGGTCAGATTTTGCAAAACAAAGATAGAGCACCGTTATTAACATGGATGTGAATGGTGCATTTACAATGTTCCTACATTCATCCTTAGTATCTTCCTGGTCAGGGTTGCAGTGGTTTAAATGACTAGTTTGTTTAGGCCTATATTGTGGGAAAGAGACACAACTCAGTTTGTTAACTCAGAGTAAAACTGTCTATTTCAAAAGCCAAAACAAACAAACAAACCCTTCTGGTCTAGTTCATACCAACTTTGGGTTTCAATCTGAATACATATACAGATACAGGTTTCCGTCTCCTAACTTGACGGCCACATATGGAGCATAACTAAGGAGCCAGTTGTCTAATGTAATTTCACAGGTATATAGGCTTGTGAGTTCAAAACACACAAGCAGGGAATGTCCGCAGCTGGACGAGCTCCCAGAATAGCCAAGATGGCTTTCTGACTTCTGTATTAAGGAAATAAACAAATAGCCTTATGGGGGGTCAAGTAAGGAGCAGAGAGAGGACACAAAACAACAACAAACACCTCCCTCCTCAAAAAATAAAAACAGAGCCATTTGCATGGTACAGACACCCCATCATGCTCCATGAGAGGATTACTGCCATATGGTCAGGGACAGCAGAACAGCCGTGGATAAATAACATGTTTTCATTCAGTTACCCAGACAAAACAAACCACCCAGCTTGAGCAGGAGAGGTTACACATTGACATTTGGAGGAATTCTGCAGTCTGGGTTGGAATTAAGTACTGATATCTGATCTCGTCTGCCAACTGTCACAAACTGCAGCACAGACCTACCTGGCAAATGTGCAATAAGAAAGAGGATGAAGTGTGTGTAGAATTAGAAACAAACACTGCGCTAAGAGATATAAAGGTAATTCTCAAGCCTGAGCTGCCACTTATCTGCACTTTGAAAACTACTGATTGACAATAGGGGGCAAATATTTATATAATAAATCAATTTTGTTTTAAGCCAAAAGGCACCTAGACACAAAAGCATACGTATAGCATTGAGATAACTGTTTCAGCTTACCGAGCAAAAGGAATGTATGAGATGCTGTACCTAAAAAAAGAAGAAAAAAAAAAAAAAAAGAAAAGAAGAGATGATGCATTTTCTTCGATTTAACATTAAGGGAAAGATATTCAGCACATGGCTATAATACATATATACAGTATTATATAATGCTATAATACAAATAAACTTAGATGGAGATAACCGATAAGAAACAATCAATTACATTATCATTAATACGATAACACAATGCTTAGTGGTTCATAATCTATTCAAGGCTTTCCAATGAATGGGATGTCTTAAGGTTACAAGCTTAAATAGGCCCAAAAGTAATCAGTTCAAAACACCATCACAGCAGGCCTGATGCAGGGCTTCTCGAACTTTTTGCAACCAGAGACGCCTTCTATAATAACGTAATTTCCAAGGACCCATTTGCGATCACAGCACGGACTGAATCTTAAGAGCATACAGCACAAAACACTGAACCGTAAGGCACAAATATAAATAAATAACATTGTACGAATTAATTCAAGCCAGTAGAGATTTGAACCCCTTTAGATCATATTAACAGCACTTCCTGGTTGTACTAAAATTGCAGTTATAAAAGGTAATATCACTTATAACTATGACAACTTAATAATTAACATTAAAAAAAAACAAAACAAAACAAAAGAAATCAATCTTTCAATATAGAGACATTTAAGGAGACTATGAATTGGTTAAATATTTTCAAAGAACTGTTCAAGTGTTATCTAATGCAGTGCATGCTAGATAGTATATTAACAGACTGTGCTATCCAGGCATGTATGGAATCTCACTGCCACACATGAGCAGACTCGAGGCTTATATCCTCCTTCTTATGCTAAGACATACTCAGTATTAGAAATGGCACATCTCTATGCGAGTGTGAGGTTGGTGCTGGCACAAGCATGTGTGTGTGTGTGTGTGTGAGAGAGCAATGAGCAGTTGCCAGGGTGATGGCACTTGTCTGCTAGCCTGATATGACTCAGGATGTGGAGGAAGAGAACGTATCGTCAGTGATGATGACAATTGCACTGGCAATAAAGTCTTGGCCAGTGACGTGTATACAGGCCCCCACACACACGCATGCTGAGGGTGAGGAATGCAAATAAAGTTAGTCATTTGTCTCTCATGCTCCAGCAGTCTGTGGTGTGACTGCAGCCAGCAGAAAGGGTCAGGACATGCCAACCGAGATTAGCTTTATTCCCAAGCCTAACAGGAGCCTAGTTTAACTGGGTACAGTTTTAGACACCCCCCCCCCCAAATTAATAATGGCAAAAGGAACGCTCTGTATGGACAAAGAAGACAACGAGGACAATCCTTAGTCCTGTCTACTGTGCAGAAATCTTCTCACCTACATTGGCCCTACAATCAAATGTGATCATTGGAGAATTTTCTGCCTCATTACCCACCCTCTTCCCTGTGAACTTTTCCGATGCAGGTTCATCACAACTCTGGTTCTTTTAAACTTCTTAATTATATCCTTAACAGTGGAAATGGCTATTTTCAGTCATGTAGCTATTTGTTTATTTTTAACGCTCAAAAACATTTTTGTCTTATTTCAGTTGTGTATTTTCCCGATATTCCTCATGTTGATGAATGACTAAGGGAAATTGGCCTTTGTGTCACATCATATTTATACTCCAGTGAAACAAAGTGACTACTTAAGAGTAAAAAATAGTTTGTACTTTAGAATAAACAGTTAGATTTCTCAAACCTTTTTCATTTTCAGTGTGGGATTAAGCTAAATAAAAAGACATTTTTCATAACCTTTGTGTCTTAAAAAAACAACAACAACAAAAAAACAAAAAACAAAACACCCATCCGTACCCAGGGTGCCAATAATTTGAGATGACATTACAATTACACCACTGCTTAAAAGAGCTTTTTGTTTTTGGCTGTATATTTTAGATAGCAATAAGCAGCACCATTCGAATCTGATATTTGTGTGCATTTATGCTGTTTTGGGCGTGCTCTGCCTATCTTGTCCCTCACCTTGGATTATTTTTAGTTTCATTTGCTTGATTTCCTGTTGCCTATATGAACAGCATGACGTTAATAGCAACCTTTCTGGCTTAATTAAAGCTGAATCAGGCACAGTTAGCCGCAGGAGCTCGCAGATGGCAGTGGTCCAGACAGAAAAAGGAAGTCAACGCCAGGTTGATTTGGAGCTGCAGGGCACACTGTGGCTGAATGTGACTTTACTCCCTAACTGGATAGTCCAGGCTCAGCTGACACACGCACAAGAACACGTGTGCACACTGAGGAAAACTCCTTACTTCTTGCAGAGTCACAGTTACGTTTGTAATGGTTTTCTTAAAGGAAAACCCATTAGTCTACCCACTGGGATGGAATGTTCAATTGAACACATTTCCCTGTACTGAGAAAAGACTAAGTGTAGATGTTGAAGTTACTAATAAAACGTCTGCACATCTCTATAAAAGCCCTTCATTAATTTTTAGTCAAAAAAGAAATATACAAGTCAAAGGTTTGGATAACTATCAGCATCATGTTACTTACCACGTCATAGCTATGAACTGTAAAATGCAGAAGATGATAGCCAGCCCCTTTTTATTCCACTATGAGGAAAAAGGGAAAACAGTTACGAGAGTGTTTATAGCTGCAAAGTGTTAATTACAGAATCATACAGTTCTAGTATAACCTTACTGAGTCGACACTGTTGATAAACTGATGAATTATATAAAGCTGCTCACCCAAAAGACTGCACATAAGGTCAGGACAAGGCACAGCTGGAGAGAACAAAAACAACATAAATAAACAGAAGAGAACGAAACAGCGTTTAACAGCTAACATCTTTTAAAGTATCCTTGAACTCAAAAATGTGAAAAAGGTTAATACTTTTTGGATGACAGACTCTGATTGTATTGATTGGTGTTTGGGTCAAATCAGTTAACAGATCAAAAATCCACATGTTAAATAAGAGCTCATCTTCTATTGTTACTAAATAAGCTCCATGGCTTTAGATCAGTCATGTCCTAGAATGCACTATGACCCAGTACATGGAAATTATTTACTCATAAGATAACTTCCTGATGTTAGTACCAAAACATTTTTTCTTTTATATGGTATATTAAAGCGATAAGACACAAGAGGGCATTTGTTAGTGATTTTTTAAAAATAGTTTTTAAAGAATTTTTCCTTATTTATTTATTTATTTATTTATTTGCTGCATTCAACTTACCTCGGAAGTGGAAATTATAAACTCGGAATTACATAATTTTCTACTAAATGAGATTTTCATTTTCCATGCATTCGAGCTGCAAGGTAGGGGAAAGAGAGAGAAAAAAAAACAAAAACAAAAAAAACAAAAAAACAAAACAGGGATGCCTACAAGTTTATCTTTTGTTAACAACAAACTAGCCAGCCAACTGTGATAAGTAATGTATACTTAGCTACGCAAAATAGTGAACTGTATAGTCAGTGTTATATATTTAACAAGCTAATATGTCTGCTTGTTGTTTGGTCTAGGGCTGCAACTAAGGATTATTTTCATAATCGATTAGTTGGCCGATTATTTTTTCGATTAATCGGATGGGGCAGGGCAAACTTTCAGTGCCTTTAAAAAAAAAAAAAAAAATACACAAACTGAGTGTTACAAATTTAAACTTCAGACTAAAACTTTACACAACTGTTTGTCCAAAACAGAAAAGAACCCAACACACACACACACACACACACACACACACACACACACACACACAAGAATATATTTTATTAATTTTGGACTGTAGTTTAATTTGGTGCTTTTTGTGAATCCATAAAAAAAATAATGCATAAGTACTTATATATATTATAAATAAACTAAATATGTACACACACACATATGTAGCATTATTTTTTATGGATGCACAAAAAGCACTGAATTAAACTGCAGTCCTAATTTATTAATAAAAACTCACTTTCACTGCATCTTGTGGTTTCTGTTACTCGCTGCCTTTAGACATATTTTACTTTTGATCATAGTGTTTTAATTAGACATTAGAGATCTTACTCGCACTACACTCTGTATCACCGCGTCTGCATCGCGCGTGAGGAGCAACGCGGCCTCGTTACTAACACATCACTTCCGTTATAATAAACAACAGAATTTAAACTGCAAGCATGCGAATACAGCATATAATGACAATAAACTTAAATTAAATTAAAACTTTTAAGCAACTCGTGACCGCATCACTGTCATGCTTCTGTGCTCCACAAACTTGCTTTATAAAAGTTTATAAATCTTCTCGGCAGTGTTTAATATAAAATGCCCCCTGCCTTAGAGGACTTAGAGGTCGCACACTTTCTTCCTCAGTCACGTGATGATTACGCCTCCGTCTGATGAGGACTGAGGTTATGTTGGGAATAAAAAGTAACGCCGACAGAAAGTAAACTGAAGAAAGTCAGTGTCGGTGACTCTGAGGCTAAAGCTAGCGGTGTCGCATTACGTGCGTGTGACGTCAAGCGCCGTCGACTAGGAAGTGGATTATACTTCCGGTTAGTAAAAACCCGCTAGTGTTCCATTTGAGATGATATTACCTTTCTAAAATTCACACATTAGATGGTAGAGTAATCCGTGCACAGTGTAAGTGTATAGTATGTTATTTGGGACACAACTTTAATATTTACTCTCCAAGGCGTGTTTTTGGAAAAGAAGGAATGTAATGAGTAAATGTACCCCGGTGCCGCGCGCAGACCAACTAATCGATAATGAGATTAGTCGTCAACGATTTTCATAACCGATTATTATCGATTAGTTGTTGCAGCTCTAGTTTGGTCTAAAGTAAATTCTTGTATATACACATTAGAACCCAATTAAAGGTAAGAATTGCACCTTTATTTACTACTCTGAGGTTGTGAGCAGCCAAGTCGATGACATCACTTGCTGAACTCGGGGTTGGGGAGACCATCCCGAGCGCCTGAGTAGGATTTTTTAATTTCCATTTCTACAATCCATTAGAGTCGAGGGGGCATTTCCTAGTCAGAGGTTGGAAATTGAGTTACAGCCTTTACTCAAATGCAGCAATTATCAGAGGCAAGGGTGTGCTTAGGTAGGAGACTAAGCTGAGTGCTTTAAATCCCCGTACCAGCGAAAAAAATCATTGTAACACATCTGCTCATGGTTTAACGCTTTTATAAAACAGTGACAAATATGGGGGGGAAAAAAATCCAGAGTTAAATCAATAACGACATTCATTATTAATAATATTTACAATAAACAATTCTTCTGCTTCGGGCAGAACCTCGCACATTAATACAAGACACTGGTGTATGTATATAAAGGACTTCGCGACGGTTCACAATGATTTTACGACCAAAACTGTCCATGTTATAATTTGCATTTTTGACACCACAAAAAAAAAAGTGACTGTGCATATGAACATGGCAATATAAAATCAAGTAACGGATATTGAAATCCCACTCGTGTCTTCTTGGGACAAATGCAAGCTACATTATTAGCAGTTAACTAATTATTTGAGATCGATTTGACACGGATTTCCAATAAAAAGATCCTGGCATTTCTTACTGATGATTAAGGTGTAGAGATGCTCTTAGAAGTTTCTTGGACACTTCTCAGAGGGATACTTACCATCATACATGGTATTTGCTATAATGTGAACAATTACGATTGTTTAAATGTGCATGTAAAATAATATTTAAAATAATGTAATAATGTAAAATAATGTTTAAAGACAGGAAAAAAAAAAAGAAAAAGAAAAAAAAAAAAAAAAGAACAGGGATGCAACACAGTTGAGTTTTGCCTTCACTGCAGCACTCCACAGAACATCTAAAAGCTCTCGAAGGCTCTTAATCAGTTTTAATATTTTCATCTTCCTTCACTGGTTTTCCCAGCTCCTGCAATGTACGATTGCGTGTAACGAGTAGATATACAGTACCGTGCAAAAGTCTTAAGCACATGCAAAGAATTGCTGTAGAGCAAAGATGCCTTCAAAAATAATGAAATTAAAGGTTTCTACATTAAGAAAAAATACTAGAGCAGTAAACAGTAATAAATTAAACAAAAGTTTGGTGTGACGACCCTTAGTTTAAATTAATAAAAAAAAAAAAAAATAGTAGTCTCAGGTAGAATTGGTACAGTTTTATAAGGAAATGAGCTGGAAGTTTTACTGAGCATCTTGCAGAACCAGCCACGGTTCTTCTGGAGACTTTGACTATCGTACTCACTTCTTATTTTTGCAGCAAAATGCGGCAACCTTCCTTATGTTTTCTGTCTGAAAAGTGTCTCTTACCACTTAATATGCTGCTTTCTTTACTGACAAACATTTTTGCTGTAGCATTTCATTTTGTGCTGGAAAACTAATGTTTTGAAATCTAAAATGTTTTTTGTACTGACTCAGTAATGTAGAGGTCATAAAATAAAAATCTGCAACAAAGTTGTACACAAAATAGGGTGCCTAATACTTTTGCACAGTACTGTACATATGAATAAGAGCTGTCTAAACTCAATCTCATTATGTTGAATGCTAAGGGGATTAAATGACTGGGCCTTTGGTGTCAAGTTGGTTCAAGCTCCTGCAAGGTCTTCATGCCTTCTCAGCTCTATTTTTATTTCTTCCTCTTCTGGGCTCATAGTGAAGAGGTATGAAACTGTATTCTGGGTCAAAGTGCTACAGATGTTAGCGCTTTCTGGGCAAACCACAGCTATATTAATCAATTAAATAAATAAATAAATAAACAAACAAACACACACACACACATTTCAGCGGTGCAGTCAGACACATACTAGTCAGTCAACAGGTTCAGGCTTACCAGCATGACACAGGTGGCTATGAGTCTGGTCGGCTCAAACATGCGCTTCAGCTGTTTAAGTGGGCCCATCAGGAAACAGGTACTGGAGGGAACAGATGTAAAATACAAGCTTGTCAAAAAAGAAAAAAAAGAGGGGAAAAAAAGAAAAGAAAAAGAAGAAAGGCTGATGGTATAATAATGTACAATGAGATCATGGAAAGTAAACAGAGTAAGGTGTTGGGCCGCCACGAGCCACCAAAACAGCTTCAATGCACCCTGTCTCTTTATTGGAGGGATGTGCACTAATCTACCAAAAGGTATTCATTCAGCTGGTGTTTTGATGATGGTGGTGGAGAGTCCCATTGGTTGTTCAATTGGGTTGAGATTACTTGTTACTGTGAAAATCATAGCATATGATTTAATGATGTATATTTTTTCTACCTTGAGCCTTTGTGTTGTGTGGATGGGGGTGGAGTCATCCTGGAAAAGACCACTCCCATGAGGATGGAAATGTTTCATCAACAGATACTCTCCTGTATCGTTTTCCCTTTGATAATCGCACTAATGTGTTAACAAAACAGTCCTGGAAGGCCTGCTTCTGAGGACAATTCCCAAACTTATTTACTGATGTCTTTTCCATAGATCTACATTTAGATTGTCACAGTTCATGCTAAAATATGAGCCAGCTGTGCAGTCTTTGTGCCTGAAGTTCATGCTCCAATTATGAACCCCTTACTTTGATCTTTCCCTCTTGCCACCATGGTCTGAAATCAAGGTTCAACTGGGGCATGCTTAATTGTGTCATGCACCTGTCTATGAGCATTTGCACTTAGGTTTTTCCACTTAATTTATACCGGGTTTTCCTTTAACACCCATCTGTTTTTTCATCAAAATTTATTACACTTTATCTATTTTTTTAAATATCAAACACGTATTTCTAACATGCATTTTGAGGCACCTGGCTCACAGGCCGTTCGAGTATTATCGGTGATGGATGTAAACTTGCCAAAATGTAATTCAATATTAGACAAAATCAGATTAAAGAGCATGACTGAGATTTCTGCTTCCCCCCCTTTCTCTCTCCTGACATGAACATGAACGGTACCAGTTTAGTCCCCTGAGGGCTGAGGATCTCCAAAGTGTGTTACTCAAGCAGACTAACTGAGGCATATATTAGATTAGTGAAGGTCTAATGCATGAGCAGCAGGCATGTCACATGCATCACACTAAAGAGAAAACGTCTACACCACCAGACCAAAGACGTCACATCTTTGACCTCGGAGAAGACAAGATTAAGAGCACTGTTCCTTTACAAAAAATTTTGCTCATGTGAAATGTAAAGGCAAAAATATGAACAGCAAGACAGCATGGAAGATAATGCTATTAAGGCTAATAAAAGGAGCAGAATGTCTACAAAGTTTTAAGTACTGTCCAGTGCAATGCTTCCTGTATTTACCTTTCTGGCAGCACCTGTCTCAGCAAATATCACGTCTGCATATTAATAACTGGACAGGTTTACTCACTGCTTCCATGGCTGTAACTGGAACGTTTACGTGCACACTTTTTGTCTTATTCTAGGCAAAATATGTTGCGTGTCTATATACGCACACACACACACACACACACACACACACACACACACACACAGATGTATACTCTAGAAAAATGTACATCTTAACTAAGCTTTTTCCTTAAGAAACTGAAATAAAATCCTGTATACATTAGAGCTTGACCACCATATTTGAAGACGTCTGTTCTGACTGGTGCAGGAAAGCAAATAATATTTTAATTACTTTCCCATTAAAATTATTTGTAAAGTGTTAGATATGATACTTTTTTGTAAGCCTATTTAATCCCATGGTAAAGCCTATTTTTTTTTTGGTGGGGGGGTTGGGTGCTAATGTCAACAACATAATTGGCTTATATTAGCGAAGACATAACACAAAAAAAACAAACTCAAAACATCCTCCACCATTTACTGTAACAGAAAGCAAGGCCACATCAACTTCAAGCAAGAGATGCAGCAAAACAGGTCCAAACCATGATACTACCACCACCATGTTTCACAGATGGGATAAGGATCTTATGCTGGAATGCAGTGTTTTCCTCTCTAAACATAACCCCTCTCACTTAAACCATAAAGTTCTATTTTGGTCTCATCCATCCACAAAACATTTTTCCAACATGCTTCTGGCTTGTCCACGTGATCTTTAGCAAACTGCAGCCAAGCAGCAATGTTCTTTTTAGAGAAATCACCTGATTCATTTCACCTTCAGATTAACCGCTAAACTTATCGGTTCACGTACTTTTGCCACTCATATGATACGTAATATTGGATCATTTTCCTCAATAAATAAATAAATAAATAAATAGTATAATAATTTGGTCTCATTTGATTAATTGGGTTCTCTTGGTTTACTTTTAGGACTTTGTGAAAATCCGATCATGTTTTAGGTCATATTTATGCAAAAATATAGATAATACTAAAAGGTTTCCCAAACTTTCAAGCACCACTGTACCTACACAATTGTCAATCACTCCAAATTCAGATGCTGATTGGTTCATCTGGCACTTTTATTGGAAGAAAAAAAAGAAGATTCTTTTGCTGTATTTTTGAGTGATGTTAAAATGTGGCGCTCCTACAAAATAATGGGTAGGCTGAAGGTCGGGAGATCTGATGTGGTGAATGCACTGAGGGGTCAAACAGATTATATACTGCCTCGACTGTTAATCACTTTGGATAAAAGCATTTGCCAAATGAATAAATGTAAATCTAACCTCTATTATATTCACCTATTCAGATGTGAGAGAAATACTGGAAATGCAAATGATGTACCCCAGCACTGTGGATTTAAACAGTTTAGTACAATTTTTTTCCCAGAGAGTGCTGACAACAACCAAGGTACAGTGATTATGGATGCCAGGGAAATTCTGGGACATTTTCATGTGTTCTGACTCCAGTTAATGATTAGGTCTCTTCCTGGTTCCTGCATAACTGATTATGAAGTGTCATCACAACAGGCTGGTGCAGCTTTCCAGCTTGGGCCACGTATACAACCAGTGCTGTACGGGAATATGACAGAAGAGACACACTGTTTGAACTCTTAGCACTCATGCCTTAAAAAGTATTCAGATGAGCCAAGGAACTAACAAACTCAATTGGGATCGTATCTGTTTCAAATGCTAACTAGGGGTAGTCACACTTTGTTTAACACCTCGTTTTATGACTGCCGGTAAACAGCAAGGCGGCACAAGAAACTGGGACAAAACAGGCTCCGTCACAGAGAAAAATCCAGCCGCTACAACGGGAAGATCAGAGCTAGAGCTGTAATCCTGTTGTGACTTGAGAAAACCAGACAGGCCTGGTTGTGCGGTACTGAACAGGACTGATGTCCCGGATCTCATGGCAACCCAAAAACATTAGCAGATGAAAAAACAAACCAAAAAAACAACAAAAAAAAAGCAAAAAAAACAAAAACAAAAAAAAAACCACTACTGTGCATCCAAGCTCTCAACTGGAAGCCTGTCTTACTTTTCACACAACCAAGGGGACACGGTCTCGATCGGAATACATGTGGGTGGGTGATTCTTCTTGCTGATTTCTCGTGAAAGGACACCAACACTGCATCAATTTAATACATTGCATAACTCTGTGGTGTAAGGCTAAAGCGGAAGTAGTATAATCAATCTGTCCACATAGAATTACCAGAGACTGTGCAACCAAACATGGTTTTGCGTGAACTGTGCTGGCCGTTTTATTTAGGCAAAGTACACAGCCTAAATCTCAGAAACACAAGACACACATGTAACAGAATACTGAATAGGAGGTACTATGGGCCTTATAAAGAAATGCAGGTGTTTGAGAGCAGAGATCGCATACTACCGAGTCACTTGCATTAAAAGGACAGTGTTTCCACATAGAGGTGGCTTGGCATACTTTAGGACATTTGCACAACAGTAAAAAACCAAGAGGATAAACAACAGACTGTCACTGAACTGACAGACAGAAACATGTGGGATTAGTCATGTAAAGGCTGTGCATTAATGATTAAAGCCTCTACCGGTAACTGCCATGACAGCCGCTGAAGGGCAAGCTTCATGTCTACAAACAAAGTGTGAGGTGAAATCTGCTTGTGCTATGTAGCACTGTCTTGTTGTGGTGGTAGAGGAGGAGGTGTTGCTATTCAAAAGTGAGAAGAGAGAAGTTAAGAGTGAGCCCAACTTGGGACAGAAGAACAAGGTCAGAAAGAGTACACACAACGTTTTTAAGATGTACACACACACACACACACACACACACACACACACACATCTTACCTAGATAGAGCTGCAATGTTTCCTAAGGTGTAAAATACTGCAAACAGGTGCATTCCTTTGGGCAGGAAAAGTAGTGCAGTGCCCTGTTTAGTCCAAAAACAAAATCATGTTATCCAAAAAACACTTAGTACCAATACATGAAGATACTACTATACAACAATGTAAAAATAAAACTGCCAATACAAGACCGATTGATTACTGTGATATTACTAATTGCTGTGGAATAAACAATAGCAATGTACTGAATCGATATGGATATTGGTTAAATCCTGCCACCTAGTGGTGGCCTAGCTTTATTTTTAACTTTATTCTTTTTTATTTTCACTGCTCTAAACATACTGACCTTTACAAGAGACTGAAACTGGAGAACACTTCCATAAAACAGATCAATGATTATACATTATACATATACATGCTTTCCTGTTAAATAATTTTTTTTATTATTATTATTATTATTATTATTATTTATTTTTTTAAATCGGTTTAATATGAGGTTTATCTGAAGTGGAGCATCCGCTGTAGAAAATGTGAACGAGCTGTTATTATAGACACGATAACCCTGCCTAATTATGAGCAAATACACTTCCCTTACAGGAAACCAGGAGCTGATGGACAGTCTTACATGTTCTTGTGAGAGCACACACAGCAGGGTGGTTAACATGGTGTGAACTATCAGCTATCCGTTATCAGCACGCCCACAAACCAAGTGCGTGTTGTGTTCTGGGTGGGGGTTGGGCTATGGCATCACAGCAGGCGTTTAAAAGTACAAATGATTCTTTGGTATTAGTACTTTCATAAAATCACTTATCTAGGGCAGAAACTGGAATGCATGTATTTATGGGGTTTTATGGTAACCACCAGGAGCGCAGGGGAAGAAAGCTGCCGCTGAATCACTCTACGTAACATCTTGTTTCTAAAATAAGAAGAAAGCAAGTGTGCACATAAACTTTTTAATAATTTGTGTGTCTGTATTTTAAAAACAGATAAACAGCTATGACTCATGTCAAATAAGGTGTATTTTTGAATGGTAACCCACAGCAATGTTAGCATGCAGAGCTCCTACGCAGAATGAGCAATGGTTTGCAGGTCTGCGTGGAAGAAAGCAAACAGTGAGCCGAGATATGGAGTAAGAACATTTCCAGCCAGCAGTAGCAAGTTACTTCCTGACTTAAAGATCCTTGAGAGCTGTGAGAAACTATTCTGCACTGTTTCACTTATGGCTCAGCTGCATTAAACTGGGAGATTCATTTTAATTTTGGTAAATGATAGATTTTTTTATTTTTTATTTTTTAAACCACTTGGTCACTGTGCTAACCCTCATTCGAATGCTTAGTTTTATAGGTTCTAGGAAAACTACTCACCAGTATGGAGCACAGGATCCCGGAGGCGAAGCATATGACGAACCATTTGATCCTTGTGCTGTAACTGAGCGTGGAGGCATCCAGGACCTGAGGGGAACAATGGCAGGATATCACATGGTTCCTTTCACTAGAAAACACGCTGACCGTGACTAAAGCAAGACTAACGTGTATGGTTCTTGTACATTCCAGAACATTTTTACAAACGAAACAAATCAGTAAAAACCTAAAATTTCGATTTTGGTTCGGCTCTGTTCCCAACGACAGCGCTGTGTGAAACTGAAAGCCCAGGGGTTCACAAGAAGCTGTAGATCTTTGATGATTCATAAACAGCACTGCAATAATTGAACAGACAACTTTTTGTTTTCTTTTTCCTTTTCCTAGTGTACCGTGTGGGTGATCTTATTTGCACACAAATAAAGGCTGTTTGTGCAAGAAGTACAAGGCACAGTATAACAAGAGACTAACAGCTTGATCAGCCGGGTATTTCAATGTACCGTCAGTAAAGCCAAATTACCATCCATTTCCTCTGAAATTATGAATTTCATATAAATTGGTTTAATTTATCTGTAATATATACACTACTTAATATTAAAGTAGACCTAATCTGTTTTAAACAGCATTAAAAATACAGTTACAATCAAATTATTCAACCCCCATTGCAAATCAGGTTTACTGTCAAAATCTACAGACTTTCAGCCGTTTGCAATGAACAAAGCAACTGAAATAGTTCAACACGATGAATGCTTCAAGTGGTTTCCCCAAATTCAACTGAAAATGCAACTTATAATGACTTCTCCAGTTTCAAAATGATTCAACCGCCTGAATAGAATCCCTCACAACAGCACAAATATGCAAAACAGGCGTTGTCTCAAACACA
>JANDJT010000169.1:30830376-30871959 GCA_024331685.1 Stegophilus panzeri | reverse complement strand
ACACATATACACACACACACACACACACATATTCACACAGTATATCCATATGAATGCCATAAAACAGGATTTTTACCTTGACCAGGTGCACGTCTTTTCGGGTGAGCTGATTCAGAGATAACTGCTCTTGGTTTACGATCCACGGGTGACGGAGGACCAGAGGGGCGGTGAGCCGCTGGTGAGGGTCCACATGCAGCATTTTAGTCACGATGTCCTACAAACACAGAGCATTTCCAAAAGAAGGAATAAGATAACATCACTAGAATGTTGACTACTGTGTTCAGTTAAATATAAAAAGATGACAAAAACATGATTCTTTTTTGTTGTGGTGGAAATGTGTGTATTTGGTTCACATTATTATGGAAATGTGTGAGTCAATTGATCTAATAAATATGAAAATCTTTGAGCATTTTTGCACCACGATGAAAGAAAAGCATTAACAAAAAAAAAAAAAAATGACTAGGAAGGTGTAAAACAGTACGTTTATTGCATATGACCTCTGAGGGGATTCCAAAGCATGTGACCAGCTTTTGGGTGTCCCCTTCCATAATTATATTATACACAAAGTTATTAATAATTCTGTTCTGTTAATAATTTATACATACACAATATATAACAATATGCTTCATAGACATGGAACATCCAGTGCTAGTAGTGGTAGTAAGCGAAACATGTATGGCAATCACCAAAAGCAGTAACTGTTACCAGTTGTTCTAACCTTAGCAGCGTCAGACACCATGTCCCAGTTGCCCCCAGAGAGGGTGTATTTGCCACTGCCGATTCGAGCCAAGATTTCCTCTGGGGTGTCATCAGGTCCACTGGCGAAGGGCGTGAAACTGTTCGAAGCGAGAGTGTGAAAAGAAGAGAACACAAAATCACATTTGAGCCTTTTGGACTGACAAATGGGAGAGGAATTGCTTTTTTGTAGAAGTCCAATTTCTAAGCACTATTTTTAGGTGGTCAAGTTAAATGTGTTGAAATGCACCTTTTCAGATGCCCTGATTACACGGAGCTTTAAAGCTCAACAAACAGATAGGAACATTAAATTGTTCGAGCGTGGCTTGATTCTCCACAGCAGTTGCTGAATTGACCTGGGCTTATGCAGTAATCCTTTCAACCTGCTCCTGAAGTGAGCGCTTTCACGAGCAGCGTTCGTATGCGTGATTCGAACAGTGATTTCTATTTGCTTGTACCGCAGGAAGACGGGTCAGTGCGGGACTTTAGATAAAGTGTTGACAGGTGTCAGGCAGACGGCACTGAATCACTCCCACGAGGACGGGCTGTCATCTTCACTGGACAGATTTTAAACTAGCTGTGGTATGCTCATGGATGGAGTACAGAGTGAAATTATGTAGCTGTTACAGGCTTCTTCATTAAAAAAAAAAAACTACATTCGAAAGTCATCTCTTAAAAACTAGAACTATTTTTAGTTTTTAATTGTTTGGATTATCTGGAAAAACATCTGAATAGAAAAAAAGGAATTTGTTTTCTTTTTTTCTTTTCTTATTTGGTGCATGACCATGTGTACCACATGACAAGACTACATCTTGATATCTAATATTTGCTATAACAGCATGAAAGAAGGACAGGACATACATCTAGACAGCCCATGTACTTTCTATAAACACTCATATTGCTGTTGTCTGTGCTAAAGTCATTCCAAACCATGACATGTCAAAGTCCTTATGTAAAACATAATCCACAGTGGAAATTCCATGTCGGCAGCTGTCGTTACTATAGCAACAAATGTGGACATGCAAGCCCATGCAACTACAGTCTGAAAACACGAACCTGGTTTGATCGCCTGTAAGGTCCGGTACAGAGACTAAAAACAACCGGATTATAGAAATAAATAAATCACATTTGACCTGCTTTGTGACTTAAGTAGTAGTAGTATTAAAGGTTCTGTTTTTGCCTTTTAGTGTTTCTACGAGGAAATACACTTAGAACTGTGGCTCAATTTATATGCACATGCAAACAATGAGTAAACAAAGCAGAAGACCTAAAGGTTACGGACATGCCACGATTTTCTGCTGGATGCAGTGTGGACCTTTAATGTATCAATAAATGTAAATTCCATATTTGTGTATACTAGCACATCATTGTGTGGATTTACATGTTTATAAGTACATTCAGGGAGAAATTAGATTGAGACAGAGTGTGTGTGCGTGCAGACCCGTTACCCACCCTGCAAGCATGGTGTACAGTAAGATTCCCAGACTCCAGATGTCACAAGCAGCATCGTATCCCTGCTTCTTCAGAACCTGCCACACAGACCGACTATCTCTGTCATCTCACAGCATGGTGTTGGCATAACGGGACTTACTACATTAATTACCATAACGTTTCCGCAGTCAATCCGTTTGATTGAACCAAGCAACAGGAAGCAGATCTTGACTACAGACATTATTAAATATTTTACAGTGGCATTCAGACTGACTGTTTAGCTTTGTGCTTTTTTTTTTAGCTTTTCTTTTTTATATAACATATTATTCAGAATGACCAAAAATATGCATTCTAGGCAGATACAAATACAGACACAAGTAGGAGGCACACTGTTCATTTTTTAAGAGAGCTTGCCGGAAAGGATCACAGGGCATCTCTGGTTGAGACTAGAGGTGTGCATCAGACTTGGAAAGAACGAAGGGAGGAAAGAAAAAAAAAAAAAAAGGCTCTCATTGTTTAGACCATATCCACATCAGATTCAAATCCAATATTGCCACTGTGTTACACCCAATGACGGTATACTGTATGTGGGAGGACAACGTTACAGGGATTCAAACTGTGAAGCCAAAATGTCTCTGAGGCCCTCCAGTGGCTGGCTGCAGTACAATTTTTTAACCCCGCCCATTCCCATGTTAGTGAAGGGGACAGAACGCGATCTCGAATTTTAAGTGACGTCTACGCAAATTATTTCCAAAACGATCGTTCTGTCGTCTTTACAAGTTAAGTGGACCCTGATATCTCTTACGATAAATGTGTTTTATAGGAGTTATAGGAGTTCAACACGGACCCGAAGGTCTTAACAGTTCTCTAGCAAAACCATATCCTGTTTTACTGTAAACCATCGTAACAGACACTCAGTGCGGAGTTCTTTGCAGTTTCTCTCATTTTATATCTAAGCTAGCTCGTTGTACTGATATTATAACTAGCAAAACGAGAAGTGTGTTAAGAGCACACTAACTTACTAGACGTCAGAGTTAGATGAAAATCATTTAGAGCAGTGATTTTTTTTCCTGTAAAATGTTAAAAAGGTTGTGTTGCGTGTAAATCTTGACTGTAAATGTTTACAACTATATTTTCAGTATGTACCTTACATTAGTTACTTATACTTACATTACTTTGATTAAAATGATTGACAATGTCAGCTAGCTTGCAAATCGTAGATCGGTTCGTCATAATGCCCATGATGCTCGATGCGCTAAAATATTTTCCTGACAACGGTATAATAAATATACCTGTGAAAATTATATGCTGTACTTGCCACTTCGAGTTAGCTGATAAGCCAGTTTAAGTTCTACTTCAAATAATATCAGCGTGCATGCTCACGTTAAGTGTCCATCACTAATATGGGCGAGCGAGAGGCGGGACCCACTGTCCGTCTGGCCCTATCTACTGTGCATGCTCTGATTCCAAGGCCTGCAGTTTTCGCAAGATGGCGACTCCCATTTCTACCCAAAAAAGGCCTCAAAATCGCACAATTGTAGTGAATAGTGCCATGTTTCCACTCATATATACAGTCATTGGTTACACACTTAATACACAGATGTATTTATAATAGCAGTAATCAGGGGAGAGGATGTTTCACTACCTCTGGAGCCACAAAATTGGCAGTGTAGCAAGGTGTCATGAGGAGGCCGTTTTCAGCCCGGAGTTGTTTTGCGAAGCCGAAGTCGCAGATCCTTATCGACTCCGGGTCACCCGTCTCATCCATGTACAGAATATTGCTAGGCTTTAGGTCTCGATGTACAACCTTGAGAAGAACACAAAGCCGAGATTGGCAAATATGAAGCACTGTGTAAGCAGTAGATTGTACTCATATTAACATACAGTTCATGTAGCTGATATGCAGGACAACAGCTATGATTTATAACATGCATTCATTACAAACTATTGCAGGACACCCAGTTCATTATAACAATATCGTTTTCAAATAATTACGCAAAAACATGGTGTCTTGAGACCGCCACCCCCCTCCCCTCCCCTCCCCCTGAGCTGAGCTCACTGTGCCTGCGTGTATGCATGCAAATGTATGCGAGTGCGTGTGAGTCAAACAGAGAACGGACCCCCTGTGAGTGGAGATACTCCACAGTCTTGGTTATGGTGCAGAGCACAGCAGAGGCCTCTCTCTCCGAGAAGCCCTTGTGGTGCAGGATACGGTCGAGCAGCTCGCCTCCACGCATCAGTTCCATAACCAGATATACAAACTTCCCATCATCGTAGACCTGCAAGCAGAAACACACACAGCTCTCATTTTATGCTCCTGTCAAAATGAGCTATTTTTAATTTGTCTTTTTTTTTTTTTTTACTATACTGGAAACAATACTACAATGATACACAAGATACAATGACTTTATTTGCCCAATTCATATAAGAACTATGTATTTCATTACATCATCTAAAATTTTTTGTGTCTTTAGCTCATCTTGAGTGAAACAGTGGTCTTTTCTGGTTAAGTTACATGTATTTAATTCTGTCATAGAAACGCACAACTTAGTGTAAATAGGCTTTTTTTTTTTTTTTTTTAATGTAGAAATTCGACTCACGTCTTTCAGAGTGATGATGTTGGGGTGTTGTCCATATCGCAACAGGATCTCGATCTCCTCCGACGGGTCCTTCTTAGCTCTGTCTATGATCTGAAATGAAGGCGACCATGTGTGTGATGTTACAGCCTGAGAACACGGCTTTTTCAGCCGTAAGCAAGGCATCAGGAAAGAGGAACTTGTGAAGTACAAAATAAAAACACTAAAAGACATGATACCCATTTTATATACAGAGCCTACTACTTCTGTATTAAAATGCTACTCAAATGTGGGTATCATCATTATTAACCAGATCAAGGAAAGAAATAAATAAATTCCCTTACTTTAACAGCACATTCCACACTGGTGATTCTGTGGACGCAGCGTTTGCATACTGAATACGAGCCGACGCCGATGTCCTCTTTAATTTCATAACCGTCAGTGAAATGGATGTTGTTGCTATGAAGTTGCTTAAATGGAAAACAGAAACATGGTAAGAACATTATACACATTAGACAGACACGTGTGTCCTAAAAAAAACCCCCAAAACCCTTTATAAACAGAATCAGTGAAACATGTTTAAACATTTAAAATGATTCTTCTATTGTGAACATTTATGTAATGGCTGAAATTGGGTAATTTTACGATTACCTTTAAAAAGAATTTATTCTATACCATAGTAAATACTCCTAATTCCCGAATGTCCTCAGTAAGACACTGAAATACAAATTATTATACACTTAAAAAAATTTTTTTACATTTTTTTTTTTTTTTACACTTTATACCCCAATGCTTTGGAAAGTCAAAATGCAAAGTTTCAATAGCTTCAAATATTTCTTTGCGTATTGTCCCAGCAAGCAAACCCAGAAAAATGGTACAGCGTTTGCACAAATGCTCATGCTGTGCAGGTTCAATATAAGCGAGGGATGGTCTTATTGTGACGTCAGATTGAAGCGCAGGGAACAATATGTCAGTGCCAGCAACTGGCCTTGTCACTCATCCTGACATCTGTGTGTTCTCTAAAGTCAATAGAGTTCGCTCCACCTTGACTCTTCAGAGAGATATACTCAGTCAGTCGGGCTCTGTGTGACACAAACAAATCAGCTTACACAATAGGAATCGCAGTCCTCCTTGTTGTCTGATCTTTTTGCCGAGACCTGCATAAGCAGCCTCTCTGGAACGAGGGCGAAAGTCACTGGTCTGTAATTGCAGACCAGGGGATATACTCAACTCCAAAATTAGTGTCACTAGTGCATATTATGAAGCACTGTATAGTTTCAGGTAAAATGTCTTGGGTATTAAACATATTCATGATACAATCAGTCTTCATAAAAGAGCCTCTTTACCACTAACCGTAAAACAGCCCCAAAACATAAACGATCCACTGTCATATTTTACAGTGTGTATTAGGTGCTTCTTTTTGTTTGTATCCCCCCCCTGCCCGGCCCTTTTAAAAAAAAACAAAAAAAACAAACAAAACATGCTTGGCATGTAGAGATAAAAAGCTCGAGTTTGGTGTTATCGGACTAAGACACAGATTTCCAGCTGTAGATTTAAAGGCACTCGGTGAAGTTGCTTTCAGGAAGATTTTCTTTCATGCAACCTTTCCAAACAACGTTTTATTATGGCGAAGACGTGTATAATAATACATTTTTGAAATCTGACAACCTCAGTAATCAAATAAACTGTACTAATTCTGAAACTAATATCTGACGTCTTCTTTGCCTTCCTCACTATTCTCCTCACCGTATGCCAATTCCTAGGATATACATCTTTTTTTAAATTTTATTATGTTCATGCTTGTGCATTGTAATATTTTGAACCATTGCAACTGTTTAAAAAAAAAAAAAACATTACCTAACATCTATCTGTATCTTTTGTACTGAAAACTCTTTGGTGGCGTTTTCACACGACACAATGATTTTAGATGTCACGTGTAGACACTGGGGGAAACTGGACATGACTGGAGGGTGGTAAAGCTATAATAAAAATAAATCCAAATCTATAATTAAAATGACAAAAATTTTTATATATTCATATATTATAATACAATATGAATAGCATAAACTGTCAAATATTTGTTAGATGTGCTCATTGTGTTTTTCAGAAAAAGCACTATTGAAGTCGTTTTTTTGGGTCCTTTCACACCGTAACGTGCACCATTGATCTCAACACCGATCTTAGCATTTGCAGATCATAAAGTCTTCTATTTTGCCAGTAGGTGGATAAATGCAGAAGGCACCAGCAATGAATGGTGCATCAAATGTTAATGTGAATCCTGCAATCAATTTGAAAGTGAAACGGAGCAATGAATGGAAAGGAAATGAGTGTAGTTCTCTTCACACTGATGCACTTTTGCTTACCTGCACTATAGGATTAATGGAGTTCGGTCTGGTCTCTGTTATACACTGCTCCTGTCCTAGATTGGTGGCAACAAAGCTGAAACCACGGAAAAGCTGATGGGCATTAGCACTGGGAGGAACACCCGGTGAGTCTGAGCGCACACACACACACACACACACATACACACATACACACATACACACACACACTTAGCAGAGAAACTAGGACATGGATTCTGCATGGATGGAAAATGACAATTGATCAGATGTGTGTGGTATGAAGTGACTTTTCACAAGGTCATCACAATCTGCACAGATCTGCACTCGATGTTCTCAGTGTCACATTGGTAGAGTGCAGACAGTTACATCACACTAAATCCCAACACGATAACAAATGTCTGCCTGAAAGCTGTGTTGAAATGTTAGAGAAAGCTGAACGCAATGGTCACTCTATTACATGCAGTTCTCACCTTCTATACCATATCCATCAAAATGGTCATAGTGGGTCAGATAAAAATGTGCTACTACTTTCTCACTTTGCCTAATCGTTCGGGATATCTGTTTCAAGCAAAAAAAAATTAATTATTTGCACCTGTTGGCGTGCGGGAAGTGAATTCAGGGTCGAAATGGAAAGTGTCCTCCGGTCTGCCAACTGCTGGTTTGAATGGAGGTTTGATCTCCTTCCTGTATAATTTCTGTTGTTTAAAAAGAGACGATCAAAGAAAAACAACGATCAGTTGTTTTAAAATCATGATTGTACCAAAATGTTGAGCTACAATTTCTAAACATTTTAGTCCCTCAAGGATTTAGCTTCCTTTTTTTTTTTTTTTTTTTTTGCGATCACAGAAACGAACACGAAATCAAGCAAACTCCGCAATATTCTGAGGAGCTCGGAATTTTTCTAAATTACCGCATTTTCCTCAGATTTCGGTCAAAACCCTCTTCGATTCACGTGCGTCGAACATGAGTACAACTAAAAGGTACTCATAAAACATCAATAACAAATATCAAAGATATTCCTATCATTCGGGCAACATTTGGTCCCTAGCAAGAAAAAGAAAAATGCATCACACGACACATACACACACTCTTGCACATTTCTTACACAGGTAAGACACAGGTATAACATTTTGTGCGTGTGAAAAAGATTTGTAGAGAGATCTTCAGTTCAAATTCCCATACTTACGTAAAAATCTCATTTTTTTTCCCTCTCTCCCTAATTTGATCACCTGCCAATTCCCACCCAACAGCCAGATCTACCCTATTATAACAAAAGCTACCAACCGGGAAGGGCGAAAGCTAACATGTGCTTCCTCCGAGACACGTGAAGCCAGCCAACCACATCTTTCTTAACTGCTGCTCATGCTGCCTCACAGGTCAGCGAAAAACCCTCCGAGGAAAGTGCTATCTACCCTCTTCCGCATACATGAGCTCACAGATGCCCACGACTAGATAGTGACACTGTGACTGACAGGACAGAGAGTATGCCATCCATCCCACTCAGACCACGAGACTTATTTTGGCCTTCCTTGGCTCCAGGTCATGGATGGCTGTGGGAGATCGAGAGTTCCCGGTATCCCTGTTTTACTCATGGAATTTAACCCAGCAGGTTGTCAAGAGAGCCCACTTACATTCCAATCTATGGGTGCGAAGAAATGGTGCCTTTTGATTTCTTCCACTCCGTCAGGTCCCGCTCCTATGGAAGAGCCAGAGGGGCAAAGATCAAACTATTGCAATCATACCATAATTTCCCATAATGTCTATAAAATGAACTGCTTCAGAAGTCTAGTAGTCCTATCTCACATTACAAGCAAATATCTTGACATTCCATTGCAATACTCTGGCTTAAAGACATCCAGTTAACTGATTACATTAATTCATGAACGGGCCACATTAGCAGTAATGTTTGTATCTCTATCCTGTTGACTCTTCTCAGTTCCTTCCTACAAGAATGTTCCAAATGATGCGTCGGTTTCCTGGAAAGCCAAGTTATTCTTCATCACCGTGGCTTTACTGGTGGGTTATCTATTACATGTAGGAGTTGAGAAGTCACCTGTGTAAATAGCAAATGCAAGGCTCAGGCCTGGCTAGCTGTGCTCAGCATGATACCTCTGCTGCATTTTCTTTCTGCTTCATGAATTATGGAGAGTATGATTCTCAGAGTCACGTTCAATCACAGCTCACACAAATGGCCTGCATCTGAGCCTCGACGTGACTCGACTCAAGCTTAAAAAAGATCCACTTCTACCACATCTGTAGTGGACCTCCTTGATACAAGAAACAGGGTGTCCTACCGGACTGACTTTTAACTACAATTGTAAAAATGTAATCTAATTTGCTGTGATGACATGTAAATAATACCCAAGTAATTACATGTAATGTACGCTAAACATTTTTGACACAAATTTTTACCCAGCAATGGTGTTTTCTGTCCTCCAGTCACTTCTGGTTCAATAGAAATTCCCCATATACAAGATTAAAATTCATTTCAGTGTAGCTCAGCGTAGCTATCATTAACTATAGTTTAACACACACCCCTGCCAACTCTGTATTATCTGTAATACATTCGGGGGTTTTTTCAAAACAGTTTCAGTGTGCATCCTCTCTTAAGCAGGATCAACTCGAGCCATGTTGTCTGTACAAACAATTGTCATCTCTCTGCTTTTGCAAAGCTGTAAATCTGCTACAATGGTGTGCCAGTCTCTGACAGACCTTTTGGCTTCAGACTACCAGCTGTCATGAAAATCTCAGCTGAAACTTGTTAATTGCACGGCAGAAGCATGGACTCGCGTCCAGTAAGAATCATTTACTCGTCTTGAACGTTATCCGTTATAAGAGATATAAGGAAGTCTGGTGCAAAGTGATATCAAATATTTTGAAAACTGGTCCAAAGCCATAAGAGGAAAATCAGCACCAGCTTATAGTCTCAGAATATGTCATGCAGAGACGGCGTTCTGCTGCCTTCCACAAACAATATGATGTAATTGCAGAGCAAACGGACACCGTGTGGAGGCTTTGCTAACTGTGTCATGAACATGGGCCAACTCTGCACATGAACGCTCTATGCGATCTGTGATTGCCTCATAGATGGGTATGCTGAGGCCTTTAAGAATACTCTAAATGCCTATAATCTAACACAAGTAAATTATGTTTTGTTAAAAAAAAAAAAAGATACAATAAAAATATGTCGAGGGGCCAAAATAATTCTTAGCTTCTGTGATTCACCCTGATAGTCCGTTGATTCATCGTTAACTGCTGTGTCAGGACAGAATTGGTGGGACATTTGTACACATATGTCATACATGGGTCATTCCATCTCAAGTGGTGCAATAATTGGAAAGTTGGTTACTTGACTGTTTTAAATTAAAACATTTTTTGGAGTGATTACCTCTATGTATTGGCATTGCAAAACGACCTGTTTTTTAAATTATATATTTTTTTCTTTTTTCTTTTACTTGATTTAACTACAATGGCCATCTTTGTGTCATGGCACGCAACAAATTTTGGTTATACAGCTGTTTACAGAAACCTCAATATCTCGGCTAAGGATAATCCTAGCTCCTTGTAACAAAAACTGATCTCTAGAGCACATTTCAAGATGCATGTACATATAAACATTTTGCACATTCATGTTCCTTAGACATAGAACTTAAGTCCAAATGTAATGCACAAGATTGCTCACAATTTATAATAGGAAGGGTTTGAGTCTCAGTCTTAATTTTTTTAGGAGGTACCTAGGTAAGTATAGTGTGCATGCAGAACATTTCAGGTTTGAGAATTCTCTCTTTTATATGGGGGTGAGAAAGTGCATTAAAAAAAAAAAAATTCCCCTCACTTTCAGGTTGAATATCTCTGATGGGGGACCAGATACAAACCTGAAATTTTGACACAAATAAGTCCTTTATAGTAGCATTCTAGTGTAAAAATTGTGAGCTTGAGGTTGGAAGTAAATTCTGTAGGACAGTAGACCTCAAGGGCCAGATTTGAAGATCCAGCCTGATCTATCATGTTGGTACCGGTGTACAGTTGGTATCCGTGAATAGATTTGATCCAAATATGGAATTACAGTGTTCATTTGGGTGTTTTACAAATGAACAGTTTCATAAACAGAACTATGGTGTTGTTTCTCCTCCGATAAAAGCAATGACTACAGCTCAGAAGTCACTAATCATTTACTACTTTTAATACAGGAGAAACATCATTATAGCTTGCTAAATTTTGCAATGGCAATGCACTGAGGTAATAATAATAATAATAATAATAATAATAATAATAATAATAATAATAATTTAAACAGCAAAGCAACTTGCATTGGACCATTTAAGATGGAATGACCCACACCAGTTATATGTAATCATTATCATGTCTCAACTTTAAGCATGAAAGACGTCCAACTACATTATAACAGGCAAGAGTAGACAAATAATCAGGAAAGAACGGAGAAAGTAAGTGAATGAGCCAGTATGGTAATATAGGAGGAAAATGGATTTAGGAGTGATTTTTTTTTTTTTTTTTACTGAACAAGTAAGGTATTTGTTCTCTATTTTGGTGGGAAGCTAGTGAAAGATGGTCAAATTACCCCCCTCAATTCCTTGTGGAATTTTGTTAAAGTTGTTTAGCTAGAGAACTCTAGATTCTAGAGATCTCTAACTATAGTTGGAAATAGCCAGCTAGTTTCTAATGGGAGATATCCAGGGGGTCTGCTTGACCCACTGCCTAATGTTTGTAATGAGCCTGGGAATAATAAACACAGTCTAGACAATAAAATATACAGAAAACACAGATCAAGTAATATAAAACACACATCATAAGCGAAGAAATGTGATAGTTTTATTCTTTACTATATATTTCAGCTAGCAAGTTTAAATTGCAAGATAAGTTAGAGGTAGTTATCTAGTGTTTTCAACCTCTGGCCTTTAAGTCTGAAAATTTGGATACTTGTGGAATCTGAACAAATAATAAAGCATAATTTAGCTCTAATGGATGTCATTGTGAGTAGTATTGAGTACTATAAAATTTTATATCTTAAGTGCCATCATGCTGTACATCCATCCATGTGACTAAAGGTGTGGTGCAGAATTCGGATATATTACCTAATCTGTTGGTTGGATTCCTTTTAAAAAGTGCTCGCAGTAAACTCTGCACCTCTGGGCTTAAGAATTGTGGCATGCCAAGCTTTGCCCTAAAAAACAGATTCAAATATTAACCACACATCTCCCCAGATGACAAAAAATGTACATTTCATATAATCTTGATAAAACAAAACTAAAGCAACATGAGTACACACACTAGTAGGCTCGTGCGATATAATGCAGTCCGTACAGGATTTCACGGAGTTTACTTGTGATTGTTGCGGCCGAAAATGCTTGATTTTTTTGTGGAAAACTACTTGATTTGGTGTAATCTCAATTGCACAAAATTGTTTTGCACGGCCTTTCGCAGTGATGTTTGTTGGTAAATGAGACCTTTCAGCTGTACTCATGTTCGACGCACATGAATCGAAGATGGCTTTCGCCGAATGCGCGTTTGTGATGACGGCACATGACGCGTCTTGGCCCAAATCTGCATAAAATCTGCAGTCATTTTGGAAAATTGCAAGCTCCTCAGAATATTGTGGCGTTTGCTTGGTTTTGTGTTCATTTCTGTGCCTGCAAAATCACGAAATCCTCGCGGGACTGTTCGAGAGATTTTGTCGTTATAAAGAATTTCAGATAAAGTATTACACTGCCACGATGCCCAGTGATATTTAGATATTTTGCTCTGTTTATGTTATATCATCAGATCTGCCAACCTTTACACATTTAGCACTGGAGCTAACAGTGGAGCGATAGGAGTATTATAGTACAAGTTATCACTCCAAAATATGTCAAAAGAGCAGACTTTTTGCGTGTAATAAAGCCAAAGATCAGCCAATCGACATATAAATCTGAGATGACACCGCTTAGAAGCCCTGCCCCCTTCCCCCATCTCCCGTTCTCTTGACCGTACTTGCGTCACACCTCGCTGTCTGTCACGGCGAATGGAGAATATCTGGACTCATTCATCAGCTGATAAAAGTATAAAACCCTACCATGTTCTCCTTAAACCTAAAATGGTGGAAATGCACATTTATCGATTGAGATTTTTTCATGAGTAGGTGAAAATCTATATATCGTACGAGCACAGACGCTGGTAATTCACCTACTAGACATTTTCAACAGTAATAATAAATCAATCTTACTTGAGAATAAGTGCCATGGTCTCCTTGCGGTCTTTGCCTTGAAATGGCAGAGATCCAGTCAGCATTTCAAACTGGAGGACAGCAATGAAAGTGTTAGTCTTTGGTGTCAGCTAGACGTTATGACAACAACATATACTTTCAGAGCATCACCTCTCACAGGTGGTGTCTTCTGCCTGCATTCTGATTGTGTAACCAAATTTTTTCCCTGAGATATTAGGACACAAGCCAGCGCTCAGTCTGCTGGAGCTGTTGCTAAATTTATACGTTTGCCAGTCGATGCCATCTTCAAAAAGGAGGCCAGGGAATAACATAAGCCATTTTAGATGGTGATATGTATACTCTGTATGTGCGAAATACTTGCTATAAAAATACTGCCTAATGTGTTATCTAATACAAATACGGTCTATTCGATCATATTAGAATTAATGCATTTTATTTCTAGAGAAACTGAAAAGCGTAAAAAGGGTGTTTGTGTTTAATTAGAGCATCTATTAACTTCGTAATTCTTTTCATCCTTTAAAAACTGCCGTCAATGCATTTGAGAGCTGATTTATTTATTTTTGGCTGGCCTGAGCACTACACCAAACGTCATTTAACTCAACAATGAGTCATCAAGTCGTTAACCTTGGGAAACTGAGAATTCTTGAAGGGCGTAGAATCAACTCGAGCCACGCTGGCTGCAAGGACTGTTGTCTTAGCTGTTTTTTTTTTTTCTTCTTCTTCTTCTTGCATTTGTAGAGCTGCAAAAAAACCACTATTGATGATGTGCTAGCTTCTTAAAAATAAATATGCTGACTTGTTTATGTCTGAATCTGCCTGCAAGGGTGACGCTTTCAGTTTTCAGCTACCAGGCGTCACGAAACGTCTCGGCTGAAAGTCTGTCATTAATTATACAACGGAAGAGTGAGCTAGCTTTCAGTGAATATTATTCGAATCATTTGACCGTCTTAATCATTGACTGTCAAAAAATATCACATCGGAGAGAGTTGCAAAGGAGTGCATGTTTTTTCTGGTTCTGCCATTGGGACAGACAAAAACTGGTGAATGGTAGAAAGGAAAGTTTAAGTAAACTGTAGATTTTAATAATGGACAATCACTGATTGGTAATCATAGTATTATTAATGTATGTATGAATAATTATTATCCCTTCTCCTTTAAGCCTAGTGCACATTAAACAATTTTAACCCAAATTTTGCTGGGTGTGCCAACCCATCACAGGGCACAATATGGATCATTTAGAGATCAGCCTACAATTCATGTCTTTGGACTGGGGGAGGAAACTGGAGTACCCAGAGGAAAGCCAAGAAGCACAGCAAGAACAGGCAAGCTCAATGCACACAGGGCAGAGGCGGGATTCAAACCCCCAATCCTGAAGGTACGAGACAAACGTGCTAACCTCTAAACCACCGTGCCCCCTGCCTCTGTAGTAAAATATTCAAATGCATGTCTCAGGTTAGAGTTTCATTCAGTGCATCACAGTGAGCACGCACACACACACACACACCTGATATGCCTACAGCTCTTCTTCTGTTTACTGATGATAAAGCCTTCTAAAATTAGATAGTCTTGTATCCAACCGGGTCGTCCTCCGGCGTCAAACACACTTACCATCAGCACGCCAAAAGACCACCAGTCTGCACTTTGCGTGTGTCCTCTCCTATTGACTACCTCTGGGGCCATGTACTCGATGGTCCCACAGAACGAGTATGCTCTCTTGTCGTGATCTATCGCTTCTTTACTCAGACCAAAATCTGAAACAGCAAGAGAAAGACATTTCTCTTAACATAACCCACAATCCCTCTGCTGATTTTAAGTGGTAGGTGGAAAAAAAAAAAAAAAGAATATATCTTACCAGTGATCTTTATATGCCCATCCTCATCAAGAAGAATGCTGTAAAATAAATGGTTTACAAACATTTACTTAATGCTTTTAAAGAAGTACTTCAGTTAAAATGCTAATATGGCTAATGAGCTCAATAGAACATGTTTGTCCTTATGAACAGAAGTTCAACGTCCTGTGCTAGTGGTGGCTTGGTGGTTAAGGCTCTGGGTTACTGATCAGAAGGTTGGGGGTTCAAGCCCCAGCACTGCCTGGCTCTTGGTTACTGATCAGAAGCTGCCAAGCTGCCACTGTTGGGCCCTTAACCCTCTCTGCTCCAGGAGGGTCGTATCATGGCTGACCCTGCGCTCTGACCCCAATTTCCTGGCATGCTGGGGTGTGACCAATAAAGACTCACGCTTATCCTACACTTGGTCTTTAGCTACATGCCTGAGGACAGCGTGTCCACTTTGCAGTTCTCCAAGAAACCCTACGTTGATTATACCTCCTCATACCCATGTCCCCTTGAGGAAGAATGAACATGAGGAGTTCAGAGTAAAAGTCTGTGTCTGTGGAAAAGGTGTGGTGTTCAACGCTCAGCAAACTGTGAAAAAAAAAGTGTTGCTGTTTGCACAAGCAGAACACTGGTGTAGATTTCAGCTGTCTATGAGGGGGAAAAGCTTCGACTGTGCTTCTAAATCTGGCCCAAGCGCAGCTGCTGTGTTAATCACACCTGGATGGATTTTTTTTGGATCAAAGCAAGTGGTTATATCACCTCAGCTGAACTGCAGGATTGCCAGCGGAATTATGCTGAGGTTTTTGTTCGAGGGCATTTAATCCGAGCGGTGCTTCTGCAGCCCATAATGGCTGGGGTAAAAACCTTATTATGAATAATACAGCTCCAGAATTATTGGCATCCCTGGTAAAGATAGGAACGTACTTATGAAAAGTAAAGGGGGGGGGGGGGGGGGGGGGGGGGGCTTATCAATTATTAGCACCCATGATTTTACTACTCTGTGCAACCCTTATTTGCCAATATAACAGCACTGAGTCCTCTCTTATTACGCTGAATAAGACTGGAGAGTACAGCTCAGTCCTCAATACACAATCTCTCCAGATCCTCCACAGTCCTAGATCCTCTCCTGTGCACACTCTGTTTCAGCTCACCTCAATGGTATTTAAGTCAGGGGGCTGTGAGTTTGAGTCTCTGGCCTGGAAGCATTTTGACATGGATGTCTGTTTTGTATCATTGTTCTGCCACGATACAGTTGTAACTTCTTGGCAGAGGTAGCCAGATTTTCATTTAAAATCTCCTGATACTTCAAGGAGTCCATGATGTGACATATCCTACCAAGTTTCCCAGAGCCTTTGGACAAAAAAAAAACCAACAAAAAAAAACAGGTCCACAACATCACTTATCCACCAGCACACGTAACAGTGTGGATTAGGTTCTGCTCTGTATAACCTTCTTTTTTTTTTTTTTTTTTTTTTTTTTATACACCAAACCAACTTGAGTGTTTGCTGCCAGAAAGCTGTATTTGTGTCTCATCTGACCATAGAACCCAGCTCCAGTCAAAGATCCAGTAGTGTTTAGTGAACTCCAGGCACTTATTTTTGAGGTTTGATGCAAGAAAATGCTTTCTCGTGTCTTTCCAAGTAGTTCTAATCTAATTGTAGATTTGGAAACTTGGCGATCCCAAAATGATGTCATCTTCTGCAAATCTCCAACTGTGATGGTTGGAGAAATGGGAAAAATACACTTGTATCCCTCTTCTAGGCAAGGTTCAGCTTTACAGCTCTTCTTAATTTCAACATCTCAATGATTGCCCAAACAGTGGATATGGGCATTTTCTTAGAATAAATTCACTTAAATTAAAAGGTTCTCTCATATTTTCAGTACGAGTTTAAGCTAATTAACCACAAAGATTTTTTTTTTTAGAATCTTTTTTTACCCAACATTACCAAGGGTAAAAATACTTGTAGAGCTGACTGCAATGAAGAATTGGTTGTAGTAGGTGGATCACATTCTGCTATTGCTGTAGGACATATGAGGTTTACAGTAAAGTATGTTTTTTTTGTTGTTGTTTTTTTTTTTTTTAATCACACTTACTTTTCTGGCTTGAGGTCACGGTAGATAATTCCCAGGCTGTGAAGATGGTCCAGAGCTAAAGCCAGCTCAGCCAGATAGAACTTCACATCCTCCTCAGTAAACATGACCTATAGAGAAAAGCACAGGCAAACTGAGAAGATTCTGATCAAACTTTAAAATGCTTCATGCTGCATTTAAAGAGGAGAGAAACTTACCAAGTAACCACCATAACACAAGCTACTCTCACCTTTCTGCGCAGATCAATTTTAATTACTGGGAAATTTATTTAGCTTTTGCACAGGATGTGCTGGGACACAGACACCAGCATTCCGAGGAAAGAAAATTGGCTTGCGAAGATTGTAACAAGTTCCAGGCAGGAGTGCGGGCAGATGCTGCTGGCAGATGACTGATTCCAGCACCGGCAATAATTAATTCACATCTCCCGTTTCTCAAGCCTCTGCGCAGAGGATCATGATTAAATCACGCTTCACGCATGGCATCACCGAGTGTGGTAAGAGTCTGGCCAATCGCCCGGTGCTGTTTTAAAAAGGAATAGAAACAACGCTAAAAAGGTAAGGCTGGCACTTCTGAAGTGTGCTGGTTCTTACTCAGTAGCTGCAGTGTAGAATGGATTATGTCTTGCTGATTTCATGTAGAAGATCGTTCAAGATGTTTTGGCTCGCTACATGCAAAATCATAGAGGCCAGAGGGCAAAAAGAATGCATGCATGGTCGCATATGGTTTATTGTCTTTAATAAAGAGCTGTGTTTATGAGGCATCAAAACCCATATGTTCAGGTGTTAATGAGTGTTATGCACGGAGGCTGTCCTGTCTGAAGGTGATGACGCTGAGACTAGGTGGGACTGGATGCTTAGCAGAGGGAATGACTCTCATTAATCACTGTCTGAAGAAAAGCACTGAAAAAAACTACACATGCTCAGTCTGGTCTGGAGAGCACTATTAAGGCAGTGTAATGCAAAAACAAACAAACAAACAAACAAACAAACAAAAAAACCTCCAGCAATTCGAACTGAACATGAGCCTCAATAAGGAATTGTGTAATGACAGAATTGGAGACTAAAGCCAGGGTTAGTAGTTAAACCAGAGCTATAAAAGAATACAAGACCTCTAGAGATCTCACATTTAGATTAATACGATATATACATATGACTTCTTTATGTGTCTTGATGCAACTTGGTATTTGATTTGGATTTTTTCTCTTCTTGGTTCATTTAAAGCATAAAAAAATTAGGCTCAATGTATTACCATTAAATGAGCATGAGCATAATATTTATGTATTTACCTTTCAATAATGAAGATTACATTTAGTATTTTTAGTCACCTGTGACCCACTTTGATAGCTATAACTACATTTGTATAAGCTGTAGCTTTATTCTTTCTGTCATGTCAGGTCAGCGTTTGCAATGCAAATTCCCATGATCCCAGTCAGCAACCACGTCACGTGACAATCAAGCAAATTCGTAATCAGAGGACTTGTTTTAGAGGCTTAATCAGAGAACTCTATTTTACATTAACGCTTGATAACAATGTACCTATACAGAAAAAGGACTGGTTCTGTGCTGTCAATCAATAAACTCACCACTTTGCTGGATAAATGTAGTTTATTCTTGGTTACCACATAGACTTTTTGACTTGGACCTCTATGCACAGCCATTTTGGGGAAGAAAAAGCCAGGCTCCAGATAAGAATAGCAATGTGCAACCCTTATTATGTTCTAAAGCTCTTAATGTTATAAGGGTTTTCAAAAATAACTTGTAGCATCCCCTATCTTATCACCAAGGCAACAAGTTATTCTCGGCAATCTCAATCAACGTACGTAGACTGAATTAAGCGTCCTTGGTAATTATAAAGTATCACTGTGTTCACTGTTTCGCCGGTTCAACTGCTCTTCGCCAATGTTGTTTAAAAAAAAAAAAAAAAAAAAGTGCATAATCAGAGATTCAGAGGGACATCTCTGTAAGAGGGCGGACATCTATTAACACAGTGCAGCCGTTTTAAATCCCCTGACCAGTGTACACTGAGAAAGGAATATGTTAAGGAATACGATAATAAACATGCCTATACTATTGCCATAAATCAGAAATGATATTTCTGTGAGCATTTAGTAATTTTGGCAACAACCACATGAAGATCAATAATCTATTCCTGCTGTATTTTAAAAAGGAGATTTGAAGGAAATCACAGAATGGGTTCTTTCCCCCCTCAGAAGATAAAAAGAGATAAGTGATGCAATCATAGGAATGAAAGAGTCCATTAGGGAGAGTTATAACAAAGCACTGGCGATGCTAATTACACCATGGTGGGACAATTCATTGGAGAATAGCTGGCAGACTTTAATTACCCAGCAGCATCTGAATAAATCTCCATTAGGGTGCTATCTTCACACAGCTATGGTTCTGATATGGCTACTAAAAGATCTGACATCAAACTGGCATTTAAAGGTGTAGACCATGGCGCTGCAGAATTCTCTAATCTGAAAGGTGTGGGTTAATTTTCTATAAGTGTGACTTGTAACTGTTGGCGAATCTGTTTGCTGCGGTATAAGAGTGATCAAATGCATGCAGTTATAAGAAAATAATCCTGCTCCGGCGTGGATATTTTCTTATAACAACACACCGTGTGTTTTATTCCTTACTTACTGAATGGCAAACTGAAATATTCTGGTCAAATGATTGGAATCAAGGCATGTACATGTAATCAAACGTATGGATGTATCTCAGGCATGCTCCCATGAGAACCATGACCACTTGAATGTATGTTGGATCTCCTGTCTGTTAACATAAAATGAATGATTAACTAATCATGGGTTAGTGCTATGAATAGTAAGATGATATCTCTTGCTTTCAGAGTAAGTACGTGAAAGTGAGCAGACGGAGATCCTAGGGAACAGCGCAACATCCTTTCCAACGTCCAAATATATGACTTGATGCATCAATAATTATTCATGTATTTGTCTTATCCTATTTTTTGCATTTAAAGTCCTCAAATGCAGGTAAATCTTAGCGAAATGTGTTATGACTAGAGCGTACTGTACACACATATAATCATAATACATATAAAGCACAGAGAGGCTAACAAACACCATCACTGTTAGGAAATTTGCACTTTAACTGGAGTATAATTTAACATTTATATTTGTACACTGATTCAATTACATTTCCATGAAATGTTACGTAAATACTATGTATTTATTACATTTTAATTGACATCTTCCAGTTACTCGATTTGTGGGGGGGTTTTTTTGGCCTGGAAATCCAGATTTCGCTGTATTTTAAAAATTGTTTACACTATACCACAAAACTGTTGGATTCTCAAAGCTGATCGGTGATTCATTTTCTATAACAGCGGCAATACAAATTATAATGCGCTTGTTCTAATACGTGATCATTTCTAACCCTAACCCTAAATGTATTCTTAAACTTCCTAATTTTTATTTTTACATACGAATTTAGTTGTGCAAACTGTTATGGCTTGACCAAAAACCAACCAAAAAAAAAAACCCATACAGTTGTGCCCAAAAGTTTGCACACCCCTTGCAGAATCTGCTAAATCTTAATACTGTTAACAAAATAAGACGGATCATAAAAATCCCATGTTTTTTATTTAGTACTGTCCTGAATTTATGAAACTATCCTGTTCAAAAGTTTACATACCTTAATACATATTCTTAATACTGTGTGTCGTTACCTGGATGATCAATGACTGTGTTTATGTTTTGTGAGAGTTGTTCATGAGTCCCTTGTTTGTTAAACTGCCCACTGTTCTTCAGATAAATCCTCCAGGTCCTGCACATTCTTTGCTTTTCCAGCATCTTCTGCATATTTTAAGCCTCTTTCCAATACGGGCTATATGATTTTCAGATCCATCTATTCACACTGAGGACAACTGAGGGACTCGTACACAACTATTACATAAGGTGCAAACATTCACTGATGCTCAAGAAGGCAACACGATACATTAAGAGCCAGGGGGATGTAAACTTTTGAACAGGATAATCGGTGTAAATTGTTATCATTTTGTTTAAAGATCTTTTTATTTTATTTAGTACTGCCCTTCAGACACTAAATAAGATAAGAAAAATACTAACAATTTACACCGATCATCCTGTTCAAAGGTTTACACCCCCCTGACTCTTAATGCATCGTGTTACCTCCTTGACTTTAAATAAAGTACGATTTTCACGCTTTCACATATTTGACTTGAGCTGCCTTAGACAAGCAACTAACCTCTTTGGAGAGACGGGTGAAGAGATCACCTCCTCTTAGGAAGTCCAGGATGAGATACAGTTTTCCCTCAGTCTGAAAAGCTGCAGAAACAACATGACGTTACATTAACACATCATTCTTCCTTGCCACACAGTTATCCCTTTTTTTTTTTTTTTTTTTTTTTTTTTTAAACTATTCAATACCAACACTCATATCTTGCTGTTTTTTTTTTTTTTTTTTTTAGGAGGAAAGCAATGGCTGCTCACCATAGTGAAGTTTCACTATGAAGGGATGATTCACTTCAGCAAGAATGTCTCTCTCCATTTTGGATCGCACCCTGTCACGCACTTGATAGACAATAGGAGAACAGAAGGGTCATATACAAATAGTCCAACATATATCGCTAAACTAAAGATTTGGAATTCCCAAAAATCATTTATGCCCACATTTCACCTGTTTTTCAGTGGATAATTTCACCGGGATACCATAGACTTGTGCATAAGAACTGCCGCTGTAATCATACAGCCTATAACGCTCATCCTGAACATACTTTCAACACACTTAGTACTGTTTGACATTATCGTATATACAATCGTTGAAGTGTAATGGCTTATAATTGCATAGAGGTGTCAATCAGAAAAGGATGGGTTCCATGTTTTGATCCTATTTCTGTCTGAGTACCATTTAAATCCCTCTTGCACCGTGGATTTGAATTACAAACACTCTTCTAATGTATTCTGCGAACGCTGCTTCTATTTCGCATGATACCATTAGGCTAGCTCGAATTCAGTCCTGCTAGTACATCTACAATACAAACCAAATGATAGAGTTCCTTCCCCCTTTCAAACCATCTAACATCTCCGAGACCGCTAACAAGACAAGAGAAGTGTGTGCTGCGCAGCTGCGTATTTCTGGTTTATGTAAGTGAAGAAGCGCTGGTTGTTGCTAAGGTGTCGCTCTCACTGATGGTGTTATTTTTCACTCACGAGTACACATGGAACTGGTCCAGATGACTTCGTAAAAGCTGAGGGAAAAACTCCCATGTTAAAAAGAGTCTTGGACGTAACCATGGTTACACAAAGGGAGTTACGTGGGCTGTGCACAGGGTGCGGAAAAGGATGCATCTGAAACGGACATCATGACCTACCATAATGAAAAATTGATTATTGCGTTATTATGGTGTGACTCAATAAAAGGACGATGAAAGGAAAAAAAAACACATTTTTTAGAAGTCTCATTTTATTCGAATTTTGTTTTCTTAATGGAGCCATAAGCAGTTACGTAAAATACTGATGTAAAAAGACAAATTGTTGCTTCTTTTTTGTTCGGGTAATAGCAGTAGTCATGTAGTGGAAAAAGATCAAGCCGTCCTGTCCTGTTTCGGTGAGCGCGTACCCACCGTAGAGTCAGATTCCCGTTCTTGTCTGACAGGAGTGGACCCTGAAGTGGTATTTGACATGTTATGCATATTGAGATGCTTTTCTGCTCACTATTTGAGCTCCTGTATCCTTCCTGTCAGCTTGAAGCAGTCTGACCTCTCTCATCTACATGCAGAACTGCTGCTCAATAGATGTTTTTTTTGTTTTTCACACCATTCTAATAAATTATATTGTGCAACTAAGAGTTATTTTCATAATTGATTAATCAGATCAGGTACAGATTGCTCCTGTTATAATAAATGACAGAAGGCATGCTGCAAGTGCGCAAATACAGCATATAATGACAATAAACTTGAATTAAACTAAACCTTTTAAGCAACTTGCACCAGTTTCCCCAACCCATTGAACAGTGGACCATTTTGGATATACACATTAGTTTGTGCTCGTGCATCACTGTCGTGCTTCCGTACTACACAAGCTCCACTTTGCAAAGTTTACAGGTTTTAGTCTTCTTCGTGACATTTAATATAAAATGCTTCCCTGCCTCAGAGGACCTTAAGAGGTTGCACGCTTTTTTCCGCCGTCACTTGACGATTTCCTCTTCGTCTGATGGTGACTGAGGTTATGTTGGGAATAAAAGGTAACGTTGACATAAACAGTAAACTGAAGATAGTCACTGTTGTTGACTCTGGGTGTTCTGCTAAAGCTAATGGTGTCGCATTACATGCGTTTGACCTCATGTGCCGTCGACTGGGAAACAGCTTATACTTCCAGTTAGTAAAAACCCGCTAGTATTCCATTTGAGATGATATTACCTTTCTAAAATTCACACCCTAGACGGTAGAGTACGTAGTGCATAGTGTAAGTGTATAGTACGTCCTTTGGGACACAACTTTAGTATTTACTCTCCGAAGTGTGTTTTCGGAGCAGAAGTATCGCAGTGAGTAAACATACCCCGTGCCGCGCAGACAGACTAATCGATAATGAGATTCGTTGACAACGATTTTCATAATCGATTATTATGGATTAGTTGTTGCAGCTCAACAATTGTGAATGAAAATCACAGGAGCTTTCTGAAATACTCAAACCAGCCCATCTGAAACAAACAACCATGCCACGGTTAAAGTCACAGAGATCGAGATCACACCTTCCCCCCATTCTGATGGTCGACGTGAGCCGGAGCGCGACACCTGTATCATAATTTTAAGTATTGCGCTACTGCGACGTGACTGACCGATTGGATAATTACATCAATGTGCAGATGTACAGGTGTTCCTAATAAAGTGGTCGGTGAATGTACAACCGACAAGCAAATTACCAAATGCTCCTTTGCATCCATTCAAGGCATTATACCCACATGATTTACATTGTGAAACTGTATCTCTTTCCTTTCTCACTGGCTCATCTGTGTAGGTATTCAAGCAGCCATGCCCCACCCCCCTCCCCCGCTTTTTTTTTTTTTTAGCTCCTTCATCTTTTCATATAATTGTGAGTCACACGCGAACTTACACTTCGCTAAAATTGCTCAGGACTGATTTATAGCATCGAAAATCGATAAATACTATGTACACATGTTCTGGAAGCATAATATTTTGTTTTATTTGTAATATTTGCAAATGATATACTTGAAGCAAATGGAATTACCTTTCAGGGTGGCCTTTTTTAACACCTTCATGGCATAGAGTTGCCCAGTGTCTGAGCCTTTAATTTTTCTAACCAGAAATACCTTGGAAAAAAACAAAACAACAACAACAAACCACATACACTTTTTTTAAAAACAAATTAAATTCGCAAAACATACACCGGTATGATACGACAATATAATATCAGTATCATGATAAATGATGTCCTCTTCTGATATCATGTTATAATAAAAAATATACATTTCATTACAAACTGACTGGACGCAGCTGGCGAATTTACAATCTTTAAAATGATAAAAACGCAAAATATTTTTTACAGATTTCATTTTTAGAGACATAAATAATCATTCAGTTTGCCATACTACTGTATGGCTGGCAGTTTGTGAGCAAATCTATACATGTATCTCGATACACAGCGTATTGCAGAAACTGAAATGATGATAACTTCGAATTCGTTCAGATCACCCACCCCTAACCTCCACAACGTTCATCTACAAGGCTAACGATATGAACCACAAGAAAACAGCGCAACATTACAGGACCAGATGTTTGTTCGTGGAAAGGTGAATTTGCATGCCATTGACTAACGGACGTGATGTGTTTTCCAGCTCACCTTGCCGTAGGAGCCCTGTCCCAACACTTTAAGAAGCTCAAACTGTGATGGGTCAGCTTTCTCAAAGCCTTCTTTCACATGGTTGCTTATATCGATCTCTTTCAGGATGCTGTCATCCTGCAAAGCAAGCAGATGGCACAGAGAGAGACCATGTGATTGGAGGGAAACAAACACTCCTGCCATTAACCTGCATGTGTATGAGTGAGAGGTTTCAGCAGCTTTCATTGCGACTAATGGAGCTGTTGCAAACAGACTTTGTGTGACTCACAGCTGCATCATGCTTAAAAATACACCTGATATAACGTGGTAAATATTATCCCTGTGAAGAAACAGTGCGCTGTTTCGCAGCGCGTGCGATCTGCGACGACGGACTTCATTTCTCTAGAAAAAGAATAAACAGTAGTTTATAAATATGAAACAACTTTTGTCATGGATTCGGTAATAGCGAAGATTTTATCTTAGAGAGCCTACATTCATCAATGCAGCGTCTCCCAACCTTTTTTCAGTCACGGCACCCTTTGAAAATTAAATAAATAAATAAATAAATTGTGCCACCCTACACAAACACTAATGCTAGACGGCGTTAGCTACATGAGGATGAAGTTGATGGTCCAGAAGCATCTGAAGCTTTTCTTTTAAGAAATCTGTCCATATTCTTTTGCAGTACACATGCATCATCACGCGCTAATTATTAGGATAAAACACACGCATACGTCACGCATACTGATATATAATTTATTATTGTTAGGTGTGTGTGTGTGTGTTATTATTTCAGACATTTATCCAAGATATTAAATGTTTCATACACATTTTAGCATTTTAGAAATGTTTGAAGGATTTTTACACGGCACCCCTGCTCTCATCAGATGGCACACCAGGGTGCCGCGGAACCCCTGCTGGGAAACACTGCCTTAATGTACACTCAGGCTTAGTGATGAATGATGGGAACTGACTGGGCTGAAGAATCACATTTAAAAAAAAAAATCCTAGTTCTGTAATCTGCTACACAATAAGGAATAACACACAAAACGGACAAAAGTAATCCAGGCCGAAAGTGTTATCCCGCTTTTGCCAATGTTTGCACTTTTCCATTTATTAACGAACAGCATGTGATGCATTTAACGGTTTATAGTGACATTTAACGTTGTGGAACATCCGTGAGGTTATAACGTCCTGTTATAACCAACGTTATAGTAGCTATAAACAGCCTCTCGTGTGTTATCTCTCTTGAAGTAAATCAGACAAAACAATACAGCTTGTCACGTGACTGAGAAAACACAAACTCCTCTGTCCTGAAGACTCTTTCGTGTTGGGAAAACGTACAAAGACCGGGGCACCCGAGACTCATTAATGTTAAATAAACGTCTCATTAGCCTTAGATTATGTAAAACCTTCATCCTACAAGTTACTAATTTTGCTACTTTTATTTACACTCTTAAAACTAAAGGTTCCAGTTAGAACCAAAAAGGGCTTTTCCATCCTGATGCCATAGGAGAACCCTTTTAAGTTGCACAAAGAATCTTTAGAGAACCATCAACTTACTGGTGATTTAAACAACCCAGAAATGGTTCTTCACAGCAGTGCCACAAGGAACCATGTTATCATAAGTTCTCTTAAAAAAAAACAAAAAAAAAACCTCAGTTAGTGCTTTAAGGAAGCAAAGTATGGTTCTTAAGAGTGATGCCAGGAGAACCTTCTCACAAATCCAGTCTCAAAGTATCCTGTTAAGGGATGATGGCATGAAGAACCAATACACTGCTCTATAATGAAACATAAAGAACTTCTTTAATATCAAAAGAACTATATAGCACAACTCGAGAACGCTATACAATGAAAAATGGTTTGTGACAAGAAGAAGGTTCTTTGCAGAACCTATGCTGCTGTAACGAACCATTGAAGAACCTTTATTTTTAAGAGTGTATGCCATATCAGTACATATTCCAATCATGTTTGGTGTCATTTTAAGACATTTCATGGTAAACAATGTTCATTCATTCAGTCATACATACATGCCTTCATTCATGTCGAGTCATGGTGGCACTAGGCCAAGAAATCTCTAACTCTAACCAGAGATTCCAGTTCTTCCTGTGGGCTCTCCAGATGTTCCCAAGCCCACTGTGAGATAAACGGCATTTTCACACTTGGCCTGAATACTTGCATGGCTCATATGTGGGAGACGCTCCTAATCGCGGGTTTGCAAAAATGGTACGCATCCTAGGTTTATCCTTTCATTGTTTTGTTTTTTCCCCTTGAGAGGTGAAGAACAATGCTTTTTGTATGCATGACATGTTATCGTGCAGGAATGCCTGCAAACAAGGAGCTGTTGTCTTTCACATCACAGAACTTGGGAAAGGAAGTAACGTGACACTTACTCAGAGTGCAGTGGATAGCTTTCACACCTGACTACACAATGATTTGGTGGAACCGAGCCCCAGACCACCGTTTTCAACATGACCAGGGATCAGTTCTCTGGACCGTTTCTGGGCTCAAAGAACTGCTGTCACATTACAAACTCGCAGGGTAATCAGCAAGTGTGACATGGGCTACCAGTGGGTCTGCCCTGGGGGTCTCCATCCCACAGGACGTGTACTTGAGCCAACATGGGCATGTCCTTATAAGCGAATTTGGAGGAGCTGCAACTCTACCCCGAGGCTCGGCCAGATTGTCAAGCTTACACAAAACAATTAGGCGCAAAACTCCTGCGGCATGTAATATGGATGCAGTCTGACAGCCGAAAACTCTACACTCTGGTTGAAAACTTGAAAAGTTTTGTCTCCCGGGTTGCGCCATCTGTTGTTCTCCAAACGCACAAGTCCACCTCCTCTCCTCTTTCCGTTCTCCTTCGTATTTTGTTGGCGCGTAGGATACAAAATCCGCCCACCTCTCAGATATGTTTCAGGCGTTTTTCTTTAACTGGCACAGACCTACACCGCTAGCCGCTCTGTTCGTTCCAGGACCAGATACTTGGTGCCAAGATAACATAACAAGGGCACAAAGCTCTAATGCTGTAGTGTGCTGTCCACACTTGATGTACTACCTTTCAGCAGCACACGCTATAAGATGTGAGTGCAGCAGAATTAATGAGGAGAACTGACCACTTAGCCCTTTTCATTCCAGTTATAGCGCAATTAAAACGGAATAGTTTCGAATTAATATGATGATCCTTATTGCATTCCCCCCCTTTTCATTACAGCTTCCTGGATAAAGGGCTTTCAAAATCACAACCATTCATTATGTGTACAATACAAGCACACCTTGCTTTTAACTTAACATTGATTTTGCTCATAAAATGGAAACTGTAAAAAAAAAAAAATCTATACAACATAAGATGCAACTCAGCTGCATATGTAAGCCTTCACTTTCAGATTTGCATAGTTAGTACCATGAATTATGGATTAGGTGTAATCCTATGCTGTTTATTGGGGACGGGGACGGGGAGGGGGGGGGGGCCCTTCATGGGCTACATCTGCACGATTGAAAGTGATGTCATTTAGAAATTTTAGAATATATTGATAAAGTGTCATCAATATGTGTAAGTGATATCTGGATATGTTAATAAAGTACAATCAATGTGTATTACTTAGAAGCATAATCTAATAATCAATATTACTTAACAAACATAATCTATATGTATAATCAACATTTAAAAGCATAATCTAAAACCATAGAGCACTTTTTAATCACGTTATATTCTACATGTGTACTGAGCTAGAAGACTTCTATGTTGTAATGCACAGCAGGTGTTTCTCTGTATCTCGGTATGTCTTGTGTAAATTGAGTTAGAAGAATCGTTTTTTTTGTCTAAAGCAGCTTTACTCTATGGCAATAGATTAGCAATTAGACATTCACCAGAACTGTGTTTCCAATCAAAGCCCTTTACGCTTGCAAACCAGTGTCCAAATAACAGATAAGACTCTTCCAGGATGAAGTGTACCAGGCTGGGACTAAAGGCAGAAAATCATTAAGGTATAAGAGTGAATTTTGCGACAAAGTAAAAAAAAAAAAAAACCTGTCCTGATGAAACCTTTCAGAAAATTCAACACAAGGCGCATGCGCCACAAATGTAAGGTATCATATAGATATGAATAATTAATTAAGGCGACGGAGACTGGTTTGTTTAGAAAGGAGAGGTGAATGCCCCGCCTAGGGATCATTTTACTGCTTCAGAAATGTATATAAAGACATATTTGTGCGTGTATAATTCCGACTTTCTGCAGACTGTCTCACTTTATTGTTTCAATAAAGTTGGATTATTTTTGACATCTACTGTACAAACCCTCTGTCTCTGAAGTGTTTTTAACTTAGGCTGGAAAGATTGTTTCCACGACAAAAATCTAAAATTTTCAGTTTAGTAATCATTATTATTCAAATGTTTAGACTTGTTTTTCCAGTGCAGAAAATATAATTCATCTGTTTGATGATGGCGGACTTGTTTGAAGGTGGGTTTTTTTTTTAGCCGCACCTTTTCTGATGCGCTGTGATGATTATGCCGAACACCACTGAATGGAAAGGGGAGTCTTTACCATCTATACGCACAGAAATGACCAGGAGGCAGCAGGCAAATTGAGAAAATCATCCATCCAAGACGTTCCATTGTCGGTGCTGTATCTCAGCAAGTGCATGCAATTCACATCTACTATTCACATTATTCAAATGTGTTCAAATTGTAGTGTTTTTAGACTTGAGGCTTCAACGTGTCCTCTGAACAAACTTATGCATGATGGTATTTCACATTTGACACCAAAACCATCATGAGCGCTCACACTGGTAACGAATCTCCATGTATGTCAAAACCAACATGTAGATGAAATTTACATTAAGGCGGCAGTACTTAATTTTTGCCTCTCTATCGCCATCTCTGTTCGAAATATAAAATTGCAAGTTAGAAAAATCTGTTTGCTCACAGCCTCACAATAATATCAGTGCTGTAGTGTATTTCGCCCTCCCACAATTATTACAGGTTACAACAAACAAAACAAGCATAACATACTCATATATACTAACAGCAGTTATGATTCTAATGTAATCTCCTTTTCCATCTCTCCAATCGTATTCTGCTCGCAGGTGCTCAGAGATGAGTGGATAGTGCCTGTCCTCCCTATAAGCTTTGCTACCGTTCGATGATTTTTAAAAAAATGATATAAATTCTGTTTTTGCTTTTCAAAATGCGAGTGGTTTCAGTTTAATATGTTATAGGCTCATTTATTGAGTCTGTTTACACTGAGGTCGTAACAGGCTATAATAATTTTGAGCTTGTTTTGGGTTTGTTTTTGAAGCTGCAGATGCTTATTTGTTTTGCGAGACTTGGCAATACTGAGATACACGTTTGGGTTGTATTTTAGCTCCAATACTTGATAACGGAAGTGGCGGCAGATACGGGTTTTCTTGGCGTAGAGGCGAGTTGCTCTCTCCCGTAGCTAGCAGAAAATAAGAAAATATAGTCATTTAACACACTGACTATAGCAAAACAAAACAAAAAAAACAACACAGGAAACTTGATAGCTAGCTGAATCAAGTGAACAAGTGCGCTAATGTTAGCTAGCTACCTATTGAGCCACTGAAATGTCTGACCTGTCATCTCTGCGACAGTCTTCAATCCTTTCAGTTCTCCGAGTTGTCGCCACGTCTCAAAAGCCATGCCTATATTTACTCTCGGTTTAGCACCAGCTCTGTCGCTTTCCCTTTTTGACTGCAGGCTCTCTGCAGTTCGAGGTCTCTTGGTTTTGACAACAGCAGATTCCCCAGATGTCGGTGACGATTGCGTTTAGAACGATCCAGATTAAAGCGGCCATCTAGATGACAAGTTTCAATTCTAAGCAACTCTTATAAAAGCAAGCTACAAACACTCCACCATCCTCAGCCCCCACACACGCAATACAGTAGCCGGCTCTTCTTCTTTCTGTTTGCGGACGTGACGTAACCACACGAACACTGACTATTTTTTTTTAATGTACTTGCACAATAATTGATTTTTGTTCATTTTTTAACCAAAGAAAGTTCCATACCGCAGCTTTAAGGTACTGACTGTCCGTTAATCATTAAGGTAACAGTTAAAACTTTTGTCATGTAGTCTATTCACTGCAAATTTGAAGACTCCTACCTTATTCTAATACAAAAACCCAAGTTATTCAGCGTTTTAATTGATGCCACGTTTGGCCTTAAACCCTTAACCATAACAAAATTAGCATATTTTCAGAAGAAGCAAATGCATGCAAAACATATTAGAAAGCTGGCATGCATGCGAACAGAATTGTGGTTAATAACACACTTTTAATGCCCTTGTCCCACCGATTAATAATAAGCAAAATGTTCCTTTACATTTCATTATACTCAACCCCCCCTTCCATTACTGTTCTCTACCCCCTGAATAATACTAGATCTTCACATATTAACCTGATTGCATTATATCCATTCTCCCTTTGTATGGAGCAAAGGAATACAGATGAGGGACAATGCAGCAACTGAAGGACAGACTTAATGCAATTTTCCTCGGAGCAAAACACATTATTCAGGCCTCCGCATTTCATTTCAGGTCCAATCAGACAATAAATGTCATATTACATATTGGCTTTTCAACTTTTGAATCGGCTCGGATTTGGGCGTACCTAATAAAATGCACAATTGTATGAACCGTATGAAAGTGATTCACGTATTTGGTTGGTACGAAACACTGTGAGTGAAATTTGGACGCAAAAAGGGAATAAATTCCGAATAGCATAGAAATGACTGTTTAAGCGGTTTGGTTTGTTCTTCGGAAGGTTGCGAGTTCAAATCCTAGCGCTAGCACCACTCCTGCAACTGTCCCGATCACTGTCGTGTCCTTAACCCTCAACTGCTCAAGTGCATCCTGCCGCTTTAGATAAAAGCATCATGCAAATGAGTAAATGTAAAAAGACTATCTAAACATATGCAGAGCTCATGAGGTTCTATAAATGTGACTCAAAAAAAAAAAGTCTTTAATTAAGTTTAAAAGCGGAGTTAATTGACACCTGCAGGTTTTATTTAAGTCACAAACGAACAAGAGTTCATTCCTCTCTGGGTATTTTCGCTCCACTCTGGGTATTTTTGCTGAGTAACATAAATGCCACATTTAATGTCTCATAAGCTAACTATATTAATCACAGGTACACAGACACTTTGAAGACTTAACTTCTAATACCGTCAGGCGGCCTTGTCAAAGCCGATTATCTTGTGTTTGCGAGGAAGAAAAGCAGCTGAAAGCAGTTCAAAGGAATTTCAGACGACAAGACTGAAACCATGCGCCGAAATTGTCAGTCAAGTCAGTTAGTAAATACGTAAATAAAAAGTGAATACACAAATAAATAAATAGATAAATAAAGTTTTTTGGTTTTTTTACTTTACATTTGCAGTTACATCAATTTGATCATTTCATAATTATTTCTAGAACAAAACTGAACTCCATAGTAGGGATGGGCGAAATCTTATCGAGTGCGATATACCGGTAGAAATTCTCCCCACAATAAAAATTAGCCTCCTCGCGATAATAACGATAAAGCCTAGTTGATGACGTATTTGTGTATACGACGGCGTGCGACCCGTTCGCAGCTCACGTGCAGAGCGAAAACAAGTACGTCGGAAGGCGGACGTGAAGCTGAGGAGGAGTTTAGCACTAAACGAGGAGCTACTGTACCTCTACAATCTGGAACTGGTTTGGTTACAGAAAATCAGCTTTACTTTTAGATCAATGTTCGTGTTTCTGAGGCTCTCAAGATCACAGCTGTCGCTTGTAGCCAAAAACTGTGGCGAACGGTACTATATTTTATATCGTCACTGATATCATTATCACAATAAATACCAGAAAATATCATGATATAGTTTGAAGTCCATATCGCCCATCCCTACTCCAAAGAGATATTTAGGTCTGAGCGGTCTACGGTGAGGCAAATAAATACAGTACGTTTTTCAATTCAATTCAATTTTATTTGTATAGCGCTTTTAATCGCCTTACAGAAATATATCAATTCCGGATATATGTTTTAAATGTAGAACTTTATCCCTAATGAGCAAGCCAGATGCGAGGTTGTTTTAATGCAACAATAGGAATACACTTCTGCAAACCTTCTGAAAAGTTATCAGAATTATTATTGAGCTCGTATCATTTTTTTTTTTAAGTGGTCACATGAATCGAATGGGTTTTGAACCGATAACTCAAACAAATAACTCAAAATACATCACCAATTTACACCAACAGCTGAAAAACAAGTCAAGCCGATAAATAACGTCAGCTCGGGGGACCTAATGCATTGAGTGGGTGGAAATTTCAAGAATAAAATCTCTACAGAGTTAACAAATAACCAAAAATATTAGCGTAGACGTTAAAATCCTAATATTTGAATGATGTTAGTTTAAAAAAAAGAAAATAACTGTACTAACGGGGTTCCTGGCTACAGAGTGTGAGAGAACCAGGTGGAGGCTACACTTTTAGGGTTCATCCTTCTCTCTCACCCTGTGACTGTACTGTCAGTATTACCTCAGTCAGTCAGAGGTACTCACTACACTTTGTTTCCACACTGTACTAACCTTCTCGAACAGGGGTTTAGGTTTATAGAGCTTGACCTAGTGAAGTAGCATGAAGAATATATGTTATGGTGGAGGCACTTCTGAGGAAGGGCGTCATGTTAAATGCCATGAATGTAGCCTAGGTTTTATAGAGTGGCATCATTTGTTTGTTTGTATGTTTTTGTAGCCTATTATGCCATTTAATACTGGTCACTTCCTATTGTGTCCTACTGAGATGATAGCTCAGGATGGTGAGTTTGCTGTGTCAGTGTGGAGGTGGTGAGCACTTTGGGCTGGTGCACTTCATCACACGCAATGCGCTTGGGCAAGGCGCGTACACAGCCCCAGATCTGCACCAGGACAAGTTTCACATAGCAACAGAGCAGTTACACAGCGAACACCTCGCAACTTCAAACAAGACAGATGGAGGAAAAAGAGGCGCTCACCTCGAGTTTGCACAGACTGGAGCTTTTGGAGCGCGACTTCCTGCGCAGGTAAACCGAGAACCACCTCCGTACTGTGAATTTCCGCATGTTCGCGTCCATCGTCCCGCGTCGGCTTCCCGAGGGCAATTTAGCCTTTATCCTACACTGTAAATCCGGATCACACACCGCGGGGATTTACCGTGGCTTCTCGACCTGCTTTCTCTCTAATCCATAATGCGGACTTTGTTATGAGCTGGACGTGAGAGGCGAGACGGCGGATTCAGAAACGCTGGACGTGTCCGACTCTGTGCTTCGGTTTACTGCTGCATGGCGATGTGACACGGCTCCGTATCTTTCAGCATCCTTTTCCTCCTGTCCTGTGGGGCGTCAGTGCGACCTGTTCAGCTCTACCTTCAGCTCCACTCCCTTTCTGCAGCCAATCCCGGCGCGCTGCCTCCTCCCGGTCCCGGGGCGCTTAACGACTGTGGAAGGCGGCATTGGCTCTACCCGTTTTCTGCCAAAACTCCGCCTCCATGCTTCGTATTCACCACGCAGCCGCCGGTGCGTAATTGGCGGATTGCTTTGTTTGTATTAACTGCTAACCAATCATGGCGCAGGACGCCGGGTTTGTCGGAAAACGCGTGGGAAACCTGGGCAGGATGGAAACGTCGATAGAGGAGCTCACCTTGCGATAGAGACAGAGCTGCTATAGGGAATGGGGACAGGTAGTACACTAAAACAAACAAACAAAAAACATCGATTCAGCAGGAATTGTATTTGTTTAGGATTTATGGTACTCTCACAGGAATGCTGGCCTAATATCTGTATTATGAATACATTCAAAAAGCATGAATTACTGTCGTTCCACAAAGACCCAGCCCTAGCTGCAGAACCGAAAGTTCAGGGGGTGGAGTCGGATCTGATCCAGCACCTCCTACCTGTGCAGACTCCAGCCAAAAGTCGAGGGGGTGGAGTCAGATATATTCCAGCTGCTCCTACCTGTGCGGGCTCCATCCAGAAGTCGAGGGGGTGGAACCAGATCTATTCCAGCTCCTCCTACCTGTGCGAACTCCAACCCAAAGTCCAAGGGGTGGAGTCAGACTTGATCCAGCTCCACCTACCTGAGTGGACCCAAATTAAAAGTCCATGGAGTGGAGTCGGACCTGATCCAGCTCCCCCTGCCTGGGTGGACTTGTACCAAAAGTCCAAGAGGTGGAGTCGGACCAGAACCAGCTCCTCTATCTGGGTAGAATCTAATCAAAAATCCAGAGGTGGAGTCAGACCTGATCCAGCTCCTCCCACCCGGGCGGACGTGAACTAGAAGTCAAGGGGGTGGTGGGAACCTGTGGTTTAGGGTTTGAGTAGAGCAGCGCAAAAGAGCGATGTTTGGAAAGTCACTTTAATCAAGCATTCTGCTGTGAGCGTTTTCATCGCAAAAAGTGACAAATGAAAAAGTCTTCAAATGTGTGAGAACAAATACGTATATAGAACAAAAGAGGCAATATTGTATGTAATGAAATAATGTGGGGATGGGGTGAGGTGGATGTTACAGATGACAGGCATCTGTTTGTGTACTGTGCTTTTTACTGGAGTACATAAGTGGTAGCAGGGACTTTCGTGGACATTACACAATGTTAAGTGTAGTTGTAAGCAAATAAAAATAGGATGTGTTATATTTTTATAGAGAGATGTAGATAATCATTTGCAGTTTGTAATGGTATAAGTGTAATAAAGAATAGAATGCACAGTTACAAGACAATAATAAACTCTCAGGTGGTAACAACTCTGTTGAATATTTTTCTGTAATATATATGAAATAAATGGAAAAGGGGCAGGGGCGACTTCTGTTTACTGTGTTTGGTATTTGGAGGAAACATGGCATGAACCCATTAGAGCATTATGAACCTAAAACACTTTTATTTTAAAAATCAGAAATCACACATGCAGCAGCGTATCTGCCTTTAAGTGTGTGTGTATATAAACTATTTTGTCCCATATCATTCGTATTATGTCATTAAAGAGACCTTGTGGTATAATGCATTGCTCATCACTAATGGTTTCAGTGTCCTGCTATATATAGATGTTAGATTTTCACCCTCCCATCTAATATCACCACCAGCCATCACTGAAAAGTGGTAGAGGGATTACTTATCTTTTTTCTACAGACTTTTTTCTAGTGTTTATTCTTCAAAAACGTTGAATAAATTACTTAACAGAATGAAAAAACCTGACTTCTCATTACTTCTGACTGATGCATCTGACATGAGAAACTAGACACATCTGTCTATTGATCTGATCCATCAATTTCAATCTTATGTGGACTTATGCCTGACTAAATATAGCTTTCTAAAAATAACAACGAGAACACAGCAGTGGCCTTAAATAATCTTGTTATCTTTAGGATTATCTAGTGATTATCTGTTACACACATCTAGTGACAGTGCCACCAATTTAATGGAACAGTGGGACACTTGGGACAAATAACCTCCCAGGACTGAAGTATTTTTCCTTTAAGTTTCTCTGTAGTTATTGAATATGTCCTGATCAAACAATTTTGGTTTGAATGCATTCAGATGCACAAAGGAGGTAGTCTTGCAGAGCATATTTACCCGTAAGTCTTGTTCTGCACCCTGTATCAGAACATCCCTTTTGTTTTTGTATGTCATTCTATAGATAATAGATGAAATGTAATGAATTAGAAATATCATGAAAATCAGGTAAAAATATGACACCCCCCCCTTTAATAAATAAATAAATAAACAAATAAATAAATAATTACTGGTTTGCAGTGCCAATGCCAAATAGCAGTCATGGCAATTATGACAAAATCACTCCAACAGAAATGGTAATATCACTTATAAAATAATGTATAAAACCTTATAAAATATTTAGAATGAATCGGAGAGATTGTCTAAAATCATGACTTTGTTTAAACAGAATTTTAAAATTTGGTAACATAGACTAATTTCTTATGGCAGTGCAATAAGTACACATACTGTGTATACAACCTAGATGCTCTGAATATGCAATTTGTAAACATCCCCAACACTACATGTGCTTAAAATTTCATGAGTCGGACTGTTTGGTTGTGCCTCATACTAATGAGGAGTCGTATGGGGTGCCAGTGGTCTCACGACAGCTACTGACAGATGTGTGAGAACTAACATCAGCTTCATGGCTAATTACCAAGACAACTTCAGTCGGATTTAGGGATGACTTAGGGATGCATGTTTTCTCATGTTTTCCCATGGAGACCCTGTTGAGATCCTGATGCAAAATATTGCAGTCAAATCAATGTAATAGTTCATTTTAGAACAAAAAGCCATAACATGACATATATACATGAAACGATGCATGATTATTGTGTAACATTAGACATTAGAACATTTTGACAAACATTATAATAATCTGACAAACTGAAAGTAACTAAACAGTGTAAGGAGGTTAAATAGCTATCTAATGTTTTAGCATGTTGACACATATTGTTATTCCTAACAGTAAAAGTTGAGTAATAAGAAATAATCTAGATCAGTGGTTGTCCGATGCAGGCCCAATAAAATATTTCAGTTGGCCGAATCAAGTACATATACAGTAGCAGAAACAGTCAGTCAGAGGCATTGCACAAACATTGGGCATAGCCAGTACAACAATCTGGAATGTCCGGAAAAAGAAAGAAACCACGGAATGGGTCGGCCAAAGAAAAAGAAAACAACAACAGCTGATGACAGAGCTATGAAAAAAAACCCCAAAACAACCATCTGTGACATCACCGACAACCACCACAGGGCAGGGGTGACGGTATCGCAACCCACTGTTTGAAGAAGACTTTGGAATTTGCAAAGAAATAGAGAGAAGAGCCACAAAAGTTCTGGAACCAGTATTAACTTCTACCAAAGTGATGGAAAGGCCAAAATGTGGAGAAAGAAAGGATCTGCTCACGATCCAAAACCTACAAGCTCATCTCTGAAAAATGGTGGAGGTAGTGTCATGGCTTGGGCTTGCATGGCTGCTTCTGGAACAGCCTCACTAATCTTTATTGATGATGTAACTCATGATGGTAGCAGGTAGCAGCAGAATGAATTCAGAGGTTTACGGGAGCATTTTGTCTGCAAAGAAATGTATCCACATTAATCAGGAGGAACTTCATCATACAGCAAGACAATGATCCAAAACGCACTGCCAACTTAACAAATGACGTTATCAGGGCGAAAAGTGGAAAGGTTTTAGACTAACTATGCCAATCACCAGACCTTAACCCAATTAAGCAGCATTTCACCTCCTGAAGAGTAGACTGATGGGAGAAACCCCCTGAAACAAACAACAACTGAAAGAGGCTGCGGTAAAAGCCTGGAAAATCATCACAAAAGAAGAAACAAACAATTTGGTGATGTCAGTGAGTCACAGCCTTGATAAAGTTATTACAAGCAAGGGTTATGCAACCAAACATTAAGCGTTATTTATTTGAATTTACTTCAAGGCTTATCTGTTCCTATACTTTTGCTCTCCCAAACATCGAGTGGGCTGATAAAAAAGGTTCTATGTTTTGTTTAACACATCTAGATGTAAATACCAGGAAATAAAAGCTGAAATCCTAAACTTCTGTCTCATATTCATCTCTTGATCTCGAACACAAACGTCATTGGTGTATAGCACAAACAAATGAATTGGCCTTGCAGTTTTGTTAGTTTTGGAGGGGACTATACACAATACCACTAGATTCTTGGACAAATCATTTAATGAGGTCCCTGGTGCTGGACTACCTTGCTGACACATGCAATCCGTCATTTGGGTGAGCTCAGTTTTCTCATTAACTGCCATGGAAAGGTTTTGTATACTCTCCAATAATTTGCACGGCTTGACCTTGATTGTTGGCGAGTTGAACTTTGCGTATGGAGGTACCACTGTTAGCCAGGTCTACGTGTGTTCTCTTACTCGAAAAACCATGAATAAATAGGCATGTAATAAACACTCATGGTGTTGCATTACAGTTTAACACCTAATAACTTAACACTTGACACAGACTCAGTATCAGGCATCTTTAATGTGTTATCATAAATGTCCTACTGTAGAAACTTTTATTATTAATGAATCATGTCATTTTATTTAACAAACTATATTTTGACATGATTATATTAGTAGTAGAACAAATATTTTGGACAATACTGAACAACTTATTTGTTGTAACACAAACACACACAAAAAAAAGTCTTAAGAGTGTTATTATCTCATCAAGTAAATAATAGAAAACAGGGGAAGCTTCCTTACTTTTAAATGTAACTGAAGATCTCTTAAACTGTGTCTAAGAACATCTAACAACTATGAACAAAGTGTGACATTTGTAAAAGTGCTTGGGAGGAATTAAATGCACCACTCAGTCATCTGACACCATACAAAGTGTGACTGATAAGAAGTGTGTTAAAGAAATACTGCTGATGACAAAGTGCTACCAGCAGGTGCTAGGTCATAACTTCATTTCACACACTCTCTGGTTTTAAGAAAACCGATGATGATGAAGTGCCGTGTTAACCTCTGTATTGTGTTATGTCAAGGTGAGCTATGATCATAGATATACTAAACATGTAGGACATGGATGAACATTTTATGTGTCTGTAGTGTGGTCATCAGTTGTAGAAAAGAATCAGGGATCGAAATAGCTGCACAATACATTTTAGCAACTAACCAGAAGTAACATTAATAGTTATGTAGCTGCTCAAAATGAGGTAACTTCCATCCATCAGTCTTCTATACTGCTTATCTTTCAGGGTCGCGGGGAACCTGGAGCCTAGCCCAGGAAGCATTGGGCACAAGGCGAGGTACACCGTGGACAGAGTGCCAATCCATCACAGAGCACAATCACATACACACTTACACACCCATTCATACACTACGGACACGCCAATCAGCCTACCATGCATGTCTTTGGATTGGGGGAGGAAACCGGAGTACCCGGAGGAAACCCCTGCAGCACAGAGAGAACATGCAAACTCCACACACAGGGCAGCTGCGGGATCGAACCCCCAACCCTGGCGGTGTGAGGCGAACGTGCTAATAAGGTAACTTAATGTTTATAAAATATAATTATGTACAATTTAATCTAATTTTAATTTAAAAAACCCCCCCAAAAAACACAACAATTACTATTTTGTTTATTTGTTTATGTTTATTTTTGTGTATTTATTACAAGAAGCCAGTTTTAGCCATACTGTCCCCTCAAATAATGTTAGCTAGCATACATTTTGTCAGCTGGCTAACAGTGACTATCAAGCCAAACTACACTTTAAAGAAGCTACAGCCTACATAATATGTATATATAATGTATTGTAATACAATACTGAAAGCTGTAGCTGATTTCTTTTACCTCTGACGTTTCCTGGTTGCCACTGTCTCAACAAGCACAGTGGAAAAAAATACAGAAAATGAATCTTGACACAACGTGCCTATTCCCAGCATGCTGAGTTGCCCATTATCAACCCAATTTAGGTCACATTAATCTACCTCCCTGACCCAACAAGCTAAACCCAGCAACTGAGTTGTAAAAATAACCCAGCATTTTTAGACTGTATATTTTTAGTGCCCAAGAAACTAAATCTGCAATAGGAATATCTCTACAATGTTTCCCCCATAAAGAATGCAAAGAAACAGTCCCATGCTAGCCTACCTTTCTGACCCTTTCCTCTGACTAGCCTGGTTATTCTATGCTAATATCTACTGTATGGAAATGCTGTTCTAAATGGCAAGCGGCAGCACTGAGGAAATACAAGCCTGTATGCTGGAACTTCAGACTGAGTCTGGAATCTGAAGTGGAGACATTTAATCACAAAAATCAGAGAATGCTTGTTGATTGACTTGTGTTTACTGCCGCTGCTTGCTACAGTACTACGGGTAGCATTAGCAAACAGCTAGGCAGCTAGCTAAGTTCTATCTGAGACTTGATTAGTATTTTTTTTTAAATATATATTCTGCTATTTATATAACAATAGTCAGTTGTGTCAAAATATACCATAACAACCCGCTAACATTAGTCAAGCTAGCTAGCAAGCTTATGTAGATAAAAGTTAATGTTTAACATTTCACTGGCCTCTAATAGTTTATTCTGGTGTACCTATTTTGTAAAATCACTGACCTCAACTGAGTAAATACTTTACAACTACTTTTTTCATGCCTTCAGTTGACAAATCTGATAAAATAAATGTTCTATATTTGAGGAATGCTTTTTTCCCCCCAACACTTATGTTAACTAACCAAGTGAGTTACACTGAAGTGAACAGCACCTTAAGTATATGTAAAGTTAACGTTAGCTAGGCAAATGCTGTTGGGTTTTCAGTAGCATGCTAGATTTGTTTGCTAGCTAGCTCATGTTAACTCATAGAGGTTTCTAGTTACACAGTTAGCCATCTAGCAAAGGTGGCCCTTACACATTATCCTGAACAGTATCTACAGGGCCCTCCACTAAAATTGGCACCCTTGGTAAATATGAGCAAAGAATGGTAGGACCTTGATTTTGTGGACAGTAAACCATTTTTGTGTTGATTTTGATGTATGTTTTGGATCATTGTCCTGCTGGAA